>CM068357.1:3757163-4419663 GCA_034769755.1 Odontamblyopus lacepedii
AAAAAATAAACTGTCCATGATCAGCTGCAGGGTGAAGACTGACCACATGAGGGCGCTGTCAGCTCCACAGAGAAATCCAGGACTAAACCTGAGTTAAACCAGGACTAATCCAGGTCTCAACCGGGTCTAGAGCAGGGCTAGACCGGGTCCGGGCCCCTCCTCCTCCTCACTGTGGGAGCCGCAGGGGTTATAGCGCCTCCGTGTGGCCTCCAGCAGAGTGTGGTCGGGCAGAGGAAACGTCTCGTACAGCAGCGTATTCAGGGTCTCCTCGTAAATACGAGCTTCAGGAAACTCCACCTGAAACACATTCAAGACCTCATCAGTACCGCGCGTTTGACCCGTCCTCACGTTTGACCCGACCTCACGTTTGACCCGTCCTCATGTTTGACCCGTCCTCACGTTTGACCCGTCCTCACGTTTGACCCGTCCTCACGTTTGACCCGTCCTCACGTTTGACCCGTCCTCATGTTTGACCCGACCTCACGTTTGACCCGACCTCACGTTTGACCCGTCCTCACGTTTGACCCGTCCTCACGTTTGACCCGTCCTCACGTTTGACCCGTCCTCACGTTTGACCCGTCCTCACGTTTGACCCGTCCTCACGTTTGACCCGTCCTCATGTTTGACCCGACCTCACGTTTGACCCGCCCTCACGTTAGACCCGTCCTCCCGTTTGACCCGTGCTCACGATTGACCCGTCCTCACGTTTGACCCGACCTCATGTTTGACCCGTCCTCACGTTTGACCCGACCTCACGTTTGACCCGTCCTCACGTTTGACCCGACCTCACGTTTGACCCGTCCTCACGTTTGACCCGTCCTCACGTTTGACCCGTCCTCATGTTTGACCCGACCTCACGTTTGACCCGTCCTCATGTTTGACCCGTCCTCATGTTTGACCCGACCTCACGTTTGACCCGACCTCACGTTTGACCCGTCCTCACGTTTGACCCGTCCTCACGTTTGACCCGTCCTCACGCGTCCTCTGTGTTTGACCCCGAGTATTTCACCACCACCAAGTGTGGAGTAAATGTAGAATTGGAGTTTCCATGGAAATAATAATTGTGAATTGAGGTTTCCATGGAAACAGGTTAAATGGTCTTTATTTAATAGTTCTCAGCATCTGGGGGTGGGGAAGGTGCTGATTGGACAGCGACACAAACGTATTTCCGTCTTTGGGAAGAAAACCCACACTTCAGCTGCTCCCGGCTTTTCTGTCATCTCGGATTGTCGTTTCGCCGCCGACACAAACACGATCAGAACTTTTTCCACAGTGGTTCTGATGATAATGAAGCAGCAGCTGAAGAATTCTGTCCTCACACTTTCCGTCCGTGAGCTGAGGAGGAGAAGGGAAGAGTGTGGGAGAAGGAGGAAGAAGACAAACTGAGTCTGAGGCTGCCACACCTCAGCCCACTCCCACATCCCGCTCACAAATCCACAGAGACGTGGAGGAAAGTCCCAAGAGACGACTGGAGGAGCCGGATCGAAGGACGAGCCAACGAGCACCAACCACCGGGATTATTTAGAAGAAGAAGAAACGTTTACATGATCCAGGAAGAAACTCATTCGGCTTTAAAATCAGAATAAACCCACTGACTTCAGGATTAAGTTCAATTCAGAATAATCATTTTCATTAGAATTAAGTGTTTACATGGACTTTTTAAAGTGGAATTCAGAATGAAACTATTTTTGTTCAGAATTTAAGCTCATGTAAACGTGGCAAATGAGAACTAAACCAGGACTAAGCCAAGACTAAGACAGGCCTAAACCAGGATTAAAGCAGGACTAAACAAAGTCTAAACTCAGTCTAAACCCGGTCTGGACCTGGTCTAAACCCGGTCTGGTCCTGGTCTAAACCCGGTCTGGACCTGGTCTAAACTCGGTCTGGTCCTGGTCTAAACCCGGTCTGGTCCTGGTCTAAACACGGTCTTGTCCTGGTCTAAACCCGGTCTGGACCTGGTCTAAACCCGGTCTGGTCCTGGTCTAAACCCGGTCTGGACCTGGTCTAAACCCGGTCTGGACCTGGTCTAAACCCGGTCTGGACCTGGTCTAAACTCGGTCTGGTCCTGGTCTAAACCCGGTCTGGACCTGGTCTAAACCCGGTCTGGTCCTGGTCTAAACCCGGTCTGGACCTGGTCTAAACCCGGTCTGGTCCTGGTCTAAACCCGGTCTGGACCTGGTCTAAACTCGGTCTGGTCCTGGTCTAAACCCGGTCTGGACCTGGTCTAAACTCGGTCTGGTCCTGGTCTAAACCCGGTCTGGACCTGGTCTAAACCCGGTCTGGTCCTGGTCTAAACCCGGTCTGGACCTGGTCTAAACCCGGTCTGGACCTGGTCTAAACCCGGTCTGGACCTGGTCTAAACTCGGTCTGGTCCTGGTCTAAACCCGGTCTGGACCTGGTCTAAACCCGGTCTGGTCCTGGTCTAAACCCGGTCTGGACCTGGTCTAAACCCGGTCTGGTCCTGGTCTAAACCCGGTCTGGACCTGGTCTAAACTCGGTCTGGTCCTGGTCTGGACCCGGTCTGGACCCAGACTTGCCTTGGTGTGCTTCTTCTCGGTGGAGTAGACCATGGAGGTGCAGCAGACCTCGCTGAGTTTGCGTCCTTGTCCGTAGAAGGACCAGCAGCAGATCTCGTCCCCGATCACGTTTCGGACGAACTGAACTCTGGAGCTGAAGCTCAGACACAAACGCTCGAACAGCTCGATGTTCTTCAGAAGGTTATCGTCCGAGGAACTGTGGAGACAACCAGAACTAGACCAGGTCTAAACCAGGTCTAAACCAGGTCTAAACCAGGTCTAAACCAGGTCTAAACCAGGTCTAAACAAGGTCTAAACCAGGTCTAAACCAGGTCTAAACCAGGTCTAAACCAGGTCTAAACCCAGGTCTAAACCAGGTCTAAACAAGGTCTAAACCAGGTCTAAACCAGGTCTAAACCCAGGTCTAAACCAGGTCTAAACCCAGGTCTAAACCAGGTCTAAACCCAGGTCTAAACCAGGTCTAAACCAGGTCTAAACCCAGGTCTAAACCCAGGTCTAAACCCAGGTCTAAACCAGGTCTAAACCAGGTCTAAACCAGGTCTAAACCAGGTCTAAACCAGGTCTAAACAAGGTCTAAACCAGGTCTAAACCCAGGTCTAAACCAGGTCTAAACCCAGGTCTAAACCAGGTCTAAACAAGGTCTAAACCAGGTCTAAACCAGGTCTAAACCAGGTCTAAACCAGGTCTAAACCCAGGTCTAAACCAGGTCTAAACCAGGTCTAAACCCAGGTCTAAACCCAGGTCTAAACCAGGTCTAAACCAGGTCTAAACCAGGTCTAAACCAGGTCTAAACCAGGTCTAAACCAGGTCTAAACCCAGGTCTAAACCAGGTCTAAACCAGGTCTAAACCCAGGTCTAAACCCAGGTCTAAACCAGGTCTAAACCAGGTCTAAACAAGGTCTAAACCAGGTCTAAACCAGGTCTAAACCAGGTCTAAACCAGGTCTAAACCAGGTCTAAACAAGGTCTAAACCAGGTCTAAACCAGGTCTAAACCAGGTCTAAACCAGGTCTAAACCAGGTCTTACCTGGTGTAGGAGTACTTATTGTTGCTTCGGTTGTAAACCAACTTCACCACCGGCTGAAAAACACAAAAATAAGTGTTTAAACGTGCGAGAAGGTGTGAGGAGGTGTGAGGAGGTGTGAGGAGGTATCAGGAGGTGTGAGGAGGTGTGAGGAGGTATCAGGAGGTGTGAGGAGGTGTGAGGAGGTGTGAGGAGGTGTGAGGAGGTATCAGGAGGTGTGAGGAGGTGTGAGGAGGTGTGAGGAGGTGTGAGGAGGTGTGAGGAGGTGTGAGGTGGTGCGAGAAGGTGCGAGGAGGTGTGAGGAGGTATCAGGAGGTGTCAGGAGGTATGAGGAGGTGTGTGGAGGTGTGAGGAGGTGTGTGGAGGTGTGAGGAGGTGTGAGGTGGTGTGAGGAGGTGTGAGGAGGTGTGAGGAGGTGTGAGGTGGTGTCAGGTGGTGTCAGGAGGTGTCAGAAGGTATCAGGAGGTGTGAGGAGGTGTCAGGAGGTATCAGGAGGTGTGAGGTGGTGTGAGGTGGTGTGAGGTGGTGCGAGAAGGTGTGAGGAGGTGTGAGGAGGTATCAGGAGGTGTCAGGAGGTGTCAGGAGGTATGAGGAGGTGTGTGGAGGTGTGAGGAGGTGTGAGGTGGTGTGAGGTGGTGTGAGGTGGTGTCAGGAGGTGTCAGGAGGTGTCAGGAGGTATGAGGAGGTGTGTGGAGGTGTGAGGAGGTGTGTGGAGGTGTGAGGAGGTGTGAGGTGGTGTGAGGAGGTGTGAGGAGGTGTGAGGTGGTGTGAGGTGGTGTCAGGAGGTGTCAGGAGGTGTGTGGAGGTGTGAGGAGGTGTGAGGTGGTGTGAGGTGGTGTCAGGAGGTGTGAGGAGGTGGAGGAGGTGTGAGGAGGTGTCAGGAGGTATCAGGAGGTGTGAGGAGGTGGAGGAGGTGTGAGGAGATGGAGGAGGTGGAGGAGGTGTGAGGAGGTGTCAGGAGGTATCAGGAGGTGTGAGGAGGTGGAGGAGGTGTGAGGAGGTGTGAGGAGGTGTCAGGAGGTATCAGGAGGTGTGAGGTGGTGTGAGGAGGTGTGTGGAGGTGCCAGGAGGTGTGAGGAGGTGTGAGGTGGTGTGAGGAGGTGTGAGGTGGTGTGAGGTGGTGTCAGGAGGTGTCAGGAGGTATCAGGAGGTGTGAGGAGGTGGAGGAGGTGTGAGGAGGTGTGAGGAGGTGTCAGGAGGTATCAGGAGGTATCAGGAGGTGTGAGGTGGTGTGAGGAGGTGGAGGAGGTGTGAGGAGGAGTACCTTGGAGGAGGACCTGATGACCATGTCCTCCTCTTTCCTGGAGGTGACCACAGGGATCACACACTGAGGCAGCTCCTCTCGCCCCTTCTGCTCCCAAGACAAACACAAACATCGTTAGGGGCGTGGTCTGTCCTTTTATGGTGTGGAGGGGCGTGGTCTGTCCTTTTATGGTGTGGAGGGGGCGCGGTCTGTCCTTTTATGGTGTGGAGGGGGCGTAGTCTGTCCTTTTATGGTGTGAAGGGGGCGTGGTCTGTCCTTTTATGATGAGGTGGAACTGTGGAGGGGCGTGGTCTGTCCTTTTATGGTGAAGTGGAGGTGTGGAGGGGGTGTGGTCTGTCCTTTTATGGTGTGGAGGGGCGCGGTCTGTCCTTTTATGGTGAAGTGGAAGTGTGGAGAATGCGTGGTCTGTCCTTTTATGGTGTCAAGGGGGCGTGGTCTGTCCTTTTATGATGAGGTGGAAGTGTGGGGGCGTGGTCTGTCCTTTTATGGTGTGAAGGGGCGTTGTCTGTCCTTTTATGGTGTGGAGGGGCGTGGTCTGTCCTTTTATGATGAGGTGGAAGTGTGGGGGCATGGTCTGTCCTTTTATGGTGTGAAGGGGGCGTGGTCTGTCCTTTTATGATGAGGTGGAAGTGTGGAGGGGCGTGGTCTGTCCTTTTATGGTGTGAAGGGGGCGTGGTCTGTCCTTTTATGATGAGGTGGAAGTGTGGAGGGGCGTGGTCTGTCCTTTTATGGTGTGAAGGGGGCGTGGTCTGTCCTTTTATGATGAGGTGGAAGTGTGGAGGGGCGTGGTCTGTCCTTTTATGGTGTGAAGGGGGCGTGGTCTGTCCTTTTATGATGAGGTGCAAGTGTGGAGGGGCGTGGTCTGTCCTTTTATGGTGTGAAGGGGGCGTGGTCTGTCCTTTTATGATGAGGTGGAAGTGTGGAGGGGCGTGGTCTGTCCTTTTGTGGTGAAGTGGAAGTGTGGAGAGGGCGTGGTCTGTCCTTTTATGGTGTGAAGGGGCGTGGTCTGTCCTTTTATGATGAGGTGGAAGTGTGGAGGGGCATGGTCTGTCCTTTTGTGGTGAAGTGGAAGTGTGGAGGGGCGTGGTCTGTCCTTTTGTGGTGAAGTGGAAGTGTGGAGGGGCGTGGTCTGTCCTTTTGTGGTGAAGTGGAAGTGTGGAGAGGGCGTGGTCTGTCCTTTCATGGTGTGAAGGGGCGTGGTCTGTCCTTTTATGGTGAAGTGGAAGTGTGGAGAGGGCGTCTGTCCTTTTATGGTGTGGAGGGGCGTGGTCTGACAGTGCAGTACTCTCCTGTAGAGTACTCTGACAGTGCAGTACTCACCTGTAGAGTACTCTGACAGTGCAGTACTAGTCCGTGTAGTCCGTAGTACTGGGCCTCCTTCAGGACCTCCTGGATCTGGACCCTGGACTTGGGCAGGACCAGGGACCCGTCTCTCAGGAAGTTCAGGACGGATCCAAAGTGTTTCCCACTGCGGTCGATCAGAACCCAACCTGAGAGAAACAGGACTGAACCAGGACTGGACCGGGACTGGACCAGGACTGGACCGGGACTGAACCGGGACTGGACCGGGACTGGACCGGGACTGAACCGGGACTGAACCGGGACTGGACCGGGACTGGACCGGGACTGGACCGGGACTGGACCGGGACTGAACCAGGACTAAACCAGGACTAGACCAGGACTGGACCAGGACTAGACCAGGACTGAACCAGAACTAAACCAGAACTAAACCAGGACTGGACCAGGACTGGACCAGGACTGAACCAGGACTGAATCAGGACTAAGTTAATAAATGTACGATAAATCTATGGTAGAGCTGTTTAATGTAACGTATCCATAGAAACAAGCAGCAAAAAGTTCCGCAGTGCAGCTTTAGGCACACGTTTTGGCTGGTCTGGTCCCGGTTTAGTCCCAGACTGAGGTAAATAAAAGTTCGTACCTTCTCTGTCGATCATCACTTCGGTCTTTCCCCTGAACATGTCCCTGAGCCGAGACTCGCGCCGCGTCAGGACCCGGAGCGGGCACAGGAACAGAGCGCCCCCTACGTTCAGACGCACGTACTGCCCCCCCGCAGCGCCACCTGCAGCCTGTCCGCGCGCACCGCAGACGGCGCCACCTGCAGCCTGTCCGCGCGCACTGCAGACGGCGCCACCTGCAGCCTGTCCGCGCGCACCGCAGACGGCGCCACCTGCAGCCTGTCCGCGCGCACCGCAGACGGCGCCTCCTGCAGCCTGTCCGCGCGCACCGCAGACGGCGCCACCTGCAGCCTGTCCGCGCGCACCGCAGACGGCGCCTCCTGCAGCCTGTCCGTGCGCACTGCAGACGGCGCCTCCTGCAGCGCCGCCGTGTGGGGAAGGAGGTGAACTGCAACAGGAGGCGGCGCTGTCCGGAGACACCGGGACCTAGAAAAGAGATTTAAGTTTTAATTTCTTTGTATAAGTTTGTAATAAATACTAATACTTAAAGTCCAATGTGTAACCTTTCTTTTTTTTTTTTTTAATTTCATTTATTAATATTTTCAGTATAGATTCGACAACAAAAAAAGGAAAAAAAACGGACATGGACAAGCTCATTGTTGGTGCCAAATAATCATTAAAATTCACTGTAAGCATCACATACAACAAAAAATAAATATAAATTAAATAAACAAAAATTAATCAATAAATTTAAATTCTAATTATATATGAGCTACATAACAAAAATAATGTAAATAAAGTAATTCAATAATAATAAAAATAAATAAAATATAAAATAAATACAAATTAAAAGTCTGTTAGACCCAATCGACAGAGGCTCTATAGGCGAGTTTCAGCTGACATCGTTGTTATTAAATGCGCCTGTTGCATGATGGGAAATATTGAGGCCAGTGGCAGAAAAAGAAACACAGTGCATGATTTTGCGTCTCTCAGTTTTTCAGCAATAACGGTGAATTGCACAAATAGAAGGAAAGAACAAGAGCTCCGCCAGCGGGGCAAAATACGCCCGTACTTTGAATTATTGTATATAGAATTAAGTTAGAATTTGTCAAACCCAGTTAAAGATGAATTGTTGGTGCAGTTTGGAAGTTTGACATTCCTACGTGAGACGGTTGTCGAGTTAGAGCGCGGACAAGAAATTGTCCACAGACAGACGGACAGACGGACAGACGGACAGACAGACGGACGGATAATCAATAGGGAAATCTGGCTCTTGCAGTAGGAGTATGAGTATGACATCATCACATTCTAGAATCGGAATTCCACCAATCAGATCGCAGCAACAGAACTTAAAGACACTACAAAGCTTTGAAGTGTCAAAGCTCAAAGAAGCAGAGAATGTGGGTTGTTCTCGCTTTCAGCAGCAGAACATTTGAGAAGAGAGTTCAGATCTACGGCACGTAACATAAAAGGACAGAGATGGAAGATAAAAAGACAGAGATGGAAACGATCACAGTTAGCAAGAGAGACAGACATGTCTCTGTGCAAAGATATCCATTTTCAAATACAGAACCAAACATGGACACTGTGTTTGAGGAATTGAGGAGGGAGCAGAAGTTGTGCGATGCTTTGCTCAACGTGGCCGGCGTGCAATTCCCAGCACACAAACTGGTTCTGTGTAGCTGCAGCACATACTTTAAAAGCCTCTTCACTAACTGGTCCAGCCCTGACTGCCAGGTGTTTGAGATCTCCAATGTGTCAGCTGATATCATGAAGATTATCCTGGACTACTGCTACACCGGGGTGGTGCACATCACCCAGGAAAACCTCCAGGAGCTCTTTATAGCTGCTGACTACTTAGATGTGAGCGGCATTACCGAAGTCTGCTGTCAGGTCATGAAGGAGCAAATGTCCCCCAGTAACTGCATCACTGTATGGGGTATCTCAAACAAGTACTACTACCCCCAGCTGAGGAAACAAGTCTTCTTATACGTCCTGAAGCATTTCGAAGAGGTGGTGACCAGCTCTGAAGAGTTCTTCCAGCTCTCCAGGGAAGACCTGTGTTCAGTCATTGATGATGATCGGCTGAACGTGAAGGAGGAGACCACCGTGTTAGTGGCAGTCATCAGATGGATTGTACATGCTCCTGAGGAAAGGCACCACTACTTGGCCGACCTCCTACTAAAAGTCCGTCTGGGTCTGATCCCTCTTGCTTACTTCAATGAGTGCATGATTAGATATAAACTGTTCCGCTACATTCATAACTGGGATGTTTTTGAGAAGATCATAAAGGTGTGGTTGGATGAAAGAACTAGGAGCTACAAGGCCTCCCTGCCCCCCACTCGTCTAGCCACTCCAAGGCTGCCCAGTGCGGTGCTTATGGTTATTGGTGGCTGTAGCCAAAACAGAACAACCAACAGCATTGAAGTCTATGACAACCGCACCAATCGCTGGGTGGGTGTGGTTAATGATGACTGGACTCCAAGAGCCCATCACGGCACAGTGTTCCTTAATGGATCTGTGTACGTGATTGGAGGGTCTGACGGCAATCACCAGCTCAACACTACCTGCAAGTACGACCTGGCAATTCACACGTGGCAAGAATTAGCACCCATGCATTCACGTAGGTGCTACATTAGTGTGACTTTGCTGGATGGTTTGATCTACGCGATAGGCGGGTTCGATGGACTGGACAGGCTGAAGACAGCCGAAAGGTACTTGCCAGTGACCAATCAGTGGACCATGATTTCACCTATGAACGAAAAGAGGAGCTATGCCAGCAGCACAGTGTACAATGGAAAGATCTACATTTGTGGAGGTTTTAATGGTCAACATTGCCTGGCATCAGCTGAGACTTACAACCCACTAACCGAACAGTGGACCATGATAGCAGATATGTCCACCATGCGCTCTGGGGTCAGTGTCATCGCCTATGCCAATGAAATCTACGCTGTTGGTGGGTTTAATGGGGATTCCCATTTGAACACTGTTGAAGCCTATAACCCCGCAACCAACACGTGGCGCCCCCTACCCAAGATGTGGACCAGGCGCAGCAACTTTGGCATCGAGGTTGTTGACAATCAGCTATATGTTGTAGGCGGGTACAATCGGGGCACCATTCGTGGTGCTGAATGTTTTGATGCAAGGACCGGAGTTTGGACTCTGGTGCGGGGCATGGAGATCCCTCGTTCTGCCCTGAGCTGCTGTGTGGTGTTTGACCTTCCCAACATGGCCGACTTTGCCCCGCCCCGCCCTCCTCCTCATGATGATTCCTACTGCAGAGGTTAGAATGTGACATAGGTGTCAGAGGGACCGCCCTCAAATGGTTTAAATCCTATCTATCAGATAGGTACCAGTTTGTTAGTGTAAACCAGTGCACCTCTCCCTGCTCTAAAGTAGCTTGTGGTGTTCCACAAGGATCTGTGCTTGGTCCAATCCTGTTTACTCTGTATATGTTGCCATTAGGTAACATTATCAGAAAACATGGCATTAATTTCCACTGCTATGCTGATGACACTCAGCTGTACTTATCAATGAAACCTAATCAGACCGATCAAATCGATAAGCTCAGTGCCTGTGTGAAGGACATCAAAACCTGGATGACCCTGAATTACCTCCTCTTAAACCCTGAAAAAACAGAGGTCATTGTTGTCGGTCCTAAAGGTCAGAGAGATTCTCTGTCAGACCAGATAATCTCACTTGACAATGTGAGTATAGCCTCTAGCTCTACTGTAAAAAACCTTGGAGTCGTATTTGACCAAAATCTCTCATTCACAGCTCATATAAACCAAGCTTGTAAAACTGCATATTTTCACCTGCGAAACATAACTAAAATCAGAAAAATTTTGCCTAAAAATGATGCTGAAAAACTTATCCATGCATTTGTTACATCCAGACTAGATTACTGTAATTCTCTGCTCACCGTCTGCACTAAAGGTACTTTAAGAAGCTTCCAGTTGGTCCAAAATGCAGCGGCCAGGGTCCTAACAGGAACTAAAAGACGTGATCACATCAGTCCTGTGTTAAAATCACTTCACTGGCTTCCTGTCGAGTTTAGAATTAAATTCAAAGTTCTCCTTCTGACATACAAAGCCTTAAACAATATGGCCCCATCATATCTTCAGGATGCCATTGTCCCCTATCAGCCAAATAGAGCACTTCGCTCTCAGAATGCAGGATTATTAGTGGTTCCTAGAGTGTCTAAAAGTACAGTGGGGGGGAGAGCCTTCAGTTACCAAGCTCCTGTGTTATGGAATCAACTCCCTGTTGATGTTAAACAGGCACCCACAGTCTCTTTATTTAAGACCAGGCTTAAAACCTTCCTCTTCGGAATAGCTTATGACCAGGTTACTTAGTTGATGTCACTAAGATAAGCTGCCGCAGGAGATAACAAGCTGGGGGAAGTGTGGCAACCTGAGCACTGTCCTCTGTTTCCTCCTATTTTCTCACCAGCATCACTCACTATGTTCTCATCTGTAGTTTGTTCATTGCTATTCACATGTTGTCCCCTGTCCCACTCCCCCTGTGGAGTGGAACTCTTTCAGACGCCTGATGGCGGCTGGACCCCTCTCCTCCTCCTCGCCTGGCTCCTCCTCTTCGCCTGGCTCCTCCTCCTCGCCTGGCTCCTCCTCCTCGCCCGGCTCCTCCTCCTCGCCCCTCTTCTCCTCCTCCTCTGGCCCACGGGCCTGGACATCTATAGCCTGTCCGTCCATGGGAGTGGATCCCTCCTTCACTGTAGTTCTCCCCGAGGTTTCTTCTTTTTCCCAGGACCCTGGGTTTTTTGGAGTTTTTCCTTGCTGAGAAGGAGGGTCTAAGGACAGGGGATGACTGGACAATGTTTCATTTGCTGCTTTACATGAATGTTGTTTATTCCTGTTTTGATATGTCTGTGTGTATGTTTTACTCATCCAAATGTTGGAACGCCCTTAGAGGCTACTGTTGTTGCGATTTTGGGCGCTACAAAATAAATTGAATTGAATTGAATTGAAAAAATAGATGCGCACTCATTTAAATAAAAGCATCTATTTTTGATTCTGGGAACGGTAAAGAATAAATTATCTGTGTGGCGCAAATTATAGGAAGTACTGTAAGGTACAAGATATTGTTTAAGATATGAAGGATAATCCAAATGAATACATTTAAATATAAACTGAAGCCAGTGATATTTCCTTCTGTCTGAGGGTTTGAGCCACGACAGCTGTTCGTACATCACAGTGATGTGTTCTATAAGGGCAGCGGAGAATGAACCGGCAGAGACTATTGTAGACAACATCAAGTGAATGAAGACAGGAAGCTGTAGAATTTTGATAGATAATATCTGCATAATCTAAGATGGGAAGTAGCAATTGAGAGACAATTTTCTTTCTAACTTGGAGATTGAAACGATTGATTGATTGATATGAAATTTTTAAAGGGTAATTTAGTTTATTTGTAGTGGAATTGACATGGGTTTTAAATGACAAATCAGAATCAAGCCAAACACCCAGATATTTAAATGTCTCGACGGACTGAAGGGGGGATTTCTCTAAAAAAAGAAATTCCATTTTGCTGTTAGAGCTAGACTTACCTTTCTTTTGAAATAACATTGAATATGATTTAGTTTTAATGATGAGAAGCTTATTGGACAATAACCACCACTGCACTGAGTCAAAGTCCTGCTGCAAAGAATTAGTGATGTCAGAGACATTTGGTTTAGAACTGAATATAACAATATCATCTGCATACAGGTGAATATTACAATCAGTGCAAGAAAGTGGCAGATCATTGATAACAAGAGCTCCGCCAGCGGGGCAAAATACGCCCGTACTTTGAATTATTATTCTGTATATAGAATTAAGTTAGAATTTGTCAAACCTAGTTAAAGATGAATTGTTGGTGCAGTTTGGAAGATTCCAATACTGGCGTTCTATGGCACATACCGGTAAGCACAATAAGGCAGTTCACTACCAATATAATAACAAGAGCTCCGCCAGCGGGGCAAAATACGCCCGTACTTTGAATTATTGTATATAGAATTAAGTTAGAATTTGTCAAACCTAGTTAAAGATGAATTGTTGGTGCAGTTTGGAAGTTTGCCATTCCTAGGTGAGACGGTTGTCGAGCTAGAGCGCGGACAAGGTAATGTGTAGTTGTCTTGTATTCTCTCTCTCCCGTTGCCTAGCAACCGCTGCAGCTGGAACTGTGTGTCACCTTTGAACTTTAAACTTCAAAGCTTTGAAGTGTCCACAGACGGACGGACGGACAGACGGACGGACGGACAGCGCCATACCATAATACGTCCCGTTTTATCACGGGCGTATAAAAAGGAAAAGGTCTTTTCTGTATTCCGAGTCAAAAAAAACCACCAACGTCGGATAAAACGACTTTCAAACATCCACAGAGCGAATATTGACAAACCGAGGAAACTGTGGAACCCAACAAGAACGCGTATGTTGGGCCCATTTCTTGATAGTTTTGTATACTTCTTTAAAATTCATGATTTTATGATTTATGATTGTGCTGTGAACGGCCCAGGAGTTTCTAACAAGTAATTGTGGACATCGCCGAAGTGGATGTTCGGACACGTAGTTGGTGATTCATACAGAAATCTGCTTTCGTCCAGACTTTGTTGGAGTTGAAAAGGGTGATTTTGCCCCTTCGATGCTCATGACTAATTTCTGGTCAAATCATCTTCGGTCCTCTGCAGTTAGAGCGGATAAATAACCCAGATCAGCAGCTTTACATGTACATCATAAGAAGGCCTTAAGTACAAATGTGTTTGTAGGAATGATTCATGAATGAGGCCCAGTGTAAACCCCTCCCCCCCATTTGACATCGTCACATTTTACGTAGAATCTGAAAACCACCAATATCCACAGATGAAAATAATATGACAGACCCTCCACCAGAAAAGTTACACAATACACCTTTACATTTTTTTACTACCTAAAAACTTACTGTGATAAATCCTGACCCGAGGTGCCACCCACCAAACCAAGTCAGAACTACAGACCTATCTGAACCTGTCAGTACCTGCAGCTCCGGAGGGGGGGGCGGGCCGCCGCTCTCCTCCCAGGGACAGTGGCTCTCGTCGGGGCAGCTGTGGCCGGACATGTCCCTCTGGAGGTAGATGACCACCCGGCACACAGAGCGCAGACGCCCCGCCGTGATGACAGGAGCGGTGACGGGGGCAGAGGCAGGGGCAGGGGCAGGAGCAGGGGCAGGAGCTAGGGGGCGCTGTGGAGACGCAGCATCAGACTGGGCTCAAGCACTAAAGGAACAAGGAAACAAAAGGAGTGAAAATATTTGGAAAACATTTGGTATTTTTTGATATTTCTCTGTAAAAAAAAAAAAAAAAGTCACATTAAACTCATGATTCACAATTTTTTCAGTCCTGGTTCAGTCCTGGTCCAGTCTAGATTCAGTCCTGGTCCAGTCTAGATTCAGTCCTGGTCCAGTCCAGTCTAGATTCAGTCCTGGTCCAGTCTAGATTCAGTCCTGGTCCTGGTCCAGTCTAGATTCAGTCCTGGTCCAGTCTAGATTCAGTCCTGGTCCTGGTCCAGTCTAGATTCAGTCCTGGTCGAGTCCTGGTCCAGTCTAGATTCAGTCCTGGTCGTCGCTTCTTTCTCCTTGATCCTCCATTTTTCAGCTGTTTCAACAGTGAAAAATGTTGTATTAAATGTCTGTTTAGCAGAACTGTTTAATGTCAGACTGTGGAACATTCCAGACAGAGCAATGACGTATCCGTAGAAACAAAGATGTGACAGAGCCCTAATCTAAAAGTTACACAGTGCAGCTTTAAGATACTTTTAAATATATATAATAATACTAACAACAGGGACATCTGCTGGTCACTAAAGAGAACTACAACAAAAGATGAATTACACGTTTTGAGGAGAGGATTTTTTAAAACGGAGTTTGTTTAAATTAGGGATGTAATAATAACCAAAATATCTTGAAAATCAGGACTAAACCAGGCCTAAACAGGACTAAAAAGGACTAAAAAAGGACTAAACCAGGACTAAAAAAGGACTAAACCAGGGCTAAACCAGGCCTAATGATTATAAAAGGTATTAAATCAGTGTAACCCAGTACTAAAACAGTTCTAAACAAGCATTAAACCTGGACTAAACCAGTACTAACCCAGGTCTACACAAAGATTTAACTTAACCCGGACTAAACCAGGTCTTTACTAAACAGGGACGAAACCACAACTATAGTGTTAGGTCAGAAACTAATGAACTAAACCAGGAACTAAACCAGGTCTGAAGCTAAACTTCACCAGGTCTAAACTGGAACTAAACCGGGGCTAAAACGTGTTTAAATCTGGCACTGAACCAGGTCTAGAATAGTACTAAACCAGGACTAATCCAGGTCTAAACTGGCACTAAACCAGGACTAAAGGGATTCAGAATTTCCTGTTTAAAATTAGCCGCAGAAGCACAAACTTTAGCCAACATTTTTCACTTTATATTATCAGAATATAATCATTTTAAACCACTTTTACATTCCTAATCTCTTCTTATAACACACACGGAGCTGTCATGTCTTTATTTTCATCCTAAAATGTTAAAATAAACCTGTTTTTGTTTGTGTTTTGGTCCTTTAGCTCTGTGGAGTTTCCGCTCAGATTCCTGGTTTTTCACTCACCTTTCTGTGTCCGCGGACATTTCTTCTTTTCCACGAGTCCGTGTTAATCCCAAAGTGAATCTTGCTGAAATTATAAGTATAATCAAAGTAAAATAAAGTTTAAATGGTAAAACTTTCCTAAAACAGAGAAATGTCGCCGCGTTTTGGAGGAAGTTTGGCACAAGCGTCACTGATGCGCCACTGCCGTCTGCAGGCCGGGACACGCAATTACACCCCGGAAAATAAAAGCAAAATAAAATAAAGAAAAATAAAAATTATAACTGTCTTTATTTTTTATATTTAAATACAGATATATTTTTTGCACTATTTTAACATTTGATTTTTTTTTACATTTTTCTTTTACATTAAAATACAGGGTGTCCCAAAACATTAGACATCATTTCGCAGGCCAATAATTTTCGTTGAAATAACCTCAAATTTTCACAGAACGTATAAAAACAGATCAGGATTTTATGTTTAATGTTTTACCGTTGTTCTGTTTTCAGGTTGAGCCACTCACTCCCAAAGAGAAGTCATTTTGTGTCGTAGAATCTGCTCCACACTCACCCGAGACTGTCACCCGAACAAAGTCCCGTAATAAACCCATTTTCACTGAGCGAGACTTAATAGTTTAGATTAATAGTTATAGATAATCGCTTATAAAATGATGTTAAATGTTTTGGGACACCCTGTACAATGGATGTTTAGACATTCAATGTGCAGTGTGTAACTTCTCTGGTGCAGAGTCTGTTAAAAAGCTTTTCTCAATTCAGAAGTTATTCCTTTGTCTGGAATGTTCCACAGTATGGCATTAAATCTTTCTATCTTCATGAAGACCAAACCAGACAAAGTTCCAGGTCAGATCTGCGGAGAGGCGAGACGCTCACAGTCAGAACGCCTGTGTTTCAAGGTACTTTTGAGCTATAAAACCTCCTGTAATTAAATGTAAGGCAGAGCTGTTTAATGTCACACTGTGGGATATTTCGGGCAGAGCAATGACATCTCCATAGAAACAAGCAGGTGGTGGACCCTCAACCAAAAGCTGTGGTTACAGATGTCAGTGGCTCCAAGTTCAAAACGGTTTTGTTCAGCTGCATTTGACCGAAAAGTTTTCATTCCGCACTCGTCTCTTTTCTCTTTTAGTGTTAATTTTATGATGTTTTGATTCGTTTGTATTGTGATTTTAATGATTTTTTAGGACTAACTAGAACTAAATCAGAATTAAATCAAGTCGAAACAGGACTAAAGATTTTTCTTTTTTTTAAAGGTATTAAATCGTTATAATCCAGGACAAAACTGGTACTAAACCAGGTCTAGACTAGTATTAAACCTGGACAGAGACCAGGTCAGAAACTATTTTACTAAACTAGGTTTAAATATGACACTAAATCAGGATTAAACCAGGTCTAAACTGGGACTAATCTGGGACTAAAACATCTTTAAATCTGATACTCAACTAGGTTTTCTGTAGAACAATAATCGTGCTATACAAATAAACTCACCTTTACCTGACTGACTGATTAAAGTCCACCAACCAGGTCTGAACAGGTCTAAACAGGACTAAACCAGGTCTAAACAGGACTAAACCAGGTCTAAACAGGACTAAACCAGGTCCAAACCAGGTCTAAATGGGACTAAACCAGGTCTAAAAAGGACTATACCAGGTCCAAACCAGGTCTAAATGGGACTAAACCAGGTCTAAACAAGACTAAACAGGACTAAACAGGACTAAAGACAATAAAAAAAGTATTAAATCAATTATAATCCAGTTCCTGTTTAGTGTCCACCAGCAAGGCCAGGACATGTGCTCGTTGTGCCCTTGGGCAAAACACTTCAGCCCCATCACAAGGGCGGATTGGATTCATTAGAACAGAAAATAGTGTAGAAATCTAAATCTTACACCCAGTTCTTTAAAGTGTTGGTGTTTCCGTGAACATGTGACTGAAATAAGGACACAGAGGTGGTGTTTTTTTATAAAAGCGTCGGTTTATCACGGCCGAAACTCCACGTGACTCGTACCATGACACAGCACATTACAAAGGCATGAAAAAAAAGAAAAGAAACTGAAAACGTCATCGCTCATTCATAAATACACTTCCACATTAAAGAGTTCATGTCCGTCCGAAAAACCGCGACCATGGAGACGGGAAACATGACACTATGGGACATTCAGAGTTCAGCCGCGTGATTGGTCGAGTCGGGACACGTGATGCAGCGAGGAGGAGGTCAGGTGATCGCGTCCGGGTTCCCTGACGAGAGGAGAACAGGGGCAGGTTTAGTTTCACACATAATCTTAGACTTGGGCACATTTGAAGATAAAGTCGTGTCTAGAGGAGGTGGATTCTGTCAGGAGCCAAAAAACGGCACAGATCAGTGTTTCCTCGGTGGAAACTAGTGTAGTGATGGGGGCAAGTTCTTCACTAGTGCAGTGATGGGGGCAAGTTCTTCACTAGTGCAGTGATGGGGGTAAGTTCTTCACTAGTGTAGTGATGGGGCAAGTTCTTCACTAGTGTAGTGATGGGGCAAGTTCTTCACTAGTGTAGTGATGGGGGCAAGTTCTTCACTAGTGTAGTGATGGGGGCAAGTTCTTCACTAGTGTAGTGATGGGGGCAAGTTCTTCACTAGTGTAGTGATGGGGGCAAGTTCTTCACTAGTGTAGTGATGGGGGCAAGTTCTTCACTAGTGTAGTGATGGGGGCAAGTTCTTCACTAGTGTAGTGATGGGGGCAAGTTCTTCACTAGTGCAGTGATGGGGGCAAGTTCTGAACTAGTGTAGTGATGGGGGCAAGTTCTTCACTAGTGTAGTGATGGGGGCAAGTTCTTCACTAGTGCAGTGATGGGGGCAAGTTCTTCACTAGTGTAGTGATGGGGCAAGTTCTTCACTAGTGTAGTGATGGGGGCAAGTTCTTCACTAGTGCAGTGATGGGGGCAAGTTCTTCACTAGTGTAGTGATGGGGGCAAGTTCTTCACTAGTGTAGTGATGGGGGCAAGTTCTGAACTAGTGTAGTGATGGGGGCAAGTTCTGAACTAGTGTAGTGATGGGGGCAAGTTCTGAACTTCCACGTAAAACTCCAATTTGCTTCAGACTGAAGAAGCTTAACTCCACTTTAACCCATCTGACAACAGCCACGAGTCTAACAAACCAAACGCTCTGCCTGGTTCACTCATTAGTGTCTGGAAACGTTAGAAAACAACTTTATAAGCACCTCACACTTCCCTCTGCTGATTTCCCACTGCACAAAAGCCCAAAAGACTTCACCAATGTTGTTTCTAATCCCATTTATTTACGAGTGATTTATATTTTTTGAAAAACGCTAAAAAATACATTCCTGAACCATTTTCTTTCAACACTTTCAGTTTCTCTTCTTCTCCGTCAGTCGTCGATCTTCACTTGTTGCTTCTGGAGTCGACGATCGAGTCTTTTGGGCTTTGGCCTGTGTTTAGTTTATTTATTACATAAAACACATCAGCAGAGGAGAGCGGCCGATTGGACTTGTACAGATACATGTAAATAAATACGCCTTATTTAACATGTGTCTCTTGTCTTTTTTGCTTCTCATTCGGCGACTCGCAAAGCTGATGTGGTGCGGCCATACTTCCTGTCACAGCCTGATCCCGTCAGATCCCAGAGGCTCAGCAGGACCTGGTCAGGACTTGGATGGAGACACTGGGAATTCCAGGTGCCACAGGGGGGCGCCAGTGGCAAAAACTGTCATTGTGTCCTTAGCATAGACCTTACAGAGCCTTTTAGGGCAGAAGTGATAAAAACAAAAAAAGCTGAGCGCATTTTGGCAACAGAACTGGCATTGATCCCCGTTCATTCGGCTTCATTCAGACTGAACACGGACAGAAGACGACGGAGATTAAAACATTTCCAGCACCAAAATATCCGGTTGTTCTGTGTGTGTATTTGTCAGAATCGATATTCTACCGGCGGATTAAAGGTTTACAGCAGGGGTGCCCAAACTTTTTTCATCTAGGGCCATATATTAAAACACAGAGCAGCGTGAGGGCCGATCGAGGGTCATAGACTGGAGGTCAAAACAGTGAGTAATTAAAAACTGTGCATTTATAACAGGTTTAAATGACCCTCCAGACCTTTGTTCAGGCTTAGACCCTCAAAAGGACAAACTACATTTGCTTGATCAGGGTAGATTTCAAAAACATGCAGTAAAAAGAACTACTTGCAGTAGTTTGGGCCAATTCACCTGGAAGCCTGAGGGCCAAAAACAACTGGTCTGAGGGCCACATTTGGCCCCCGGGCCATAGTTTGGACATGCCTGGTTTACAGTTTTACTCTTATCGCATGAGGATCTGACAGTCGGACTCCGTTTGTCAAAGTTCAGCTCGTTGAGGAAATGTTCTCGATCTTTTGACGATGATCCTGTCGCTCGACAAACTGCCGAGTTCTGCTGCATTTGTGTTGCAAAAATGTGCAACCGAACCTCATCACTGTTTACGAACACTTCAAGGATTTATATATGAATGGACAGAGCTAAAGCGTTAGCCGCCGCGTGCCAAACAGGAAGTGCTCCGGGAGGCTCACACTGGGATCTTCTGGCTCGTCTCTCTGGACCTGCTGCTGTGGCCTCGTCATTTTGGTCTTAAAACGTTCGTATGAATCCGCGACACAGGATCCTGAACTTTTTTTTTTCTTACTATTTTGTCCGTCAAAAATATCCTCTTCATAACACAGAGCCTGGCCCCAGATTCGCTCTTGTAACAGTGAACGTTACGAGCCTCATTTGAGGATTTTACTCCACTTTTTTATACAGTCTCTGGTCCTGAGGGAAGGCGCTTCACCCACATCGCCTAAAATGACAGTGGTGCGAGTGATGGAGGTCAGAGGGGCCGATGGTGCAGAGTGGAGCCTCACTTCCATCAGTCTGCCCCAGGGCAACTGTGGCCACAACAGTATTTTACACCACCGAGTGTGGAGAGAATGAAGAATGAACTGTTTAGAGTCTTTGAGTGGCCAGAAATTACCATTTATATCTGTTTTTTACTCTTTCTTATTGTATTTTGCTGTGAACTGTGAGCTCCTGTGTCTAAATAATTTCCTTGTGGATCAATATAGTTTGTTTAAATCTAAGTCTAATATGAACCCTCCCCGTGTGTGTCAGATGCCCTCCCTGTGTGTCAGATGCCCTCCCCGTGTGTGTCAGATGCCCTCCCCCCCGTGTGTCTTTGTGGGATTCCTGGATTCGTTCGGCCGTTCAGATTTCAGTGACATCATCACGTCCAGAATTCCTGCTCAGGAATCACACTGGGAAATTCTGACTCTGGACTTGGCCCCTCACTCCTTCCCTCCTTCTCTCTCTCTCTCTCTCCTTCTCTTTCAATTCCTCCCTCCTTTCCTCCCTCTCTCTCTCCTTCCTTCTCTCACCTTTCTTCCTTCTCTCTCTCCTTCCTTCCCTCCGTCTCTCCTTTCCCCCCTTCTCTCCTTCCATCCCTGCCACTCTCTCCTTCCCTCTCTCTCCTTCCTTCCCTCCGTCTCTCCTTCCTTCCCTCCATCTCTCCTTCCTTCCTTGCCTCCTTCTCTCCTTGCATCCCTGCCGCTCTCTCCTTCCTTCCTTCTCCCTCGCTCCTTCCATCTCTTTCCCTCTCTCCTTCCCTCTCTCCTTCCCTCTCTCCTTCCCTCTGAGCTCCTGTGTCTAAATAATTTCCTTGTGGATCAATAAAGTTTGTCTAAATCCAAGTCTAACATGAACCTGCCAAACGTTCACCTGTTAGTGGTGATGTCGCTGCCGTCGCCGCTCGGGTCCTAACTGGGGTTCGGTCTCTCTGCGGATTTCTGGATCTAAAAACAGAAAAAACAGAAAAACGCAAACATTTAATTCGCTTTAAGCCGATTTCGTCGTCTGAATCTGAGTGGTTCAGTGTCATGATTCAGGGTCAGAGCAGGAGGCAAGCAGAGTGTCGCGTCGGTGAGCGAGCACCAGAGGGCAGCAGAGCGCCTCGGACCCACAGGAGGCAACAGAAAGCGCCAAAAGAAGCGAAAATTTGAACGAAAATCAGGTGAATTTGATGAGAAAACTCACAAACTAAAAATCTGAGAGTGATGGTTGGAGACAGGCAGAGAGAGACGTATGTACCTGTGACTGTTCCCTTAGGAAATCTGGGAGCTGAAATTCACCTTTAAAAACCTGAAACACAAAATACTACGTTTAAATGTGGCGCAAAATTTCACTCGTTTAAGAGCAAATCTGAGGCAAAGTTTAGAAATTCATTTAGTAAATCAAATGAATCAATAAAAACTCGATTCAGGACTAAGGAAAAGACTCATTCCCTCCCCGTGTGTCAGATGCCCTCCCCGTGTGTGTCAGATGCCCTCCCTGTGTGTCAGATGCCCTCCCCGTGTGTGTCAGATGCCCTCCCCGTGTGTCAGATGCCCTCCCCGTGTGTCAGATGCCCTCCCCGTGTGTCAGATGCCCTCCCCGTGTGTGTCAGATGCCCTCCCCGTGTGTCAGATGCCCTCCCCGTGTGTCAGATGCCCTCCCCGTGTGTCAGATGCCCTCCCCGTGTGTCAGATGCCCTCCCCGTGTGTCAGATGCCCTCCCCGTGTGTGTCAGATGCCCTCCCCGTGTGTGTCAGATGCCCTCCCCGTGTGTGTCAGATGCCCTCCCCCCGTGTGTCTTTGTGGGATTCCTGGATTCGTTCGGCCGTTCAGATTTCAGTGACATCATCACGTCCAGAATTCCTGCTGAGGAATCACACTCGGAAATTCTGACTCCGGACTTGGCCCCTCGCTCCTTCCCTCCTTCTCTCTCTCTCTCTCCTTCTCTTTCAATTCCTCCCTCCTTTCCTCCCTCTTGATCTCCTTCCCTCTTGCCCCCCTCTCTCTCTCCTTCCTTCTCTCTCCTTCCTTCCCTCAGTCTCTCCTTTCCCCCCCTCTCCTTCCATCCCTGCCGCTCTCTCCTTCCTTCCCTCTCTCTCCTTCCTTCCTTGCCTCCTTCTCTCCTTGCATCCCTGCCGCTCTCTACTTCCTTCCTTCTCCCTCGCTCCTTCCATCTCTTTCCCTCTCTCCTTCCCTCCTTCTCCCTCGCTCCTTCCATCTCTTTCCCTCTCTCCTTCCCTCTCTCCTTCCTTCCTTCCTTCCTGCTCTCCTTCTGTCCCCCTCTCCTTCTTGCCCTCCCTCTCTCCTTCCTTTCTCCTCTCTGCTCTCCTTCCCTCCCTCTCCTTTCTTCCCTCCTTCTCTCCTCTCCTTCCTTCCTCCTCTCTGCTCTCCTTCCCTCCTTCCTTCCTTCCCTCTGTCCTTTCCTCTTCTCACTCTGCATCACTCCTGTCTCTCTCCTTCCATCTCTTTCTCCTTCAGTCTCCCTCTCTCCTCCTCCCTCCTTCCCTCTCTCTCCTTCCCATCCTCCTTCTCTCCTTCCTTCCTTCGCTCTCTCTTTCCCTTTTCTGCCATGTTCTTGTTTCTCTCTGTTTCTTCTCGTTTGTACAGAACAGACGGGTTTACGATCTTTATCAGTGCAGCCCTGGTAACTCCAATTATTTTTATTTCTCCCCCTCCTCCTTGCTCTCCTCCTCTCTTTCCCTCTATCCCTCCTCTCTCTCTTCTCTCCTCCTCTTCCCTCGTTCTCATATTCACTCTGTTGCAGATTCAGGGGAAACCGGTGAGTCACCACAGAAACATGTGCGACCCCCTCGAACAGAAACAGAAACATCTGATTATGGACCACAGGGAATCTCCTCCTCCTCCGCTTCATCTACTCCTCCTCCTCTGCTCCTCTGCTCCCTCTACTCCTTCTGCTCCGCTAACACTCTTCTCCTCCTCTACATCCTCTGTTCCTTCTCTGTACCTCCATCTGCTCCTTTCTTGGGCCTCTCCTCTTCTAACATTCTCCTCCTTTGACCTCCTCCTCTGCTCTTGCTCCTCCTCTGCTCTTGCTCCTCCATCTGCTCCTGCGTGTCCTCCTCTGCATCCTCTTCTGACCCTCTCTTCATCCTCTGCTCCTTTCCTGACCTCCTCCTCTTCTAACCTCCTCCTCTTCTAAACTTCTCTTCCCTCCTCCTCTATCCTTCTCCTCTTCTAAACTTCTCGTCCTCTTTTAACTTTCTCCTCTTCTAAACTTCTCCTCCTCTTCTAAACGTCTTCTCCTCTTCTAAACTTGTCCTCCTCTTCGAACCTCCTCCTAACCTCCTCCTCCTCTTCTAACGTTCTCCTCTTCTAAACTTGTCCTCCTCTTCTAAACGTTCTCCTCTTCTAAACTTGTCCTCCTCTTCTAACCTTCTCCTCCTCCTCCTCTTCTAACCTTCTCCTCCTCTTTTAACCTTCTCCTCCTCTGACCTCCTCCTCTTCTAAACATCTTCTCCTCTTCTAAACTTGTCCTCCTCTTCTAACCTTCTCCTCCTCCTCCTCCTCTAACCTCCTCCTCCTCCTCTAACCTCCTCCTCCTCCTCTAACCTCCTCCTCCTCTTCTAACTTTCTCCTCTTCTAAACTTCTCCTCCTCTTCTAAACATCTCCTCTTCTAATCTCCTCCTCTTCTAACTTTCTCCTCTTCCAACCTTCTAACCTTCTCCTTTGACCTCCTTTTCTAACCTCCTCCTCGTCTAACCGCCTCCTCTAACCCTCTCTTCTGTATCCTTTGCTCCATCTGCTCCTCCTCTCTTCCTTTCCTCCTTCTCTTCTCTCCTCCTCTGTTCCTCTCCTCCTTCTCTTCTCGCCTCCTCTCTTCCTTTCCTCCTTCTCTCCTCCTGGCTTCCCGCCCAGTGGTTTCTGGCTGTGCGGCACGAGTCTCACGGCCGCTCACTTCACCGCAGATTAAACCTCAACGTAAAAGCGATTGTTTGATGAAAAGGAGCAGCTCCATTTCTCCACCGCAAACATCAGAGGAATGTGAGGGACGGAGGAGGAAACGGAGGAGGAGGAAACTGAGGAGGAGGCGAGGTTCTAAGTCCCGGCTTGAGTCTTTCCATGTGTGTTCCATCACACGGAGCTTACGGGGCTTTGGGGCCGATGGGTCGAACAGCAGCAGCTTCAGGAGTTCAACCCTCAAACCTCCACGGGGCCCGACTATAAACAGCAGAGTGATTATGTGTCCTTGGGCAAGACACGTTAACCACCAGGTTCAGTTTCAGGCTGCACCTCCCCTTTACACAGGAAAAGAGTGGAACGCTCCCCCTCACTAACCCTTCCCGTGTCTCTCTGTCCTTCTTTCACGCAGTAATAAACGGACACACACATTTTTAAAACCTAAAATTTCAACTTGGGATTTTTGGTGGCCGCTCTAGCCGTTTTCAGGCCAGAACGGTGCCGGTGTCGGTTCCTTCCCCAGTTCCACGGGGAACCAAAGTTCTCACCGGTGAACGACCCACGTTCAAACCGTTTAAGTGAACCCCTGATACGTCAGACAGAGGCTGAGGATTTGCCACCCAATAAAAACAAGGCCGTGTGAAATAACAATCACGGACACAGCGAGAATTTGTTACTCATACAAATCTTTATCTGCACTGAACATCTGCAGCAGCAACGCTGAGTCCAAAGATGGAACCATACCAGGCCAACACGGATATCTGCAGACTTAAAACAACTTTTCTAGTCATACGTGAAGATTGCGCCGGAGACATTAAATCTCCTTCATCAGGAAGTCCTGATGTGTCATCCACGTGTTATTTATTTCACCGAGTGTGACCTGGATGAACCTGCTGACGTCTTCTGTGTCGTCACGGTTCGCTTGGAAAAAACGTTTCGGTTCTTGAACGCTGTGATTTTTGGCGTGAACACTGGAGGAGCTCGGAGTAGAGCCGCTGCTCCTCCATGTCGAGAGGAGCAGCTGAGGCTCGGGCATGTGGTCCGGATGCCTCCTGGACGCCTCCCTCAGGAGGTGTTCATGTCCCACCGGGAGGAGGCCCCGGGAAAGACCCAGGACACTGGAGGGACTCTGTCTCTGGGCCTGGGAACGACTCAGGGTCCAGGAGGAGCTGGAGGAAGTGTCTGGGGAGGGGGAAGCCTGGTAGCACCTGCTCAGACTGATGCCCCCGTGACCTGGCCCCAGATAAGAGGAAGAACATGGATGGATGGACACGTCAGCCGGTTCTGGAGTAGGTGTGAGGTGTGGGTTCTGCCTCCTGAGGAACAGTGAAACGCTCAGGTATAAAAACTCTTCTGAAAAAGGCCCAACAGCAAAAATGCACCGATACCAGCGTCAACGGGACTCGTTTCTTTAAAACACAGTCAACTTAAACCCGTGCAGCGTTCAGTCTTTTGTTTTCAATATAAAATCAAAAATAAGAAAGAAAAAAAAACCCTCTATTTTTCATTATTTGTCTTCAAAACCAAAATTTTCCATTTTGTGGAAAAAACTGATAACGGCCGTTTCCTGTTTCCCGAACCAAAGTCCTGGTCCTAATATCCAGTGTGGAGCGTCTGCGTCCGGAGGGTCATTAGAGCAGCAGATCCCGGTGCAGCTCCAGAGCCCCGGAAAACACCACGACAGCCTGGGGTTCACCAAAGACTTTATAGTTCTGTGATTTATAGAAACGTCCATGGACACGGCGACAAAAACACAAACAGCAGCAGAGTTTGAGAACTATAAGGAAACAACCAGCACAGGCGAAGTGGGCGGGGCCAAAGCTTCAGACATAAACACGTTTCTGACTCGTGCCGTAAATCAGGTCCAAACCTGCTCCACATCTGCCCGACTTCATCTGTTTCCAATGGACTTTCACACATGGTTTATTTTACGGCCAGACCCGACTGCGCCAGATCAGGAGCCGAACCGGCAACCTGCCCCCACTGCCGCCCCCACCGCCGCCCCCACAACCTGCCCCCACCGCCGCCCCCACCACTGCCCCACAACCTGCCCCCACCGCCGCCCCCACCGCCGCCCCACAACCTGCCCCCACAACCTGCCCCCACTGCCGCCCCACAACCTGCCCCCACCGCTGCCCCACAACCTGCCCCCACTGCCGCCCCCACAACCTGCCCCCACTGCCGCCCCCACAACCTGCCCCTACCGCTGCCCCCACAACCTGCCCCCACAACCTGCCCCCACCGCTGCCCCCCAACCTGCCCCCACTGCCGCCCCCACCGCCGCTGCCCCACAACCTGCCCCCACTGCCGCCCCACAGCCGCTGCCCCACAACCTGCCCCCACTGCCGCCCCCACCGCCGCTGCCCCCACAACTGCCCCACAACCTGCCCCCCCCGCCGCCCCCACTGCCACCCCACACCCTGCGCCCTCCGCCGCGCCCACTGCCGCCCCAGTAGCTGCGCCGTCCGCTGCCCCACAACCTGCCCCCACAACTGCCCCACAACCTGCCCCCACCGCCGCCCCCACAACCTGCCCCCACAGCCGCCCCCACTGCCGAGAGGAAGCACCAGGGCTTTTCCTGGGTTTATTATTTCCAAAATCTGAAGCTCAAAATCTGGTGCAGATCCGGAGCCAAAAACCAGAAGCCGACTGTCTCCACGCGGGTCAGGACAGAGAGTTATGGAGTTCTGGAAGCCGAGTTTACCAAGATCAGTTTGTAAATCTGTCAGGAAATATTAAAAGTGTGTTTTTCACGTTAAAGAGGCGGTGGTTTTATTTCTCTTGGGTTTTAGCTGCAAACACGTCACAGATTCAGGTCTACACGTTCCTTTTATTGCTTTGAAAATGCGAGAATCAACAAAAACAACAGCGTATTCGCAGTAGGATTGTGGGCGGAGCCTTGTACAGACTCGTACTTTGAATTTGGCCTGGGAGAGATCGCTAGATTAACAACTCATAGGTCAGATCTGTGGAGCGGTGACCCTAAATACATTTTTTTAAAAAGCTTTTCAAGAGATTTAAGCAATAAAGTTTAATGTCCCACTGTGGAACACCCCAAATTCCAGATAAAATAATAACATCTTCATAGAGAAAAGTGTTTGATGGACTCTTCGCCAGAAAAGTTACACAATGCAGCTTTAAGCGACGATAAGAAAAGCACAAAAATACAAGAGGCAAGAGTTCTAAAAGAAAATTCCTGTTTATGTTCCCGACATGGAAAACTCCACCCGACAGGTTATTTAGTCTGATCGTAACTATTTATTAACCGTTTTATATATTTATACAGGTTTATTTAGTTAACGGAAGTATTTAGTTTTATTTTTTATTACTGATTTTATTAAAACAGCTTCATTTTTTTATTTTTCATTTTTATTTGTTTTTATTCAGTTTTATTTATTTATTTATTTATTTTTTTAATTTATTTAATTTATAGTTTTATTTATTTTTATTTAAACAGTTTTATGTTTTTTATTTTTAGTTTGTTTATAGATTTATTTATTTTTGATTGTTTTATTTATTTTATTTTATTTATACAGTTTTTTATTTTAACAGTTTTATTTACTTATTATATTCAAAGTTTTATTTATTTTCATTTACACATTTGTATTTATTTATTTTATTTATACAGTTTTATTTATTTTTAATTATACAGTTTTATTTACTTATTTTTATTTATACAAGTTTACTTATTTATTTTTATTTATACAGGTTTATTTTTATTTATTGAGTTTTATTTATTTCTTTTATTTATATAGTTTTAATTATTTATCTCCTTGGAGAAAAGCTGTTGATGGACTCTGTGCCAGGAAAGTTACACAATGCACTTTAATTGTGAAATGTTCTTTTGAGTTTCTCGTAAATCTCGCCTCAAACGGTTTTGTGAAGTTTTGTTTTGCGTTTTCGTCCGTTGTTCCGAGTCTGAGCGGAGCAGCTGTTTCTGATGTGAAGCAACACGAACGTTTACAGCCACACGCGAGCTCGCCAATCCACAAACACGACACGGAACACGACACGGAACACGACACGGAACACGACACGGAACACGACACGGAACACGACACGGAACACGACACAGAACACGCGAGGAACCGGAAGAGACGCCGGGACACGAGCCAGGAACATAAGGACATCTGGAGACCACGAGGCCGCCGGGAAACAGAGGAGAACGTACGAGACAGAGGAGAACGTACGAGACAGAGGAGAACGTACGAGACAGAGGAGGAGAACGTACGAGACAGAGGAGAACGTACGAGACAGAGGAGAACGTACGAGACAGAGGAGAACGTACGAGACAGAGGAGAACGTACGAGACAGAGGAGGAGAACGTACGAGACAGAGGAGAACGTACGAGACAGAGGAGGAGAACGTACGAGACAGAGGAGAAGAACGTACGAGACAGAGGAGGAGAACGTACGAGACAGAGGAGAACGTACGAGACAGAGGAGGAGAACGTACGAGACAGAGGAGGAGAACGTACGAGACAGAGGAGAACGTACGAGACAGAGGAGGAGAACGTACGAGACAGAGGAGGAGAACGTACGAGACAGAGGAGGAGAACGTACGAGACAGAGGAGGAGAACGTACGAGACAGAGGAGAACGTACGAGACAGAGGAGAACGTACGAGACAGAGGAGGAGAACGTACGAGACAGAGGAGAACGTACGAGACAGAGGAGGAGAACGTACGAGACAGAGGAGGAGAACGTACGAGACAGAGGAGGAGAACGTACGAGACAGAGGAGAACGTACGAGACAGAGGAGAACGTACGAGACAGAGGAGGAGAACGTACGAGACAGAGGAGGAGAACGTACGAGACAGAGGAGAACGTACGAGACAGAGGAGAACGTACGAGACAGAGGAGAACGTACGAGACAGAGGAGGAGAACGTACGAGACAGAGGAGGAGAACGTACGAGACAGAGGAGGAGAACGTACGAGACAGAGGAGGAGAACGTACGAGACAGAAGAGAACGTACGAGACAGAAGAGAACGTACGAGACAGAGGAGAACGTACGAGACAGAGAACGTACGAGACAGAGGAGAACGTACGAGACAGAGGAGGAGAACGTACGAGACAGAGGAGAACGTACGAGACAGAGGAGGAGAACGGGCAAAGATGTCACTTTTGCGCCAAATACAAATGTGCAAACGAGCGGAATATGAAGAGGAAACAGCAAAAAGCAAAACATTTCATAGATAAAATTTTATTTTGTAGGACGGTGATACTAAATGTGTTCTGAACCCAGACTGACTGAACCAGGACTAAACCAGGACTAAACCAGGACTGAACCAGGACTAAACCAGGACTAAACCAGGACTAAACCAGGTCTAAACCAGGTCTAAACCAGGTCTAAACCAGGACTGAACCAGGACTGAACCAGGACTAAACCAGGACTAAACCAGGACTAAACCAGGACTAAACCAGGACTAAACCAGGACTGAACCAGGACTGAACCAGGACTGAACCAGGACTAAACCAGGACTAAACCAGGTCTAAACCAGGTCTAAACCAGGTCTAAACCAGGTCTAAACCAGGACTGAACCAGGACTGAACCAGGACTAAACCAGGACTAAACCAGGACTAAACCAGGACTAAACCAGGACTAAACCAGGACTGAACCAGGACTGAACCAGGACTAAACCAGGACTGAACCAGGACTAAACCAGGACTAAACCAGGTCTAAACCAGGTCTAAACCAGGTCTAAACCAGGACTGAACCAGGACTGAACCAGGACTAAACCAGGACTGAACCAGGACTAAACCAGGACTAAACCAGGACTAAACCAGGTCTAAACCAGGTCTAAACCAGGTCTAAACCAGGACTGAACCAGGACTGAACCAGGACTAAACCAGGACTAAACCAGGACTAAACCAGGACTAAACCAGGACTAAACCAGGACTGAACCAGGACTGAACCAGGACTGAACCAGGACTAAACCAGGACTAAACCAGGTCTAAACCAGGTCTAAACCAGGTCTAAACCAGGTCTAAACCAGGACTGAACCAGGACTGAACCAGGACTAAACCAGGACTAAACCAGGACTAAACCAGGACTAAACCAGGACTAAACCAGGACTGAACCAGGACTGAACCAGGACTAAACCAGGACTGAACCAGGACTAAACCAGGACTAAACCAGGTCTAAACCAGGTCTAAACCAGGTCTAAACCAGGACTGAACCAGGACTAAACCAGGACTAAACCAGGACTAAACCAGGACTAAACCAGGACTAAACCAGGACTGAACCAGGACTGAACCAGGACTAAACCAGGACTAAACCAGGACTGAACCAGGACTGAACCAGGACTGAACCAGGACTGAACCAGGACTGAACCAGGACTAAACCAGGACTAAACCAGGACTGAACCAGGACTAATCCAGGACTAATCCAGGACTAAACCAGGATTGAACCAGGACTAAACCAGGACTAAACCAGGACTGAACCAGGACTGAACCAGGACTAAACCAGGACTAAACCAGGACTAAACCAGGACTGAACCAGGACTAAACCAGGACTGAACCAGGACTGAACCAGGACTGAACCAGGACTGAACCAGGACTAAACCAGGACTAAACCAGGACTGAACCAGGACTGAACCAGGACTGAACCAGGACTGAACCAGGACTAAACCAGGACTAAACCAGGACTGAACCAGGACTAATCCAGGACTAATCCAGGACTAAACCAGGATTGAACCAGGACTAAACCAGGACTAAACCAGGACTGAACCAGGACTGAACCAGGACTAAACCAGGACTAAACCAGGACTAAACCAGGACTGAACCAGGACTAAACCAGGACTGAACCAGGACTGAACCAGGACTGAACCAGGACTAAACCAGGACTAAACCAGGACTAAACCAGGACTGAACCAGGACTGAACCAGGACTAAACCAGGACTGAACCAGGACTGAACCAGGACTAAACCAGGACTAATCCAGGACTGAACCAGGACTAATCCAGGACTAATCCAGGACTAATCCAGGACTAAACCAGGATTGAACCAGGACTAAACCAGGACTAAACCAGGACTGAACCAGGACTGAACCAGGACTAAACCAGGACTAAACCAGGACTGAACCAGGACTAAACCAGGACTAAACCAGGACTGAACCAGGACTGAACCAGGACTAAACCAGGACTAAACCAGGACTAAACCAGGACTGAACCAGGACTGAACCAGGACTAAACCAGGACTAAACCAGGACTAAACCAGGACTGAACCAGGACTGAACCAGGACTGAACCAGGACTAAACCAGGACTAAACCAGGACTAAACCAGGTCTAAACCAGGACTGAACCAGGACTGAACCAGGACTAAACCAGGACAGGATGACAGGTCTGTAGGCGTCTCTGGCTCCTCACATGGTTCTGATCAGGAGCAGCTCCACAAAGTCTCGGCGTCGTGTGAGAAACGAAAACTCAAAACACGGGAAAAAAAGAGGAACATTTTGGGATTTGTTCCGCGGCTCCGGATCTGATCCAGGACTTCACGAACATGAGATCTTTAAGAAGCCGGAGCCAAAAACGAAAACTAATGCAGAAAAAATGTGACGAAGAACAGCTGAAATTATAAAAAGATTTGAAGAAGTAAAAATTAGTGGAATACTTTTGGTTTTAAAGGTTCACTGAGTCACTTTTCTGGTGTAGATGTGCTCCGTTTGGAATGTTCCAACCAGGGACTAAACCAGGACTAAACCAGGACTAAACCAGGACTAAACCAGGACTAAACCAGGACTAAACCAGAACTAAACCAGGACTAAAGAAGAGGTAAACCAGGACTAAACCAGGGCTGAACCAGGACTAAACCAGGACTAAACCAGGACTAAACCAGAACTAAAGAAGAGGTAAACCAGGACTAAACCAGGGCAAAACCAGGACTAAACCAGGACTAAACTAGGACTAAACCAGGACTAAACCAGGACTAAACCAGGACTAAACCAGGACTAAAGAAGAGGTAAACCAGGACTAAACCAGGACTAAACCAGGCCTAAACCAGGACTAAACCAGGACTAAACCAGGCCTAAACCAGGCCTAAAACAGGACTAAACCAGGACTAAACCAGGACTAAACCAGGACTAAACCAGGGACTGAAGGAACTCGTTCTAAGTTTCAGGAAAGGTTCACTTCTGTCCTGTCAATGGGACTTTTTTAGTATCATTTAAGACCCTGGTCCAGTCCTGGTCCTGTCCTGGTCCAGTCCTGGTCCAGTCCTGGTCCAGTCCTGGTCCAGTCCTGGTCCAGTCCTGGTCCAGTCCTGGTCCAGTCCTGGTCCAGTCCTGGTCCAGTCTAATGGGCTCTGAGCTTCATCCATAAAACAAACGTGTTTCTCAGATCCTTTTACAACATTAAGATCTGAGTTCATCAGAGACAAACACCAGAGAAAGAAGGAGGAAGAGAAAGAGGAGAGAGTAGAGAGGAGAGGAGAGAGGAAAGGAGAGAGGGGAGAAGAGAGGAGAGGAGAGGAGGAGAGGAGAGAGAAGAGGAGAGAGAGAGGAGGAGAGGAGAGGAGAGGAGGAGAGGAGAGAGGAGAGGAGAGGAGAGAGGAGAGGAGAGGAGAGGAGAGAGAGAGGAGGAGAGGGGAGGAGGAGAGGAGAGAGGAGAGGAGAGAGAGAGGAGGAGGAGAGGGGAGGAGGGGAGGAGGAGAGGAGAGGGGAGAGGGGAGGAGGAGAAGATAAAGACAGAGGAAAGAAAGAAGGATAGAGTACTAGAGCAGAAGGAGACAAAGGAGGGGAAGAATGAAAAGGAGACGTAAGGAAAGCGATGAAGAAAAGATGGACAGATTATTATGGGAGAAAGAGATGGAGAGGAGGAAAAGAGGCGAGAGAAGGAGGGAAGAGGATCAGAATATTTAAGAGACAGAGAAGGAGGAGGAGAGGGAAAAGAAAAAAGGGAGGGAAAAGAGAAAGCGGGAGAGAGAGGAAGAGAGGAGAGGGAGAGAAGAATAGAGAGATGGATAGAATATTATGGGAGAGAAAGACAGAAAGGAGGAGAGTGAAAGCAAGATACAAGGAGAAAGAGGGAGTGAGAGGAGAGAGAGAAGAAGAGAAAGATGGGTAGAATAAGTGTTAGAGAGAAGAGGGGTGGGAGAGAGATGGGAGAGGAAAAGAGGGAAAAAACTGACAGAGAAAAAAGATGGGAAGGGGAGAGGAAAGAGGGAAGACTGGAGGAAAAAAGAGAGAGAGAGAGGCCTCGGTTCACCTTGATTTAAAAAACAGACGTTCGAGAACAAGACACGAACAAAAGAGTTTCCAAAAACAAGACACGGACGGAAAAAAGAGAGAAAGAGAGAAGAGAAAGGGGGAAGGATAGAAAGCGATGGACTGGGAGTGAGGAGAGAGAGAAAAGAGAGAGAAGGGCACAGGGGGGCAGAGAGAGAGAGAGAGGAGAAAAAAATAAAAGTGAAAGGAAGAGGGAAAGGTGAAAAGAGAGAAAAAAGAGGGGGAGAGGGAGCGGGGAACCAGCAGAGCGAAAGAACGGGAGTGGCAAAAAGAGGAGTAGAAAGAAGGGAGTGTCTGATGGAAAAGTCATGTTAGGAGAAGAAATGTTTGTTCAGCAGGAAAACGGAGAGAGAGAAGGAGAGGGGGAAAGAGTGATAGAGGGAAGAAAATGAGAGAAAGGGAGACAGAGCGAAAGAGAGGGAGGGGAGGACAGAAACAAGAGAGGAGGAAAAGAGGAGGAGAGAGAGAGAGAAAGAGGGAGGGAAGGACAAGTTCAATAACACAGATGTGAAGAGGCATTCCTCAGATCCACTGTAAAAACTGATGATCCAGGACCAGACCAGAGACTAGACCAGGGACTAGACCAGGGACTAGACCAGGGACTAGACCAGGGACTGGACCAGGGACTAGACCAGGGACTGGACCAGGGACTAGACCAGGGACTGGACCAGGGACTAGACCAGGGACCAGACCAGGGACCGGACCAGGGACCGGACCAGGGACCGGACCAGGGACTAGACCAGGGACTAGACCAGGGACTGGACCAGGGACTAGACCAGGGACTGGACCAGGGACTGGACCAGGGACTGGACCAGAGACTGGACCAGAGACTGGACCAGAGACTGGACCAGGGACTGGACCAGAGACTGGACCAGGGACTGGACCAGGGACTAGACCAGAGACTGGACCAGGAACCAGACCAGAACTTGGACCACACTCAGACCATCTGGTTTCTACTGTTTAATCTTTTGAAGGACTTTCCTAAACCTAAACCGGACCACTGGACCTGGACTAAACCCGGACCCACAACCTCCAGGGCTAACCACTCTGCCACAGACACGGGGCTCCCAGGGGCCCGGAGCCGAACCCTCCAGGGCTAACCACTCTGCCACAGACACGGGGCTCCCAGGAACCCGGAGCCGAACCCTCCAGGGCTAACCACTCTGCCACAGCGTTTATGATCGAGCTCTTCTGAGGTTTTACAGTCCGAGGATTCACTCAGACATTTGAGATTCTGTAAGAGCCCAATTACCGGCCCCGGAGAAACAGGAGGGGCCCCGGAGAAACAGGAGGGGCCCCGGAGAAACAGGAGGGGCCCCAGAGAAACAGGAGGGGCCCCGGAGAAACTGTTCGGGAGTCAAAACTCTTTTTAAATCACATGTTGTAGAGCAGTGGAGTCGCCGCAGTAGTGTTTCCGTTTGCATCATCACATCATATGATGAATGTATAAGTTTATAACTGATGAGCCGTTTCATGTCTTTGTGCTCGTTTGTAATTGTTTTAGGAATTTTTGTGCACTTGCCGCCTTGACCCGGACTCCCTGGAAGAAGAGACACTGTATCTCAGTGGGACCATCCTAAATAAAGGTTCAATAAAATAAATGAAAATGATTCAAACACTTTAGGGGCTCCTTAAAGACACAGACTGAAACATTTTTTATAACAGTTATAACTGCACAAATGGACCTGTATTGTATATTTTGTATTTTGTATTTTAGTTTGTTTCTCGTGTTTCTTTTACCCGTTTCCTCTCTGACTTTTCTCAGTCCAGATGCATCATATAAAAGAGTTCCCAAAGCTCCATGAACACAAACAAAACAGAAGCGTCGCTGTCGTCTGGACTGATTTAAAACTGAACGACAGGTTTGTGTTAAAGTGAGAATAAACGAGTGAAGCAGGAGGAGGAAACGTCCTGATGTTTCTGCAGGACGTTTACAGAACATTACGATCAGACAAAGAAGAAGATTTTTCTGTTTCAGTTCAATATGAAAAAAGAAATCACTAAAAACGTGTCCCGTCAAGTCCTGGTCCAGTCCTGGTCCAGTCCTGGTCCAGTCCTGGTCCAGTCCTGGTCCAGTCCTGGTTTAGTCCTGGTTTAGTCCTGGTCCAGTCCTGGTCCAGTCCTGGTCCAGTCCTGGTCCAGTCCTGGTCCAGTTCTGGTCCAGTCCTGGTCCAGTTTTGCTTTAGTTCTGGTCCAGTTTTGCTTTAGTTCTGGTCCAGCCTTAGTCTAGCCGTGGTCCAACCCTTGTTCAGTCTTGGTTCAGTCCTATTCCAGTCCCGCTCTAGACCTGGTTCAGTCCTAGTCTCATGTTGGTCCAGTCCTAGTCCAGTCTTGGTTCAGTCCTGCTTTTGTTCTAGTCTCGTCTTAGTGCCGCCTCGGTCCAGCCCCGGTCCAGCCCCGGTCTAGTCCCGGTCCATCCCCATCCCCTGCTTTACTCCTGGTCCAGTCCTGGTCCAGTCCTGGTCCAGTCCTGGTCCAGTCCTGGTCCAGTCCTGGTCCAGTCCTGGTTCAGTCCTGGTTCAGTCCTGGTTCAGTCCTGGTTCAATCTTGGTCCAGTCTTGGTCCAGTCTTGGTTCAGTTCTAGTCCAGTCCTGCTCTAGACCTGGTTCAGTCCTGGTTCAGTCCTGGTCTTATCTTAGTCCAGTCGTGGTTCAGTCTGGATTAAGTCCCGGTCCCGGTCCCGCCCCGGTTCCTCACCCTCCTGGTGTTGTCGAGCACTCGGGCGTCGGGGCGGCCGTAGTTGGGCGGGTTGGCGTGCGGGTCGTAGCCGAGCCGCGACAGCATGGGGGCGATGGCGGCCATGTCCCGCACCACGTCCGCCGGGATTTTACCGACCCACTTCGACAGGGCCTCCACGTTCACCGGCTTTATCACCTGGTCCGTCGACCGCTCCACCCTGCAAGCGGGAAACAGAATTAACGGTCTTTATGACCCAGTGGACTAGTTTTTCTGTGGCCGCTGCTGTAACGTTAGAAAACCTACAGGATCTGGCTGTAAACAGGAAAGAAAAGAGTTTGTATGAAACGGCTGGAGGAGGTGGGCCAAAGCACAAAACAAGCTGCAAAACATACGGCGAATCTGCGACGAGGACCACGGACAGCGACACAAGCCACCGCCCCTCTCTCCCCCGCACGGCCAAGGGATCCACAAACCCACGGAGGAGCGGCGACCCACAGCAGGACCCACCCCCGCCCCACCACGCAACAGACACCACCCACCCTCCCCCAAAACCGCCAGCTCCGCCGAACAACCCGCAAACAGCACCGCGCAACGACGCCACAGCCTCAGCCCGAGCCCGGCCCAAAAGTCCCAGTGCGAGTCCGCCCCGGGTACAGCAGACGAACACAGTCGCGCTAACTGCAGATCACTGGACTCTCAGTCATGGGCACATTATTTCACTCAGGATTTGACTGAACAGACACTTCACTCACACTGTTACAAAGCACAAAGTCTCACTGACCACTGTTCTGGTTTGCAGTAAAAAAACAAAACAAAAGAGAATTAAAATGATTCAAGAGACAAAAAAATGTGCGATTAATCGTGAGTTAACTATGACATTCATGAGATTAATCGTGATTCAATATTTTAATCGACTGACAGCAGGAGTAACAGATAATACTCCCTACAACTGTACAACAACTCACCCTTATGGAACAGATGATCTTCTGTCCTGTCAATCACTATTTCATCCCCCTGTCTCTCTTTGTCTTTCTCTGTCTCTTTCTCTCTCCTTTTCTCTCTCGCTTTCTCTTTTTATCTCCTTCTTTGTCTCTTTCTGTCTCTCTCTTTCTCTCTTCGTCTCTTTCTCTCATTGTTTCTTTCTCTCCGTCTCTGTGTCTCCTTCACTTTCTCTCTTTCTCTCATCTCTTTCTCTTCATCTCATTCTTTCGTCTCATCTCTCTTCATCTCCTTTACTTTTTGTCTCTTTCTGTTTCTCTTTGTCTCTGTCTTCGTCTCTTTATCTTTTCGTCTCTTTCTCTCTTCGTCTTTCTCTTTCTCTCTTCATCTCTTTCTCTCAGTTTCTTTCTCTCCTTGTTTCTCTCTCTGCCTCTCTTTGTCTCTCTCTATCTCTCTCTCTGTCTCTTCATCTCTTTCACTTCATCTCCTCCTCTCTTCGTCTATTTCTCTGTCTCTGTCTCTTTCTCTCTTCATCTCTTTCTTCCTCTCTCTTTGTCTCTTGTCTTTCAGCCTTTTTATCTCTGTCTCTCTCTTCATCTCTTTCTCCCTGTCTTTGTCTCTTTTTCTTTCAGTCTTTCTGTCTTTCTCCCTCTGTCTCTTTCCCTCTCGTCTTTCAGTCTTTCTGTCTCTTTCTCCCTCTGTCCACTTTTTGTTTTCTGTCGATAAATTATGGATGCTGTCGATGAAATATTAACGCGCAGAATCGTCCAGAGCATTCGCGAGAGGCTATTAGCACAGCGGCTATTAGCTCAGAGGCTATTAGCACAGCGGCTAATGGATAAACATCAGGCTCGATTTACAAAATTTAGATCACCGCGGCAACTGCGAGGGCGGGGCTTAGAGACCCGCAGAGACAAAACAAAACAGACGCTTTGCCCGAGCTCCATCTGGTCAACAACAAGAGCTTTTTACAAACACTGTGATTCGATTTATGTTTTAATAATAGAAGAAGAAGAAGAAATAGTTGCAGTAGAAGTAGTAGAAGCAGCAGAAGTACATTTTTTATCAAAATTCTGCATCAATGTCTTGTTTAGTCCCATTTTAGTTGTGAAAATCTGGGCCAGATTGAATAAAAACTTCTTCTCCTTCTCCTTTGTCGGGGGGTTTGTTGTTTTTGGGGTTTGTCGGGACTTGTCGGGTTTGTCGTGGTTTGTCAGGGCTTAACGAGGTTTGTCAAGTTTGTGGGGGTTTGTCAGATTTTGTGGGGATTTGTCGAGTTTGTGGGAGTTGTCGGGGTTTGTGGGAGTTGTCGGGGTTTGTGGGAGTTGTCGGGGTTTGTGGGAGTTGTCGGGGTTTGTGGGAGTTGTCGGGGTTTGTGGGAGTTGTCGGGGTTTGTGGGAGTTGTCGGGGTTTGTGGGAGTTGTCGGGGTTTGTGGGAGGTGTCGGGGTTTGTGGGAGTTGTCGGGGTTTGTGGGGTTGTTGGGGTTTGTGGGAGTTGTCGGGGTTTGTGGGAGGTGTCGGGGTTTGTTGAGGTTTATCGAGGTTTGTTGGGGTTTGTCGGGGTTTGTGGGAGTTGTCGGGGTTTGTGGGAGTTGTCGGGGTTTGTGGGGTTGTTGGGGTTTGTGGGAGTTGTCGGGGTTTGTCGAGGTTTGTTGAGGTTTGTTGAGGTTTATCAAGGTTTGTTGGGGTTTGTGGGAGTTGTCGGGGTTTGTCGAGGTTTGTTGAGGTTTGTTAAGGTTTGTTGAGGTTTATCGAGGTTTGTCAGGTTTGTGGGAGTTGTTGGGGTTTGCAGGGTTGTTGGGGTTTGTGGGAGGTGTCAGGGTTTGTGGCAGGTGTCGGGGTCTGGGGGGTTTGTGGGAGTTGTCGGGACTTGTCGGGTTTGTCGTGGTTTGTCGGGGCTTGTTGAGGTTTATCGAGGTTTGTTGGGGTTTGTCCGGGTTTGTGGGAGTTGTCGGGGTTTGTGGGAGGTGTCGGGGTTTGTGGGAGGTGTCGGGGTTTGTGGGAGGTGTCGGGGTTTGTGGGAGGTGTCGGGGTTTGTGGGAGGTGTCGGGGTTTGTGGGAGGTGTCGGGGTTTGTGGGAGGTGTCGGGGTTTGTGGGAGGTGTCGGGGTTTGTGGGAGGTGTCGGGGTTTGTCAGGGTTTGTGGGAGTTGTCGGGGTTTGTCGGGATTAGTCGGAGTTTGTTGTGTCTGACTGTGATAGAGTTTGGTGGAGTTTGTCTACGTTTGTCGGGTTTTCTCTTGTCTGACTATGATGGAGTTTGTCGGCATTTGTCAAAGTTTGTCGGGTTTCTCAGGGTTTCTCGCCGTTTGTTGAAGTTTGTCAGGGTTTGTCGTGTCTGACTGATGGGGTTTGTCGGACAAGAACAATGAGATTCCCTGCTTTTTATAAAGAAATACTGTTAATATTTTTGCAGACTTGAGTTTTTGGCCCGGCCCTTCAACAATACCTTCAGTTTCTCATGTAGCCCCATGGAAAACATCCCTGCCCGCCCCATGTACAGTATTACATTCACTGTACGACAACTTGGACGAGCCAAAATGTATTTGATCAAAAAGCAGGGACAGAATTGAGTTTCTCCTTTGCTATGACTCCTGAAATAAAAAGAGAGACTCAGACTAAAGCTGCAGACTCAGACTAACGCTCACACACAGGAGTAAAGCTGCGTCTCTGTTCCGAGCTCATTACGGTGAGTGATCCGAGTGTGTAACGCACACAGACAGTTATTGCAGCGCACAGAGCTGTAATCCCAGAGTCAATAAACACTGTGATTCCATCAGCCGAACGTCTCCACAGCTCAGCCTCTGCCAAACATAAAAACAGACCAACGGAGGCTGGAATCAGAGTCTGGAATCAGAATCTGGAATCAGAGTCTGGTATCGGAGTCTGGAATAAAAAATTCATAAAAGAAACAAGTGACGCGGCGTCCAGTGAGAGCCGACAATACTGGAAACATCACAACAAAATGCCGCTCTGCTGGTTTAGTCCTGGTTTAGTCCCGGTTTAGTCCTGGTTTAGTCCTGGTTTAGGCCCAGTTTAGACCTGGTTTAGGCCCAGTTTAGACCTGGTTTAGGCCCAGTTTCTCTGTGGTTTCTTCCTGATTTAGTCCACAATTTAGTCCTTGTCTAGTCCTGCTCTAGTCCCCGATTCAGTCCTGGGTTCTTCCTGGTTTAGTCCGGGTTTAGTCCCGGTTTAGTCCTAGTTTAATCCTGGTTTAGTCCCGGTTTCTCTGTGGTTTCTCCCTAGTTTAGTCTGCAACTTAGTCCTCGGTTCAGTCCTGGTTTAGTCCTGGTTTAGTCCCTGGTTTAGTCCCTGGTTTAGTCCCGGTTCAGTCCCTGGTTCAGTCCCTGGTTCAGTCCCTGGTTCAGTCCCTGGTTCAGTCCCTGGTCCAGTCCTGGTCCAGTCCTGGTCCAGTCCTGGTTTAGTCCTGGTTTAGTCCTGGTTTAGTCCTGGTTTAGTCCCTGGTCCAGTTCCTGGTCCAGTCCTGGTCCAGTCCTGGTCCAGTCCTGGTCCAGTCCCTGGTCCAGTCCCTGGTCCAGTCCTGGTCCAGTCCTGGTCCAGTCCTGGTCCAGTCCTGGTCCAGTCCCTGGTTCAGTCCTGGTCCAGTCCCTGGTCCAGTCCCTGGTCCAGTCCCTGGTCCAGTCCCTGGTCCAGTCCCTGGTCCAGTCCCTGGTCCAGTCCCTGGTCCAGTCCCTGGTTTAGTCCCTGGTTCAGTCCTGGTCCAGTCCTGGTCCAGTCCTGGTCCAGTCCTGGTCCAGTCCCTGGTTCAGTCCCTGGTTCAGTCCTGGCTTAGTCCTGGCTTAGTCCTGGCTTAGTCCTGGCTTAGTCCTGGTTCAGTCCTGGTTTAGTCCTGGTTCAGTCCTGGTTCAGTCCTGGTTCAGTCCTGGTTTAGTCCTGGTTCAGTCCTGGCTTAGTCCTGGTTTAGTCCTGGTTTAGTCCTGGTTTAGTCCTGGTTCAGTCCTGGTTCAGTCCTGGTTTAGTCCTGGTTCAGTCCTGGCTTAGTCCTGGTTCAGTCCTGGTTCAGTCCCTGGTTCAGTCCCTGGTCCAGTCCTGGTTTAGTCCTGGTTCAGTCCTGGTTCAGTCCTGGTTCAGTCCTGGTTCAGTCCTGGTTCAGTCCTGGTTTAGTCCTGGTTCAGTCCTGGTTCAGTCCTGGTTTAGTCCTGGTTCAGTCCGGGTTCAGTCCGGGTTCAGTCCCTGGTTCAGTCCCTGGTCCAGTCCTGGTTCAGTCCTGGTTCAGTCCTGGTTCAGTCCTGGTTCAGTCCTGGTTCAGTCCTGGTTTAGTCCTGGTTCAGTCCTGGTTCAGTCCGGGTTCAGTCCCTGGTTCAGTCCCTGGTCCAGTCCTGGTTCAGTCCTGGTTCAGTCCTGGTTTAGTCCTGGTTCAGTCCTGGTTCAGTCCTGGTTCAGTCCTGGTTTAGTCCTGGTTCAGTCCTGGTTTTATTAGTTTAAAGACACATTTTATGAAGTTATTTTGGTCTTGGATTCAGTCCGGGGCTCGTTTAAAAGTCTCAACACAAAATACTGGAAACCGCATCCAGACCTGAATAAAAACTCCTCCTCTGCTCCGAGAAAACGTCTAAGTCGCTCCCCCTTCAGAGCGTCGCACTAATGAAACTCACATCAGGTTTGTGAAGTCGCCGTGTTCAGTTTTCTATTGTGTTTTTTGTGTTTTTATGGTGAACTGTCGTGGGGGAGTGTGGGGTTGTGGGCGGAGCCTCGTACAGACTCGTACTCCTGACCGTAACACCTCCTCTTTAATGTGAACCGACTGAGTCCAGAGTCCGAGTCCAGAGTCCGAGTCCAGAGTCCGAGTCCAGAGACCGAGTCCAAGTCTGAGTCCAGAGACCGAGTCCAGAGTCCAAGTCCAGAGACCGAGTCCAAGTCCGAGTCCAGAGACCGAGTCCAAGTCTGAGTCCAGAGACCGAGTCCAGAGTCCGAGTCCAGAGACCGAGTCCAAGTCCGAGTCCAGAGACCGAGTCCAGAGACCGAGTCCAGAGACCGAGTCCAAGTCCGAGTCCAGAGACCGAGTCCAGAGACCGAGTCCAGAGTCCGAGTCCAGAGACCGAGTCCAAGTCCGAGTCCAGAGACCGAGTCCAGAGACCGAGTCCAGAGTCCGAGTCCAGAGACCGAGTCCAAGTCTGAGTCCAGAGACCGAGTCCAGAGTCCAAGTCCAGAGACCGAGTCCAAGTCCGAGTCCAGAGACCGAGTCCAAGTCTGAGTCCAGAGACCGAGTCCAGAGTCCGAGTCCAGAGACCGAGTCCAAGTCCGAGTCCAGAGACCGAGTCCAGAGACCGAGTCCAGAGACCGAGTCCAGAGTCCAGAGTCCGAGTCCAGAGACCGAGTCCAAGTCCGAGTCCAGAGACCGAGTCCAGAGACCGAGTCCAGAGTCCGAGTCCAGAGTCCACGTCTGAATCTGTGATGGACAGAAGAGAAAGACCTGAGGGACCTGAGAGAAGCACTAAACCACAACAGGTAATGGACTAATGCAGGATCCCAGAGGAGAAGAGGAGAAGAAAGACGAGAGAGGGAAGGAAGGAGGAGAGGGGGAAGGAGAGGAGGAGAGAGGGAGGAGGAGAAGAGAAATGGAGAGGAGGAGGAAAGAGAGAAGAGGGGAGGAGGAGAGAGAAGAACTAAACAACAGGTAATGGACAAATGCAGGATCGGAGAGGAGAGAAAGAGGAACAGAGGAGAGGAGGAGAAGAGAAGAGAGGAGGAAAGGAGAGAGGAGAAAAAAGGAGGAGAGGAAGAGTGGAGGAGAGGAGAGAAAAGGAGGAGAGGGAGAGAGAAAGAGGAGAGGAAGGATAAAAAGCGAGAGAGAGGAAAGGGGAAAGAGAGGGAGGAGAAGAGGATGAGGGAAAGAAGGAGGAGAGAGGTAGAGAGATGAGAGGAAATAGAGGGAGTAGGAGAGAGAGGGTCAGAGAAATGTGTCCTCTGCATTTGACCCTTCAGAGTCTCCGGGTTAAACCATCTGGAAGATTTGACCTGTGCAGGTTTGGGTTGAATACTGACCTCCTCTGACCCCTTCTGACCCTCCTCTGTCTCCTCTGACCCCTCCTGTCTCCTCTGTCTCCTCTGACCCCTCCTGTCTCCTCTGACCCTCCTCTGTCTCCTCTGACCTTCCTCTGTCTCCTCTGTCTCCTCCTGTCTCCTCCTCTGTCTCCTCTGTCCCCTCCTCTGTCTCCTCTGTCCCCTCCTCTGTCTCCTCTGACCTTCCTCTGTCTCCTCTGACCCTCCTCTGTCTCCTCCCGTCTCCTCCTCTGTCTCCTCCGTCCCCTCCTGTCTCCTCTGTCCCCTCCTGTCTCCTCTGTCCCCTCCTCTGTCTCCTCCTGTCTCCTCCTCTGTCTCCTCCTCTGTCTCCTCCTCTGTCTCCTCTGACCCTCCTGTCTCCTCCTCTGTCCCTCCTCTGTCTCCTCTGACCCTCCTCTGTCTCCTCCTCTGTCCCTCCTCTGACCCCTCCTCTGTCTCCTCCTCTGTCCCTCCTCTGACCCCTCCTCTGTCTCCTCCTCTGTCAAGGCGCTGGCCAATCAGAGGAGCTGTTTCAGCCACAGACGCTGCTGCTCCACTGACAGACACAGGAAATCTGCCTGTTAAACTCTGCACTTTAAATCACAAACTCCTGTAACATCTAATTCCTGCTCACACATGTGTATAGATGTAAATATGTCACTTGATGTAAATAATTTCTGAGAGAACTATTTTTATCTTTTATCTTATTTTATTTTTGAAAACTTGATTCTAACTACATGTTCTTGGTCGGTTGCATCTGTAACAAAATAAATTTCCCCTCGGGGATGAACAAAAGTGATTCTGACTGATTCTGACTCCTGATGCTACGTTACGCACAGACACCTACATTCGGTTTGTCGATTAACGTGATCGATGAAATTCTTAATGATCAATTATCAATTAATTGACTAATCGTGCCCCTCCCTAACAGCTAAACCCGTTAGCCGCCGCGCGCCAAACAGGAAGTGCTCCAGGAGGCTCTTCCGGCTCCTTCTCTCCCTTTTTCCCATTGACTCACACTGGGATCTTCTGGCTCGTCTCTCTGGACCTGCTCCTGCTCCTCCTGCTCCTCCTCCTCCTGCTGCTCCTCCTCCTGCTGCTCCTCCTCCTGCTCCTCCTTCTCTTGCACCACCTCCTCCTCCTTCTCCTCCTCTTGCACCTCCTCCTCCTGCACCTCTGGCCTCGTCATTTTGGTCTTAAATGTTCGTATGAACCTGAGACACAGGATCCTGATTTTTTTTTTTTCACCATTTTGTCCGTCAGAAAAACCCTCTTCATAACACAGTCTGGCTCCAGATTCGCTCCTGTAACTGTGAACATCGCGAGCCTCATTTGAGCGGCGCTAAACGCTGTGGGTAACGTCACACTCACTTAGTCCACTTTTATATACGTCTATGGTCGGGAGAGAAGCGCCGAGGCTCAAATCTGTCCCTGTGTCTCGGTTCACCACAGAACCACAGACAAACAGAACAGGCCTGTTCTGTTTGGGCTCAGTTTGACCAGTCCCAAGTTCGACAGATTTACTGACAGAATTTTACCATCATTTTCACATAAACATTCACCTCGACATGTGACACGTATTTGCCGACTTTATTGTACAACAGGCTGTGATTTGCTTCAGTGAGATGGCATCACTTTCTTGGCGAGTTCTTTCATTCGTGGGATCTCAGAGCGTCTACGACAAGTGTTCACGTGTCTGACTGAACGAGTCCTGCACCTTCTTAAAGCTTCTGCAGGAAGAAGTTCAGTTTTTAAACCACAACATTTAAAAACTGAACTGAAACCACAAACTAGAACACAACAACAGGGTCACAGTGTGAGAAAAGTGTTACACCTTAAAGGGAAACTCCGGTATGTCTGAAGCTAAAGTCCGTTTCTAGAGGTGGTGAAATTCTGTCAGAAGCGAAAAAACAGCACAGATCAGTGTTTCCTCGGTGGAGATCTCACTGTGGCAGTGAGTCTGTCAAGGCAACAAACTAGTGTAGTGATGGGGGCAAGTTCTGAACTTCTACGTAAAACACCAATTAGCTTCAGACTGAAGAAGCTTAACTCCACTTTAACCCATCTGACAACAGCCTGGGGGTGGGCGATATGGACCAAAAAAACATATCGATATATTTTGCTGTATCTCGATATACGATGTATATCTCAATATCTTTACAGGAAAAATACCCCCCCCCCCCCCAAACTACTGCAAAAACAACAAACCAGTTTTATCTGATTAATATTCATGTAGTTCTGCACTTAAACCCTCTGAACCCCCTTTTTGGACCCTCACCACAGTTTGAGAACCTCTTCTTTAAGAGAACTTCCACTGACACTTTACACAAAACTGCTCTGAAGTGAAAAAAAGTGTTCGGATTTTTAAACCTGTATTTTCACATTCCAAACTGGAGTTACATTCTTGTTTTACAGTGGTATTTAGCCTCTGCACATTTACCAAACCAAACGCACATTGTGACAAATGGATTTATTTGGCATTTTCTTAGGCAAACTTCAGCCTCCTCTGTGCTGTAGCTCTGCTCTGTGCTGTAGCTCTGCTCTGTGCTGTAGCTCTGCTCTGTGCTGTAGCTCTGCTCTGTGCTGTAGCTCTGCTCTGTGCGACACCGACAGAAAATGAGTTTTTGCTTCGGGTTTCGTCCTGCTCTTCTGATCAGCTCATTGAGGAGGAGCCTCTGTACGATATACGTCCACAGGCTCCAGCGCACAGGCTGCAGAGAGAAGCTCCACACGCCCCGCGAAAGAAAGAAAGAAAGAAAGTCCTAGAAAGAAAAAGTCCTAGAAAGAAAAAGTCCTAGAAAGAAAAAGTTCTAGAAAGAAAGAAAGTAAGAAAGAAAGACAGAAAGTCCTAGAAAGAAAGTAAATAACTCTTTATTATCCGTCTGTGTACATCTCCAGAGCTCTAAACGCTCCGTTCCACTTTGTGATGTCATGAAGTGGTACTTTTTTCAAGTGAACAGCTCCTTTTACCTTCAGTTCAGTCGAGATCGGAAAATTAAACCATCCAGATGATTCTAGTGAAGGTGTGTGGAGTTTAAAAACACAGTGGAGCACTTCCTGTATCACCGCATGACATCACGAGGTGGAACTCAAGAGCTCAACTCCAGGGCTGTTTGTGAGGAGGAAAATAATCTGGGCCCTTGAGCCGAGAGTCCTCCTGAAACGGCCTCAGAAACGCTCCTCGGCTCTGAAGTGGTTTCACTCACGGCCGGTTTAGTTTTCGAGGATTTTGTTTTGGTTTTGTTTGGCAAGTGGAGCTGGAGTGGAATTCTGAACCACGACAGAGTCCGACTTCACTACTAAGGAAAAAGAGCAGTGGAAAAAACAGGACTGAAGCGGGACTGAACCAGGACTAAAACGGGACTGAACCAGGACTAAACCAGGTCTAAAACAGGGAATAAACTAAAACTAAACCAGGGACTAAACTACGACTAAACCAGGGACTAAAGTAGGGATTAAATTAAGACTAAACCAGGTCTAAACCAGGGACTAAACTAAGACTAAACCAGGGACTAAACTAGGACTAAACCAGGTCTAAAGTAGGGATTAAATTAAGACTAAACCAGGTCTAAACCAGGTCTAAACCAGGGAATAAACTTGGACTAAACTAGAACTAAACCAGGTCTAAACCAGGGACTAAACTAGGACTAAACTAGGTCTAAACCAGGGTCTAAACTAGATCTAAACTGGGGTCTAAACCAGGGACTCAACTAGGACTAAACCAGGTCTAAACCAGGGACTAAACTAGGACTAAACCAGGTCTAAATCAGGGACTAAACCAAGACTAAACCAGGTCTAAATCAGGGACTAAACCAGGGACTAAACCAGGGACTAAACCAGGACTCAACCAGGACTAAACCAGGGACTAAACCAGGGACTAAACCAGGGACTAAACCAGGACTCAACCAGGACTAAACCAGGACTAAACCAGGACTAAACCAGGACATACAGAGAGCTAAAAAAAGAACTAAACAAAGCCTAAACCGGGACCAAACCAGGACTCACCCAGATCTAAACCAGGACTACGTGAGGGGAACAGCAGAGGGAGGAAATGGACCATAAAATAAGAGAAATAAATCAAAACAGAAGAAGTGAAACAGATTTGGCAAAAGAAACGAGAAAATGAGGAGAAAGAGGAGGAAAGAGGAGAAAGAGGAGGAAGAGGAGGAAAGAGGAGAAACAGGGGGGAAGAGGAGGAAAGAGGAGGAAAGAGGAGAAAGAGGAGAAAGAGGAGGAAAGAGGAGGAAAGAGGAGGAAAGAGGAGGAAAGAGGAGGAAAGAGGAGGAAAGAGGAGGAAAGAGGAGGAAAGAGGAGAAAGAGGAGGAAAGAGGAGGAAAGAGGAGAAAGAGGAGAAAGAGGAGGAAAGAGGAGGAAAGAGGAGAAAGAGGAGGAAAGAGGAGAAAGAGGAGAAAAGAGGAGGAAAGAGGAGGAAGAGGAGAAAGAGGAGGAAAGAGGAGGAAAGAGGAGAAAGAGGAGGAAAGAGGAGAAAGAGGAGAAAGAGGAGGAAAGAGGAGGAAAGAGGAGAAAGAGGAGGAAAGAGGAGGAAAGAGGAGGAAAGAGGAGGAAAGAGGAGAGAAACGTGGGGAGGTCGGAGTTTTGGGGAGACGTGGCAGAGGAAGAGGGATTAACTTTCCGATGACTTCCAGAAATTTCCAGAAAATTCCTCCTTCAAGAACCAAAACAAAACACAGGCACAGCTGGAGGGACGGAAAGAGAAGGAGGGAAAAGGAGGGAAAAAGAGGGAGAGGCTTTGATAAACGGCTGAAATGTTTATCCAGTTGTGGTTTTTCGGACAAATAATGATTCAAATCTGATGAAATCTAAATTCTGCTCACAGTTCCTATTTTAAACCAGGACTGGACCAGGACTAGAACAGGGACTAAAATAAGATCTAAACCAGTTCTAGACTATTTTAAACCAACTTACGACTTAACAAGGTCTAAACCTGGAACAAACCAGGAATAATCAGGTCGAAACCAGATCGAAACCAGGACTAAACCAGGGCCTAAACTAGGGTCTAAACCAGGTCTAAACTAAGTCCTAAACCAGGGCCTAAACCAGGTCTAAACCAAGTGTCAACCAGGACTAAACCAGGGACTAAACTAGGACAAAACCAGGTCTAAACTAGGCCTAAACCAGGATTAAATCAGGTCTAAACTAGGACCTAAAACAAGGTCTAAACCAGATCTAAACCAGGGTCTAGACCAGGACTAAACCAGAGTCTAAACCAGGACTAAATTAGGTCTAAACCAGGGTCTAAACCAGTTCTAAACCAGGGTTTAAACCAGGACTAAATTAGATCTAAACCCGGATGTTATCAAGGCCAAAACCAGGTCCAAACCAGGTCCAAACCAGGTCCAAACCAGGTCTAAACCAGGTCTAAACCAGGTCTAAACCACGGTCTAAACCAGGGTTTAAACCAGGGTCTAAACTAGGATCTAAACAAGAACTAAACCAGGTCTAAACTGGGGACTAAACTAGGACTAAATCAGGTCTAAACCAGGAATAATAAGGCCAAAACCAGGTCTTAAACCAGGGTCTAAACTAGGATCTAAACCAGGTCTAAACCAAGTGTAAATCAGGCCAAAACCAGGTCTTAAACCAGGGTCTAAACCAGGTCTAAACCAGGAATAATCCAGCCAAAACCAGGCCTAAACTAGGACCTAAAACAGGGTCTAAACCAGGTCTAAACCAGGTCTAAGCCTTTATTCTCTGCTCGGTTGTAGTTGTCCAGACTTGTTTTACTTCACTCAAGTGTCTGCGGAGAACATGATCCACTCTGTTTACTGCCAGATGCCCTCCCCTCATGTCAGATGCCCTCCCCTCGCGTCAGATGCCCTCCCCTCGTGTCAGATGCCCTCCCCTCGTGTCAGATGCCCTCCCCTCGCGCCAGATGCCCTCCCCGTGTGTCAGATGCCCTCCCCTCGCGTCAGATGCCCTCCCCGCGTGTCAGATGCCCTCCCCTCGCGCCAGATGCCCTCCCCGCGTGTCAGATGCCCTCCCCGCGTGTCAGATGCCCTCCCATCTCGTTTGCGTGCTTCGTTTTGCCGTAACAGAAGCGGCGAAGGCAGAAATCCAAAATAAAAGTTTGACCTAAATGAGGAAATCAAAACCACAAAACCATAATTACAGCAGAACCTCAGATCTGAGCGCGACATCTGCGACGGAACCGGCAAAAAAACCCGAACATCTGCAGCGGAAAACGGACCCAAAGTTCAGGATTTAAAGCCCGGCACAGAAGTTTACCCAGAATGCCCCTCTCTCCAGCTCTGGAGCTGATTAGACACAAAAGAACCGACGGAAAAACAACGAAACCCACAGAGACTCAGACACTCCTACAATCCCACAGTAAATATGTGTGTGTGTGAAGGAGAACTAAAGCAGGACTAAAGAGGGACTAAAGAGGGACTAAAGCAGGACTAAAGCAGAACTAAAGCAGGACTAAAGCGGGACTAAAGCAGGACTAAAGCGGGACTAAAGCAGGACTAAAGCAGGACTAAAGCAGGACTAAAGCAGGACTAAAGCAGGACTAAAGCAGGACTAAAGCAGGACTAAAGCAGGACTAAAGAGGGACTAAAGAGGGACTAAAGCAGGACTAAAGCAGGACTAAAGCAGGACTAAAGCAGGACTAAAGCAGGACTAAAGCAGGACTAAAACCAGGACTAAAGCAGGACTAAAGCAGGACTAAAGCAGGACTAAAACCAGGACTAAAACCGGACTAAAGCAGGACTAAAGCAGGACTAAAGCAGGACTAAAGCAGGACTAAAGCGGGACTAAAGCGGGACTAAAGCGGGACGAAAGCAGGACTAAACCAGGGACTAAACAAAGTCTACAACCACAACCAAACAAGGACTAAAACCGGGACTACAACTAAAACAAACTCAAACTAAACCAGGTCTAAACCAGGACTGAACCAGGCCCAAACCAAGACCAAACCAGAACTAAACCAGGACTATAAACTGGACAAAGCCTGGGACTAAAATCAGAACTAAACCAGGTCTGCAACCAGAACTAAATCGAACTAAACCAGGACAAAACCAGGACAAAACCAGGACTGAACCAGAACTATACCAGAACTATACCAGAACTACAACCAGGACAACAAAAAGAACTATACCAGGTTCAAAATAAGATTAAAGCGAGTCGTAAACCAGGCCTAACCCCGGACTAAACCCGGGCCTAAACCCCGGACTCACTTGGACAGGGACACGCCCCCGGCCTTCCCGATGAGCTCCTCGTGGTGCAGAACCGCGTCGTTCCAGGGAATCTCCAGGAACTTGAGCAAAGTCCTCATCCACTTCTCCGGGTGAAGGACGAGCTGCTCGTAATGAACCGGCAAACACTTGTCGGACACGTCCAGGCACTGCGTGTACATCGTCTCTATGGCGCGATTCCACTTGGTCAGACAGTCCCGATAACTCCCCAAGTCGAACCCGGCGATCGTCACTTTCCGGGAGATCATGGAGTGCACGGAGGCCCTGCCGTCGCGGATCATGAGCACGAACTTCGCCTTTGGAAAGATTTTGGCTAAATACGACAACGACTTCAATGCGAACGGATCCTTGTTGCACAGGAAGTTCGCCGGTTCTCCGTGTTTGACGATAATCTCCAGTAAAAACGCTTGCATGGCGGCGTCCAGAACCTCGTCCGTCACGCCCGCTTCGTCCAGCCGCATCTTCTCCCGCCCCGATCGGCTCCACATCTGCTTCATCGCCAGAATCCGCGGGATGACTCGGGTTTCTTCGCCGCAGCGGATCTCGGGGTGCGCGTCCAGCATGGCGCGCATCAACGTGGTCCCGCTCCTCGGCACCCCCCCGATAAACACCAGCGGCATGTCTTTGCTGTAGAGGAACGGCGTGCTGAGGTTCTGGCCCGTCCGTAAGGTGGTGCGCATGCTCCCCCCGACGGCGCCGCCGCTCTGGCCGCGCTCCTCGATCCGGTGGTGGCACTCCATGGCGTGGCGTCCCAGGTAGAAGACGGTGACGGAGCTGATGACCAGGCAGGCGACCAGGAGGTTCTGCTTGAGTTTCCCGATCATGCTGACGGACATTTTACGGAGGAGGCGGAAGAGGGAGAGGGGAGGTCCGGGGTCAGGGGCCGAGGAGGAGGCGGAGGTTCCCAGGAATCAGCGCTCGTGGCCGGGCTGCGGACATGGATCACGCCCCTCGGTGCTCCGGCGGAGGACGGACCACCGCTCCATCGGGTCTGGAGAGAAAGAGAAACAAGAGGTTAGAGCGTTTCTCCATGGAAATGTTATCGCTTTGTCTGGAATGTCCCGCATTAAGGCTTTAAAACCTTTCTATCTTCAAGTTCCAGGTCAGATTTGGGGAGAATTTATGTTTTTCTAGGGATTTCTGAGCTCTAAAACCACCTGTAATGGAATAAATGTAACTTAGAGCTGCTTAATGTCATACTGCGGGACATTCCGGGCAGAGCAGTGACGTATCCGTAGAAACAAGCAGGTGACGGACCCCCCCATCGGAAAAGTTACACAGTGCAACTTTAGCAATAAATAATCAAACAGGCTTTCAAAAACAAGTTCTAGACGATTCTAAACCAAGACTTAAAGTCTAAACCAGGACTAAACCAGGGTCAAAACTAGGCCTACACCAGGGTCTAAACCAGGGACTAAACTAGGACTAAACTAGGTCTAAAGCAGAGTCTAAACCAGGTCTAACCCAGGTTCTAACCCAGGGTCTAACCCAGGTCTAAATCAGGGTCTACACCAGGTCTACACCAGGTCTACACCAGGTCTAAACCAGGGTCTAACCTAGGAGTGAACCAGGTCTAAACCAGGGTCTTAAACAAGTCTAAACTAGGACTAAACCAGGTCCAAACCAGGCCTAAACCAAATATAAACCAGGTCTAAACCAGGACCTAAACCAGGGCCTAAACTAGATCTAAACCGGAGTCTAAACAAGATCTAAACCAGGGTCTACATCAGGGTCTAAACCAGGTCTTGGAAAATCCTTTGGCGCCGTTATAACGTTCATCACATTAGTTTATTTGCAAAGGATCCTGGTCTATGTAGTTCTGTGTGTTTATTTTTTATTTAACCATTATTTAACCAAAGTCCCGTTGAGATTAAAAACCTCTTTTTCAAGGGCGTCCAGACCAAGAGGCAGCAGAAAATTCACACAGTTACAACATTACAGACAAATACAGGAGATAAAAACAAAACATCATGGAGCTGGTCTCGAGGACTCAGATTAGACTTGAAAGCATCAGAGAAATTAAATTAACCAAGTTCCTTCTGCAACATGTTCCAAGATGAAGGCGCAGAGTCGACAAAAGCTTTTTTGTCGACTCTGTTCAGTCCGAGCGTTAATCTGTCGCTGCACCGTCACACGACACGTTCACGTCGCTCGAAACACTTTTTTACAGAATAAAAAGGATTAAAATCTCACCGGAAGTCATTAAAATCCCCATAAACAGCTCATTTAAACGAAGCCCTGAGGTGAGGAGGAGGTGAGGAGGAGGAGGTGAGGAGGAGGAGGTGAGGAGGAGGCTGTGAGGAGGAGGTGAGGAGGAGGAGGTGAGGAGGAGGTGGTGAGGAGGCTGTGAGGAGGAGGTGAGGAGGAGAAGGAGGTGAGGAGGCTGTGGGTTCTCCTGCTGCTGTGGCCTCCAGGGTTTTTGTGGAGGTGGGAGTGGCTGTGGTCGAGGCGTTAAACACAGAAACGTGTGAGAAAAGAGGAGGCGACGTTTCTGCGGCGACAGACGAGCGTCTGAGGGACGTTAAATTACAGCGTTCAAACGACACCAGCCACACAACAGGCTCCTGGGGTTCTCCTCTGCTCCTCTGACCTCCTCCTCTGCTCCTCTGAACTCCTCCTCTGCTCCTCTGACCTCCTCCTCTGCTCCTCTGACCTCCTCCTCTGCTCCTTTAACCTTCTCCTCTCCTCGTCTTCTCCTTTTCTCCTCCTCTGTTCCTTTAACCTTCTCCTCTCCTCTGACCTCCTCATCTCCTTTTCTTCTCCTCCTCATCTATTCTGACCTCCTCGTCTCCTCTGACCTTCCCCTCTCCTCTCTTCTCATCTGCTCCTTTAACCTCCTCCTCGTCTCCTCTGACCTTCTCCTCCTCTGCCCTCCTCTGACCTTCTGCTCCTCTGCTCCTCTGCCCTCCTCGTCTTCTCCTCGTCTCGTCCATGTCTCCTCTGACCTCCTCCTCCTCTGACCTCCTCCTTTGCTCTTCTGACCTCCTCCTCTCCTCCTTTAACCTTCTCGTCTCCTCTCCTCTTCTGCCTCCTCCTCGTCGTCTCCTCCTCTGCTCGTTACTCCTCAAATGTTTCTCCATTACTTCACTCGTCTCTGGCTCGGCTCCTGTCCTCACGTAACCTCGAAATATGACGAAACCCAGACTCCCTCAGATCTGAACCAGGACTGAACCAGGACTGAACCAGGACCAAACTCGGACTAAACCAGGACTAAGCCAGGACTGAACCAGGACCAAACTCGGACTAAGCCAGGACTAAGCCAGGACTGAACCAGGACTGAACCAGGACCAAACTCGGACTAAGCCAGGACTAAGCCAGGACTAAGCCAGGACTAAACCAGGACTAAAAACGAACTAAACCAAGACTAAAACAGGACTAAAGCAGGACTAAAGCAGGACTAAAACAGGACTAAAACAGGACTAAAACAGGACTAAAGCAGGACTAAAGCAGGACTAAAGCAGGACTAAAACAGGACTAAAACAGGACTAAAACAGGACTAAAGCAGGACTAAAGCAGGACTAAAGCAGGACTAAAGCAGGACTAAAGCAGGACTAAAGCAGGACTAAAGCAGGACTTGGTTTTAGGGCTGAAACGATTCGAGTTAATCGATTAGAAAAATGCATCGATTATTATTTTTTTGCCTCGATGCTTCGTTTTATTTTCATACGCTCGGCGATGGCTGGAACCTTTTGTGGTAAAGGTAAAGTTTCCGCACGACCTCTGCACTTCACTGTACACACAACAGCGCGGACATGGATGTGTAATAAGAGCATAACCTGTGCGCGGTACGCTCCGCACCCCGCATCTCCCATACGCCGCGCACTCTGCGCATAGATTGTGTCTTGTCGCATACAGTCCGTTCCTCCTGTGCCTCTAAACCAGAACTCACACCAGGACTAAAACAGGTCTAAACCAGGTCTAAACCAGGTCTAAAACCAGGACTAATCCAGGTCTAAAACCAAACAAGAATTTGCAGGAGTTGTTGCTACATTTATGTAGTTTTAAAAATCATGACAATATCAAGTAATCCAAAGTATTCAGATTACGTTACTCACTTTAAGTAATTTAATGGATTATGTCACAAACTACATTTTGGGGAATGTAATCTGTAATCTGTAGGGGATTACATTTTAAAAGTTGCCTGATGCCACAACATCTAAACAGAAAGCACCTGGACATTACATCAAGTGGAAAAGAAACTGCGAGGTGAGTCAACCTTAGCTCAGCGATAATTACGTTTTTCATGTCCAAAACACGTGTATCTGTCAGTGCTCGTGGTGTGGACTTAACATGTGCAAAGTAGACACGACAATAACAAACGATTACTCGATTATTCAAACAAAATAATGGACAGAATAATCGATTACTGTAATAATCGATAGCTGCAGCTCTACTTGGTTTAGAACAGTTCTTGTGACCTGGACTTTTCAGATCTTTTAACCCTGTGACTCGACCGTGTCCAAATCATAAATGTAATCGTTTATTTCCCAGACGTCACTCACTCTTTTCCAACGTGGAAAATGACGCACGTGCTTCTTTTATGAAGTCGTTCTGGATCAATATTGAGATTAAAATGACGTTTATGATGCTTAATGAAGTGAATCCTGTGGCTGCAGCTGCCCGTTCCACTTCCTCTTCACACATCACCAAACACACCTCTGCCGCTGCCTTTGAGCAAACACCTCGAGCGAACCGTGAACTCGTCCGCAAACGTTCGCAAAACAACGACAATGTTAGCTCAGAGCGTTAGCCAAACAGTGCTAAAGACGCTAAGCAAACACACGCTAACACACGCTAACAAAGGAGACATTCCCCAGATTTCACAAGATTTGACCAGATTTTCACAACTCTAAACAAACACACTCGGGTTTGGGATGTTTGTAAAAATAAAACAGTGAATAAAGTTTGTAGTTTTGTCCATTCTCGACTCACGTGTGGATTAGAGTAAAATATGAGACTAAAAACAGAAATATTTCTGCTGGATTTGGGTGAAACAAATGTAATTTATGCTCATCTTGTTTAGACCTGGAATAGTCCTGATATAGTCCTGGTTTTAGTCCTGGTTTAGACCTGAACCAGTCCTATTTCAGCCCAAGTTTAGTCCTAGTTTAGTTCCTGGCTTACAGGACGAGCCTGAGTCAGCAAATGACGGGACAGAGGCTAACAGAGGCTAACAGAGGCTAACTGAATGTCAGAAGTTAGTAAATCTGAGTCAGTTCTCCCGACATCCGTTGTAAATGTGTTCCATTGTAGCAGTCGGGAAAATATGCACGTCTGAGAAAGTTGAATGTTTATTTTATTAGCTTATGTAGTTAACGTCTCTAACGCTAGCTCCTGCTAATAAATAGTCTGTTAGCTAATGTTAGCTGACAGCGACTCAGTTATGGCAGTTTGATTATTATATGTTCAGATATCCATCAGACTCAGCCTGCTCCAAACTAGCCCGAGTTTGTGTTTCGGAACTCTGAGTTGATTAGCCATTCCTGGAGGTCATTTATTTTCTCTGAGTTCTGAGCATAACAGAGGCAAACAGAGGTTTACAGAGGCTAATAGAGGCTGACAGAGGCTAACAGAGGCTAAGAGAGACTAACAGAGGCTAACAGAGACTAACAGAGGCTAAAAGAGTCTAACAGAGGTTTACAGAGGCAAACAGAGGCAAACAGAGGCTAACAGAGGCTAACAGAAGCTAACAAAAGCTAACAGATAGAAACAGACGCTAACAGAGGGAAACAGAAACTAACAGAGGGAAACAGACACTAACAGAGGAAAACAGACGCTAACAGAGGGAAACAGATGCTAACAGAGGGAAACAGACGCTAATAGAGGGAAACAGACCCTAACAGAGGGAAACAGAGGGGGAGCGTACCTATGTTCCCACAGCCCAATAGTCCCACATCATTAAGACTTAAAAAAAAAAAATTTAGGCCCAATGGTCCCACAGCCCATTGGTCCCACATCATTAAGACTTTTTAAAAAAAAATTTAGGCCCAATAGTCCCACAGCGCTATGGTCCCACAGCATATTCCCAATGTTCCATGTTCCCACATTTCTAAGAAAAAAATCAAATTCAGGCCCTATGTTCCACAGCTAACCCTAACCCTAACGCCGTGGGACCATTGGGCCGTGGGAACATAGGGCTGACCCCAAACAGAGGCTAACAGAGGTTTACAGAGGCTAACACAGAGGCTAACAGAGGTTTACAGAGACAAACAGAGGCTAAGAGAGACTAACAGAGGTTTACAGAGGCAAACAGAGGATTACAGAGGCTAACAGATGCTAACAGAGGCTAAGAGAGGCTAACAGAGGTTTACAGAGGCAAACAGAGGATTACAGAGGCTAAGAGAGGCTAACAGAGGTTTACAGAGGCAAACAGAGGTTTACAGAGGATTACAGAGGCTAAGAGAGGCTAACAGAGGCTAACACAGAGGCCAGCAGAGGTTTACAGGGGCTAACAGAGGCTAAAACAGAGGCCAGCAGAGGTTTACAGGGGCTAACAGAGGCTAAGAGAGGCTAACAAAGGCTAAGAGGGGCTAACAGAGGCTAACAGAGGCGCTAATCTGCACATTCTCTGGAGATTGAGAGAGGAATTTCGACAATGTAAATATTGTTCTAACGGGACCTGTTTGTTGCGTCTGTCACCGAGGCAGAGCCGGGACAGACCCCGGACTAATCCCCGTTTAGCCCTGGGGACCAGATTTTCTAAATTACAAACTAGGACACTGGCGGTTTGTGGTGTTTGGTAATAATAAAATTGTGAAATGAGGGCATGATTAAGGAGAATTGCAGAACTGCAGAAACAATTCATGACAAACATGTGAGTCAGTACAGTCACATTTTCTTTGTGTTTTGGTCGTTTTTAAGCAGCTTTTCTGTATTTTACCTCAACAAATGACAGTTCTCTTTACTGTTGGCAGGAAGAAAATTGGTCAAAAATAGGGACACAGGAGCATTTCTTATATAAAACTGGGACAAATCAGTGGTTTTGTATAAATCTGCTGGGACAGAGGACACAGGGCTCAAAACTGGGACTGTCCCGGGGAAACAGGGACATCTGGTCACCCTGGTCTAGTCCCTGATCTAATCCCTGGTCTAGTCCCTGGTCTAGTCCCTGGTCTAGTCCCTGGTCTAGTCCCTGGTCTAGTCCCTGGTCTAGTTTCTCGTCTAGTTTCTCGTCTAGTTTCTCGTCTAGTTTCTCGTCTAGTTTCTGGTCTAGTGCCCGGTTAAATCCCTGGTCTAGTATGCAATGTAATTCTCAGTTTAATACCCAGTTTAGTCCTTGGTCTAGTTCCCAGTTTAGTCCTTGGTCTAGTTCCCAGTTTAGTTCTTGGTCTAGTTCCCAGTTTATTCCCCGGTCTAGTCCCTGGTCTAGTCCCTGGTCTAGTCCCTGGTCTAGTTTCTAGTCTAATCCCCGGTCTAATCCCCGGTCTAGCCCTTGGTCTAGTCCTTGGTCTAGTTCCCAGTTTAGTCCCTGGTCTAGTCCTCATTAGTTCTGACATGGTCCTGGTCATTTTCTTTTCCTTTGTTTCTTTTTTTAAATAATTTTAAATATTATTTTGTTTTATAAATATTTGGTTGTAAAATCTTAGTGAAAACTGGTCTCAGTTTGACATAAATTCTGATTCTCGTGAGTCAAAGTGAATCTGTCTCTGATAATCACACTGACCCTTCTGTCGCTGGAGTTACTTTTACTATATTTAGCTCCTCTTTTCTCACTCCCTCCTTTTTTCCCTCTTCTCTCAGTCTTGACCATTTTCCTCCTCTCTCTCCTCTCATTCTCTTCCTCCTTTTCTGTCACCTCTCCTCTCTCTCTCCTCTTTTTCCTCCTTTGTTCACTCATCAATTCCTCTTTTCATCCTTGTTTTCTCTCACCCTTCAACCTTCTCCCTCCCTCTCCTCCCTTTCCTCCCTTCCTCTCCCTCCCTCTGTCTTGCTTCCTCCCTCTCTTCCTTCCCTCCTCCATCTCTTTCCCTCTCTCCTGCCTTCCTCACGCCTCCTTCGCTCTCTCTCCCCTCCTTTCCTCTACTCCCTCTCATCCTCCTTTTCCACCCCCCTCTTCCCTCTTTCACCCTCTCCTCTTTCTCTCCTGCCTTCCGCTCTCCTCCCTCGCTCACTCCCATCCTTTCCCTCTCCTCCCTTCCGCCTTCATTTCCTCCCTCGCCTCTCTCTTTCCTGCTTTTCTCTCTCCTCCCTCTGTCTTTCATTTCCTCCCTCCTCCCCGCTCTCTCCTCCCTTCCTCTCTCCATCTCTCCTCCCTCGCTCTCTCTCCCCTCCATTTCTCACCTCCCTTTCCCCTGCCTTCCTCTCTCCTCCCTCGCTCTTTCCTTTCCTCTCTCCCCCTGCTGCTTCTCTCCCATCTCCTCACTCCTTCTCTCCTCCTTTCCTCTCTCCTCCTTTCCTCTCCTCCATCCCTCTCTCCTCTTCTCGTCCTGATTCACTGTGGGGAGATTCTGCCAACACCTTTTGTCGATTAGAAAAACACGTTCTGTTCTGCGGCTCTTAAAGGGACAGGCCCCGTTTAAAGTGTCACTGGTTTTATTTTACCTTTTTACACAAACCCGAGCTCGACGACGCAGCGAGAAAAACACAAACGTGACCGAACTCTACGAGGTGTTAACGACAACACACAAGACATTTAAATCACCCTGTTCCCTTTTATTAGGGCCGGCATCATCATCGACGATATGTTTAATACAGTACGATGATTTTTTTAAAATATTTATTTTATTTAAATGTATTTCTTCATTTATTTTTTATTAATTTAAAGTAATTATATTTATTTTATTTTATTTATTTATTTAATTAAAAATGTATTTAATTTTTATTTATTTATCATTTATTTCTTTATTTTTTTTTTATTTGATTGGGACACGTTCATGGACAAACTTTTGTTATGGTTCCGTGAAAAAACAAAGATTAAATCGTGGCCGTGATACTAAACGTCCGCTAAAAGTTCGGGCAGAGCGAACACGGAAAAAGCCCGGCGATCCCACGGCGTTCGGATCCAGTCAAACGAAGCTTATCGACGCTTGCTTGCGTTTTAAAGACAAAATAGCAAAAAAAAAACAAAAAAAAAACACTACACTAGTTTCCGCCGAGGAAACACTGATCTGTGCCGTTTTTTGGCTTCCGACAGAATTCGACCACTTCTAGCGACGGACTTTAGCGTCAAACGTGCCGGAGTTCCACTTTAACACAATCGTTTTAAGACCAAAACGACGAGGCCACAGCAGCAGTGACAGAGAGCAGAGGATTTGTATAAACAGCGTCTGGTCCAAACAGACTCCAGAACAGGTCGTGTGAGTGAGAACTTTGACTTTACTCAGAATTACACCAAGATAAGACACAGGAAATATGCAGTTCTGGAAGATACTTTGTCCCGTGGGGCTTAGAACAAATCCAAACACTGCAACACAACAACAAAAAAACCACAGCAGGAGCGGCCGAGGGATTATTCTCTGACGGACTAAACGAGGAGGATCAAGAGGGAAGTGGGAAAAGGTGAAGAAGAAGAAAGTGGAACGTAAAGGAACTCGTCACATCATTTATCTAAAAAAACAAATGGAAAAATGGATAAAAGATTCCAGGTCTAAACCAGGTCTAAACCAGGACTAAACCAGGACTAAACCAGGACTAAACCAGGACTAAACCAGGACTAAACCAGGACTAAATGAGGACTAAACCAGGACTAAACCAGGACTAAACCAGGACTAAACCAGGACTAAATGAGGGCTAAATGAGGACTGAACCAGGTCTAAACCAGGTCTAAACCAGGTCTAAACCAGGACTAAACCTGGACTAAACCTGGACTAAACCTGGACTAAACCTGGACTAAACCTGGACTAAACCTGGACTAAACGAGGACTAAATGAGGACTAATACTGGTCTAAACCAGGACTAAACCAGGACTAATACTGGTCTAAACCAGGACTAAACCAGGACTAATACTGGTCTAAACCAGGACTAAACCAGGACTAAACCAGGACTAAAGCAGGACTAAAGCAGGACTAAACCAGGACTAAACCAGGACTAAACCAGGACTAAACCAGGACTAAATGAGGACTAAACCAGGACTAAATGAGGACTAAACCAGGACTAAACCAGGACTAAATGACGACTAAACCAGGACTAAATGAGGGCTAAATGAGGACTGAACCAGGTCTAAACCAGGACTGAACCAGGTCTAAACCAGGTCTAAACCAGGTCTAAACCAGGTCTAAACCAGGTCTAACCCAGGACTAACCCAGGACTAACCCAGGACTAACCCAGGACTTAAACCAGGTCTGAACCAGGTCTGAACCAGGTCTGAACCAGGTCTGAACCAGGACTAAACCAGGTCTAAACCAGGTCTAAACCAGGTCTAAACCAGGTCTAAACCAGGTCTAACCCCAGGTCTAACCCCAGGTCTAAACCAGGTCTAAATCAGGTCTAACCCAGGTCTGAACCAGGTCTGAACCAGGTCTGAACCAGGACTAAACCAGGACTAAACCAGGACTAAACCAGGACTAAATCAGGACTAACCCCAGGTCTAAACCAGGTCTAAACCAGGTCTGAACCAGGTCTGAACCAGGTCTGAACCAGGACTAAACCAGGACTAAACCAGGACTAAACCAGGACCGGTCTGGTACTTTCTTTTACGCGCACAGGGGCAGAGACACTGGATCGACCGAAGCCGAGACGGATTTTCGACTCTTCAGCCAAGTTTGTGACGAAGAAACGTTAGAACACGGCGGAAAAACTCCAGGTTTAGTCCCGGGCCCCGAGGAGCCCCGAGGAGCCGAGGAGCCGAGCGTGAGAACCAGGTCTGACCCCGGGTTTAAACTGTTATGAAACCCGAGCGCAGAATCCGACACGGAAACATCAACACCTCTGAGAGTTTCCTCTGAAAGAGCGAAACTCGAGCAGCTCCGCCACTTTGTCCTGGACAAAAGCCGCACACAGACGCCCGGGGCTCTGGGGCCAAATCTGCACCAGATCTGAGAAACGTCTGAGAAATCCTGCGCTAAAAACTCACGAAACAACCTGGGGGGAAAAAAAGGGCTGGACAATAAACTCACGAAGGAAGAAGGAAGTCACATTACAGTTTGGAGTTTAAAGCTTCAGAACCGTAAATGCTGGAAACTAAAGGCCACAAACTGGAGGATTTTTCCGTCTTAACCTCTTGAGACCCTGTGGCCTCATTCAAGGACATTACATTTTTGCCACTTCGCACCATGATATTCAATTTTTTTTTTTTTTTTTCACCTGTCAGCCATATTGAGGGACTCTGCCTGTGCGATCGTGTGCTGATATCACAATATTACACCAAATTTCAATGAAAAAAATCAACAACAAAATCAACAAAAAAGCTCTACAGCAAAGAAAAAACAGCATGGTGCGTATAGAACAGTGGTTCTTAACCTTCTTGGAGATACTGAACCCACTAATTTCATATGCGCATTCACTGACCCCTTCTTAATTGGAAAAATAAAATGTTTTTTTCAAATTCAAAACATAGGTATATACCGTATATTTTATTGGTGCACATGTGAATCTATATTGCACATATTCGTCCGACCACTTTCTTTTTTTGTTCGACATAGTTCGTATGAAGGGAAAATATTAAGAAAGACATTACATGACACCATCATGACAGTCACAGGACTATTGCACGCACAAAATTTCCTGCAGCCAATAACGGCCAAACGGGGCGTGTCACACGAGTCATATGAGTTGGATGTGAGTCTGACTCCTGCCGAACCCCTGAGATTGACTCACCGAACCCCTGGGGTTCGATCGAACCCAGGTTAAGAACCACTGGTATAGAATATCTGGACGGTTCTGCTGCTGGAGAGGAAACCGCTGCCTCCATTTTGTTCCTCGCACTTTTTGCACGTCCCCTTTTTTTATAACGATTGAAAACCAGAAAAAAAAGAAAACTGGACCACGTTTTCACGCCTTCGTCCGTGTTTTTAACCCGCCCACTGAACCTCAACCCGCTCACGGTCGACCTGCGTCACATTTGGCGGGTTTAGAGCTCGAAATAAACATTTTATCTGTACATTTGAGTGTTTTTACATTTTTAAAACAACGGTGTCTGTGGATGTCGCGCAGTAAGATCGACCCGTTGTTCTCATATGAGCAAAAAACACTTCCTGTATAAAAACTGTTTAGTTATTATACTTAATAGGTCCCACTTATCCCAAATAGTAAGAAGAAATAAAAAAATGCAGACCAGACAAAAGCTCAGGTCTCAGGAGGTTAAATGATTTTTAAACGTGCGACAAAAAGCGCAAACGCCACAGACACGAGGGGAAACTTATGAGGCTTAAAATATATCGAATAATCTGATCTCGCAGACCGCAGCACTTTAAAGTTCTGCAAACTACAGGAAACCGCCAAAACAAAACGGACGCATAAAAGATATAATTCAGTTCCTCTTCATATTAAACAGAAAAGGATTAAACTCAGTAGAAGAGACAGAAGTGACGGGGAAATTTTCGAAATTTTCAACAGACTAAAGCCTCAAATCAAAATTAGATCCTCATTTTTCACAAGCGTCAAATCTAAAAAAAAAAAAAAAAAAGGTCCCAGAACCTTTCCTGAGTGTTTTTTAAATGATTTTGAGCTGCATCATGAGGGAAGAGAAAAGAAAGTGCGAACATCTAACAGGAGTTCAACGATACGGTCTGAACCTCACGGTACGATATTTATTGCGATATCGTAGGTTTCTTTTAATACTTTTCGATCTTTTTTACTACAGAGGCAGAGGCATTCAAATACTCAGTGCTTTTAATGTGAACTGAATGTGAATTTATGGCCATTGCAGTTAAACCTCGAAGACCAACGACATCGTACACGACACAGAGGAACATGTTTCTATAACCGCAGAACTTTGTAACAGTAAAAGACAGAAACGTCCTTTTCCCCTCTGAAAGTGCAGACATAGAGGTTTCCGTACATTTCTGCGGCTTTATCCTACGTCACACTCACGCTGTGTGATGACGTGAGCAAAACGAGTGTCCAACAGGAACTTTGTTTTCCCCAAACTCATGCGCTCCGTCCATTTTGATGGAGCCAAACTTTGCCAAAGAGTGAAGTGAGTCAAGATGGTCGACTCCTCTGACTGTGTGTGTTTATAACGAGGGAAAAAGTCGCTCTAAGTGGAGTTAATTCTCACACACATGGAAAATGACACATCTTGGTGTGTGTAATTGTGCATCTCTTTCTATTTTTATTTAAAGGTTTATTTCAGTCCAAATGAACAAATCCAAATGTAATTTCCACCCTGGAAATGCAGAAGTGCTGTGGCTCTGGCCCTGGTCCTGACAGGAGCTGTTTCCAGGACTGGACCAGGAAAGTCATGGAGCCACTGCACTTTTTTTGTTTTTAGGGCAATAAGGAGATTTTTTATTTACTTACAGACTTGAGATTTTGCATTTTTGTAGCTCAGGCCCTAAATTAAGTATTTTTTATCTCCAAAAAGTTGTTTCTACATGTTTGCTGTGTGTTTTGTATAAAAGAGTGTCAATTTTATTGTCCTTAGGTCTTCAGGGGTTAATCTATGCACTTTATAACATTTGGCAATTTATGAAATATTGTTGCATTTTAGGCCTGTTTTAGATTTAAATGTTTTGCTTTATGCATTTTGTAAAGTATTTTTGGTCTTGTAATATTCTTGACGTGTGCCGACCTCTTGGCCAGGTCCCCCTTGAAAAAGAGATCTCGATCTCAATGGGTGTTTCCTGGTTAAATAAAGTTTAAATAAAATAAATAAAATGATTACATTTTTAAAAAATGACATTTTAAAATAAAAAACTGTGAATCTGTGACTTTTTCCTCTAAAAATGTTTCACAGACTTAATCCAAAGAATGAAGATGTAAAAGTGCTGAGAACAGTTATTTCTTCATGTATCTGCACTGAAACGGAGCAAAGGATCATGGTCTATGTAGTTCCCTCTGTTGTTTTAGCTATTTCTGCATCAGAACTGTTCATGTTTTGTGATTCGATACGTTGTGATGCTCCTCGATGTTATTGTGACACCTTTGACGATACGATATCACCGTTTATGGTTGAAAATGTCAGTATATTGTCTAAAGAAAGAGTTTTTTAAATTTTTATCATAGATTATAGTGTTGAATAATCAGGACTGAGCATCGAGTCTTTTCCTTAGTATCGAAATCAAGTCTGAAACGTGAGAATTGTGACTCGGATTTCTTCCAAACCCCCGTGACCTGTCGGTGCAGCTCCAGACTCCGTTAAAAGCGAGAAAAGGAAAGAGAAAAGGCCGGAGGAGGAGGGAGAGGAGCGCTGTGAATGGAGTGATTGTGTTTGAGGACGGAGGTGTGAAGCGTTTGATCTGCGGTGAGCCTCACGTTTCACTCCTCTCGTCCTGAACGCGCCCGTGTTCAAATTAATCGGCCCCTCGCACTGTTACTGATACCGGAGCCTCCACCGGCATCGATCCGACCAGAGGGGAGGATCTGTGGGGAACGCCGGGAAACAGGAGCGCGCCGGCACTTAATAACAAGGGAGGAGGAGGAGAGAGGAGGAGGAGAGGAAGAGAGGAGAGAGGAGAGAGGAGGATCTGTGGGGAACGCCGGGAAACAGGAGAGCGCCGGCACTTAATAACGAGGGAGGAGGAGGAGGAGAGAGGAGAGAGGAGAGGAGAGAGGGAGGAGAGAGGAGGATCTGTGGGGAACGCCGGGAAACAGGAGAGCGCCGGCACTTAATAACGAGGGAGGAGGAGGAGAGGAGAGAGGAGAGGAGAGGAGAAGAGAGGAGAGAGGAGAGGAGAGAGGAGGATCTGTGGGGAACGCCGGGAAACAGGAGAGCGCCGGCACTTAATAATGAGGGAGGAGGATGAGGAGGAGAGGAGAGGAGAGGAGAAGAGAGGAGAGGAGAAGAGAGGAGAGAGGAGAGAGGAGAGAGGAGGATCTGTGGGGAACGCCGGGAAACAGGAGAGCGCCGGCACTTAATAACGAGGGAGGAGGAGGAGGAGGAGAGAGGAGAGAGGAGAGGAGAGAGGGAGGAGAGAGGAGAGAGGAGAGGAGAGAGGAGGATCTGTGGGGAACGCCGGGAAACAGAGCGCCGGCACTTAATAACGAGGGAGGAGGAGGAGAGGAGGAGGAGAGGAGGAGAGAGGAGGAGAGGAGAGAGAGGGAGGAGAGAGGAGAGGAGAGAGGAGGATCTGTGAGGAACGCTGGGAAACAGGAGCGCACCGGCACTTAATAACGAGGGAGGAGGAGGAGGAGAGAGGAGAGGAGAGAGGAGGATCTGTGGGGAACGCCGGGAAACAGGAGCGCACCGGCACTTAATAACGAGGGAGGAGGAGAGAGGAGGAGGAGAGGAGAGAGGAGAGAGGAGAGAGGAGAGAGGAGAGGAGAGAGGATCTGTGGGGAACGCCGGGAAACAGGAGCGCGCCGGCACTTAATAACGAGGGAGGAGGAGGAGAGGAGAGAGGAGAGGAGAGGAGGAGAGAGGAGAGGAGAGAGGAGGATCTGTGGGGAACGCCGGGAAACAGGAGAGCGCCGGCACTTAATAATGAGGGAGGAGGATGAGGAGGAGAGGAGAGGAGAGGAGAAGAGAGGAGAGGAGAAGAGAGGAGAGAGGAGAGAGGAGAGAGGAGGATCTGTGGGGAACGCCGGGAAACAGGAGCGCGCCGGCACTTAATAACGGGGGAGGAGGAGGAGAGAGGAGGAGGAGAGGGGAGGAGAGGAGAGAGGAGAGAGGAGAGGAGGATCTGTGGGGAACGCTGGGAAACAGGAGAGCGCCGGCACTTAATAACGAGGGAGGAGGAGGAGAGGAGGAAGGGAGGAGAGGAGAGAGGAGAGTGGAGAGAGGAGAGAGGAGAGGAGGATCTGTGGGGAACGCCGGGAAACAGGAGAGCGCCGGCACTTAATAACGAGGGAGGAGGAGGAGGAGGAGAGGAGAGGAGAGAGGGAGGAGAGAGGAGAGGAGAGAGGAGGATCTGTGGGGAACGCCGGGAAACAGGAGAGCGCCGGCACTTAATAATGAGGGAGGAGGAGAGAGGAGGAGAGGAGAGAGGAGAGAGGAGAGGAGGATCTGTGGGGAACGCCGGGAAACAGGAGAGGAGACGAGAGAGGAGACCGGAAAGGAGAGGGAGAGAGCAGAGGAGGAGAGAGGAGAGGGAGAGAGGAGAGGAGATGAGAGAGGAGAGGGAGAGAGGAGAGAGGAAAGGAGGAGAGGAGATGAGAGAGGAGAGGGAGAGAGGAGAGAGGAGGAGAGAGGAGAGGAGAGGAAAAGAGAGGAGGAGAGAAAGAGGAACAGAGGGAGGATCAGTGTTCTCTTGTTTCCTGGTGTTCCCCAGGAAACGAGAGAACACCAGCACTTAATAATGACAGTGCAGAGGAAGAGGAAAAAAAGACAGGAGGGAGAGAGGAGGAAGAGAGGAGAGAGAGGGGAAAGGAAAGAGGAAAGAGGAGGAAGAGAGGAGGATCTGTGAGGAACGCTAGGAAACAGAAGAACACCAGTACTTAATAATGACTGAGGGAGGAGAGAGAAAGAAGAGAGAGGGAGGGAGAGTGAGACAGAAACAGAGGGAAAGAGGGAAGGAGGGAGGATGGAGGAGAGGAAGAGAAGGACAGAGGACAGTGTGAGTGCGTCACAGGGGGACGGGAGGGCATCTGACACATGACGTCAGCTGTGTGACCTCCAGCAGAGGAACAGACGGAGGACAAGAAAACAAACGGAGAAAACAAACAGAGAAAAAACAAACGGAGAAAATGAGAGAGAGAGAGACGGGGGATGGAGAGAAAGAGGAGAAAGAGAGAAACAGAGGAGCAAAAGGGAGGAGGGAAGGAGAGAAAAGAGGGAAGGAGAGATAGAGGAGACATAAAGAGAGGGAGGAAGGAGGGAGAAAGAAGAAAGAAACATAAGGAGAGAGGAATGAGTTAGAGGAGAGAGAGGGAGAGAGCAGGGAAAGAGGAGAGGGGGAGAAAGAGAAGAAAGGGAGAAGAGAAGAGAGAGAGAAATGAGAAAGTGGAATGAGAGAGAGGAGAGGGGACAAAGAAGAAAGAGAGGAAGAGGAGAAGAAAGAGAAGTGAGGAAGAGAGAGAAAGTGGAATGAGAGAGAGAGAGGGGAAGGAAAGAGGGAGAGAAGAAAGAAAGAGAGAAGGAGAGAGAAATGGGGGAGAGAGAGAAATGAGAGAGAGAGAAGAGGGGAGAATGGAGAAAGAGAGGAGAGAGAAGAGAGAGGAGGGAGAGAGAGGAAGAAAAGAGGGAGAGAAAGAGATAAAATAGAGAGACAGAAGAAGACAGAAATGAGAGAGAGTGAGAGAGAGAAGGAAAGAGAGGGAAGGAAAGAGGGAGAAAGGAGAGGGGGAGAAAGAGAAGAAAGAGAGCGACAGAAGGAGAGAGAAATGAGAGAGAGAGAAGACAGATAGACTGAGAGGAGAAGAGAGAGAGGAGGCAGATGGAGGAGAGAAGGGGATAGAGGGAAAGAGGAGAGGAGGAGAAAGAAGAAAGAGAGGAAGAGGAGAAGAGAGAAAGAAATGAGAGAGAGAGAAAGAGAGAGAGGAAGGAAAGAGGGAAAAAAGAGAAAGAGAGACAGAAGGAGAGAGAGGAGAGAGAGAAGGAGAAAGAGGGAGAAAGGAGAGGGGGAGAAAGAGAGAAAAATGAGGGAGGGAAAGATAGAGAGAGACTGAGAGGAGAAGAGAGAGGAGGAGAAAGAGAGATAAGAGAGGGAAAGAGAAGAAGAAGAGGAGGGGGAAGGGCGTCAGACAGAGGAGTGAAGGAGCGAGAGAGAGAGAGACTTTTTTATGGCTCATTATTTATCACTTTCTTAACATTCGTGAGGAAACTTCTGTCGTTTTTTTTCTGCTTTTCGAGCTGTAAAAAAAAGAATCTCTCACTACTTCTTCCTCTTTTATGGCGGGTCAGGGCTGGAGCAGAGTGTGTCAGATGCCCTCCCGCCACAAACACGTCCCCAAAACGCCCGGAGCGGTTTGTAAAGGGTGTTTTTTAGCCTCGCCCGTGTTATTTTATATCTCGGTAAAAACAGGTGAGACAAATATTTAGGGCGTCGCCGCGGTAACAAAGGTCAGAGCCGCGAACGGCAAAAAAGACGACGAGAAAAGGAAAGGAACGAACGACAAACTTTCCTCTGTGCAGGACTGAACCAGGACTAAACCAGGACTAAACCAAGGACTAAACCAAGGACTAAACCAGGACTAAACCAGGACTAAACCAAGGACTAAACCAGGACTAAACCAGGACTAAACCAGGACTAAACCAGGACTAAACCAAGGACTAAACCAGGACTGCACCAGAACCAAAACAGGACTAAACCAGGCAAAACCGGGACTAAACCAGGTCTACAGCAGGGACTAAATCAGGACTAAACCAGGACTAAACCAGGACTGCACCAGAACCAAAACAGGACTAAACCAGGCAAAACCGGGACTAAACCAGGACTACAGCAGGGACTAAATCAGGACTAAACCAGATTATACATATAATTACTTTTTCATGTTTCAATAAGTCTCTGTTCAAAGTTCACGTTTCAGACCCGTCCAGAAGAACCGACCAAAACCCTGAACCCGGACCGAACCCAGACCCGGACCCGGACCCAGACCATGTTTGTGCAGAAAAACCTTGCGCAGAAGAGAAATTGCAGCATTTGCGATTTGTTCACTTCTGCGGCCGGTCGTTTCCTGCGCCGTACGAGCATCAAACAGGAAGCTCCAAACCGCAGAAAACAGAAGCTCTGCCGAAGAGAACGGACCTCATTTACATCAATATCACCGATGTTTTTAATTAGAAACCAAAACCGACACTGGAGCGAAGGTCAAATACGACAGACTGAACTCCAGGAATAATCCGATCACAGTTTCTTAAACGGCCCGTATGAAATGTGCAAAAATACAGAAATATCGATATAATATCGTGGGGCTGATGGATCGATATGTCACCAAGAGAATTATTTGGATAGTCCTAGGTTAGGTTTAGACCCGGTTTAGACCTGGCTTAGACCCGGTTTAGACCCGGTTTAGACCCGGCTTAGACCCGGCTTAGACCCGGCTTAGACCCGGCTTAGACCCGGCTTAGACCCGGCTTAGACCCGGCTTAGACCCGGCTTAGACCTGCTTTAGACCCGGTTTAGTCCTGGTTTAGACCAGATTTAGACCCGGTTTAGATTTTTTGGTCTATTTTACTAAATTATTTTGTGGTTTAATAAAGGTTTTTAGTATCAGTCATGATTTAGCCTTTGTTTTTACTGATTCGTATCAAATCGATTTGAAAAATATCGTATCGATTCGCACGATCGAATTATGATTATTATAAGATTTAACTCATAATTGCGCCTGTTTTTTTTTTTACCCTTTTTCAGCCATTTTGTTGCTGCGTGAAAACAAATTTTGAAGTTCAATATTTTGCCGACCAAAATAAAGACGATAAACTCTAACACTGAAACTACTTTAAGCCACTGATGCCAAAACCAAACATTTACACCAAAAAAATGACTAAAACTACAATATGGTTTCAAAAAATCATGAACTGCAATAAACAAAGAGCAGAATTAAACACTCAGTACTCGGGCTGCTTCTGTAATGACTCACAAAAGTTCAAAATTCGACTTTCTAAAGCTTAAACTTCATCATAAACCTGAAAAATAAACAAATATTTTCCAGTAGTGCAAAGAAAATGTGTTCACGACCCGAAAAATATATTATTTCTATTGGATTTTGAACAATACGTCGATATAGTGATTATTTTAAACAGGCTAAAACACGTCATTTAGTTTTATTTCTGTTTTTATTGAGTTAAATGAAGGTTTAAAGTGTCAGAAATTGTGCATAAATTGTCTGTGTTTTGGACTTCCCGCGTTTCACAACTTCTCGTTTTCTACTTTTTCTTCACAAACCGACTCTTAAAAAAGGTGCGTTTCTTTTGGAGGGTCCGTCAAACGCTTTAAACCTTTCACGGAGACCAAACCGGACCAAGTCACAGGTCAGATCTGTGGAGAGGCGACCCCGGCTCACAGTCAGAACGTGTCTGTTTTAATAGGGATTTTTGGGCTGTAAAAAAACAAAAACAAAAAATAATGTAGGCGAAATGTGGGGGGGAAAAAAGGATGATTTATTTTTCCCATATTGATCGATCTGGATTTTTGTCTTCCGTCTTTTTAAAAACACAGACGGGTATAAAGAGTCTCAGGACCACTGTAGGTTTTATTTGGCGTCGACAGGAGCGATAATCCCCGAGAAATCCGCACGATTAAGCCTGAAGCATCTGCACGAAGTCCGAGCGCCGAGCGAAGTCTGAGGTTTCACTCGTGAACAGTGAGGATACAGACGATTACTTTAGAAAACTCGGGTTATGAAGAACAGAAGCAGAAGAGGAGAGAAAGAGGAGAAAAGGTGAAGAGCTGCGTGAAGTCGTCCCGTCGAACTCAAACCTGCACAAAAACTGTGTCCATCGTTTGTGCTGCAGAAAGTTTCGTTTGTGTGATTCTGGTTCTTCAGATATTCACAGTTTTATTTTGGTCGATGACGTCGTCCAGAACCTCAGAATGTGAAACAGCCTCAAAACAGGAAGAAAATGATGTCAAACGTTTGTATTTGGTTTGTGCTGTTTTGTGCTGTGACAGTTTCATTTGTGTGAGTTTATTTCTAAAATTCTTCATTATTATTTCTGTGGTAATTATAGGACGTCATTTCTGCTCAGCTGACGGAGACAAACTCCACAAAACTAGAGAAGAGAAACGACCTGAGGCTGAGGAAAAGTCTGATTCAGTCTAAATCAGGTCTAAACCAGGTCTAAACCAGGTCTAAACCAGGTCTAAACCAGGTCTAAACCAGGTCTAAACCAGGTCTAAATCAGGTCTAAACCAGGTCTAAATCAGGTCTAAACCAGGTCTAAACCAGGTCTAAACCAGGTCTAAACCAGGTCTAAATCAGGTCTAAATCAGGTCTAAACCAGGTCTAAACCAGGTCTAAACCAGGTCTAAACCAGGTCTAAACCAGGTCTAAATCAGGTCTAAATCAGGTCTAAACCAGGTCTAAACCAGGTCTAAACCAGGTCTAAACAAGGTCTAAACAAGGTCTAAATCAGGTCTAAACAAGGTCTAAACAAGGTCTAAACAAGGTCTAAACCAGGTCTAAACCAGGTCTAAATCAGGTCTAAACCAGGTCTAAACCAGGTCTAAACAAGGTCTAAACAAGGTCTAAACAAGGTCTAAACCAGGTCTAAACCAGGTCTAAACCAGGTCTAAACCAGGTCTAAATCAGGTCTAAACCAGGTCTAAACCAGGTCTAAACCAGGTCTAAACCAGGTCTAAACCAGGTCTAAATCAGGTCTAAACCAGGTCTAAACAAGGTCTAAACAAGGTCTAAATCAGGTCTAAACAAGGTCTAAATCAGGTCTAAACCAGGTATAAATTGAGTCTTAACTAGGACTAAACCAGGTCTGAACCTGGACTGAACCAGGACTAAATCAGGTCTAAACCAGGAATAAATCAAGTCGACACCAGGTCTAAACCAGGACTAAACCAGGACTTTAACGTGTGGACCAGTAAAGTTCGTTAAAAGTCTAAAAGTAAAAAGTGGATTTGCTGATGCACAAACGTCACGTCAGGTTTAAAGCCGGGAGAAGATTCCGGGACATTTCCTTCCTGTGGATCTTTGTCCCCTGAAACCCGAGACTCCTGAATACAAACGTTTTCTATCATTTTCTTCCCGTTTTGAGGCCGTTTCACATTCTGAGGTTCTGGACGACGTCATCGACCGAAAATAAAACTGTGAATATCTGAAGAACCAGAATCACACAAACTGAACTTTTTGCAGCACAAACGACTGACAGAGTTTTTGTAGGTTTGCGTTTTCACGGAGAAAAGGTGAGGAGCCGGATCAGGAAGAGGCGGCACCGCACACACCGGAGAGTCTGAGTCTCGAATCCAAACCGAGCCCGAGGTTTTAAGATATTTGTGTCCGAGTCCGACCGAATCCAACACAGTTAAAACCAGAGCGTTTCCATCGGCCTAACGACACGGGGAGGACATCGTTTGTGTGGAAAGTCCCATTTTATCAACTGATTAACGGCGTTCGGAACGTTAAACACAGATGAACGGAGCGTCATCTGCGTCACTTTATCCATTACAAATGTATTTATTTACTGTAAGATTCCGTAGCCACTTTAAAGAAAGTCTGTGTTATTATAAAATATGAATCAAAGGCAAAAGACTAAAGACTGAATCAGACTTTTCCTCAGCCTCAGGTCGTTTCTCTTCACTCGTTTTGTGGAGTTTGTCTCCGTCAGCTGAGCAGAAATGACGTCCTGTAATTACCACAGAAATAATAATGAAGAATTTTAGAAATAAACTCACACAAATTAAACTGTCACAGCACAAAACAGCACAAACCAAATACAAACGTTTCCTATCATTTTCTTCCTGTTTTGAGGCTGTTTCACATTCGACCAAGAGCCGAACAGGACCCGAACAGGACCCGAACAGGACCCGAACAGGACCCGACCAGGACCCGAACAGGACCCGACCAGGACCCGAACAGGACCCGAACAGGACCCGAACAGGACCCGAACAGGACCCGAACAAGACCCGACCAAGACCCGACCAAGAGCCGAACAGGACCCAAACAGGACCCGAACAAGACCCGACCAAGAGCCGACCAAGACCCGACCAAGACCCGACCAAGAGCCGAACAGGACCCAAACAGGACCCGAACAGGACCCGAACAGGACCCGAACAGGACCCGAACAGGACCCGACCAAGAGCCGACCAAGACCCGACCAAGACCCGACCAAGAGCCGACCAAGAGCCGACCAAGAGCCGACCAAGAGCCGAACAGGACCCGAACAGGACCCGAACAGGACCCGAACAGGACCCGACCAGGACCCGAACAGGACCCGACCAGGACCCGAACAGGACCCGACCAGGACCCGAACAGGACCCGAACAGGACCCGAACAAGACCCGACCAAGACCCGACCAAGAGCCGAACAGGACCCAAACAGGACCCGAACAAGACCCGAACAGGACCCGACCAAGAGCCGACCAAGACCCGACCAAGACCCGACCAAGAGCCGAACAGGACCCAAACAGGACCCGAACAGGACCCGACCAAGAGCCGACCAAGACCCGACCAAGACCCGACCAAGAGCCGAACAGGACCCAAACAGGACCCGAACAGGACCCGAACAGGACCCGAACAGGACCCGAACAGGACCCGACCAAGAGCCGACCAAGAGCCGACCAAGACCCGACCAAGACCCGAACAAGAGCCGACCAAGAGCCGACCAAGAGCCGACCAAGACCCGACCAAGAGCCGACCAAGAGCCGACCAAGAGCCGACCAAGAGCCGACCAAGAGCCGACCAAGAGCCGAACAGGACCCGAACAGGACCCGAACAGGACCCGAACAGGACCCGAACAAGACCCGACCAAGAGCCGACCAAGAGCCGACCAAGACCCGACCAAGACCCGACCAAGACCCGAACAGGACCCAAACAGGACCCGAACAAGACCCGACCAAGAGCCGACCAAGAGCCGACCAAGACCCGACCAAGACCCGACCAAGAGCCGAACAGGACCCAAACAGGACCCAAACAGGACCCAAACAGGACCCGAACAGGACCCGAACAGGACCCGAACAGGACCCGACCAAGAGCCGACCAAGACCCGACCAAGAGCCGACCAAGAGCCGACCAAGAGCCGACCAAGAGCCGACCAAGACCCGACCAAGACCCGACCAAGAGCCGACCAAGAGCCGACCAAGAGCCGACCAAGACCCGACCAAGAGCCGAACAGGACCCAAACAGGACCCGAACAGGACCTGACCAAGACCCGAACAGGACCCGAACAGGACCCGAACAGGACCCGACCAAGACCCGACCAGGACCCGACCAGGACCCGACCAGGACCCAAACAGGACCCGAACAGGACCCGAACAGGACCCGAACAGGAGCCGACCAGGACCCGAACAGGACCCGAACAGGACCCGAAAAGGACCCGAACAGGACCCGAACAGGACCCGAACAGGACCCGAACAGGACCCGACCAAGAGCCGACCAAGACCCGACCAAGACCCGAACAGGACAGGACCCGAACAGGACCCGACCAAGACCCGAACAGGACTCGACACTCACTTAACTGCAAATGAAACGGGTTTAATTTAGGCCTAAACCAGGACTCGCTTTAAATCCTTTGTTTTCCATTTCTCTGAGTAAAATAACATGAAGATTCATTCTTTTCTATCATTTTCTTCCTGTTTTGAGGCTGTTTCACATTCTGAGGTTCTGGACGACGTCATCGACCAAAATAAAACTGCAAATATCTGAAGAACCAGAATCGCACAAACGAAACTTTTTGCAGCACAAACGATGGACACAGTTTTTGTGCAGGTTTAGTTCGATGGGGCGACTTCCCGGAGGTGTTTCTGTTGAACCCTAAATGAGACGAGGTGGTTTTGGATCAAAGCTTTTCTGTTTCTGCACAAAGAGTCGTTCAGGTGAAGCTCGGCCCCCGGGACAAACTCGGGTCGCGTCCTCCTCCCGCTTCCTCTTTCCATCTCTCTCCTTTTCTTTCTCCTTTTCCTTCTCTCCTCAGACTTGGACCTTCTGTCGTCCCTCTGTAGTTTATGCGTTCTCTGCAGGAACATGAAGCGTGAACCTGCCAAAGCTTCGTCCACGTGTGCGTCTGATTCGCCGAAGGACGAGTGAACTTCATCCAGGCGCAACGGAGTCCAAGTCGTTAACATTCACCTCGCATAACTTTAAATCCCGGCGCCTGATGTTTCCCATTTCTCTGAGGAAAAGAACGTCGAAGATTCCAGGTCCGTTATCGCACAAAACTCTGACTAAAACAGATCCTGAATCATTTTTAACAAACTCCGGAGCTGTTCTGTGTGTAAAAAAGTCAAAACAAACTGTGTCAGTCCCGGTTTGGTCACTTTAACCTTTCTGTATAACGAAATAACAAGTATCTGAACCAGGACTGAACCAGGACTAAACCAGGACTGAACCAGGACTAAACCAGGACTGAACCAGGACTGAACCAGGACTGAACCAGGACTAAACCAGGACTAAACCAGGACTAAACCAGGACTAAACCAGGACTAAACCAGGACTAAACCAGGACTGAACCAGGACTGAACCAGGACTAAACCAGGACTAAACCAGGACTAAACCAGGACTGAACCAGGACTAAACCAGGACTAAACCAGGACTAAACCAGGACTGAACCAGGACTGAACCAGGACTGAACCAGGACTGAACCAGGACTAAACCAGGACTAAACCAGGACTAAACCAGGACTGAACCAGGACTGAACCAGGACTGAACCAGGACTAAACCAGGACTAAACCAGGACTAAACCAGGACTGAACCAGGACTGAACCAGGACTGAACCAGGACTGAACCAGGACTCAACCTTCACTTAACCGCATATGAAACCTAGGCCTAAACCAGAACTCGACTAAGACTCGACCAGGACTCAAGCAAGACTGGAAACACCCTCACTTAACTGCATAAGAAACAGGTTTAATTTAGGCCTAAACCAGGACTCGACCAGGACCCGACCAGGACCCGACCAGGACCCGACCAGGACCCGAACAGGACCCGAACAGGACCCGAACAGGACCCGAACAAGACCCGAACAGGACCCGACCAGGACCCGACCAGGACCCGACCAGGACCCGAACAAGACCTGAACAGGACTCGAACAAGACCTGAACAGGACTCGAACAGGACCCGAACAGGACTCAACACTCACTTAACTGCAAATGAAACAGGTTTAATTCAGGCCTAAACCAGGACTCCCTTTAAATCCTTTGTTTCCCATTTCTCTGAGTAAAATAACATGAAGATTGAAGGTCGGATATCACACAAAACTGACTCCTGAGGGTTTAGTCCTGTTCTAATGTCGTTTCCTCCTTAAAAACATCTGGAGTCGTGTTTTGTTTCATTCACACGTTTGAGTAACACTTTATTATCAGCTTGTTTACGTCTCCAAAGCTCAAAACGCTCTGTTCCACCTGGTGATGTCACGTGAACAGCTCCTTTTACCTTTAGCTCAGTAGAAATGCACAAGTTTGAGGGGAATCAGCTGGAAAATTCCCTTCCTCAAACTGATTCTGAATGATTTTTTAACACATTCCGGAGCTTTCCCAGTTCCTTCTGTTGCGCTTCTTACAGATTATGTTCAAGGACTCGACCAAGACTCAACTGGGACTCGACCAAGACTGGATCAAGACTCGACCGAGACTCAACTGGGACTCAACACTCACTTTACTGCATATGAAACAGGTTTAATTTAGGCCTAGACTGGGACTCGACCGGGACTCGACCGGGACCCCACCAAGACTCGACCGGGACTCGATCAGGACTCAAATATGAATCAGGTTTAATTTTGGCCTAGACCGGGACTCGACCGGGACTCAACCAGAACCCCACCAAGACTCGACCGGGACTCGATCAGGACTCAAATATGAATCAGGTTTAATTTTGGCCTAGACCGGGACTCGACCGGGACTCGACCAAAAATCTACCCCGGGACTCGACCGGGACTCGACCGGGACCCGACCGGGACCCGACACTCTCTTTACTGCATATGAAACAGGTTTAATTTAGGCCTAGACTGGGACTCAACCGGGACTCGACCGGGACTCGACCGGGACTCGACCGGGACTCGACCGGGACTCGACCGGGACTCAAATATGAATCAGGTTTAATTTTGGCGTAGACCGGGACCAGACCGGGACCCGACCGGGACCCGACCGGGACCCGACCGGGACCCGACACTCTCTTTACTGCATATGAAACAGGTTTAATTTAGGCCAGGTCTCGACGGAGACTCGACGGAGACTCGACCAGGACTCGACCGGGACTCAAACCCTCACTTAACTGCATATTAAACAGGTTTAATTCAGGCCTAAACCGGGACTCGACCGGGACTCGACCGGGACTCCACCCAAACTAAACAAACCTACATATTCAGTTAGTACCAAACCAGGTCTAAATTAGGTCTGAACCAGGTCTGAACCAGGTCTGGACCAAGTCTGAACCAGGTCTGAACCAGGTCTGAACCAGGACTCAAACCAGGACCAAAACCAAACCAGGACTAAAACTAGGACTAAAACTAGGACTAAAACCAGCACTAAAACCAGGACTAAACCAGGACTCAAACAAAAACAGAACAATGACTGAATCCTTACTTAATTACTTAAAACAACTGTGTTTCGGTATTTCTTGTATTTCTTTGTGTTTAACCTGATTATCTGCTGAAGATTTGCTTAAAAATAATTTATAATAATAATACATTTTCTTTATTAGGCGCCTTTCTGGATTTAGCCCGGGTGAAGACAATTAATAAACCAATTAATTACTGCTAATGTTAATCATAAGTTTAATTTTTGTATTATTTTGCGTCTATGGCTCCTTATTTTTCACCTCCTGTCGCCTTTTACCTGTTAAACTTCCCCCTTTTGTACGTTTTGTGTGTCCTTAACTCCAGGTGAATCCTCAGTGAAGAGTTTTTCACCGCACTCGGCTCGTTCTCCGTGGATTTATTTCACTTCTGAGGCTTTTTAAAAGGAGGAACGAGCTGCGCAAAACGTCAGTCTTCACATTTATTCAGTTACAGGTGGTTTTATCGCTCAAAAACACCTGGAAAAACACATTCCGAGTGTGAGCGGGCTCGCCTCTCCACAGACCTGACCTGTAAACTCGGTCCGGTTGGTCTCCGCGAGGATAGAAAGCTTTAATGCCGTACTGCGGGACATTCTCCGTCACGTTCTCTCGGGTCTTAACTGAGCAGTGACTAAAGCTGCCGCGCGCCTTTTCGCACAATCAGTTTTTCCGACTTCACTTGAACCCAACACGGCACTTAACCCCGAGACAGTCATCGCCACCGACCGCAGACCAGAGCCGGAAAAGTGCCGTTCCCATGGAAACTGAGGAGGCGGCGCCGGCCCTATCTCGCAATGAGGGAGACACGGCTTATTTAACAGGTTTCTTTTTACGTTATTTGACTTTTTTGTGTTTGTTTTATTACATTTTTCCCTTATTTCGCACGATTAGTTCACCAAAGAGGCTCAATAGATGTTGTTAAATAAATCTCCACAGCTCAAAACGCTCTGCTCCACCCCGTGATGTCATGAAGTGGTGGTTTTAAACGATGGTCTGGGTTAAAACGAAGTCAAAACAAAACTAAAACTAGCACAGATTCATTTGTGCTCGTCCCGGTTTAGTCACTTCAGCCTTTCAGTATTAGACATAAGTCAGAACTGAACCAGGACTGAACCAGGACTAAACCAGGACTGGGACCAGAACTAAACCAGGACTAAACCAGGACTGGGACCAGAACTAAACCAGGACTAAACCAGGACTGGGACCAGAACTAAACCAGGACTAAACCAGGACTGGGACCAGAACTAAACCAGGACTAAACCAGGACTAAACCAGGACTAAACCAGGACTGGGACCAGGACTAAACCAGGACTAAACCAGGACTAAACCCAGAACTGAAATATGACTGAATTCTAACTTAACTATATATTAAATCAGATCTAATTTAGGCCTAAACCAGGTCTGAACCAGGTCTAAATCAGGACTCAGTCCTAGACTCAACCCAGGTCCAAACTAGGCCCAAAGCAGGTCTGAACTGGGACTAAACCAAGACTAAAACCAGGACTAAAACCAAGACTAAAACCAAGACTAAAACCAAGACTAAAACCAAGACTAAAACCAAGACTAAAACCAGGACTAAAACCAGGACTAAAACCAGGACTAAAACCAGGACTAAAACCAGGACTAAAACCAGGACTAAAACCTCACTTAACATGTCTAATTTAGGTCTAAACCAGGTCAGAACCGGGACTCGGAACCGGGACTCGGAACCGGGACTCGGAACCGGGACTCGGAACCGGGACTAAAACCAAAACAGAACAATGACTAAATCCTAACTTAACTACATATGGGTGACAGTTCTGAAGATGGCTCGCAGCTAGCAGCCGAAACATGTCAACAAGGTAAAAATACACTTGGCTACATTGTCTTAGAAAGGAACCTAAGAAGTTAAGTTAACTACATATTAAACCAGGTCTAATTTAGGTCTAAAACAGGCCTAAATCAGGTCTGATCTGGGACTAAACCAGGACTGAGCCAGGACTGAACCAGGACTGAGCCAGGACTGAACCAGGACTGAACCAGGACTGAACCAGGACCAGTAGTATGTAGATAATGTGTTTCTAACGTCGGCCTTTCACCTCAGTGATGGACGATGTTTAGACCTGGTTCAGTCATCAGTGTAAAACATCTGCATCACCAAATGAACCAGGACTAAACAAGGACTAAACAAGGACAAGACCAAGGACTAAAATCAGGACAAAACCAGGTCTGAACCAGGACTAAACCGGGACTAAACCAGGGCTAAAACCTGGACTAAACCAGAGTCAGAATGACTTATTGATCCCTGGGGGAGAATTCTTGAACCAGGTCTGAACCAGGACTAAAACAATATACACATTAAACCAGGTCTACATGAGGTCCTAACCAGGTCTAAACCGGGACTAAACAAGAACCAAACCAGGACCGACCCCAAACTAAACAAGGCTACATATTCAATTAGTACCAAACCAGGTCTGAATTAGGTCTAAACAAGATCTAAACAAGGACTAAACAAGGTCTATACAAGTTCTAAACCTGGACTAAACCTGGACTAAACCTGGACTATAACTAAGACTAAAGCCAGGACTAAACCAGCTCTAAACCAGGACTGAAACAGAACTAAACCAGGACTACACCAGGTCTAAAACTGGGATTAAACCAGGACTAAACCAGGAGCTGATTCAGAATGACTTTATTGTTCCCTGAGGCGACATTCTTGAACCAGGTCTGAACCAGGACTAAAACAAGACTAAACCGGGACTAACCTACAGATTCAACCAGTACCAAACCAGGTCTACATTAGGTCTGAACCAGGCCTTAATCAGGACTAAACCAGGACTAAAAAAAGACCACATCTAGTTGAGTCCTTTGCCCATATTCCCCTTTTGTTTCGCAGCAAATGTCCAGCTCTTCAGGCCTAATATTGTGCAAACACGCTGGTTTATCATCCTGCAAAAGTCCTTGAGATAGACCAGTTTGAGTCCTGGTTTAGTTCTCGGTCCAGTGTGAAACAGCCGTATTTACGGTCAGTAACAGCCTAATACAGCGCTGGTTTAGTCATAAAACGCACTGAGATCTTTTGTCACGCTTGCCCTTTGCTTTTTAACACACATTTATTGCCATTTCACGTAAGATTTCGCTTTAAATCCGTGTATAAATCCTGTAAAATGGCGTTTTAATATCCACAAAGTCCCTTCCTTGTCGCTCATGTTGAGGTGCCCAAATGCGTCAATACGAATGGAGCGTACGTCCCCCAAAAATGTGCACAAAATGGCCTTTATCTGGGTTTAGATCAATGTTCATCCAACTATTCCACTTCAGCTAATTACCACATGCGTCCAGCACCCACACACTCGCTTATGTAATCACAATTTAGTTGCAAAATCCATAAAAACCCGGAGAAAAACAGCGGGGGGAGACCCAAAAAAAAGCCAATGCCCCTCGTTTACGTACCTATTCTTGCGGACGCGTGCCATAAAATCCCCCCAAAAATCCCTCGGGTCTCGCTCCGAAAACCTCCAGAGAATCCGGCGGGGTCGTGCAGACAGTGTGGCCGCCTTGCTCGCTCACTCTGCGGGCATTTTGAGAGCGTGCGGCCGCTGCTCGAAGCTCCGGAGCGGATCTGAGGCGCTGAACTCCGGCTCCACGGCTCTGCTGCGACGGCCACGGATCCGCCGCTCTGATTGGTCCAGGCGGCAGGGGGAGGGCGGGACCGGGACCGTGATTGGGCCAGACGTCGGGCGGAGGGCGTGGTCAGGGCTGTGATTGGTCCGTCGGCGCGGGGAGGCGGGACTAGCGCGTTTAAAAGCGCAGTGATCTCGGAAAGACGTACGGCTCCGGGCACGTTCCGCTTTAATTAGCTCTATTTGTTGATTTTTGGACTAATTAAAGGCTTCGTCGGGGGCTAACGGGATTTTTAAAGCGTTAACTGACTTAAAATCAACTAATCATCGTTATATTTTATTGAAATGTCTCAGAATAAGTTCAGTTTTACACGGGGAGAAACAGGCTGCAGGTTTACGGGATATTATGAGTCTAAACATGTTTGTTTAGGCCTCCAGACAAACATTAACTCCTGAATACGACGCATACATCAGACCCAGACTCAACCGGGACTAAACCAGGACTAAACCAGGACTAAATCAGGACTAAACCAGGACTAAATCAGGACTAAATCAGGACTAAATCAGGACTAAATCAGGACTAAACCAGGACTAAACCAGGACTAAACCAGGACTAAATCAGGACTAAATCAGGACTAAACCAGGACTAAACCAGGACTAAACCAGGACTAAACCAGGTCTAAATCAGGTCTAAACCAGGTCTAAATCAGGTCTAAACCAGTTCTCTATGCAAACATTAACTCCGGAATAAGACTCATACGTCAGACACAGAATAAAACTCAACTCAACTAGTATTAAATCTGGTCTAAATTAGGACTAAACTAAACCAGGAATAAACCAAGTCTAAACCAGGACTAAACCAGGACTAAACCAGGACTAAATCAGGACTAAATCAGGACTAAACCAGGACTAAACCAGGACTAAACCAGGACTAAATCAGGACTAAATCAGGACTAAACCAGGACTAAATCAGGACTAAACCAGGTCTAAACCAGGTCTAAATCAGTTCTCTATGCAAACATTAACTCCGGAATAAGACTCATACGTCAGACACAGAATAAAACTCAACTCAGCTAGTATTAAATCTGGTCTAAATTATGACTAAACTAAACCAGGACTAAACCAGGTCCAAATTAGGTCTAAACCAGGTCTAAATCGAATCTAAACCAGGACTAAATTAGGACTAAACAGGATTAAACCAGGTCCGATTTAGGACTAAACCAGGTCTAAACTAGGACTAAACCAGGTCCAAACAGGACAGGTGAGAGGGGAGAAGGAGAGAGGGATGAGATGTCGAGGGAAAGACGGATAACAGAAAGAGAGATGAGAGAAAGAGGGAAGGAGGGTAAAGGACAGAACTATAGGAGCTCCTGTTACTAATGTGTCCTGCACTGTCACATCAGAGGAGAGAGGGATGAGACGGAGGGAAGAAAGAAGGATAAAGAGAGAGAAGGTATAGGAAAGAGAGAGGAGAGAGGGATGAGAGAGAGGAGAGAAGGATGTGTTTCTATAGGAGCTCCTGTTACTAATGTGTCACATCAGAGAGAGAGGGATGAGAGGGAGGGAAGAAAAGAGGGGTAAAAGAGAGAGAGGGAGTGAGTGGACGAGGAGAGAGGGATGAAATTGGGGTTAAAAAAGAGGGATGGGAGAGAGGAGGAAGGTGAAAGAGCGAGAGAGATACTAATATGTCACCTCGTCACATCCGAGAGCGAAGAGAGGGAACGAGTGAAAGGATGGAGAGAGGAAAGAGGGATGCAAGAGAGAGAGAGAGAAAGAGAGATGATGGGGAAAGAGGGATAAGAGGGAGAGTGGAAGAGGAGAGAGGTAGAGATGAGAGAGAGGCATAAAATGAAGGGGAAAAGAGGGATTAGACTGAGAGAGAAAAAATGATCAGGAGAGAGAGAGAAAGAAAGAGAGAGAGAGAAAGAGGGAGAGAGTGAGGGAGAGAGAACGAGAAAGGGAGAGAGAGAAAAAGAAAAAGAGAAAGAGATAGAAAGGAAGAGAGAGAGAAAGGGAGAGAGGGAGAGAAAGAGAAAGAGAGAGAACGGAAGAGAGAGAGAGAAAGGGAGAGAGAGAACAGAAGAGCGAGAGAGAAAGAGAGAGAGGGGGAGAGGGAGAGAGAACCAGAAAGGGAGAGAAAGAGAGAGGGAGAGAGAGAAAAAAGAGAGAGACAGAAAGAAAGAGAGAGGGAGAGAGAGAGAAAGAGAAAGAGATAGAAAGGAAGAGAGAGAAAGGGAGAAAAGGGAGAGAGAAAGAGAGAGGGAGAGAAAGAGAGAGAGAACAAAAGAGAGAGAAAGGAGAGAGACAAAAAGAGAAAGGGAGAGGAGGAAGAGAGAAAGGGAGAGAAGGATGAGATGGAGGATAAAAAAGGAATAAGAGAAAGAGAGAGAGGAGGGATGCAAGAGAGAAAGGGATATAGGAGAGAGAGAGGGGGATGAGGGCAAAGATAGATAAGAGAGAAAGGGGGAGTGAGTGGAAGAGGAGAGAGGGAGAGGGGAGAGAGAGGGATGAAATGAGGATTAAAAAGAGAGAGAGAAAGAGAGAGGGACTATTACTAATATGTCCTGTCACATCAGAGAACGAGGAGGGGAAGAGGGAGAGGGGGATGAGGTGGAGGGGAAAAGAGGAATAGGAGAGAGAGAGAGAGGGAAAGAGGGAGGGAAAGGAGGACGTCAGCACTTAGAATGTGATTCTATAGGAGCTCCTGTTACTAATGTGTCACAACAGAGAGAGAGGGATGAGAGGGAGGGAAGAAAAGAGGAATAAGAGAGAGAGAGAGATGAGATAAGAGAGAAAAGAGGGATACAAGAGAGAGTGATGAGAGGGAGGGAAGAAAAGAGGGGTAAAAGAGAGAGAGAGAGATGAGATAAGAGAGAAAAGAGGGATACAAGAGAGAGTGATGAGAGGGAGGGAAGAAAAGAGGGGAATAAGAGAGAGCGAGATGAGATAAGAGAGAAAAGAGGGATACAAGAGAGAGAGAGTGATGAGACGGAGAGAGAAAAGGGGAATAAGCGAGAGAGAGTGATGAGAGAGGGATGAAAGAGAGGAGAGATGCAGAGGAAGAGGAAGAGAGAGACTGAGGAGGTGCAGAGGGGGATTTTCAGCACTTTACACTTCATATTGTCTCAGGTATTAAATCCTGTTCTATTGTCACAGAGACTAAAAATACGACATTATTTTCCTGTCGACTTCTGTTCAGTTCCTTCACACTCGGGTTTAGGTCAGAGCTCCACCCGCTCAGGCTCCAGCTCAGATTCTACTGAAAAACCGTCCTCTGAACCTGCTGCTGTCAGGAACCTCATTTTGGTCTGAAATATTTGTATTAACTCTACAGGATCCTGGAACCAGGAACGAGGTCTAAACCAGGTCTAAACCAGGTCTAAACCAGGTCTAAACCAGGTCTAAACCAGGTCTAAACCAGGTCTAAATCAGGTCTAAACCAGGTCTAAATCAGGTCTAAACCAGGTCTAAATCAGGTCTAAATCAGGTCTAAACCAGGTCTAAACAAGGTCTAAATCAGGTCTAAATCAGGTCTAAACCAGGTCTAAATCAGGTCTAAACCAGGTCTAAATCAGGTCTAAACCAGGTCTAAATCAGGTCTAAACCAGGTCTAAATCAGGTCTAAATCAGGTCTAAACCAGGTCTAAACAAGGTCTAAATCAGGTCTAAATCAGGTCTAAATCAGGTCTAAACAAGGTCTAAACCAGGTCTAAATCAGGTCTAAATCAGGTCTAAATCAGGTCTAAACAAGGTCTAAACCAGGTCTAAATCAGGTCTAAACGAGGTCTAAATCAGGTCTAAATCAGGTCTAAATCAGGTCTAAACCAGGTCTAAACAAGGTCTAAACCAGGTCTAAATCAGGTCTAAACGAGGTCTAAATCAGGTCTAAATCAGGTCTAAATCAGGTCTAAATCAGGTCTAAACCAGGTCTAAACAAGGTCTAAATCAGGTCTAAACCAGGTCTAAATCAGGTCTAAACAAGGTCTAAACCAGGTCTAAATCAGGTCTAAACGAGGTCTAAATCAGGTCTAAATCAGGTCTAAATCAGGTCTAAATCAGGTCTAAACCAGGTCTAAACAAGGTCTAAACCAGGTCTAAACCAGGACTAAATCAGGTCTAAACCAGGTCTAAATCAGGTCTAAATCAGGTCTAAACTAGGACTAAACCAGGTCTAAATCAAGTCGACATCAGGACTAAACCAGGTCTAAATCAGGTCTAAATCAGGTCTAAACTAGGACTAAACCAGGACTTTAACGTGTGGACCAGTAAAGTTCGTTAAAAGTCTAAAAGTAAAAAGTGGATTTGCTGATGCACAAACGTCACGTCAGGTTTAAAGCCGGGAGAAGATTCCGGGACATTTCCTTCCTGTGGATCTTTGTCCCGTGAAACCCGAGACTCCTGAAACCCGAGATTATTTTGAATTTTTAATCTTTTATCGATGGGAATGGGACGACACGACCGCGACGCCGCTGTTTACACCGCGCCGCGTTAAATCCGCTTCTCCGTGTCTCATTATGTTGATTAAGGATCAATTAGAGCTTCGGTTTCCCACAGTCTGTAAACACAGCACAGGAAACTGGAGCCGGAGACTGAGGCACTGAGGAGCGTTCAGGGACGACGGGGTTCGGTTAACTCGAGGACAGGTGAGACAGGTGAGACAGGTGAGACAGGTGAGAGGCAGGTGAGACAGGTGAGGCAGGTAAGACAGGTAAGACAGGTGAGACAGGTGAGACAGGTGAGACAGGTGAGAGGCAGGTGAGACAGGTGAGGCAGGTAAGACAGGTAAGACAGGTGAGACAGGTGAGACAGGTGAGACAGGTGAGAGGCAGGTGAGACAGGTGAGACAGGTGAGAGGCAGGTAAGACAGGTGAGACAGGTAAGACAGGTGAGACAGGTGAGACAGGTGAGAGACAGGCGAGACAGGTGAGACAGGTGAGACAGGTGAGACAGGTGAGAGGCAGGTGAGACAGGTGAGACAGGTGAGACAGGTGAGAGGCAGGTAAGACAGGTGAGACAGGTGAGACAGGTGAGACAGGTGAGACAGGTAAGACAGGTGAGACAGGTGAGACAGGTGAGAGACAGGTGAGACAGGTGAGACAGGTGAGACAGGTGAGGCAGGTGAGACAGGTGAGAGGCAGGTAAGACAGGTGAGACAGGTGAGAGACAGGTGAGACAGGTGAGGGGCAGTTACTCTTACGGAGACACTTCAAAAACACCACAGGGTTTAGGTTTACCTGAGCTGAAGCAGGGGAGGTCTAAATCAGGTCTAAACCAGGACTAAACCAGGTCTAAACCAGGTCTAAATCGGGTCTAAACCAGGTCTAAATCTCGTCTAAACCAGGACTAAACCAGGAATAAACTAGGTCTAAATCGGGTCTAAACCAGAATTAAACCAGGTCTAAATTGAGTTGAAACCAGGCCTAAAACCAGGTCTAAACCAGGTCTACACCATGACTAAATCAGGTATAAACCAGAACTAAACCAGGACTAAAACGGGATCTAAACCAGGACAAAATAGGGTCTAAACCAGGACTAAATTGGGTCTAAACCAGGCCTAAATTGGGGTCTAAACTAGCTCTAAATTGGGTCTAAACCAGGACTAAATTGGATCTAAACCAGGTCTAAAATGGGGTCTAAACAAGGCCTAACATAGGGTCTAAACCAGTACTAAACCAGGTCTAAATCAGGTCGAAACCAGGTCGAAACCAGGACTAAACCAGGACTAAATCAGGTCGAAACCAGGTCGAAACCAGGACTAAACCAGGACTAAATCAGGTCTACACCACAACAAAATCAGGTGTAAACCAGGACTAAATAGGGTCTAAACCAGGACTAAAGCCAGGCCTAAAAACCAGATCTAAACCAGGACTAAGGCCGAGTTTGTGGAGCTGATCCCGAACACAGAACGAGCAGGAGAAACATCTGAGGAGCAGAAGTTTGGAGATTTCTTTAAAAAACAGTGAATCTCCAGTGGAGTTCAGCCCTGCTCCACCTGAGACATTCTGAACGGGAAGGGTTAAAGTTAAAGCGTCGGTGGTTCAGGCTCCAGGAGGGACAATGGGAACCGGAAAACTGCAATCCCCAGGGAAAAAAGAGAAGGAAGAAGAGAAAAAGACGAGGAAATGTCGAGTCTTTAACAATAACAATAACCGCTGTGAGGTCAGAGGTCACAAATACTTAAAGGGAAACTCCGGCACGTTCGAGGAGTCAAATTCTGTCACGAAAGTCGAAAAGATCCATCGAGAAGCAACAAGCGAAGATCCACTCCTGACGGCGAAGAAGAGAAACGGAAAGACGACGAAAGAAAATGGTTCGGGAATGTATTTTTTAGCGTTTTTCAAAATATAATTCACTCGTAAATGGGATTAGAAACGACGTCGGCGACCGAAATCAAAAGAGGTGAGGTCCAAAGAAACACGCAAAGAAATAAAAGTTTAATTTTCGCCGATTTGAACCTTGAAATCTAAAACTACAAAGAGTCAAGTTCTTGGTGTCGGCCTGGAGCTTGTGACCGGCGTGAGATTCTATTATTAAGTTAAAGAAATTAAAATGAACAGAGACAAACTGAATCTCTGCCTTTACTTGTTTTATTTAAATGCATTTAGTTGCTGTTTGTTGTAGTTTTGTGCACATCTGCATTAAACAAAGAACAGAACGAGTCTTTGCTCTGTGCAGCCTCGAAATAATGTTTGATTGAGCTGAATTTTTTATGTAAACATTAAATCAAGAGTCATTTCCTAATGCCGGGTTCAAATCTAGAGAAAAGAGAAAAAAAAAACCTAAGGTGAGGCTAAGCTGCTAAAGTTGTTTTCTAACGTTTCCAGACACTAATGAGTGAACCAGGCAGAGCGTTTGGTTTGTTAGACTCGTGGCTGTTGTCAGATGGGTTAAAGTGGAGTTAAGCTTCTTCAGTGTGAAGCAAACTGGCGTTTTACGTGGAAGTTCAGAACTTGCCCCCATCACTACACTAGTGAAGAACTTGCCCCCATCACTACACTAGTTCAGAACTTGCCCCCATCACTACACTAGTAAAGAACTTGCCCCATCACTACACTAGTTCAGAACTTGCCCCATCACTGCACTAGTGAAGAACTTGCCCCATCACTGCACTAGTGAAGAACTTGCCCCCATCACTACACTAGTTCAGAACTTGCCCCCATCACTACACTAGTGAAGAACTTGCCCCCATCACTACACTAGTGAAGAACTTGCCCCATCACTACACTAGTTCAGAACTTGCCCCCATCACTACACTAGTGAAGAACTTGCCCCCATCACTGCACTAGTTCAGAACTTGCCCCCATCACTACACTAGTGAAGAACTTGCCCCCATCACTGCACTAGTTCAGAACTTGCCCCCATCACTACACTAGTGAAGAACTTGCCCCATCACTACACTAGTTCAGAACTTGCCCCCATCACTACACTAGTGAAGAACTTCCCCCATCACTACACTGGTGAAGAACTTGCCCCCATCACTACACTAGTGAAGAACTTGCCCCCATCACTACACTAGTGAAGAACTTGCCCCCATCACTACACTAGTTCAGAACTTGCCCCATCACTACACTAGTGAAGAACTTGCCCCCATCACTACACTAGTGAAGAACTTGCCCCCATCACTGCACTAGTTCAGAACTTGCCCCCATCACTACACTAGTGAAGAACTTGCCCCCATCACTACACTAGTGAAGAACTTGCCCCCATCACTACACTAGTGAAGAACTTGCCCCCATCACTACACTAGTGAAGAACTTGCCCCCATCACTACACTAGTGAAGAACTTGCCCCATCACTACACTAGTGAAGAACTTGCCCCCATCACTACACTAGTTAAGAACTTGCCCCCATCACTACACTAGTGAAGAACTTGCCCCCATCACTACACTAGTGAAGAACTTGCCCCATCACTACACTAGTTCAGAACTTGCCCCCATCACTACACTGGTGAAGAACTTGCCCCCATCACTACACTGGTGAAGAACTTGCCCCATCACTGCACTAGTGAAGAACTTGCCCCCATCACTACACTAGTTCAGAACTTGCCCCCATCACTACACTGGTGAAGAACTTGCCCCCATCACTACACTAGTTCAGAACTTGCCCCATCACTACACTAGTGAAGAACTTGCCCCCATCACTACACTAGTGAAGAACTTGCCCCCATCACTACACTAGTTCAGAACTTGCCCCCATCACTACACTAGTGAAGAACTTGCCCCCATCACTGCACTAGTTCAGAACTTGCCCCATCACTACACTAGTGAAGAACTTGCCCCCATCACTACACTAGTTCAGAACTTGCCCCCATCACTACACTAGTGAAGAACTTGCCCCCATCACTACACTAGTTCAGAACTTGCCCCAGCACTACACTAGTGAAGAACTTGCCCCATCACTACACTTGTGAAGAACTTGCCCCATCACTACACTAGTTAAGAACTTGCCCCCATCACTACACTAGTGAAGAACTTGCCCCATCACTACACTAGTTCAGAACTTGCCCCCATCACTACACTAGTGAAGAACTTGCCCCCATCACTACACTAGTTAAGAACTTGCCCCCATCACTACACTAGTTAAGAACTTGCCCCCATCACTACACTAGTGAAGAACTTGCCCCATCACTACACTAGTTCAGAACTTGCCCCATCACTACACTAGTTAAGAACTTTCCCCATCACTACACTAGTTCAGAACTTGCCCCCATCACTACACTTGTTAAGAACTTGCCCCCATCACTACACTAGTTCAGAACTTGCCCCCATCACTACACTAGTTAAGAACTTGCCCCCATCACTACACTAGTGAAGAACTTGCCCCATCACTACACTAGTGAAGAACTTGCCCCCATCACTACACTAGTTCAGAACTTGCCCCCATCACTACACTAGTGAAGAACTTGCCCCCATCACTACACTAGTGAAGAACTTGCCCCATCACTACACTAGTTCAGAACTTGCCCCATCACTACACTAGTGAAGAACTTGCCCCCATCACTACACTAGTGAAGAACTTGCCCCATCACTACACTAGTGAAGAACTTGCCCCATCACTACACTAGTGAAGAACTTGCCCCCATCACTACACTAGTGAAGAACTTGCCCCCATCACTACACTAGTTCAGAACTTGCCCCATCACTACACTAGTTCAGAACTTGCCCCCATCACTACACTAGTGAAGAACTTGCCCCCATCACTACACTAGTTCAGAACTTGCCCCCATCACTACACTAGTGAAGAACTTGCCCCCATCACTACACTAGTTCAGAACTTGCCCCCATCACTACACTAGTGAAGAACTTGCCCCCATCACTACACTAGTGAAGAACTTGCCCCATCACTACACTAGTGAAGAACTTGTCCCCATCACTACACTAGTGAAGAACTTGCCCCATCACTACACTAGTGAAGAACTTGCCCCCATCACTACACTAGTGAAGAACTTGCCCCCATCACTACACTAGTGAAGAACTTGCCCCCATCACTACACTAGTGAAGAACTTGCCCCATCACTACACTAGTTCAGAACTTGCCCCCATCACTACACTAGTGAAGAACTTGCCCCATCACTACACTAGTTAAGAACTTGCCCCATCACTACACTAGTTAAGAACTTGCCCCATCACTACACTAGTTCAGAACTTGCCCCCATCACTACACTAGTGAAGAACTTGCCCCCATCACTACACTAGTTAAGAACTTGCCCCATCACTACACTAGTTCAGAACTTGCCCCCATCACTACACTAGTGAAGAACTTGCCCCCATCACTACACTAGTTAAGAACTTGCCCCATCACTACACTAGTTCAGAACTTGCCCCCATCACTACACTAGTTCAGAACTTGCCCCATCACTACACTAGTTCAGAACTTGCCCCATCACTACACTAGTTCAGAACTTGCCCCCATCACTACACTAGTTCAGAACTTGCCCCATCATTACACTAGTTAAGAACTTGCCCCATCACTACACTAGTGAAGAACTTGCCCCATCACTACACTAGTGAAGAACTTGCCCCATCACTACACTAGTTCAGAACTTGCCCCATCACTACACTAGTGAAGAACTTGCCCCATCACTACACTAGTTCAGAACTTGCCCCCATCACTACACTAGTGAAGAACTTGCCCCCATCACTACACTAGTGAAGAACTTGCCCCAATCACTACACTAGTTCAGAACTTGCCCCCATCACTACACTAGTAAAGAACTTGCCCCATCACTACACTAGTTCAGAACTTGCCCCATCACTACACTAGTGAAGAACTTGCCCCATCACTACACTAGTTCAGAACTTGCCCCCATCACTACACTAGTAAAGAACTTGCCCCATCACTACACTAGTTCAGAACTTGCCCCATCACTACACTAGTGAAGAACTTGCCCCCATCACTACACTAGTGAAGAACTTGCCCCCATCACTACACTAGTGAAGAACTTGCCCCATCACTACACTAGTTCAGAACTTGCCCCCATCACTACACTAGTTCAGAACTTGCCCCCATCACTACACTATTTAATAACTTGCCCCATCACTACACTAGTTCAGAACTTGCCCCCATCACTACACTAGTTAAGAACTTGCCCCATCACTACACTAGTGAAGAACTTGCCCCATCACTACACTAGTTCAGAACTTGCCCCCATCACTACACTAGTTCAGAACTTGCCCCATCACTACACTAGTTCAGAACTTGCCCCCATCACTACACTAGTTCAGAACTTGCCCCATCACTACACTAGTTCAGAACTTGCCCCATCACTACACTAGTGAAGAACTTGCCCCCATCACTACACTAGTGAAGAACTTGCCCCCATCACTACACTAGTGAAGAACTTGCCCCCATCACTACACTAGTTCAGAACTTGCCCCCATCACTACACTAGTTAAGAACTTGCCCCCATCACTACACTAGTGAAGAACTTGCCCCATCACTACACTAGTTCAGAACTTGCCCCATCACTACACTAGTGAAGAACTTGCCCCATCACTACACTAGTGAAGAACTTGCCCCATCACTACACTAGTTCAGAACTTGCCCCCATCACTACACTAGTGAAGAACTTGCCCCATCATTACACTAGTGAAGAACTTGCCCCATCACTACACTAGTTCAGAACTTGCCCCCATCACTACACTAGTTCAGAACTTGCCCCATCACTACACTAGTGAAGAACTTGCCCCCATCACTACACTAGTGAAGAACTTGCCCCCATCACTACACTAGTGAAGAACTTGCCCCCATCACTACACTAGTTCAGAACTTGCCCCCATCACTACACTAGTGAAGAACTTGCCCCATCACTACACTAGTTCAGAACTTGCCCCCATCACTACACTAGTGAAGAACTTGCCCCCATCACTACACTAGTGAAGAACTTGCCCCATCACTACACTAGTTAAGAACTTGCCCCCATCACTACACTAGTGAAGAACTTGCCCCCATCACTACACTAGTGAAGAACTTGCCCCATCACTACACTAGTTCAGAACTTGCCCCCATCACTACACTAGTGAAGAACTTGCCCCCATCACTACACTAGTTCAGAACTTGCCCCCATCACTACACTAGTTCAGAACTTGCCCCATCACTACACTAGTGAAGAACTTGCCCCCATCACTACACTAGTTCAGAACTTGCCCCCATCACTACACTAGTTCAGAACTTGCCCCCATCACTACACTAGTTCAGAACTTGCCCCATCACTACACTAGTTCAGAACTTGCCCCCATCACTACACTAGTGAAGAACTTGCCCCCATCACTACACTAGTGAAGAACTTGCCCCCATCACTACACTAGTTCAGAACTTGCCCCCATCACTACACTAGTTCAGAACTTGCCCCATCACTACACTAGTTCAGAACTTGCCCCCATCACTACACTAGTTCAGAACTTGCCCCCATCACTACACTAGTTCAGAACTTGCCCCCATCACTACACTAGTTCAGAACTTGCCCCCATCACTACACTAGTGAAGAACTTGCCCCCATCACTACACTAGTGAAGAACTTGCCCCATCACTACACTAGTTCAGAACTTGCCCCATCACTACACTAGTTCAGAACTTGCCCCCATCACTACACTAGTTCAGAACTTGCCCCCATCACTACACTAGTGAAGAACTTGCCCCCATCACTACACTAGTTAAGAACTTGCCCCCATCACTACACTAGTTCAGAACTTGCCCCCATCACTACACTAGTGAAGAACTTGCCCCCATCACTACACTAGTTCAGAACTTGCCCCATCACTACACTAGTGAAGAACTTGCCCCCATCACTACACTAGTTCAGAACTTGCCCCATCACTACACAAGTTCAGAAATTGGCCCAATCACTTCACTTGTTCAGAACTTGCCCCCATCACTAGACTAGTTCAGAACTTGCCCCCATCACTACACTGGTGAAGAACTTGCCCCCATCACTACACGAGTTCAGAACTTGCCCCCATCACTACACTAGTTAAGAACTTGCCCCATCACTACACTAGTGAAGAACTTGCCCCCATCACTACACTAGTTCAGAACTTGCCCCATCACTACACTAGTGAAGAACTTGCCCCCATCACTACACTAGTTCAGAACTTGCCCCCATCACTGCACTAGTTCAGAACTTGCCCCCATCACTAGACTAGTTCAGAACTTGCCCCCATCACTACACTAGTGAAGAACTTGCCCCCATCACTACACTGGTGAAGAACTTGCCCCCATCACTACACGAGTTCAGAACTTGCCCCCATCACTACACTAGTTAAGAACTTGCCCCATCACTACACTAGTGAAGAACTTGCCCCCATCACTACACTAGTGAAGAACGTGCCCCATCACTACACTAGTTCAGAACTTGCCCCCATCACTACACTAGTTAAGAACTTGCCCCATCACTACACTAGTGAAGAACTTGCCCCCATCACTACACTAGTGAAGAACTTGCCCCAATCACTACACTAGTTCAGAACTTGCCCCCATCACTACACTAGTAAAGAACTTGCCCCATCACTACACTAGTTCAGAACTTGCCCCCATCACTACACTAGTTCAGAACTTGCCCCCATCACTACACTAGTGAAGAACTTGCCCCCATCACTACACTAGTGAAGAACTTGCCCCATCACTACACTAGTTCAGAACTTGCCCCCATCACTACACTAGTTCAGAACTTGCCCCCATCACTACATGAGTTCAGAACTTGCCCCCATCACTACACTAGTTAAGAACTTGCCCCATCACTACACTAGTTAAGAACTTGCCCCCATCACTACACTAGTTAAGAACTTGCCCCATCACTACACTAGTTAAGAACTTGCCCCCATCACTACACTAGTGAAGAACTTGCCCCATCACTACACTAGTTCAGAACTTGCCCCATCACTACACTCGTTAAGAACTTGCCCCCATCACTACACTAGTAAAGAACTTGCCCCATCACTACACTAGTTCAGAACTTGCCCCCATCACTACACTAGTTCAGAACTTGCCCCCATTATCAGACTAAGCACAAGACACCCAAATGCGTGGCTTCAACAAAGTGGTTTTATTTCCAAGACACAATAAATGCTGCACGGGGAAAAAGACAATCTGACAAAGACAAAGGGGAAGACTCAGACTATATATACTAAAGGGTGGGGAAACAAATGAGACACAGGTGTAACACATTAGGGGTGGAGCAAGCAATCACACAGGAGGGGCGAGCAGGCAATCACACACGAGGGGAGGAGCCGGCAGACACACACAGGAGGGGAAGTGAATCAGCCATGACAGTACCCCCCCTCCTAGGGCCGACTCCAGACGGCCCTGGCTGAGTAGGATTGTCCCTGTGAAAGTCCTTGATGAGGGTAGGGTCGAGAATGTTCCTAGCGGGCACCCAGCACCTCTCCTCAGGACCGTATCCCTCCCAATCAACAAGGTACTGTCTACCCCGTCCTCGCTGCCTCACTGCCAGCAGCTTCTTGACAGCATATGCTGGGCCCCCCTCAACAAGCTGGGGAGGAGGTGGGGGTTTGACCTTTGGCACCAGGGGACTCTCCACATACGGCTTGACACGACTCACATGAAACGTAGGATGAACCTTCAGGGACTTGGGGAGCTTCAATCGTATGGCCACCGGATTAATGACCCTGGAAATTGAAAATGGACCAATGAACTTGGGGGCCATCTTGCGTGACTCCACTCTCAGTGGGAGGTCCCGTGTAGAGAGCCAGACTCTCTGTCCCACACGGTATGTAGGTGCTGGGCGGCGGCGGCGATCAGCACCCTTCTTGTACGCCTCAGAGCAGTGAAGGAGGGTGCGACGAGCCCGCAACCAGTTCTGTCGACAACGCTTCACCAAGGCCAGAGCGGAAGGAACGGAAACCTCTTTCTCCAGGGCAGGAAACAATGGTGGCTGATACCCATAAACGCATTCAAAGGGAGTGAGGCCTGTAGATGAGCAAGGCAGAGTGTTATGGGCATATTCAATCCATACCAATAGCCCTGCTCCTGTCCCAGTTCCTGCTTTCTCTGCCTCCATGTCCCTTGGGTTTGGTGGACCACCGCTGGACATTGTTCTCCGTCTGGGGTGGTCAACTCCCTTCCTGGGCCGCCGCTGGACACTGTTCTCCGTCTGGGGTGGTCAACTCCCTTCCTGGACCACCGCTGGACATTGTTCTCCATCCAGGGTGGTAGATTCCCTTCCTGGACCACCGCTGGTCATTGTTCTCCGTCCAGGGTGGTAGATTCCCTTCCTGGACCACCGCTGGACACTGTTCTCCGTCTGGGGTGGTCGATTCCCTTCCTGGACCACCGCTGGACATTGTTCTCCGTCCAGGGTGGTTGATTCCCTTCTTGGACCACCGCTGGACACTGTTCTCCGTCTGGGGTGGTCAACTCCCTTCCTGGGCCGCCGCTGGACACTGTTCTCCGTCTGGGGTGGCAGAATACCTTCCTGGACCATCGCTGGACACTTGTCTCCGTCTGGGGTGGCCGTATCCCTTCTTCGGCCGCTGCTGGACACTCGTTTCCGTCTGGGGTGGCTGTGTTCCTTCCTGGGCTGCTGCTGGGCACTCCTCTCCATCCTGGGTGCCAGTTTACCTGTGTCCCTCCGTCCAGGCCCCCTCCACCCTCCCGTGTTTGTGTTGCTGTTTGGGACATCTGAGAGCTGTCCCTTGAGGGGGGGGGGGGGGGTACTGTCAGAAGGAGGGGGGGTACTGTCATGGCTGATTCACTTCCCCTCCTGTGTGTGTCTGCCGGCTCCTCCCCTCGTGTGTGATTGCCTGCTCGCCCCTCCTGTGTGATTGCTTGCTCCACCCCTAATGTGTTACACCTGTGTCTCATTTGTTTCCCCACCCTTTAGTATATATAGTCTGAGTCTTCCCCTGTGTCTTTGGGGTCAGATTGTGCTATCAGACTAAGCACAAGACACCCAAATGCGTGGCTTCAACAAAGTGGTTTTATTTCCAAGACACAATAAATGCTGCACGGGGAAAAAGACAATCTGACAAAGACAAAGGGGAAGACTCAGACTATATATACTAAAGGGTGGGGAAACAAATGAGACACAGGTGTAACACATTAGGGGTGGAGCAAGCAATCACACAGGAGGGGCGAGCAGGCAATCACACACGAGGGGAGGAGCCGGCAGACACACACAGGAGGGGAAGTGAATCAGCCATGACACCCATGACTACACTAGTGAAGAACTTGCCCCATCACTACACTAGTTCAGAACTTGCCCCCATCACTACACTAGTTAAGAACTTGCCCCATCACTACACTAGTTAAGAACTTGCCCCCATCACTACACTAGTGAAGAACTTGCCCCCATCACTACACTAGTGAAGAACTTGCCCCATCACTACACTAGTTCAGAACTTGCCCCCATCACTACACTAGTGAAGAACTTGCCCCCATCACTACACTAGTGAAGAACTTGCCCCCATCACTACACTAGTTCAGAACTTGCCCCCATCACTACACTAGTGAAGAACTTGCCCCATCACTACACTAGTGAAGAACTTGCCCCCATCACTACACTAGTGAAGAACTTGCCCCATCACTACACTAGTGAAGAACTTGCCCCATCACTACACTAGTGAAGAACTTGCCCCCATCACTACACTAGTTCAGAACTTGCCCCCATCACTACACTAGTGAAGAACTTGCCCCCATCACTACACTAGTGAAGAACTTGCCCCATCACTACACTAGTGAAGAACTTGTCCCCATCACTACACTAGTGAAGAACTTGCCCCATCACTACACTAGTGAAGAACTTGCCCCCATCACTACACTAGTGAAGAACTTGCCCCATCACTACACTAGTGAAGAACTTGCCCCCATCACTACACTAGTGAAGAACTTGCCCCATCACTACACTAGTTCAGAACTTGCCCCATCACTACACTAGTTCAGAGAACTTGCCCACTCATCACACTAGTGAAGAACTTGCCCCATCACTACACTAGTTAAGAACTTGCCCCATCACTACACTAGTTAAGAACTTGCCCCATCACTACACTAGTTCAGAACTTGCCCCCATCACTACACTTGTTCAGAACTTGCCCCCATCACTACACTAGTGAAGAACTTGCCCCCATCACTACACTAGTTAAGAACTTGCCCCCATCACTACACTAGTGAAGAACTTGGCCCCATCACTACACTAGTGAAGAACTTGCCCCCATCACTACACTAGTTAAGAACTTGCCCCATCACTACACTAGTTGAGAACTTGCCCCCAGCACTCCACTAGTTCAGAACTTGCTCATCACTCACCTAGTGAAGAACTTGCCCCATCACTACACTAGTTCAGAACTTGCCCCCATCACTACACTAGTTAAGAACTTGCCCCATCACAACACAAGTTAAGAACTTGCCCCCATCACTACACTAGTGAAGAACTTGCCCCATCACTACACTAGTGAAGAACTTGCCCCATCACTACACTAGTTTATAACTTTCCCACATCACTACACTAGTGAAGAACTTGCCCCATCACTACACTAGTTAAGAACTTGCCCCCATCACTACACTAGTGAAGAACTTGCCCCATCACTACACTAGTTCAGAACTTGCCCCATCACTACACTAGTTAAGAACTTGCCCCCATCACTACACTAGTTAAGAACTTGCCCCATCACTACACTAGTTCAGAACTTGCCCCCATCACTACACTAGTTCAGAACTTGCCCCCATCACTACACTAGTGAAGAACTTGCCCCATCACTACACTAGTTCAGAACTTGCCCCCATCACTACACTAGTTAAGAACTTGCCCCATCACTACACTAGTTAAGAACTTGCCCCCATCACTACACTAGTGAAGAACTTGCCCCATCACTACACTAGTTAAGAACTTGCCCCCATCACTACACTAGTGAAGAACTTGCCCCATCACTACACTTGTTCAGAACTTGCCCCCATCACTACACTAGTGAAGAACTTGCCCCCATCACTACACTAGTTAAGAACTTGCCCCATCACTACACTAGTTCAGAACTTGCCCCCATCACTACACTAGTGAAGAACTTGCCCCCATCACTACACTAGTGAAGAACTTGCCCCCATCACTACACTAGTTAAGAACTTGCCCCATCACTACACTAGTTCAGAACTTGCCCCCATCACTACACTAGTTCAGAACTTGCCCCCATCACAACACTAGTGAAGAACTTGCCCCATCACTACACTAGTTCAGAACTTGCCCCCATCACTACACTAGTTAAGAACTTGCCCCATCACTACACTAGTTAAGAACTTGCCCCCATCACTACACTAGTGAAGAACTTGCCCCATCACTACACTAGTTAAGAACTTGCCCCATCACTACACTAGTTAAGAACTTGCCCCCATCACTACACTAGTGAAGAACTTGCCCCATCACTACACTAGTTAAGAACTTGCCCCCATCACTACACTAGTTCAGAACTTGCCCCATCACTACACTAGTTCAGAACTTGCCCCATCACTACACTAGTTAAGAACTTGCCCCCATCACTACACTAGTTCAGAACTTGCCCCCATCACTACACTAGTTCAGAACTTGCCCCCATCACTACACTAGTGAAGAACTTGCCCCATCACTACACTAGTTCAGAACTTGCCCCCATCACTACACTAGTTAAGAACTTGCCCCATCACTACACTAGTTAAGAACTTGCCCCCATCACTACACTAGTGAAGAACTTGCCCCATCACTACACTAGTTAAGAACTTGCCCCCATCACTACACTAGTGAAGAACTTGCCCCCATCACTACACTAGTGAAGAACTTGCCCCATCACTACACTAGTTCAGAACTTGCCCCCATCACTACACTAGTGAAGAACTTGCCCCCATCACTACACTAGTGAAGAACTTGCCCCCATCACTACACTAGTTCAGAACTTGCCCCCATCACTACACTAGTGAAGAACTTGCCCCATCACTACACTAGTGAAGAACTTGCCCCCATCACTACACTAGTGAAGAACTTGCCCCCATCACTGCACTAGTTCAGAACTTGTCCCCATCACTACACTAGTGAAGAACTTGCCCCCATCACTGCACTAGTTCAGAACTTGCCCCCATCACTACACTAGTGAAGAACGTGCCCCCATCACTACACTAGTTCAGAACTTGCTCCCATCACTACACTAGTGAAGAACGTGCTCCCATCACTACACTAGTGAAGAACTTGCCCCCATCACTACACTAGTGAAGAACTTGCCCCATCACTACACTAGTTCAGAACTTGCCCCATCACTACACTAGTGAAGAACTTGCCCCATCACTACACTAGTTCAGAACTTGCCCCATCACTACACTAGTTAAGAACTTGCCCCCATCACTACACTAGTGAAGAACTTGCCCCATCACTACACTAGTTCAGAACTTGCCCCATCACTACACTAGTGAAGAACTTGCCCCATCACTACACTAGTTCAGAACTTGCCCCCATCACTACACTAGTTAAGAACTTGCCCCATCACTACACTAGTTAAGAACTTGCCCCCATCACTACACTAGTGAAGAACTTGCCCCATCACTACACTAGTTAAGAACTTGCCCCCATCACTACACTAGTGAAGAACTTGCCCCATCACTACACTAGTTCAGAACTTGCCCCCATCACTACACTAGTGAAGAACTTGCCCCATCACTACACTAGTGAAGAACTTGCCCCATCACTACACTAGTGAAGAACTTGCCCCCATCACTACACTAGTGAAGAACTTGCCCCATCACTACACTAGTGAAGAACTTGCCCCCATCACTACACTAGTGAAGAACTTGCCCCCATCACTGCACTAGTTCAGAACTTGTCCCCATCACTACACTAGTGAAGAACTTGCCCCCATCACTGCACTAGTTCAGAACTTGCCCCCATCACTACACTAGTGAAGAACGTGCCCCCATCACTACACTAGTTCAGAACTTGCCCCCATCACTGCACTAGTTCAGAACGTGCCCCCATCACTACACTAGTTCAGAACTTGCCCCCATCACTACACTAGTTCAGAACTTGCCCCCATCACTGCACTAGTTCAGAACTTGCCCCCATCACTACACTAGTGAAGAACGTGCTCCCATCACTACACTAGTGAAGAACTTGCCCCCATCACTACACTAGTTCAGAACTTGCCCCCATCACTACACTAGTGAAGAACTTGCCCCCATCACTACACTAGTGAAGAACGTGCCCCCATCACTGCACTAGTGAAGAACTTGCCCCCATCACTACACTAGTGAAGAACTTGCCCCCATCACTACACTAGTGAAGAACGTGCCCCCATCACTACACTAGTTCAGAACTTGCCCCCATCACTACACTAGTTCAGAACTTGCCCCCATCACTACACTAGTGAAGAACTTGCCCCCATCACTACACTAGTGAAGAACTTGCCCCCATCACTACACTAGTGAAGAACGTGCCCCCATCACTGCACTAGTGAAGAACTTGCCCCCATCACTACACTAGTGAAGAACTTGCCCCCATCACTACACTAGTGAAGAACTTGCCCCCATCACTACACTAGTTCAGAACTTGCCCCCATCACTACACTAGTGAAGAACTTGCCCCCATCACTACACTAGTGAAGAACTTGCCCCCATCACTACACTAGTGAAGAACGTGCCCCCATCACTACACTAGTGAAGAACTTGCCCCCATCACTACACTAGTTCAGAACTTGCCCCCATCACTACACTAGTGAAGAACTTGCCCCATCATTACACTAGTGAAGAACTTGCCCCCATCACTACACTAGTGAAGAACTTGCCCCCATCACTGCACTAGTTCAGAACTTGTCCCCATCACTACACTAGTGAAGAACTTGCCCCCATCACTGCACTAGTGAAGAACTTGCCCCCATCACTACACTAGTTCAGAACTTGCCCCATCACTACACTAGTTCAGAACTTGCCCCATCACTACACTAGTGAAGAAATTCCCCCCATCACTACACTTGTATACAACTTGCCCCCATCACTACCCTCGTTCATAACTTGGCCCCATCACTACACTAGTTCAGAACTTGCCCCCATCACTACACTAGTGAAGAACTTGCCCCCATCACTGCACTAGTGAAGAACTTGCCCCCATCACTACACTAGTTCAGAACTTGCCCCCATCACGGCACTAGTTCAGAACTTGCCCCCATCACTGCACTAGTTCAGAACTTGCCCCCATCACTACACTAGTTCAGAAGTTGCCCCCATCACTGCACTAGTTCAGAACTTGCCCCCATCACTACACTAGTTCAGAACTTGGCCCCATCACTACACTAGTTCAGAAGTTGCCCCCATCACTGCACTAGTTCAGAACTTGCCCCCATCACTACACTAGTTCAGAACTTGCCCCCATCACTACACTAGTTCAGAACTTGCCCCATCACTACACTAGTTCAGAACTTGCCCCCATCACTACACTAGTTCAGAACTTGCCCCCATCACTACACTAGTTCAGAACTTGCCCCCATCACTACACTAGTTCAGAACTTGCCCCCATCACTACACTAGTTCAGAACTTGCCCCATCACTACACTAGTTCAGAACTTGCCCCCATCACTGCACTAGTTCAGAACTTGCCCCCATCACTAGACTAGTTCAGAACTTGCCCCCATCACTACACTGGTGAAGAACTTGCCCCCATCACTACACGAGTTCAGAACTTGCCCCCATCACTACACTAGTTAAGAACTTGCCCCATCACTACACTAGTGAAGAACTTGCCCCCATCACTACACTAGTTCAGAACTTGCCCCATCACTACACTAGTGAAGAACTTGCCCCCATCACTACACTAGTTCAGAACTTGCCCCCATCACTGCACTAGTTCAGAACTTGCCCCCATCACTAGACTAGTTCAGAACTTGCCCCATCACTACACTAGTGAAGAACTTGCCCCCATCACTACACTGGTGAAGAACTTGCCCCCATCACTACACGAGTTCAGAACTTGCCCCCATCACTACACTAGTTAAGAACTTGCCCCATCACTACACTAGTGAAGAACTTGCCCCCATCACTACACTAGTGAAGAACGTGCCCCATCACTACACTAGTTCAGAACTTGCCCCCATCACTACACTAGTTAAGAACTTGCCCCATCACTACACTAGTGAAGAACTTGCCCCCATCACTACACTAGTGAAGAACTTGCCCCATCACTACACTAGTTCAGAACTTGCCCCCATCACTACACTAGTTCAGAACTTGCCCCCATCACTACACTAGTTCAGAACTTGCCCCCATCACTAGACTAGTTCAGAACTTGCCCCCATCACTACACTAGTGAAGAACTTGCCCCCATCACTACACTAGTGAAGAACTTGCCCCATCACTACACTAGTTCAGAACTTGCCCCCATCACTACACGAGTTCAGAACTTGCCCCCATCACTACATGAGTTCAGAACTTGCCCCCATCACTACACTAGTTCAGAACTTGCCCCCATCACTACACTAGTGAAGAACTTGCCCCCATCAATACACTAGTTAAGAACTTGCCCCCATCACTACACTAGTTCAGAACTTGCCCCCATCACTACACTAGTTCAGAACTTGCCCCCATCACTACACTAGTTCAGAACTTGCCCCCATCACTACACTAGTGAAGAACTTGCACCAACACTGCACTAGTGAAGAACTTGCCCCCATCACTACACTAGTTCAGAACTTGCCCCCATCACTACACTAGTTCAGAACTTGCCCCATCACTACACTAGTGAAGAACTTCCCCCATCACTACACTAGTTCAGAACTTGCCCCCATCACTACACTAGTTCAGAACTTGCCCCCATCACTACACTAGTTCAGAACTTGCCCCCATCACTACACTAGTGAAGAACTTGCCCCCATCACTGCACTAGTGAAGAACTTGCCCCCATCACTACACTAGTTCAGAACTTGCCCCCATCACTGCACTAGTTCAGAACTTGCCCCCATCACTGCACTAGTTCAGAACTTGCCCCCATCACTACACTAGTTCAGAACTTGCCCCCATCACTACACTAGTTCAGAACTTGCCCCCATCACTACACTAGTTCAGAACTTGCCCCCATCACTGCACTAGTTCAGAACTTGCCCCCATCACTACACTAGTGAAGAACTTGCCCCCATCACTACACTAGTGAAGAACTTGCCCCATCACTACACTAGTTCAGAACTTGCCCCCATCACTACACTGGTGAAGAACTTGCCCCCATCACTACACTGGTGAAGAACTTGCCCCATCACTGCACTAGTGAAGAACTTGCCCCCATCACTACACTAGTTCAGAACTTGCCCCCATCACTACACTGGTGAAGAACTTGCCCCCATCACTACACTAGTTCAGAACTTGCCCCATCACTACACTAGTGAAGAACTTGCCCCCATCACTACACTAGTGAAGAACTTGCCCCCATCACTACACTAGTTCAGAACTTGCCCCCATCACTACACTAGTGAAGAACTTGCCCCCATCACTGCACTAGTTCAGAACTTGCCCCCATCACTACACTAGTGAAGAACTTGCCCCCATCACTGCACTAGTTCAGAACTTGCCCCCATCACTACACTAGTGAAGAACTTGCCCCCATCACTACACTAGTTCAGAACTTGCCCCCATCACTACACTAGTGAAGAACTTCCCCCATCACTACACTGGTGAAGAACTTGCCCCCATCACTACACTAGTGAAGAACTTGCCCCCATCACTACACTAGTTCAGAACTTGCCCCCATCACTACACTAGTTCAGAACTTGCCCCCATCACTACACTAGTGAAGAACTTGCCCCCATCACTACACTAGTTAAGAACTTGCCCCCATCACTACACTAGTTAAGAACTTGCCCCCATCACTACACTAGTGAAGAACTTGCCCCCATCACTACACTAGTTCAGAACTTGCCCCCATCACTACACTAGTTCAGAACTTCCCCCCATCACTACACTAGTTCAGAACTTGCCCCCATCACTACACTAGTTCAGAACTTGCCCCCATCACTACACTAGTTCAGAACTTCCCCCCATCACTACACTAGTGAAGAACTTGCCCCCATCACTACACTAGTGAAGAACTTCCCCCATCACTACACTGGTGAAGAACTTGCCCCCATCACTACACTAGTTCAGAACTTGCCCCCATCACTACACTAGTTAAGAACTTGCCCCCATCACTACACTGGTGAAGAACTTGCCCCCATCACTACACTAGTTCAGAACTTGCCCCCATCACTACACTAGTGAAGAACTTTCCCCCATCACTACACTGGTGAAGAACTTGCCCCCATCACTACACTAGTTCAGAACTTGCCCCCATCACTACACTGGTGAAGAACTTGCCCCCATCACTGCACTAGTGAAGAACTTGCCCCCATCACTACACTAGTTCAGAACTTGCCCCCATCACTAGACTAGTTCAGAACTTGCCCCCATCACTACACTGGTGAAGAACTTGCCCCCATCACTACACTAGTGAAGAACTTGCCCCCATCACTACACTAGTGAAGAACTTGCCCCCATCACTACACTGGTTAAGAACTTGCCCCCATCACTACACTGGTGAAGAACTTACCCCATCACTACACTGGTTAAGAACTTGCCCCCATCACTACACTAGTGAAGAACTTGCCCCCATCACTACACTAGTGAAGAACTTGCCCCATCACTACACTGGTTAAGAACTTGCCCCCATCACTACACTAGTGAAGAACTTGCCCCCATCACTACACTAGTGAAGAACTTGCCCCATCACTACACTAGTTCAGAACTTGCCCCCATCACTACACTGGTGAAGAACTTGCCCCCATCACTACACGAGTTCAGAACTTGCCCCCATCACTACACTAGTTAAGAACTTGCCCCATCACTACACTAGTGAAGAACTTGCCCCCATCACTACACTAGTTCAGAACTTGCCCCCATCACTACACTAGTTCAGAACTTGCCCCCATCACTACACTAGTTCAGAACTTGCCCCCATCACTAGACTAGTTCAGAACTTGCCCCCATCACTACACTAGTGAAGAACTTGCCCCCATCACTACACTGGTGAAGAACTTGCCCCCATCACTACACGAGTTCAGAACTTGCCCCCATCACTACACTAGTTAAGAACTTGCCCCATCACTACACTAGTTCAGAACTTGCCCCCATCACTACACTAGTTCAGAACTTGCCCCCATCACTACACTAGTTCAGAACTTGCCCCCATCACTAGACTAGTTCAGAACTTGCCCCCATCACTACACTAGTGAAGAACTTGCCCCCATCACTACACTAGTGAAGAACTTGCCCCATCACTACACGAGTTCAGAACTTGCCCCCATCACTACATGAGTTCAGAACTTGCCCCCATCACTACACTAGTTCAGAACTTGCCCCCATCACTACACTAGTGAAGAACTTGCCCCCATCAATACACTAGTTAAGAACTTGCCCCCATCACTACACTAGTTCAGAACTTGCCCCCATCACTACACTAGTGAAGAACTTGCCCCCATCACTACACTAGTTCAGAACTTGCCCCATCACTACACTAGTGAAGAACTTGCCCCCATCACTACACTAGTTCAGAACTTGCCCCCATCACTACACTAGTTCAGAACTTGCCCCCATCACTGCACTAGTTCAGAACTTGCCCCCATCACTAGACTAGTTCAGAACTTGCCCCCATCACTACACTGGTGAAGAACTTGCCCCCATCACTACACGAGTTCAGAACTTGCCCCCATCACTACACTAGTTAAGAACTTGCCCCATCACTACACTAGTGAAGAACTTGCCCCCATCACTACACTAGTTCAGAACTTGCCCCATCACTACACTAGTGAAGAACTTGCCCCCATCACTACACTAGTTCAGAACTTGCCCCCATCACTGCACTAGTTCAGAACTTGCCCCCATCACTAGACTAGTTCAGAACTTGCCCCCATCACTACACTAGTGAAGAACTTGCCCCCATCACTACACTGGTGAAGAACTTGCCCCCATCACTACACGAGTTCAGAACTTGCCCCCATCACTACACTAGTTAAGAACTTGCCCCATCACTACACTAGTGAAGAACTTGCCCCCATCACTACACTAGTGAAGAACGTGCCCCATCACTACACTAGTTCAGAACTTGCCCCCATCACTACACTAGTTAAGAACTTGCCCCATCACTACACTAGTGAAGAACTTGCCCCCATCACTACACTAGTGAAGAACGTGCCCCATCACTACACTAGTTCAGAACTTGCCCCCATCACTACACTAGTTCAGAACTTGCCCCCATCACTACACTAGTTCAGAACTTGCCCCCATCACTAGACTAGTTCAGAACTTGCCCCCATCACTACACTAGTGAAGAACTTGCCCCCATCACTACACTAGTGAAGAACTTGCCCCATCACTACACTAGTTCAGAACTTGCCCCCATCACTACACGAGTTCAGAACTTGCCCCCATCACTACATGAGTTCAGAACTTGCCCCCATCACTACACTAGTTCAGAACTTGCCCCCATCACTACACTAGTGAAGAACTTGCCCCCATCAATACACTAGTTAAGAACTTGCCCCCATCACTACACTAGTTCAGAACTTGCCCCCATCACTACACTAGTTCAGAACTTGCCCCCATCACTACACTAGTGAAGAACTTGCCCCCATCACTGCACTAGTGAAGAACTTGCCCCCATCACTACACTAGTTCAGAACTTGCCCCCATCACTACACTAGTTCAGAACTTGCCCCATCACTACACTAGTGAAGAACTTCCCCCATCACTACACTAGTTCAGAACTTGCCCCATCACTACACTAGTTCAGAACTTGCCCCCATCACTACACTAGTTCAGAACTTGCCCCCCGCACTACACTAGTGAAGAACTTGCCCCATCACTGCACTAGTGAAGAACTTGCCCCCATCACTACACTAGTTCAGAACTTGCCCCCATCACTGCACTAGTTCAGAACTTGCCCCCATCACTGCACTAGTTCAGAACTTGCCCCCATCACTACACTAGTTCAGAAGTTGCCCCCATCACTGCACTAGTTCAGAACTTGCCCCCATCACTACACTAGTTCAGAACTTGGCCCCATCACTACACTAGTTCAGAAGTTGCCCCCATCACTGCACTAGTTCAGAACTTGCCCCCATCACTACACTAGTTCAGAACTTGCCCCCATCACTACACTAGTTCAGAACTTGCCCCCATCACTACACTAGTTCAGAACTTGCCCCCATCACTACACTAGTTCAGAACTTGCCCCATCACTACACTAGTTCAGAACTTGCCCCCATCACTACACTAGTTCAGAACTTGCCCCCATCACTACACTAGTTCAGAACTTGCCCCCATCACTACACTAGTTCAGAACTTGCCCCCATCACTGCACTAGTTCAGAACTTGCCCCCATCACTAGACTAGTTCAGAACTTGCCCCCATCACTACACTGGTGAAGAACTTGCCCCCATCACTACACGAGTTCAGAACTTGCCCCCATCACTACACTAGTTAAGAACTTGCCCCATCACTACACTAGTGAAGAACTTGCCCCCATCACTACACTAGTTCAGAACTTGCCCCATCACTACACTAGTGAAGAACTTGCCCCCATCACTACACTAGTTCAGAACTTGCCCCCATCACTGCACTAGTTCAGAACTTGCCCCCATCACTAGACTAGTTCAGAACTTGCCCCCATCACTACACTAGTGAAGAACTTGCCCCATCACTACACTAGTGAAGAACTTGCCCCATCACTACACGAGTTCAGAACTTGCCCCCATCACTACACTAGTTAAGAACTTGCCCCATCACTACACTAGTGAAGAACTTGCCCCCATCACTACACTAGTGAAGAACGTGCCCCATCACTACACTAGTTCAGAACTTGCCCCCATCACTACACTAGTTAAGAACTTGCCCCATCACTACACTAGTGAAGAACTTGCCCCCATCACTACACTAGTGAAGAACGTGCCCCATCACTACACTAGTTCAGAACTTGCCCCCATCACTACACTAGTTCAGAACTTGCCCCCATCACTACACTAGTTCAGAACTTGCCCCCATCACTAGACTAGTTCAGAACTTGCCCCCATCACTACACTAGTGAAGAACTTGCCCCCATCACTACACTAGTGAAGAACTTGCCCCAACACGACACTAGTTGAGAAATGGCCCCACTCACTACACGCAGTTCAGAACTTGCCCCCATCACTACATGAGTTCAGAACTTGCCCCCATCACTACACTAGTTCAGAACTTGCCCCCATCACTACACTAGTGAAGAACTTGCCCCCATCAATACACTAGTTAAGAACTTGCCCCCATCACTACACTAGTTCAGAACTTGCCCCCATCACTACACTAGTTCAGAACTTGCCCCCATCACTACACTAGTTCAGAACTTGCCCCCATCACTACACTAGTGAAGAACTTGCCCCCATCACTGCACTAGTGAAGAACTTGCCCCCATCACTACACTAGTTCAGAACTTGCCCCCATCACTACACTAGTTCAGAACTTGCCCCATCACTACACTAGTGAAGAACTTCCCCCATCACTACACTAGTTCAGAACTTGCCCCCATCACTACACTAGTTCAGAACTTGCCCCCATCACTACACTAGTTCAGAACTTGCCCCCATCACTACACTAGTGAAGAACTTGCCCCATCACTTCACTAGTTCAGAACTTGCCCCAATCACTACACTAGTTCAGAACTTGCCCCCATCACTGCACTAGTTCAGAACTTGCCCCCATCACTGCACTAGTTCAGAACTTGCCCCATCACTACACTAGTTCAGAACTTGCCCCCATCACTACACTAGTTCAGAACTTGCCCCCATCACTACACTAGTTCAGAACTTGCCCCCATCACTGCACTAGTTCAGAACTTGCCCCCATCACTACATGAGTTCAGAACTTGCCCCCATCACTACACTAGTTCAGAACTTGCCCCCATCACTGCACTAGTGAAGAACTTGCCCCCATCACTACACTAGTGAAGAACGTGCCCCCATCACTACACTAGTTTCCACTGAGGAAACACTGATCTGTGCCGTTTTTTGGCTCCTGACAGAATTCCACCTCCTCTAGAAACAAACTTTTTTTTTCATTATTTCTTTCTTGCTGCCCCCTGGACTCCGCTGGATGAAGTGGGAGAAGATGTTTATTGGTTTTTCAAGACAATAATTACACTTATACAAATGCAAATATTGTTTAAGACACCTTCATTTTCCAAAACTTAAACTTCAAAATGAAATACACATTTTTACTTTTATGTTTGAAAGAAAAGAAAAACATAAATATTCTAGCGAACAGAACATCGGGGAAATAAGCACTCAAATAAAATCCAAACATATCGTCTTGACAAAGTTCAGCCGACTCTTCCACATCTGTTCAAATGTCTCTGTTTCTAGTCTTAGAGCAGAAGTTCATTTCTCCATCATGTGAATACTGTGAATCACAGTCGTCTTTTGTTGCTGCTTCTGCTTTTCGCCATTTCCTTGTAATTCCTTTTTTTGCTGCTCCCAACATGACTTTAAATATCTTAAAATTTATTTTGTTTTTACAATTTGAGTCTAAATTGCCAAAATATAAGACTTGACAGGTAAACGGGAGCTCAACCTGAAGGACCTCATCCATAACCTTTAACCCCATAACCCCATTCTCTCCACTCACACTGGGCTAAGGGGCCAGAAATATGTACAACCAGAAATATCACAAGAAATATCTCCAACATTTCCCCCACTCTCTGCAGCGTCTTGTGTCTCGATATTTTGTCTGAGCCGGTGATCGAAAAAACCTCACCAAATTTTTCCACCCATATTCCCTCCACTTTAACCCCTGAAGACCTGAGGGCAGTTTTAGTACATTTCTCTTCGCCTGGATTTTGTTCTTAATTTTGCTTTTAAAACTGCCCCTTTTACCCCTAATGAAGTGTTCTACCTCCTTTTGTTCAGTCCAACCTGTTATTTCACAATCTGCTGCTGTAGTTGTGTCATGAGGCTGTGAGAAAAGCTACAGGACCAGAAATAGAGATAAAAAAAATACACTCTTTTATACAAAACACACAGCAAACATGTAGAAACAACTTTTTGGACATAAAAAATGCTTAATTTAGGGCCTTAGCTACAAAAATGCAAAATCTCAAGTCTGTAAGTAAATTAAAAATCTCCTTATTGCCCTAAAAACAAAAAAAGTGCAGTGGCTCCATGACTTTCCTGGTCCAGTCCTGGAAACAGCTCCTGTCAGGTCCAGGGCCAGAGCCACAGCACTTCTGCATTTCCAGGGTGGAAATTACATTTGGATTTGTTCATTTGGACTGAAATAAACCTTTAAATAAAAATAGAAAGAGATGCACAATTACACACACAGAGATGTGTCATTTTCCATGTGTGTGAGAATTAACTCCACTTAGAGCGTTATAAACACACACAGTCAGAGGAGTCGACCATCTTGACTCACTTCACTCTTTGGCAAAGTTTGGCTCGATCAAAATGGACGGAGCGCATGAGTTTGGGGAAAACAAAGTTCCTGTTGGACACTCGTTTTGCTCCCGTCATCACACAGCGTGAGTGTGACGTAGGATAAAGCCGCAGAAATGTACGGAAACCTCTATGTCTGCACTTTCAGAGGGGAAAAGGACGTTTCTGTCTTTTACCGTTACAAAGTTCTGCGGTTACAGAAACATGTTCCTCTGAGTCGTGTACGATGTCGTTGGTCTTCGAGGGTTAAAGACGATGTTGTTTCCAGTTGTTTTGAGTCATCTCTTCTCTTCAGTTTATATGAGCTTCCACATTTCATTTCCTTCTTCTCTATCGTGTATCATCCCTTTTTAAATTTTCCAACCCAATAAATATCTTTGAAATCCGTGTTTTGTTTCGTTTGGAGGGGTCCACATTAATCCCCCGAGCTTCAAACCGAGAGTTTCCGCCTCTTTCAGCCGTCACCGACACTGGAGAAAACCTGGGCCAAAAGTGAAGATCTAAACACTTAAATCTATCAGAAAATGAGTTAAAAGCAGAGAAATGATCTGTTCTCCTGGACGAGTCCTCTTCAGAGAAACGACCTCTGGACCAGAACGAAGCGTCTGAGCCAGAACAGAAGTCGATAATAAACCTGAAAACCGACAGATCAGAGAAATCTGTAGTGAAGAGAAGTGAAAACTGTTTTGCAGAATCTTTCCTCTTGAACGTAAAAGAGAGAAGAGCAGGTGAGATCTTTGACCCTGTCTGTAACCTGACAGGTGAAGCCCTGACGGACAGTCTGCACCTGACAGTCTGACAGGTGAAGCCCTGACGGACAGTCTGCACCTGACAGTCTGACAGGTGAAGCCCTGATGGACAGTCTGCACCTGACAGTCTGACAGGTGAAGCCCTGACGGACAGTCTGCACCTGACAGTCTGACAGGTGAAGCCCTGACGGACAGTCTGCACCTGACAGTCTGACAGGTGAAGCCCTGACGGACAGTCTGCACCTGACAGTCTGACAGGTGAAGCCCTGACGGACAGTCTGCACCTGACAGTCTGACAGGTGAAGCCCTGATGGACTGTCTGCACCTGACAGTCTGACAGGTGAACTCATCCCTGAACCTGTCGGGTCAGAAACACTTGTCAGAGGCTTTTAAGTCCACACGTTACAGAGAAACAGCTTTTCTCTCTCTCTCTGTCTCACTTTCTTTTTCTCTTCTTCTTCTTCTTATTCTCTCCCCTCACTCTCCTCTCTCTGTGTCCCTGTCTCTCTCTTTGTCTCTCTCTCTCTCTTCCTCGCTCTCCTTCTTTCTCTTGCCCCTTTCTCTCCTCTATCTCTTTCTCTTCTTCTTTCTCTCTCTCCTCTCTCTCTTTACCCCCTACCCCTTACCTTTTCTCTTCTTCTCTCTCTCTCTCTCTCCCACTTTTTCTGCCCCCCTCTCTCCGTGTCTTTCCATTCTTCTCTCTCTTTCCCCCACTCTCTCTGTCTTTCTGTCTTCCCCTGTCTTTGTTTCTCACTCCTCTCTCTCCTCTCTCTTTGTTTATCTCTCTCTTCTCTCTCTCTCTTTGTCTCTCACTCCTCTCTCCCTCTCTCTTTGTTTCTCTCTCTCTTTGTCTCTCTCTCTTTGTCTCTCACTCCTCTCTCTTTGTTTCTCTCTCTCCTGTCTCTCTTTGTTTATCTCTCTCTTTGTCTCTCACTCCTCTCTCTCCTCTCTCTTTGTTTATCTCTCTCTTCTCTCTCTTTGTCTCTCACTCCTCTCTCCTCTCTCTTTGTTTTTCTCTCTCTTCTCTCTCTCTCTCTTTGTCTCTCACTCCTCTCTTTTTGTCTCTCTCTCTCTTCTCTCTCTCTTTGTCTCTCTCTCACTCTCTTTGTTTCTCTCTCTCTGTCTCTCTCTCTTTGTCTCTCACTCCTCTCTCTTTGTTTCTCTCTCTCTTTGTCTCTCTCTCTTTGTCTCTCACTCCTCTCTCTTTGTTTCTCTCTCTCTTCACTCTCTCTTTGTCTCTCACTCCTCTCTCTCCTCTCTTTTTGTTTCTCTCTCTTCTCTCTCTTTGTCACTCTCTCTTTGTCTATCACTCCTCTCTCTTTGTTTCTCTCTCTTCTCTCTCTCTTTGTCTCTCTCTCTTTGTCTCTCACTCCTCTCTCTTTGTTTCTCTCTTCTCTCTCTCTTTGTCTCTCTCTCTCTTTGTCTCTCACTCCTCTCTCTCCTCTCTTTTTGTTTCTCCCTCTTCTCTCTCTCTTTGTCTCTGTCTCTTCGTCTTTCACTCCTCTCTCTCTTTGTCTCTCTCTCCCTCTCTCTTTCTCTTTGCCCACCCTTTCCCTCTATCCCCGTCTCCCCCTCTCTCTTCCTCTCTCCCTGCTTCTTTCCCTCCCTCTTCCCTCTCTCTTTCTCTGCCCTCCCCCTCCTCTCTCCCTGCTTCTCTCTCTTTCTCTCTTTTTGTCTCTCTCTCCCCCTCTTCCCTCTCTTCTCCCTCTCTTCCCTCTCTTCCCCCTCTTCCCTCTCTTCCCTCTCTCCCCCTCTTCTCCCTCTGTCACTCCGGGCTCGGCGGGTCTCTGGGTCCGGACCGGGTCTTGTTTGGGTCTCGGGTTTCTCCGTTGGTCCGGTTAGAGTCCTGGTCTGGTCTCGGATTTCGTCCACGAGGCAAAGTCCTGGTCCGGTTTTCCTCTGGGACTCGGCAAAGTGGAAGGAAACAGGATAAAATGTCCGGAGCGATTAAAGACGGGATACATTAGACTGATAGAAAAGAGAGAGAGAGAGAGAGGAGAAGGAGAGGAGAAAGGAGAGAGAGAGACAAAGAGAGAGAGAACAAGAGAAAAAGAGTGACAGAGAGAGAGATGGAGGAGAGGGAGGAGAGAGGAAAGGAAAGGAGAAAAGAAACAGACAAAAAGAGAGCGAGACACAGAGAGAGGAGAAAGAGAGTGACAAAGAGAGAGAGAGATGAAGGAGAGGGAGAGGAGAGTGACAAAGAGAGAGAGATGAAGGAGAGGGGAAGGAGAGAGAGAGAGGAGAAAGAGAGAGACAAAGAGAGAGAGAACAAGAGAAAAAGAGTGAGAGAGAGAGATGGAGGAGAGGGAGGAGAGAGGTGAGAAGGAAAGGAGAAAAGAAACAGACAAAAAGAGAGCGAGACACAGAGAGAGGAGAGAAGGAGAGGAGAAAGAGAGTGACAAAGAGAGAGAGATGAAAGAGGGGGGAGGAGACAGAGGAGAAAGAGAGAGACAAAGAGAGAGAGATGAAGGAGAGGAGAAAGAGAGTGACAAAGAGAGAGAGATGAAAGAGGGGGGAGGAGAGAGAGGAGAAAGAGAGAGACAAAGAGAGAGAGATGAAGGAGAGGGGGAGGAGAGTGACAAAGAGAGAGAGATGAAAGAGAGGGGGAGGAGAGAGAGGAGAAAGAGAGTGACAAAGAGAGAGAGAGATGAAGGAGAGGGGGAGGAGAGTGACAAAGAGAGAGAGATGAAGGAGAGGGGGAGGAGAGAGAGAGAGGAGAAAGAGAGAGACAAAGAGAGAGAGAACAAGAGAAAAAGAGTGACAAAGAGAGAGAGAGAGAGAGAGAGAGAGATGGAGGAGAGGGAGGAGGGAGGTGAGAAGGAGAGGAGAAAAGAGACAAAGAGAGAGGAGAGAAGGAGAAGAGAAAGAGAGTGACAAAGAGAAAGAGAGAGAACAAGAGAAAGAGAGAGATGAGAGGAGAGAGGAGAAAGAAAGTGACAAAGAGAGAGAGGGACACAGAGAGAGGTAGGAGGCAGGAGGCAGGAGGCAGGAGGCAGGAGGTAGGAGGTAGGAGGTAGGAGGTAGGAGGCAGGAGGCAGGAGGCAGGAGGCAGGAGGTAGGAGGTAGGAGGTAGGAGGTAGGAGGTAGGAGGTAGGAGGCAGGAGGCAGGAGGTAGGAGGTAGGAGGTAGGAGGTAGGAGGTAGGAGGCAGGAGGCAGGAGGTAGGAGGTAGGAGGTAGGAGTGTGTCCTTTCCTCTGACGTGGGCTCGGACACAGAAGAGTCGATGGTTCAGTGGTTCATCAAACATCATTATCACAAAACACTCATAAAACACCCAGATGCCCTCCCGTCTGTCCCAGGAAAACAGGACCAAACCAGGACTAAAGTAGGGACTAAACCTGGACTAAACCAGGACTAAACCAGGACTAAACCAGGACTAAACCAGGACTGGACCAGGACTAAACCAGGACTGAACCGGGACTAAACCAGGACTGAACCAGGACTAAACCAGGACTGAACCGGGACTAAACCAGGACTAAACCAGGACTGGACCAGGACTAAACCAGGACTAAACCAGGACTAAACCAGGACTGGACCAGGACTAAACCAGGACTAAACCAGGACTAAACCAGGACTAAACCAGGACTAAACCGGGACTAAACCGGGACTGAACCGGGACTGAACCGGGACTAAACCAGGACTAAAGTAGGGACTAAACCAAAACGAGACACAAATCAACACAAAGCTTTTACAAACAACATCATTCATGTGCCTCAGATGCCCTCCCCGTGCCTCAGATGCCCTCCCCGTGCCTCAGATGCCCTCCCCGTGCCTCAGATGCCCTCCCCGTGCCTCAGATGCCCTCCCCGTGCCTCAGATGCCCTCCCGTGTCAGTCTTCTTCAAACGTTCCCTTTCGTTTCCAGACGGCTCCTTGGTTCTGGTTTGATTTCTGTGGGAGTGGGAGTCGGAGTCGGAGTCGGAGTCGGAGTCGGAGTCGGAGTGGGAGTCGGAGTCGGAGTCGGAGTCGTTACCGTGGCAACCGTGCATGAAATGAAAGAGTCTGTCAATCAAACATTGTTCTGGTCTGTGGACGAGGCGACGTCTCGGCCAATAACAAACAAGTGACAAGAGACAAGAGACAAGAGACAAGAGACAAGAGACAAGAGACAAGAGACAAGAGACAAGAGACAAGAGACAAGAGACAAGAGACAAGAGACAAGAGACAAGAGACAAGAGACAAGAGACAAGAGACAAGAGACAAGAGACAAGAGACAGGTGACAGGTGACAGGTGACAGGTGACAGGTGACAGGTGACAGGTGAGAGGTGACAGTGTTTCCAGGCAGTGATCAAAGGTGAAACACGTCTCAGGACAGAACAACATTAAACTCTTTTTTTTGCTGCTATTTAAGGTTTGAATTTATTATGACTGTTTATGTATTTTTTGTCTTTATTCTAATTATACTGTGAAGTGTGAACTCCTGTGTCACTTCTGGAACTGTGTGTATATACAGTATGTGTGTATATACAGTATGTGTGTATATACAGTATGTGTGTGTATATACAGTATGTGTGTATATACAGTATGTGTGTATATACAGTATGTGTGTATATACAGTATGTGTGTATATATATATATACATATACACAGTCACACTGCACTGTCCACAGAGCAGGACCCACTCACCCACTACCCTCTAATCTGTCTGACTAAACCAAGTCTAAACCAGGACTAAACCAAGTCTAAACCAGGACTAAACCAGGATTAAACCAGAGTCTAAACCAGGACTAAACCAAGTCTAAACCAGGACTAAACCAGGATTAAACCAGAGTCTAAACCAGGACTAAACCAGGATTAAACCAGAGTCTAAACCAGGACTAAACCAGGACTAAACCAAGTCTAAACCAGGTCTAAACCAGGTCTAAATCAGGTCTAAAACAGGACTAAACCAGGTCTAAACCAGGTCTAAACCAGGTCTAAACCAGGTCTAAACCAGGGACTATATCAAGTCTAAACCAGGACTAAAAAAAACGACATTCTGACTGTGAGAGGAGTCGCCTCTCCACAGATCTGACCGGTAACTTGGTCTAGTTTGGTCTCCATGACGATTAACGTTTAATGCCATACTGTGAAACATTCCAGACAATAATAAAATATAATAATAAAATATAATAATAAAATTGTCTTTGTTTTATCTCAATCTGCTCCGACTCGTCACAGTAAAGTTTTTGCGCCGCCCTCTGCTGACCCCTGGTGGCCAAAGAGCAAAATGCAGCCGCGTGAAAAACATTTATTATGAAGTAAAAACTGGACATTTACAGGGATTGTGTTCAGTTTAAACTCTGATAAAAAAGATTCTGTATGAAAATATTAAGTCAGATCAAGTCCACACTCCTGTGTCCGTCACAACACCATATTATACATTATTTTACACTTCTACACAAGAGACGGTCAGTGTTTTAACAGGGTTTTCAAAGGCAAAATCACAGTATACAGGATTATTAAAGGTTAGGTAAGACTGTTTCCATAGCAACATGTGTCCTCGGGCTGGAAAAGAGTTATTACGGGACTTTTATGTATTTATTTATTGGTTCTTGATCTGAATCTGAGTTTAGTTTGACCTTAACTTTTTAATATTAACGAGAAACTGAGCTGTTGATTTTGAGGTTAAACCAGGACTAAACCAGGACTAAACCAGGACTAAACCAGGACTAAACCAGGACTAAACCAGGACTAAATCAGGGACTGGACCAGGACTAAACCAGGCTTCAACCAGGACTAAACTGAGACTAAATTGGGACTTAACGAGGACATGACCAGTACTTAAACAGAAACATAGACTAGAAGTAAACCAGGGACTAAACTTGGACTAAACTAGGTTTGAACCAGGATTAAATCAAGACTAAACCAGGGACTGAGCCAGGACTAAACTGGAACTAAACCAGGACTAAACTGGGTCTAAACAAGGTCTAAACCGGGTCTAAAACCAGCACTAAACTAGGACTAAGTCAGGTGTAAACAAGGACTAACCAGGTCTAAACCAGGTCTAAAGCAGGTCTAAACCAGATCTAAACCAGGTCTAAACCAGGTCTAAAGCAGGTCTAAACCAGGTCTAAAGCAGGTCTAAACCAGGTCTAAAGCAGGTCTAAACCAGGACTAACAAAGCGTAAACTCAGTCTAAACCCGGTCTAAATCAGGTCTGGTCTAAACCCAGTCTAACCCCGGTCTAAACCCGGTCTAACCCCGATCTAAACCAGGACTAACCCCGGTCTATCCATCCATCCATCTTCTCCCACTTAATCCGGCTGGGGGCAGCTGCCCAATCCTCACAGCACCTGACCCCCTATGAACCCCTCTGCAGGTGGTGCCCACAGGAGGGACTAACCCCGGTCTAAACCCGTCTAAACCAGGTCTAACCCTGGTCTAAACCAGGTCTAACCCTGGTCTAAACCAGGTCTAACCCTGGTCTAACCCCGGTCTTCACCAGAAGTAGTTGTAGATGCCCCTCCAGTACCAGCAGGTGCAGTTGAGTCCGGCTGCGATCAGCAGAATCACCAGCAGCGTCACGGCGAGTACCACGGCCACGATGGTGGCGATGATGGCCCAGATGAAGGTGCGGCGCGACATGTCCACCAGGGGCGCCGTCATGGCCATCTTGGCCCTGCGCGCGCGCCGCCGGTCCTGCGGCGGGTACCGCGACAGGTTCACGCTCTCCATGGTCAGGGAGCGCACCAGGCAGGAGCGCTGGTGGCTCAGCTGCTCGAACGAGTGCCTCCCGTGATACCGGCCCATCCCGCTGTGCCCTGAGAGACATGACCAGAGCTTTACCGCGACATCGCCATGGAAACGAGCGTGTGACGTGACACGTCAGGTCTGTGGAGAGGCCACCCCACTCACAGCACCTGAAAGTCCGCACCAAGGTCCAGACTTAGAACTTAAAGTGTTTTATTCTTTTTGTTGGTTCCTCAGATTTTTGACTTTTGAACTGGTCCCTCCTCACATGACCGAACCCTGAGTCCCGTAAACCGGTTAAAATCTGTGAACGGTTCAGCTTCAGATCTATTCTACATCTAATCTCTTCATTAAAACAGCATTTGGCCTGGAGCAGCTCTCACACGTGACAGCGCTGAAGATAAAGTGTTAGTCGAGTGTTAGAAGTCTGTGAATGAAGCATTTATACACAGACACGTAAGGCTCAGTTTAACCCAGCACCATGACTTTAGTCATGACATCCCTACTCCCCTCACCTGTCCCCTCCCCTCACCTGTCCCCTCCCCTCACCTGTCCCCTCCCCTGACCTGTCCCCTCCCCTCACCTGTCCCCTCACCTGTCCCCTCCCCTCACCTGTCCCCTCACCTGTCCCCTCCCCTCACCTGTCCCCTCCCCTCACCTGTCCCCTCCCCTCACCTGTTCCCTCCCCTCACCTGTCCCCTCCCCTCATCTGTTTTATGATGAATGATCATGTTTTGCTCTTAATTAAACTTTCAGCACTGTGCTCTTTGTTTCTCGTTAATTCTGTATAATCGGATTTCTTTTTGACGGACAAAACAACAAGTTAAAAACCCACCAGGATCATGCAGAGCGAGTAAAATAATCCGAACGTTTAAAACCAAAAGGCCGAGGCCACAGCAGCAGTTCCAGGGAGAGGAGCCGGAATATTCTAATAGGAGCTGATTCTGGAGCCAGACTCAGAGGAGCCGGAAGAGCCTGAAGTGACTGAAGTGAAATGAATTGATCTGAAATGTTTTAAAGGAACTCTCAGTGTTAATGTGTCTGGAAAAGGGACGAGGAGGCACAGAACATCAGACGACTCTTATTTCTGCTCTTTTGCTCTCATTTCTTGTGTGTTTAATGCAGTGCTGTAAAAAATATCGCTTTATGAACAGGTTAATGCTAATTTTTTGAACACGAACTAGTTTTTCCGTAAGCTGTGGCCGCTGCTGTGAAAACTACAGGCTGAGGTGAAAGTGCGTTGCTCACCGACTCCTCCGAAGGGCAGAGAGCTGAGGGTGTAGTGCATCAGAACATCGTTCACCAGGATCCCCCCACTGGACGTCTGCTCCAGCATCTTCTCTATGCCCTGAACACACACCAAAGTACAGGAGAAATAAACGAGAAATAAACGAGAAAGTACAGGAGAAATAAACGAGAAATAAACCAGAAAGTACAGGAGAAATAAACGAGAAAGTACAGGAGAAATACACGAGAAAGTACAGGAGAAATAAACGAGAAGTAAACGAGAAAGTACAGGAGAAATACACGAGAAATACACGAGAAAGTACAGGAGAAATAAACGAGAAAGTACAGGAGAAATAAACGAGAAAGTACAGGAGAAATAAACGAGAAAGTACAGGAGAAATAAACGAGAAGTAAACGAGAAAGTACAGGAGAAATAAACGAGAAAGCACATGAGAAATAAACGAGAAGTAAACGAGAAAGTACAGGAGAAATAAACGAGAAATAAACGAGAAAGTACAGGAGAAATAAACGAGAAATAAACCAGAAAGTACAGGAGAAATAAACGAGAAATAAACGAGAAAGTACAGGAGAAATAAACGAGAAAGTACAGGAGAAATAAACGAGAAATACACGAGAAAGTAAAGGAGAAATAAACGAGAAATAAACGAGAAAGTACAGGAGAAATAAACGAGAAGTAAACGAGAAAGTACAGGAGAAATAAACGAGAAGTAAACGAGAAAGTACAGGAGAAATAAACGAGAAATAAACGAGAAAGTACAGGAGAAATAAACGAGAAAGTACAGGAGAAAGTACAGGAGAAATAAACGAGAAAGTACAGGAGAAACAAACGAGAAAGTACAAGAGAAAGTACAGGAGAAATAAACGAGAAATAAACGAGAAAGTACAGGAGAAATAAACGAGAAATAAACGAGAAAGTACAGGAGAAATAAACGAGAAATAAACGAGAAAGTACAGGAGAAATAAACGAGAAAGTACAGGAGAAATAAACGAGAAAGTACAGGAGAAATAAACGAGAAATAAACGAGAAAGTACAGGAGAAATAAACGAGAAATAAACGAGAAAGTACAGGAGAAATAAACGAGAAATAAACGAGAAAGTACAGGAGAAATAAACGAGAAGTAAACGAGAAAGTACAGGAGAAATAAACGAGAAGTAAACGAGAAAGTACAGGAGAAATAAACGAGAAATAAACGAGAAAGTACAGGAGAAATAAACGAGAAATAAACGAGAAAGTACAGGAGAAATAAACGAGAAATAAACGAGAAAGTACAGGAGAAATAAACGAGAAGTAAACGAGAAAGTACAGGAGAAATAAACGAGAAATAAACGAGAAAGTACAGGAGAAATAAACGAGAAAGTACAGGAGAAATAAACGAGAAATAAACGAGAAAGTACAGGAGAAATAAACGAGAAAGTACAGGAGAAATAAACGAGAAATAAACGAGAAAGTACAGGAGAAATAAACGAGAAATAAACGAGAAAGTACAGGAGAAATAAACGAGAAAGTAAATGAGAAATAAACGAGAAATAAACGAGAAAGTACAGGAGAAATAAACGAGAAAGTACAGGAGAAATAAACGAGAAAGTACAGGAGAAATAAACGAGAAAGTACAGGAGAAATAAACGAGAAAGTACAGGAGAAATAAACGAGAAAGTACAAGAGAAAGTACAGGAGAAATAAACGAGAAAGTACAGGAGAAATAAACGAGAAGTAAACGAGAAAGTACAGGAGAAACAAACGAGAAAGTACAAGAGAAAGTACAGGAGAAATAAACGAGAAATAAACGAGAAAGTACAGGAGAAATAAACGAGAAAGTACAAGAGAAAGTACAGGAGAAATAAACGAGAAAGTACAGGAGAAATAAACGAGAAAGTACAAGAGAAAGTACAGGAGAAATAAACGAGAAAGTACAGGAGAAATAAACGAGAAGTAAACGAGAAAGTACAGGAGAAATAAACGAGAAGTAAACGAGAAAGTACAGGAGAAATAAACGAGAAATAAACAAGAAAGTACAGGAGAAATAAACGAGAAGTAAACGAGAAAGTACAGGAGAAATAAACGAGAAATAAACGAGAAAGTACAGGAGAAATAAACGAGAAATAAACGAGAAAGTACAGGAGAAATAAACGAAAAATAAACGAGAAAGTACAGGAGAAATAAACGAGAAATAAACGAGAAAGTACAGGAGAAATAAACGAGAAGTAAACGAGAAAGTACAGGAGAAATAAACGAGAAATAAACGAGAAAGTACAGGAGAAATAAACGAGAAGTAAACGAGAAAGTACAGGAGAAATAAACGAGAAATAAACGAGAAAGTACAGGAGAAATAAACGAGAAATAAACGAGAAAGTACAGGAGAAATAAACGAGAAGTAAACGAGAAAGTACAGGAGAAATAAACGAGAAATAAACGAGAAAGTACAGGAGAAATAAACGAGAAAGTACAGGAGAAATAAACGAGAAATAAACGAGAAAGTACAGGAGAAATAAACGAGAAAGTACAGGAGAAATAAACGAGAAAGTACAGGAGAAATAAACGAGAAAGTACAGGAGAAATAAACGAGAAAGTACAGGAGAAATAAACGAGAAAGTACAAGAGAAAGTACAGGAGAAATAAACGAGAAAGTACAGGAGAAATAAACGAGAAGTAAACGAGAAAGTACAGGAGAAATAAACGAGAAAGTACAGGAGAAATAAACGAGAAAGTACAGGAGAAATAAACGAGAAAGTACAGGAGAAACAAACGAGAAAGTACAAGAGAAAGTACAGGAGAAATAAACGAGAAAGTACAGGAGAAATAAACGAGAAAGTACAGGAGAAACAAACGAGAAAGTACAAGAGAAAGTACAGGAGAAATAAACGAGAAAGTACAGGAGAAATAAACGAGAAGTAAACGAGAAAGTACAGGAGAAATAAACGAGAAAGTACAGGAGAAATAAACGAGAAAGTACAGGAGAAATAAACGAGAAAGTACAGGAGAAATAAACGAGAAAGTACAGGAGAAATAAACGAGAAAGTACAGGAGAAATAAACGAGAAAGTACAGGAGAAATAAACGAGAAAGTACAGGAGAAACAAACGAGAAAGTACAAGAGAAAGTACAGGAGAAATAAACGAGAAAGTACAGGAGAAATAAACGAGAAGTAAACGAGAAAGTACAGGAGAAACAAACGAGAAAGTACAAGAGAAAGTACAGGAGAAATAAACGAGAAGTAAACGAGAAAGTACAAGAGAAAGTTTATAAAACTACACGAGAAAGTACAGAAGAACTAGTACTGAGATAAAAGAACAAGGAACTTTTCACTTTTAAATCAGTCATTTTCACGGCTTTTCACTGTTTCCTCTTTTCGTTTCCTCTCTGAAGTCGTACTTCTTAACGTCGTATTTCTTACTTGAGTAAAAACGGTTGTTCGTTTCGTGACAAAAGTGTGAAAAGTGTCCAGACCTTCTGATCGGAGCAGAAGACGTACAGGGCCAGGGGCTTCTCTCGCTCGTTGATGAAGCGAATGGCGTCGTCGATGTCGCTCACGGCCACCAGGGGGAGCACGGGGCCGAAGATCTCCTCCTGCATCAGCCTGGACTGAGGAGGGACGTCCCTCAGCACCGTGGGGGCTGAGAAGAAGAGGAGCAGTGATCCTCTGCACCCTGAACCTCCTCTGCACCGTCTGAACCTCCTGAGTGATCCTCTGCACCGTCTGAACCTCCTCTGCACCGTCTGAACCTCCTCTGCACCGTCTGAACCTCCTCTGCACCGTCTGAACCTCCTGAGTGATCCTCTGCACCGTCTGAACCTCCTGAGTGATCCTCTGCACCGTCTGAACCTCCTCTGCACCGTCTGAACCTCCTGAGTGATCCTCTGCACTGTCTGAACCTCCTCTGCACCGTCTGAACCTCCTCTGCACTGTCTGAACCTCCTCTGCACCGTCTGAACCTCCTCTGCACTGTCTGAACCTCCTCTGCACCGTCTGAACCTCCTCTGCACCGTCTGAACCTCCTCTGCACCGTCTGAACCTCCTGAGTGATCCTCTGCACCGTCTGAACCTCCTCTGCACCGTCTGAACCTCCTGAGTGATCCTCTGCACCATCTGAACCTCCTCTGCACCGTCTGAACCTCCTCTGCACCGTCTGAACCTCCTGAGTGATCCTCTGCACCATCTGAACCTCCTGAGTGATCCTCTGCACCGTCTGAACCTCCTCTGCACTGTCTGAACCTCCTCTGCACCATCTGAACCTCCTGAGTGATCCTCTGCACCGTCTGAACCTCCTCTGCACCGTCTGAACCTCCTGAGTGATCCTCTGCACCGTCTGAACCTCCTCTGCACCATCTGAACCTCCTGAGTGATCCTCTGCACCGTCTGAACCTCCTCTGCACCGTCTGAACCTCCTGAGTGATCCTCTGCACCGTCTGAACCTCCTGAGTGATCCTCTGCACCATCTGAACCTCCTCTGCACTGTCTGAACCTCCTCTGCACTGTCTGAACCTCCTGAGTGATCCTCTGCACCGTCTGAACCTCCTGAGTGATCCTCTGCACCGTCTGAACCTCCTGAGTGATCCTCTGCACCATCTGAACCTCCTCTGCACTGTCTGAACCTCCTCTGCACTGTCTGAACCTCCTGAGTGATCCTCTGCACCCTCTGAACCTCCTGAGTGATCCTCTGCACTGTCTGAACCTCCTGAGTGATCCTCTGCACCCTCTGAACCTCCTGAGTGATCCTCTGCACCATCTGAACCTCCTCTGCACCGTCTGAATATCATCTGCTCAGGACTAAACCAGAACTAAACCAGGTCTAAAACAGAACTAAACCAGGACTAAACCAGGTCTAAAACAGAACTAAACCAGGACTAAACCAGGTCTAAAACAGAACTAAACCAGGACTAAACCATCTGACCTTCATCTGTACGATCTGCTCCTCTGGTTCTTGGTAGGACTAAACCAGAACAAAACCAAAACTAAACCCAGACTAAAAATTTTAACCAGGACTAAACTGAGTCTAAAACAGGATTAAACCAGGACTATAGCAGGACTAAAACATCTGACAATCTGCATCATCTGCTCCTTTGACTCTGCTCAGGCCTAAACCAGGCCTAAACCAGGCCTAAACCAGGCCTAAACCAGGACTAAACCAGGACTAAACCAGGACTAAGTCAGGATTAAACCATCTGACCATCTCCTCCTGCCTCCTCCCGCCTCCTCCTGCCTCCTCCCGCCTCCTGCTTCCTCCTGCTTCCTCCTGCTTCCTCCTGCCTCCTCCCGCATCCTCCCGCCTCCTCCCGCCTCCTCCCGCCGCCTCCCGCCTCCTCCCGCCTCCTCCCGCCTCCTCCCGCCTCCTCCCGCCTCCTCCCGCCTCCTCCTGCCTCCTCCCGCCTCCTCCTGCCTCCTCCTGCCTCCTCCTCCCTCCTCCCGCCTCCTCCTGCCTCCACCTGCCACCTGCCTCCTCCTGCCTCCTCCCGCCTCCTCCCGCCTCCTCCTGCCTCCTCCCTCCTCCTCCTGCCTCCTCCTCCGTCCTCTTCCCGCCTCCTCCCTCCTCCTCCTGCCTCCTGCCTCCTCCTGCCTCCTCCTGCCTCCTCCCGCCTCCTCCCGCCTCCTCCCGCCGCCTCCCGCTTCCTCCCTGCCTCCTCCTGCCTCCTCCTCCCTCCTCCTCCCTCCTCCCGCCTCCTCCTCCCGCCTCCTCCTCCTGCCTCCTGCCTCCTCCTGCCTCCTCCCGCCTCCTCCTGCCTCCTCCTGCCTCCTCCCGCCTCCTCCCGCCTCCTCCTGCCTCCTCCCGCCTCCTCCCCCCGCCTCCCGCCCCCCCCCGGCCTCCTCCTGCCTCCTCCTGCCTCCTCCTCCCTCCTCCCGCCTCCTCCCGCCTCCTCCCTCCTCCTCCTGCCTCCTGCCTCCTCCTGCCTCCTCCCGCCTCCTCCTGCCTCCTCCCGCCTCCTCCCGCCTCCTCCCGCTTCCTCCCGCCTCCTCCCGCTTCCTCCCGCCTCCTCCCGCCTCCTCCCGCTTCCTCCCGCCTCCTCCCGCCTCCTCCCGCCTCCTCCCGCCGCCTCCCGCTTCCTCCCTGCCTCCTCCTGCCTCCTCCTCCCTCCTCCTCCCTCCTCCCGCCTCCTCCTCCCGCCTCCTCCCTCCTCCTCCTGCCTCCTCCCGCCTCCTCCTGCCTCCTCCCGCCTCCTCCTGCCTCCTCCTCCCTCCTCCTGCCTCCTCCTGCCTCCTCCCGCCTCCTCCCGCCTCCTCGTACCGATGTATCTCTGTGAGGCGTCGCTCTGTCCTCCGATCACAGGGGTGTATCCTTCCATCAGGCCCATGATTCTGTTGAAGTGTCTCTGGTTTATGATTCGGCCGTAATCTGGAGAACTCTTCGGATCCGCGCCGTAAAACTCCTGGAAACGAAAGACACAAAAACATAAAAACACAAAAACACAAAAACATAAAAACACAAAGACACAAAAACATAAAAACACAAAAACATAAAAACACAAAGACACAAAAACACAAAAACATGAAGTTCACCGCTGAGGATAAAAGGGAAGGTGTTATTTTAATATTCATGGAAAAGGTGGAGATAAAACTACAAGACTTCAAGGAATAAACCAGGATGAGACCAGGTCTAAACCAGGTCTAAACCAGGTCTAAACCAGGTCTAAACCAGGACTAAACCAGGTCTAAACCAGGACTAAACCAGGTCTAAACCAGGACTAAACCGGGTCTAAATCAGGTCTAAACCAGGTCTAAACTACGTCTAAACCAGGTCTAAATCAGGTCTAAACCAGGTCTAAATCAGGTCTAAACCAGGTCTAAATCAGGTCTAAACCAGGACTAAACCAGGTCTAAACCAGGACTAAACCAGTTCTAAACCAGGACTAAACCGGGTCTAAATCAGGTCTAAACCAGGTCTAAACCAGGACTAAACCAGGTCTAAACCAGGTCTAAACCAGGTCTAAACCAGGACTAAACCAGGTCTAAACCAGGACTAAACCAGGTCTAAACCAGGACTAAACCGGGTCTAAATCAGGTCTAAACCAGGTCTAAACTACGTCTAAACCAGGTCTAAATCAGGTCTAAACCAGGTCTAAATCAGGTCTAAACCAGGTCTAAATCAGGTCTAAACCAGGACTAAACCAGGTCTAAACCAGGACTAAACCAGTTCTAAACCAGGACTAAACCGGGTCTAAATCAGGTCTAAACCAGGTCTAAACCAGGACTAAACCAGGTCTAAACCAGGTCTAAACCAGGTCTAAACCAGGACTAAACCAGGTCTAAACCAGGACTAAACCAGGTCTAAACCAGGTCTAAACCAGGATTAAACCGGGTCTAAATCAGGTCTAAACCAGGTCTAAACTACGTCTAAACCAGGTCTAAATCAGGTCTAAACCAGGTCTAAATCAGGTCTAAACCAGGTCTAAATCAGGTCTAAACCAGGACTAAACCAGGTCTAAACCAGGACTAAACCAGGTCTAAACCAGGACTAAACCGGGTCTAAATCAGGTCTAAACCAGGTCTAAACCAGGACTAAACCAGGTCTAAACCAGGTCTAAACCAGGTCTAAACCAGGACTAAACCAGGTCTAAACCAGGACTAAACCAGGTCTAAACCAGGACTAAACCGGGTCTAAATCAGGTCTAAACCAGGTCTAAACTACGTCTAAACCAGGTCTAAACCAGGTCTAAATCAGGTCTAAACCAGGTCTAAACCAGGTCTAAATCAGGTCTAAACCAGGTCCAAACCAGGTCTAAACCAGGTCTAAATCAGGTCTAAACCAGGTCTAAATCAGGTCTAAACCAGGTCTAAACCAGGTCTACAACAGGTCTTTGCCATGTCTAAATTGGGCCTAAACAAGATCCAGACCAGGTCCAAACATGATCTAAACCAGGCCTAAACTAGAACTAAACCAGGTCTAAAGAACATCCAAACCTGGTCTAAACCAGGTTTACACCCCGGTCTCTCCCCGGTCTAACCCCGGTCTCTCCCCGGTCTAACCCCGGTCTATCCCCGGTCTATCCCCGGTCTATCCCCGGTCTATCCCCGGTCTATCCCCGGTCTCTCCCCGGTCTATCCCCGGTCTCTCCCCGGTCTCTCCCCGGTCTATCCCCGGTCTATCCCCGGTCTATCCCCGGTCTCTCCCCGGTCTATCCCGGTCTATCCCCGGTCTCTCCCCGGTCTAACCCCGGTCTCTCCCCGGTCTCTCCCCGGTCTATCCCCGGTCTATCCTCGGTCTCTCCCCGGTCTATCCCCGGTCTATCCCCGGTCTATCCCCGGTCTATCCCCGGTCTCTCCCCGGTGTCTCTCGGTCTAATCCCGGTCTCTCTCGGTCTCTCCTGGTCTAATCCCGGTCTCTCCCCGGTCTCTCCCCGGTCTCTCCCCGGTCTCTCCCCGGTCTATCCCCGGTCTATCCCCGGTCTATCCCCGGTCTATCCTCGGTCTCTCCCCGGTCTATCCTCGGTCTATCCCCGGTCTATCCTCGGTCTCTCCCCGGTCTATCCCTGGTCTCTCCTCGGTCTCTCCCCGGTCTATCTCCGGTCTATCCCCGGTCTATCCTCGGTCTATCCCCGGTCTATCCCCGGTCTATCCCCGGTCTATTCCCGGTCTATCCCCGGTCTATCCTCGGTCTCTCCCCGGTCTATCCCCGGTCTATCCCCGGTCTCTCCCCGGTCTCTCTTCGGTCTCTCCCCGGTCTATCCCCGGTCTATCCCCGGTCTATCCCCGGTCTATCCCCGGTCTCTCCCCGGTCTATCCCCGGTCTATCCCCGGTCTCTCCCCGGTCTGTCCCCGGTCTATCCCCGGTCTCTCCCCGGTCTCTCCCCGGTCTATCCCCGGTCTATCCCCGGTCTCTCCCCGGTCTCTCCCTGTAGACCTGCACTGTGGTGTATTCGGTGTTACCAGCAGCGTGAGGCGGATGCACTCGATGAGCTGGTTCTGGACACTGGGTTCACACAGAACATAATCTGGAGCGATACACGTCTGACCACAGTTCACGAACTTCCCCCACGTGATCCTCCTGAAGATACAAAGAAAGAGAAATATGAAACAAGAGAAACAAGAGAAATATGTGTGTGAACCACTGTGTTCAAATATTAAACTGAACATCCACATTTCCACAAACCCGATCGTTTTTCACACGTTTTCTACATAAATCTTGTATTTTAAACTCATGACAACCTCCCCCTGTGTTTGAAAAATCTGTGTTTGCTCCTGTCAGTGTCTCTGCTCCTGTCTGTGTCTCTGCTCCTGTCAGTATCTGCTCCTGTCAGTATCTCTGCTCCTGTCAGTATCTGCTCCTGTCAGTATCTGCTCCTCTGTATGTGGATAATGGTGCTATTATTGTCACCTCAGAGATACCCTGATGAAGCAGAGACTGTACCAGGGAGTACTGGCTGTTTAGTCCTGTTTGAGTCCTGGTTTAGTCCTGTTTGAGTCCTGGTTTAGTCCTGTTTGAGTCCTGGTTTAGTCCTGTTTGAGTCCTGGTTTAGTCCTGTTTGAGTCCTGGTTTAGTCCTGGTTCAGTCCTGGTTTAGTCCTGTTTGAGTCCTGGTTTAGTCCTGGTTTAGTCCTGGTTTAGTCCTGGTTTAGTCCTGTTTGAGTCCTGATTTAGTTCTGTTTGAGTCCTGGTTTAGTCCTGGTTTAGTCCTGGTTTAGTCCTGGTTTAGTCCTGTTTGAGTCCTGATTTAGTTCTGTTTGAGTCCTGGTTTAGTCCTGGTTTAGTCCTGTTTGGGTCCTGGTTCAGTCCCAGTGCTCTGTTGAGTTGCCAGTACAGCAAATATTTATAATTGTAATAACATAAATATACAGTATATTTATAATATTTATTTATAATTATAATGATATTTATGATATATTTATCGTGATATTGAACATGATCATGTTGTGTCCACAGGTCAGTGTGAAGAGCTTTGAGTCTTGGAAGTGGAAAAGCTCTGTATAAAAATGTGACCTTTTAACCCTGGTCTAGTCCTGGTCTAGTCATGGTTCAGTCCTGGTTCAGTCCTGGTCCGGTCCTGGTCCAGTCCTGGTCCAGTCCTGGTCCGGTCCTTACCTGGCTGCGACCCGGATGTTGCAGTCCGGGTGCACGTAGCAGGGGCTCTTCCCTCCCAGCTCCAGGGTGACGGGCGTCAGATGCGCCGCCGCCGCCTCCATCACCTGTCGCCCCACGGAGGTGCTGCCCGTGAAGAAGATGTGCTCCCAACGCTGCCGCAACAGCTCCTGAGTCTCTGCCACACCACCAGGGACCACCGGGTACAGGTCCTGAGGAGAGACCGGGACTGAGCCGGGACTGAGCCGGGACTGAGCCGGGACTGAGCCGGGACTGAGCCGAGACTGAGCCGAGACTGAGCCGGGTCTGAGCCGAGACTGAGCCGGGACTGAGCCGGGACTGAGCCGGGACTGAGCCGGAACTGAGCCGGGTCTGAGCCGAGACTGAGCCGGGACTGAGCCGGGACTGGACCGGGACTGAGCCGGGACTGAGCCGGGACTGAGCCGACTGAGCCGGTCTGAGCCGGGTCTGAGCCGGCTCTGAGCCGAGACTGAGCCGTGACTCTGAGCCGACTGAGCCGAAACAGGTTTGTTTGACTTTGAGGATTTTTAATTAAGACTAAACTAGGTCTAAATCAGGTCTAAACTAGGTCTAAATCAGGTCTAAACCAGGACTAAACAAGGACTAAATTAGGACTAAACCAGGACTAAACCAGGACTAAATCAGAACTAAACCAGGACTAAACCAGGACTAAACTCTTAGGATCTGGTCCAGAAGAGGCTAAAACAGGAACTAAATCAGAACTAAATTAGGACTAAACTAGGTCTAAATCAGGTCTAAACCAGGACTAAACCAGGACTAAACCAGGACTAAACCAGGACTAAACCAGGACTAAACCAGGACTAAACCAGAACTAAACCAGGTCTAAACCAGGACTAAACCAGGACTAAACCAGGACTAAACCAGGACTAAACCAGGACTAAACCAGGTCTAAACCAGGACTAATCCGGGCCGTGTTCAGACCTTGTCCAGGTATCGGGGCAGCAGGGCTCGGAGGAGGAGGGAGGAGCACTCGCTGAGCTCTGAGGGCTTCACCACCGCCGCGTTTCCTGGAACAAAAAAACATCCGACTCTAAAACTCCGGCTCTGTCCTCGCAGCCTTGGTCCTAAACCGGGACTAAGACTGTGGAAGTGTCATTAATTCGGTTTAGGTCGTGTCCGAATGTCCACACGATTAATAATTACTTCACATTAAAGTTGAACTCGGGCCCGTTTGAAGCTAAAGTCGTTTCTAGAGGTGGTGAATTCTGTCAGAAGCCAAAAAACGGCACAGATCAGTGTTTCCTCGGTGGAGATTCAAGCTGCAGTTCAGACAAGAGCCCAAGAATTTACAGGAACTGGAGCCTTTTGCCCAGAAGAATGAGCAGCTTCACCATCAGAGAAAAGAACACATCTACAACTATCACAACACTACTATCCCGGCAGCACTGTGAGGATTCTGTTCTTTGACTTCTCCAGTGCCTTCAACACCATCCGGCCGCTGCTTCTGAGGGACAAGCTGGAGGCAGCCGGGGTGGACCTGGCAGACTGGATCCTGGACTACCTCACAAACCGGCGCCAGTTTGTGAGGACCTGGGACTGTGTGTCTGATGTTCGGACCTGCAGTGTAGAGGGTGAAGAGGAAGGGCCCCAGGACAGTGCCCTGGGGCCCTTCCTCTTCACCCTCTACACTGCAGATTTCAGGCACAACACGGACAGCTGCGTCCTGCAGAAGTTCTCTGATGACTCTGCCATTATCGGACTCATCACGGACGACGATGACGCAGAGTACAGGGGACTGACGCAGGACTTTGTGGACTGGTGTCAGCAGAACCACCTCCTCATCAACGCCGGGAAGACCAAGGAGATGGTGGTGGACTTCCGCAGACGCCGCTCCACTGCCCCCCCACCAGAGAACATCCAGGGAAGGGACACTGAGAGAGTGACTCATACAAGTACCTGGGTGTTCATCTGAACAACAAACTGGACTGGACTCACCACACAGATGCACTGTACAGGAAGGGCCAGAGCTCTACCTCCTGAGGAGACTCAGGTCCTTTGGAGTGAAGGGGCCCCTCCTGAGGACCTTCTACGACTCTGTGGTGGCATCAGCCTGTACAGTGTGGTCTGCTGGACCAGCAGCATCACAGAGAGGCACAAGAGGAGACTGGACAAAGTCATCAGGATCCAGCTCTGTCCTGGGCTGTGCCTTGGACTCAGTGCAGGAGGTGGAGGACAGAAGGGTCCTGGCCAGATTCACTTCTATGCTGGACCTGGAGTCTCCCCCTCTTCAGGGCCCTGTGCTCTGGACCTGGAGTCTCCCCCTCTTCAGGGCCCTGTCTGCTCTGGAGAGCAGCTTCAGTGACAGACTGATCCACCTTCGCTGTGTGAAGGTTCCACAGGTCTTTCCTTCCTGCTGCTGTCAGACTTTACAATGAACACTGCTAACTCTGCTGCCTGTGCAATACTGGGACCCTGTGCAATAATGTAAGATAGTAATTTATTGTATATATAGTTTTTAGATACCAATTTATATGATACATAGCTTTATAATCCTTATCTTTTTAGATTCTTATAGTGTTTGTCTATTTTTAACTTAACTGTACTTCTATTGCTGCTACTGTTTCTTGCTGTTCTCTTTACTGTGCGTTGCAACACTGAAATTTCCCCATTGTGGGACAAATAAAGGATATCTTATCTTATCTTATCTTATCTTAAAAGACTCCAGCTTCACTGGGGCATTTGTGTAGTTTCTGTGTCATTATGATTTAAAAAGAGGAAACTCAGGTGTTTGATAATAAACGTCTTCACCCAAGAAGCACCAACCATGAGTGAAAGAAACGTTTTTGTGTTCTCTTTTATATTCTCTGAAAGATGGACAAGAAATCATAAATTCTGTCTGGGTCTGTAAACTTAACAACTGTAAGTGTAAAGCTGCTTATAAAGTTGTTTTCTATCGTTTCCAGACACTAATGAGTGAACCAGGCAGAGCGTTTGGTTTGTTAGACTCGTGGCTGTTGTCAGATGGGTTAAAGTGGAGTTAAGCTTCTTCAGTCTGAAGCAAATTGTCGTTTTATGTGGAAGTTCAGAACTTGCCCCCATCACTACACTAGTTCAGAACTTGCCCCCATCACTACACTAGTTTGTTGCCTTGACAGACTCACTGCCACAGCGAGATCTCCACCGAGGAAACACTGATCTGTGCCGTTTTTTGGCTCCTGACAGAATTCACCTCCTCTAGAAACGACTTTAGCTTCAAATGTGCCCGAGTTCCTCTGTAAATAACATTCAGAGGGTCCGTGTGCTCTGACCTGCAGCGATGGCTCCGATGAGGGGCCCCAGGGTGAGGGCCCAGGGGTAGTTCCAGGCCCCGATGATGAGGACGACCCCTAGAGGCTGAGGCTGGATGTAGACCTGGTCCCTGAGCATCAGGACCGAGCGCTCCACCGAGCGAGGGGACGCCCACACGGACAGTTTAGCTATGGCCATTTTCAGCTCATTCTCCAGCCCCGTGAGCTCCAGCAGCGGAGTGTCGTACTGGCTCTGAGGAGAGGACCGGGGTTAGACCAGGGTTTAGACTGGGTTTAGACTGGGTTAGACTGGGTTTAAACCTGGGTTAGACCGGGGTTAGACCGGGTTAGACCTGGTTTAGACCTGGTTTAGACCTGGTTTAGTCCTTGTTTAGACCTGGTTTAGACCTGGTTTAGACCTGGTTTAGACCTGGTTTTATCTAGGATGATCATTTGTGTCCTTGAGTCCTTCTTGTTTCCAACTTTTTCCAACATTTATTCTTGTTTCAGTTTGGTCTGGTCCTGGTTTAAATTTCATGAACTTGAAATCAAATATTTTACTGATAAAAGTTCTAATGCAGATTTATTCTTAATCATAAAAACACTGGATATGATGGACAAGTCGTTTATGTTATAATTTGGTGCAGACACAAGGACTGTAATACTCTGAAGTAAACTGACAGATACATACAATCCTTTAAGTCCTGGTCTAGTCCTGGTCTAGTCCCGGTCCAGGCCCGGTCCAGTCCCGGTCCAGGCCCGGTCCAGTCCCGGTCCAGTCCCGGTCCGTACCCGGTTCAGATCCTGTTTCAGCGCCGTGGCGATGTCCGTCTCTCGCTCCTTGATCATCTTGAGCAGCGCGTGCAGCTGCTGCAGCCTGAACTCCAGGGGGCGCGTTTTCCCACTGAGGAAGGCCTGGCGAGCCCGAGAGTGCGCCTGCCGCTCTATACTCCCACCTGAGGAGAGGAGAGACCGGGTTAGACCTGGTTAGACCGGGTTAGACCTGGTTAGACCTGGTTTAGTCCTGGTTTAGTCCTGCGTTAATCCTGGGTTAGACCGGGTTTAGATCTGGTTTAGTCCTGGTTTAGTCCTGCGTTAGTCCTGGGTTAGACCTGGTTTAGACCTGGTTTAGTCCTGGTTTAGACCTGGTCTGCTGCTCGATACTCCCACCTGAGGGACAGACCTGGGTTTGTTGTAGTTTAGACCTGGTTTAGGCCTCGTTTAGTCCTGTTTTGGACCTGGTTTATTTCTAAATTTAGTCCTTAGATTAACGCTATAGTTTATTCCACCGTATCAACACCGTCTAGTCCTGGTTTAGACCTGGTTTAGACCTGGTTTAGACCTGGTTTAGACCTGGTTTAGTCACTATTTTTAATAGTCGCTGGTCTCCAAACTCTCCAGTAAATGAACGGTCCAAGCGCTGAAGTTTCATCGCCAAATCCATCCAAAGAACAGTGTGCGTAACTCGTGCGTAAAGCGAAGTGACGCCAACAACAACAACAACAAACGAAGCAGCTCCGTGTATGTCCGACGTTATTTCATCCTTTAATCCCGTCCCGAGTTCGGATGTTCGGTGTTTTACCTGGGGGCATGGTGGAGCAAACCGCCAGATAAACCATCCACTTGTTTGTCGTGTCCCTGCTCCGTGCGTAATTCGTGCGTCGCTGCTGCTCCCGTATCCGCGCTGCTCTGACGCTCCCTGCGCTTTGTCCCGAGTTTATCAGACTGAGACCGACCCCGGATCAGCTTCCCCCCCGCGCCCACGCACCGTGACCGGGGAACAGCCGAGCCACGGGGCCGGGGGAGCGCGCTGGTGCACCTTTAAGTCCTGGTTCAGTCCTGGTTCAGTCCTGGTTCAGTCCACTTTTTAGACCCGGTTTAGTCCTTGTTAGTCCTGGTTTAGTCCTGGTTTAGTCCAGGTTTAGTTCTGGCTTAGTTCTGTCTTAGTCCTGGTTTAGTCCTGGTTTAGTCCAGGTTTAGTCCAGGTTTAGTTCTGGCTTAGTCCTGGTTTAGTCCTGGTTTAGTCCTGGTTTAGTCCAGGTTTAGTTCTGGTTTAGTCATGGCTTAGTCCTGGTTTAATCCTGGTTTAGCAGTGGTTCAGTCCTGGTTTAGTCCTGTTTTAATCCTAGTTCAGTCCTGGTTCAGTCCTGGTTTAATCCTGGTTTAGTCCAGGTTTAGTCCTGTTTTAGTCCTGGTTTAGTCCAGGTTTAGTTCTGGTTTAGTTCTGGTTTAGTTCTGGTTTAGTCATGGCTTAGTCCTGGTTAAATCCTGGTTTAGTCTTGGTTTAGTCCTGTTTTAATCCTAGTTCAGTCCTGGTTCAGTCCTGGTTCAGTCCTGGTTTAGTTCTGGTTTGGTCCTGGTTTAGTTCTGGTTTAGTCCAAATTCAGTTCAGGTTTAGTCCTGGTTTAGTCCTGGTCCGGTCCTGGTACAGTCCTGATTTAGTTCTGGTTTAGTTTTGGTTCAGTCCTGGTCTAGTCCTAGTTTAGTCTCAGTGTTCTGTTGAGTTGATCTTCCAGTATATTAAATATTTCACATTTTTATAACATAAATACTGTAATTTTTCAGACTATAAGTCTGGTTTAGTCGTAATTTAGTCCTGGCACAGTCCTGGTTTAGTCCTGGTTTAGTCCTGGTTCAGACCTAGTTTAATCCTGGTTTAGTCCTGGTACAGTACTGGTTTAGTCCTGGTTTAACACTGAAAAAACAGTCCAAACTGGTCAAGATTTAACTTCAGATATTGTCAAGTCTATATTTTTTTTTCTTTTGTGTTGACCTGGTTTAGACCTGATTCAGTCTTAGTTTAGTCCTTATTCAGACCTGATTTCGTCCTGGTTTAGCTGAGGTTTAGTTCTAGTTTAGTCCTTTTTTTTAGACCTGGTTTAGTCCTTGTTAGACCTGCTTTAGTCCTGGGTTCGTTTTCAGTCCTGTTTTAGTCCTGTTTTAGTCCTGTTTTAGTCCAGTCTCGTCTGGTCTTCGAGTATTTAAATAAAAAACCTGATCCTGACCGTTCTCAGACATGTTTGATCCTGTGTAACGTCCTCGTCTTCTTCTCTGTTTGACTCTGATTATTTTCCACCTGTTTCACAACAACAGTTTATGGCCCGTTTATAACATAACTGATAAATACAGATAAACTTTGACGACGCACCAACAATAGTAACAGTAGTACCAGGGACGGGCAGTACTCACATTTACTTTTTAATGAAACTGTACTTTTCAGAGTATTTTTCTGGCTGCGTAATTAGAATTTTTAAAGGTAAAACTACCACTTCATGACATCACAAGGTGGAACAGAGCGTTTGGAGCTTTGGAGATGTGGACAGAGTTACTCAAACACAACTCCAGGTCTATTTTTGAGGAGAAAACAACATTAGAACATAATTTAAAGCTCCAAAGAGTGATTTTTTTTTTTGTAATATTGGACATTTAAGTTGCAGTTAAAGTAGCAGTAATTGTATAAAATGCATAGTTTTGTGACAGTGGCAAAATAAAATCAAAATAAAAACACGTTAAGAGCTTTCAGTCGCTTTCATTCATCTTTATTTATCACCTTGTTTATGTAATTAAAACGTTTATTAATTAAAGTCTTACAGTGTGCACAGTAATCACATTTCTTTCAACATTTCCAGATAAAGCTGCACTGTGTGACTTTTCAGGCTGGGCTGGGGGTCCGTCACCTGCTTGTTTCCATGGATACGCCAATGCTCTGCCAGGAAAGTTCCGCATTATGACATTAAACACCTCTATCCATTACATTTATCCAATTACAGGTGGTTTTATAGCTCAAAAACACCTAGAAAAACAGGCGTTCTGACTGTGAGCGGGGTCGCCTCTCCACAGATCTGACTCGTATCTCGGTCTAGTTTGATCTACACAAAGATAAAAAGGTTTAAAGCCACACTACGAAACATTCCAGACAAAGCAATAACATCTAAATGAAAAAAAACAACATTTGACCGACCTTCCAGCAGAAACACTACACAGTGCACCTTGACTTGAGTCGTACTTTTCCCAAACACATCTCTACTTGGTTCTGGGTCCGTCACCTGCTTGTTTCTATGGATATGTCATTGCTCTGCCTGGAAAGTTCCGCAGTGTGACATTAAACACTTCTATTTATTACATTTATCCAATTACAGGTGGTTTTATCGCTCTAAAGCGCTTAGAAAAACCTCTTTTTGACATTTTCTGACTGTGAACAGGGGTCGCCTCTCCACAGATCTGACCTGGAACTCTGTCCAGTTTAGTCTCAGTGGAAACAGAAAGGTTTAAAGCCACACTGCGAAACATTCCAGACAAAGCAATAACATCTAAATGGAAAAAAGCACTGGACGGACCTTCCAGCAGAAACACTACACAGTGCACTCTTTGACTTGAGTCGTACTTTTCCCCAAACACTTTTTACTTTTACCTGAGTAATTTCTTGGACCACTACTTGGTTTTGGATCCGTCACCTGCTTGTTTCCATGGATACGTCATCGCTCTGCCTGGAAAGTTCCGCAGTGTGACATTAAACGCCTCTATTTATTACATTTATCCAATCACAGGTGGTTTTATCGCTCAAAAATACGTAGAAAAACAACGGAAAAACAGGCACTCTGACTGTGAACGGTGTCGCCTCTCCGCAGATCTGACCTGTAACTTGGTCCGGTTCGGTCTCCGTGACGATAGAAAGGTTTAAAGTCACACTGCGAGACATTCCAAACAAAGCAATAGCATCTAAATGAAAAAAAAAAAAACATTGGACAGACCTTCCAGCAGAAACTCTACATAACACTACCACTAAAACCCCTGTAATAAAACCTAATAAAACATAATAAAACGCGGCGTTTGTTTCACAGTGACTCCAGTTTGCGGCAGAGATGATTCTAATGGAAAATATCAATAAATTGCCTGACGATATCTGGGTTTATCCGGGCTGTAAAAGTCGACGGAAAGTGTCAGAGGTCAGAACGACGACTGATAACGACGCTCTTCATACAGCTGCAACAAAGCGGAGGATTAACCATTATATAAACCTCTACTCAAGTGACGATCAGGCCGCCTGGTCCTGAGCTCATATTTTACATTCTCTCTTTTATTTTAATAGAACGGCAAATAAAAATGTAGAAAATGTTTTTAAAAAGTCCATATTACGCTGTTTTTCTGTAACCCGGAGTTGTGTTTTTGTTTCATTCGCACGTTTAAACACAAACCCTGCAGATTAAGACCGAGTTTTTCTCTCAAACAAACCAAAAAAAAAACCCTTTCTGTTCCACCTTGTGATGTCATGTGGTGATACCGGAAGCGCTCCACTATGTTTTTAAAGTCCACACACCTTCGCTAGAATCATCCGGATCATTTAATTTCAGCGTTGGAATTGCTGATCTTTACTAAACTAAAGGTAAAGTTAAGTTAAGATGACTTGAATTAAGAAAGTTTTACCATGATTTCAGTAAATTTCAGACTTTTTGTACTTAATATATGAAAATGCACCTGCTACACTTAAAATAACAAAAACTTTTTTCACTTAAAATAAGAAACAAAATCGAATTTTGCTTGAATTAAGAAAAAAAAACACTTATTCCACCGGTCGGTCATTTTACTTGTCAAGTTGAATCCACTCAAATAAAGTAAAATAAGTCATTTTAACTACCACTTCATGACATCACAAGGTGGAACAGAGCGTTTGGAGCTTTGGAGATGGAACAGACGAATAATAAGAAAGAGTCACTCAAACGTGTGAATGAAACTAAACAAAACTCCAGCTCTGTGTGTGAGGAGGAAACATTAGAACGTGACTTAAAGCTCAAGAATCCTCCTGTGATTTAGGACCTTTAAGGTAATTTACACTTTTATTGACCCACTGGTGAAATGTGTCCTGTGCATTTGACCCTGTGTCCTTCAGAGTCTCTGGGTTAAACCTGTCAGGAGCACTGGGTCCATCTCCAGATCTTGGTCCAGTCTCGGTCCGGACTTCTTTAGCGGTGTGTTTTTTTTGTTGTGTTTCCTTCCTTTTGTCCCCTGGATTCCGACTGTGTGAGGCCTGGGCCCTGATCGGTGGAGCATTTCCACACCCGTCACTCCCACCTGACACCTCCCACCTGACACCTCCCACCTGACACCTCCCACCTGACACCTCCCACCTGACACCTGACACCTCCCACCTCCCACCTGACACCTCCCACCTGATACCTCCCACCTGACACCTCCCACCTGACACTTCCCACCTGATACCTCCCACCTGACACCTCCCACCTGACACCTCCCACCTCCCACCTGTCACCTCCCACCTGACACCTCCCACCTGACACCTCCCACCTCCCCTCCAGCCTCCTCCTGTTTCAGATCATCAGCTTCACCTGTTCGGGGCCTTTGTGGCCAGTCGGCCATTTTGTCTTTGTGCCTCATTATTAGTGCCGTTGGTCTGTTCGGGCTTTTCGATGACACCACACACACGGCTCAGCACGACACGGTGAAGCTTTTCCACGCGGTCGTCACCACCTGGAAGTGGGTGGAGTCGTGGGGGTCGACGCGGCGTCATTTTTAGGCGACATTATTCGCCTCACAGTCTTTGTTTTCACTGCTCTTCCATCTGCACGATCTGCTCCGTTGTTTCTCCTCCATCGACGTGTTCGCTGTCGTCGTGCGGTCGGTGGGGATCACACTCCGACTCTGTTTAAATCCAGGCTAAAAACGGTTCTGTTTAGCTCATGACTGAAAGGTTTTAATTTCTCATTCCGCACTCTTCTCTCTTAATTCTCTCTCATTTAATGTCCCATCTCTATTTTAAAATGTGATGATGATTATTTATTTACTCCAAACATGTACTACTGGAGGTGTGAAGTGTGTGAGTGTAGGCGGCGGTTAATCATGTTCTGTAAAGCGTCTTTTGGGACATGCGTCGTTTGTATTGATGATTTTAATGTATTTCTCATTCTGTAAATCACTCTGAATTACTCTGCGTACGAACTGCGCTGTACAAATAAACTCGTCTCGCCTCATTTAAAGACCCTGGAGCTTCGTCGCGCGTTTGACGACGTTTCCTCTGACCAATCGCCGCGCGGCTCCGTCCACGTCGCGCCGTCGTCTCGGCTCAGAACGGTCGGAGCCGAAACGGGAACGGAAAATCCTAACGGCTCCGGGTCCGGCCCCCAGCGGAAGAGCGAACGAGGCGCGTCGTGCTGGACAGCGCCGGTGGAAAAGACGTACAACTGTGTGTGTGTGTGAGGCACTGGTTTAGTTCAGTTTTATCTGTTTAGTCACTTGATTCTTGCAGGTTTATGTGTTTAGGGACGTGTGGTTTTGCTGTGCGTTTTGTCTTTTAGTTTGTTTAGTTTTTTTTTTTGTATGGACCTACGTGACCCGTCGTTACATTTCAATCCTGTTATTTTGTTTACTCGTTTAGGTTATTTCATGTACATATTTGAACATGTTTTGTGTCGTCACCTCGTACATCCTGTTGATCAAATTACTTAGTTTATTCTGTTTTCTTCTCACTTCCTCTTCCCACAGCAGAGCAGAGACGTGACGGAGAATTCGGGGAAAAGTTTCTCCGTTTAAATCTGACATAAAGTCGGTTCATTTGTGTAAAATGTTCAGTTTTCATGTGACAAACTGAACCCGAGACTTTAAAACCCGTCAGAGTCCGAGGATCAGCCCCGAACTAAACAATGAAAATAACACGCGTCTGAAAAAGGAAATGAAAGGACCTGTTTTCAAATACACTGAGATACTGATTTACTAATTGAAATGTAAAGACTCATTAAGGGATTTGAAACTGTGCCGTACCAACGCATAAAACAAACAGTAAAATAAGAATAAAACATAAAAACCCTGAAATGTAAGAGGACTGATGTGAAATGCCGCGGATCAGACTCGTCCTGATCTGAGCAGGAACCTCTGAAAAACAAAAGAAAACAGAGAAATGGGTGAAAACGTTAAAAAGGTAAAGACAATAACTGCTTTTATTGTGTTTAAAATCACAAACTGAACCCCGAACGCCATTTTTAACCAGCAACAATAACGTGAACAAGTCCAAAACCGCTTTAAATTACACAAGAATTATAATTAATACAAATAAATGGCAACTTTATTCTGTTTACACTATTGTCAGATCTGTTCTGATGCAGTTTCCTCCAGAATGATCCGTGTCGCTCGTTTTGTTCAAAAAAACAAACTTTTTTCTTCATTATTGTAGAACAGATGATTTTTTTTTTTTTTTTTTTTCGATTTTGTGCTTAAATTAATAATGGAAAAAACGTTGAACGGCCGTTTCCCCGAAACCAAACTCCTGCTCCTGAGATCCAGTGTGAACCAGGACTAAACCAGGACTAAAGCAGGACTAAACCAGGTCTAAACACGGTCTAAACCAGGACTAAACCAGGACTAAAGCAGGACTAAACCAGGTCTAAAGCAGGACTAAAGCAGGACTAAACCAGGACTAAAGCAGGACTAAACCAGGACTAAAGCAGGACTAAACCAGGACTAAACCAGGTCTAAACACGGTCTAAAGCGGGACTAAACCAGGTCTAAACCAGGACTAAACCAGGTCTAAACATGGTCTAAAGCAGGACTAAACCAGGACTAAAGCAGGACTAAACACGGTCTAAAGCAGGACTAAACCAGGTCTAAACCAGGACTAAACCAGGACTAAAGCAGGACTAAACTAGGACTAAACTAGGACTAAAGCAGAACTAAACTAGGACTAAAGCAGGACTAAACTAGGTCTAAACCAGGTCTAACCCAGGACTAAAGCAGGACTAAACTAGGACTAAACCAGGACTAAACCAGGACTAAACTAGGACTAAACCAGGACTAAACTAGGACTAAACCAGGACTAAACCAGGTCTAACCCAGGTCTAACCCAGGACTAACCCAGGACTAAAGCAGGACTAAACTAGGACTCAACTAGATCTAAACCAGGACTAAACCAAGTCTAAACCAGGTCTAAACCACAGATCCGACCCGTAACCCGGTCTGGTTTAGACAGAGCGCTTTAATGCCACACTGCGGAACATTCCAGGCCGTAAAGCTCGCGGCAGAAGAGCAGAAAAGGGCGGCGGTGACGTGAGCGGAGCCCCGGCGCTGGTGCAGCCGAGCGCTCGTTTCCAAAGGTGAGCGAGACAAAGGGCGGTGTGTGCGGGGCAGCGGTGCATGCTGGGTAACGGGCAGGAGAATGGGGCGTATTGTGGAGCAGAGACAGGGGCTTTGTTGAGCCTGAGCTGAGGTGGGACAGCGGTGGGAGGGGAGCCTGGGAAACAGAAGGGCTCCCGTAGAAAGGCTCCACTGTACGGAGCTGCTCGTCGCCTCACGCGCGGCAGATTTTAATCGTTTTATGACCTTTTTGCTTTGCCTTGTGACAAAAATATTATGTAAAGGTCCTATATTACGCAAAAGATTTGTGAATGAAACAAAACACAACTCCACGTCTGTGTTTGAGGCGGAAACGAGACCTATAAGAGCAATTTTAGTCCATTTATCCTCGTCTGTTTTTCTTAATTTTGCTATTTGTATTCATTTTTGTTTTATTTTGACTGTTTTATGAACTTATTGTATTGTCCTGCTCTGTGAAGCGTGTTTGAGTGCCATGAAAAGCACTATATAAATACAATTTATTATTATTATTATTAATTTTACTGTTAAAACTCCACATTTTACTCCCTAATGAAGTGTTATGACTCCTTTTCTCTGTTATTTCACAATCTGCTGCTGTAGTCGTGTCATGTGGCTGTAATAAAGCCACAGGACTGGAAATAATAATAAAAAATAAAATAAAATTCACACTCTTTTATACAAAACCCACAGCAAACCTGTAGAAACAACTTTTTGGACATAAAAAATGTTTAATTTAGGGCCTTAGCTACAAAAATGCAAAATATCAAGTCTGTAAGTAAATTAAAAATCTCCTTATTGCTTCAAAACAAACAAAAGTAAATAATTTTATGAGCTTTCTGCTTTCCCTGGTGTCAAAAATATCATGAAAAGGTTTTATATTATGCAAAACTGACTCTCGGGAGCTTTGTTAGTTAGTTATAAGGCTGAGACTACATGACTAACATATTCAGATCACCGTGTTTTCTTTTATTGTTTTGAAAATGTTAAATTCACAGAGAACAGTCTCCCCTCCCTTTGCTCTTTGACTCTAAACAACGTTAAAACACGAGAGAAAGCTCCAAAAAGTCGATTCTGCACTTACAACATTTCGTATTTAGCAAAACTATAATAATCAGGGACGGCACAAGAGCTCGTGAGACAAAATTTCCGCAAAATCGAGATTTTTTTTGTCCATGTTTTGGACAAAAAAGAGTCAAACACAGATGACCTGCATCTCTTAAAGTCCCAAAAAGCAGTGGAAACAAACATACGAAATCACATAAATAAACAAATTGTGAGGCCAAAATTGGAAACTGAATTGTGAATACTAATAAAATACAATACTAAGTACTAAATACAATATACAATCAAATAAATAAATACTGTCCCACTTTAGTCATATTTTATTTGTTTATTTTGTTGTAAGGCTTCAGTGTAGGAATTATGGTAAAGTCAAACTGACGGAGAAGAAGAGAAACTGAAAGCTGTTGAAAGAAAATGGTTTGTGAATGTATTTTTTAGCGTTTTTCAAAAAATATAAATCATCACTTGTAAATGAATGGGATTAGAAACGACATCGGCGATCGAGTCTTTTGGGCTCTGGCCTGTGTTTTTGACACCAGGGAAAGCAAAAAGGTCATAAAATTATTTACTCATGTTTGTTTTGAAGCAATAAGGAGATTTTTAGTTACTTACAGACTTGATATTTTGCACTTTTGCAGCTAAGGCCCTAAATTAAACATTTTTTATGTCCAAAAAGTTGTTTATACAGGTTTGCTGTGTGTTTTGGAGGAAAGAGTGTGAATCTTATTCAATTTTTATTATTATTTCTGGTCCTGAGGCTTTTATTCCAGTCACATGACACAACTACAACAGCAGATTGTGAATAACAGGTTGGACTGAACAAAAGGAGGTATAATACTAACACTAGTTTGTTGCCTTGACAGACTCACTGCCACAGTGAGATCTCCACCGAGGAAACACTGATCTGTGCTGTTTTTTGGCTCCTGACAGAATTCCACCACCTCTAGAAACGACTTTAGCTTCAAACGTGCCCGAGTTCAACTTTAAAATCTCGTGGACCTGATCTCGTCTCATTATCCATAACAATATATAAAGTAAAGCTGCGTTTACCTGTATGACGAAGGCAGCGAGCCCCACGACGGCGCTGACCAGAGCGAAGCGCCGCAGCCTCCTCAGAGTGACCTGCAGGAGGAGCCGTCGAGCCCAGTGGTTCTTCCTGCGGGTGTGGGGCGGGTAGCGCACGCTGTTCACCGCCTCCAGGCTCAGGGACTTGATGAGGCAGCTCCTCAGGTGACTCAGGCGGTCGAACGTGTGCTTCCCTTTGTAGCTGCCCATCCCGCTGTTACCTGCAGGGGGCGCAACACCACACACACTTTAACTTTGTGATAATACTCCTCACACCGCAGGCTGGACGCAGCAGGAGGGAGACGCATGGTTTTTGAGTGGAAATCTGGTTTTTGACCTGCTGCTGCTGCGTGTCGATGGAAGTTTACCGTATTTTCACATGTGGTTTGGGTGTTTCCTGCCACTTATACTCACCCGTGACTTATATATAAAAGACATCATTTCACATTTCTCGCTCTACTGCGCATGTCTCCTGCAGAAAGAGCCGCCGTCCCGCTGCAAATCGTGAAATCTGCAGCTGAAAACTGTGATTGAGCAGCAGAGAGAAAATCTGGAGTAACTTGTGCTTAGCTCTGTTCACAGGGGATCATCTTTACCTGAGGACCTTTGGTGAGTTGGAATAATCGCGGAGGACGTCTGAGATTTTAATCCCGTGCGAATGCTCCACGTCTGTAATTTGTAAAGTAAGAAATTCCGCCGCAAATGACCTACGATGTTTCACCAAACACAGACGTCCGGTGACGACACTCGTCCCGTACGAATCTGCAGCTCGGTGTTTGTCGTCGTAATTGCGGTTTTTTTCTGTTTATTCCTTTTCTTTCCGTGGGCTTTTCTCTACATTTTGCGCACCTTTTATATCTCTTTGCGACATGAGTAAAATAAAACAAATAAATAAATAGAAGAGACGGGAGAAAAGTGGAGGAAACTTGAACTGAAGTGAAGAAAACAAAAGCTGGATTTATCTGGAGCTGGTGGAGTTACTCAGAAGTGACACCGAGGATGAAGAATTCAGTGGATTTATTTGATTTGGAGGGAGGTGGAGAGTTCGGTAAGATTATTCTGTTGTTTCTGCTCTAGTTTTGTGAAGAACTGTTCATATGTGACGTGAACAAACCCGACACGTGTTCAGGGCCGTAAAACTTCCGCCATCAACTATTAATATCCGTCATATCAGTAACAAGCAGGAAGTTGCTGTAAGGAATGACTCTGATTGGTCAGAATTAGCCTCATCCAAACCTCATCGCTTCGGTTTCACAACAGGAAACTCTGCCCACAGATGAGAACAGCCAAGAGGAAACATCCTCTGTCCTCCTCACTCACATGATCGATGCGTCTAGGGCTGAAACGATTCATCGAGTAAATCGATTACAAAAATGCATCGATTATTTTTTTTTTGCCTCGATGTGTTGTTTTATTTTCATCCGCTCGGCGATGGCCGGAACCTTTTGTGGTAGAGGTAAAGTTTCCGCACGACCACTGCACTTCACTGTACACACAACAGCGCGGCCCCATGGATGTGTAATAAGAGCAGAACCTCCTTAACCGTACGCTCCGGTACACCGCGCACCCCACATCTCCCTACGCCGCACACTGTGTGTGGATTGTGTCTTGTCGCGTTCACTCCGTGGACCACACTGCCTCCTGTGCCTCTAAACCAGAACTCACACCAGGACTAAGTCAGGACTAAAGCAGGTCTAAAGCAGGTCTAAACCAGGTCTAAACCAGGTCTAAACCGGATCTAAAACCAGGACTAATCCAGGTCTAAAACCAAACCAGAATTTGCAGGAGTTGTTGCTACATTTATGTAGTTTTAAAAATCATGACAATATCAAGTAATCCAAAGTATTCAGATTACGTTACTCACTTTAAGTAATTTAATGGATTATGTCACAAACTACATTTTGGGGAATGTAATCTGTAATCTGTAGGGGATTACATTTTAAAAGTCGCCTTCTCAACACTGATGCTCCAACATCTAAACAGAAGCACCTGGACATTACATCAAGTGGAAAAGAAACCGTGAGGTGAGTCGACCTGAGCCCAGCGATAATTACGTTTTTCATGTCCAAAACACGTGTATCTGTCACACGTGGTGAGTACTTAACATGTGCAAAGTAGACACGACAATAACAAACGATTACTCGATTATTCAAACAAAATAATGGACAGAATAATCGATTACTGTAATAATCGATAGCTGCAGCTCTAGATGCGTCTGTCTTGGAGTCTTGGATCTTTGCTTTTTCACTTCAAATTTCACGCCCTGAATTTTGACTGAATATTTGTGCGGAATATTTAAAAGGTGATTTTTTTTATTCTGAAATTTTAAAAACGTTGACGATGTGTACTTCAGACTAAAAATAATAGGTTTTTTTAAGAGTTAGAAGATTCATAGGGAGAAATTCAGCGGTGTTTAAAATTCAAAATCCGAAAAAATGATCTTCTCACGAGAACGACTCAGACGGACAAAGAGAAACGGCGAGAAGCTTCATTAAAGCAGCTCCGCAGATAAAAAAACATCGACTCGTTTGTTTTCGACTTTTGTTTTGTGATTAACTTGTCCAATCAGCAGAGAATATGTGCCAGCATAAAACAGTCTGAGGTTTAAATATGTGTTTAAATCCCCGGAGGAGCAGCTCTGTGTCTCTGGTGTAAACCGACGCTTTTAAAAACTCGCTCGTCTGTAGATTTGTGACGTCGCGTGTGGCTGAAGCTCCCGGTAAATCCCAGGTGAGGAAACGCTGTAAATCGAGCAGGAGCAACTTTGGAAAGATTAAAAAAAAACAGGATCACGTAGAGCAGGTGAAAACGAACGAGTTTAACCTCCTGAGACCCAAGCTTTTGTCTGTGTGCAAAAAAACCGATGCGAAATACAATGAGGACAGTGGGTCAATCAAACTGTACGACACAAATCGGTTAAAAAATGTAAAAAGTACAGATAAAGTGCTAATCAGCTGTTTATTTCAAGCCCTAAATATGCCAAAGGTGACGCAGGTCGACCGCGAGCAGGTCGGAGGTTAAAAACACACACAAAGGCGTGAAAATGTGGTCCGTGGTTTTCATTTCTGGCTTTCAGTCATTACAAAAAAAAAAGTGGAGGTGCAAAAAGTGCAAAAAGGTACAAAATGGAGACGGGCGGCAGTTTCCCTCCAGCAGCAGAACCGTCCGGCGATTTACAACTTTAAACTCACCCAAATATTCCCAAGTTTACCTCACGACATAAACAATAACACGACACAGCCCCAATGTCCTCAAACGACGACGTGACGTTTCCTGATGCTCTCGTCTGTACGATCACTACAGTGTGTCCGATTTTAATGCCGTATGAGGACAGAGATATTCTTCTACATAAACACATTGGTTTCATTCTTTATTTTTTTTCTTTTGGGAGCTGCTGTAGAGGTTTTTCGTTGATTTCTGCCTTTTTTTCATTGAAATCGGTGTAATATTGTGTCCCTCAATGTGGCGAACAAGAGGAAGTTTTAAAAAAAGTGAATATCCCGGTGCTAAGAGGCAGAAATGTGAGTTCCTCGTATGAGTAACAGGGTCTCAGGAGGTTACGGTAAGAATGACAGAATAAATGATCCCGGGGAAGATCGTCTGTGCGTCTTTAGTCGAACTCGGCCTGTTTCTCATCTAGTTTGTGTTTTTCTTCGACCGTTCGCCCCTCAACCCTTTGGCCTGGGTTTTTGGGTTTGTTTCTGAGACTCACCGACTCCTCCGAAGGGCAGGGCGCACACAGTGAAGTGCACCAGGCAGTCGTTGGCCAGAAGAGCTCCGCTGGACGTCTCCGAGATCATCCTCTGAATGAGCTACAGGAGAAACAGGAGAACCTTAAACACAATCGTCCAAATCCTCTTCCGTTTCTGCGGCGCATTTTTACAAAAAAGCAGTTTCCAAAATGCTGCGCGGAGATCACAAAACGGAGGCAGCAAAAAGGTTAAGTCCTAAAACAATAAAACCAGTCAAATCAATAAAAGCGAAACCATAAAACTCATAAAATAGTCGTAAATATGTAAAATAAAGATGTGACCATGTAAGATCTGTGGCAATAAAGCAATAAAACCAATGAAAACACCTGTTAAACACCTGTTTAATGCCGTCCAGGCTGTGATTCGCTTATAAAATCATCCAGAGGGCGAATGTAAAGTGTGATTCTGTAATTCCAAAGTTTCCAGGTTGTTTTTAGAGTTTGTGGGCGAATTTTTAGATGAATTAGGACCACTATAGTCGCCTTTATTATTTTCAGGAGCTATACAATTATATAATTATTAGTTATTTTACACCAGCTACTTTTTTTTTTTAGAATTTATTATCACTTTTTATACTTTTACTGTTTTTTTTATTATATTATATTGTGATTGTGAGCTCCTGTGTCCACATAATTCCTCTTGACGGTTAATAAAGTTCGTCTAAGTGTCTCTAAAGCTGCACCTTCTTGTCCTCGGTGAAGACGTAGATGACCAGAGGTTTCTCTCGCTCGTTGATGAACCGAATGGCGTCGTCCACTCCTCTGACGGGGAGAATGGGCAGAACCGGGCCGAAGATTTCCTCCTGCATGATCTTAGCGTCTGGAGACACGTCCTTCAGCACCGTGGGACCTGCGACAGCACCCAGAGCCTCAGAGGAGCGAAATGAGGCGGTTCAGGGAAGGGACAAGATCTCGGGAGACATAAGATCGTGAGGAAACGCATGAGGGAAATGATGTTGTGAGATTTGTTTTTACTTGTGTCGGACAAAAATGTGTGAAACAAAGGTGAGCTACATCTCTTACAGCTCCAAAAATAAAATAAAAAGAAAACTGAGTCATGAAATTTATATATTAGGAATGATGTTAAATGTTTTCTGATCTTTAATACTGTTACATCTCCACAAACCTGACTCGTATTTGGCCTGGAGGATGGAATCTTGCAGGTGCCACCTCCAGAAAAGTTACACACTGTAGCTTTAAATCACTATATGAACATAAATTGTCTTAATCTGAAAAGTGAATTCTGTCAGTGACATTCAGAGAAAGAAGAAAGAACCGAGCAAAGGACGAGCTCCAGAGGAGGAGAGTCTGTTTATAGAGAAACGACTTTCTGCCCGGATACAAGAGGAAAACTCTGGGGCAGGACTTTAAAAGGTCTCACTGTTTTTATTCGGGTGTTAACAGACTAGATGTGTCCCTCAGGTGCCCTGGTTTTGCCCCGGTTGTGCCCCGGTTTTGCCCTGGTTGTGCCCCGGTTGTATCCCTCCGGTCTTACCGATGTAGCGGTCGTTCTCGTCGTAGTCTCCGCCCACGGCCACGGCTCCGCCCTCCATCAGACCCACGATCCTGTGGAAGTGCCTCTGGTTTATGATGCGGCCGTAATCTTTAAAGCTCTGAGGGTTTTCTGTGTAAAACTCCTAAAACAGAAACAACACAACAGCGTTTTGAGGTGCGCCCCTGGTGGCCGACTGTGAAAACGCCCCATGGCATTAATATATTTTAGTGCTCATAGTCACGCATAGAATTTAATTCTCAATGTCAATCCAAGATGGCCGCCTCCTGGTTCGTCAGGGGGCGTGGCCATAATACTGTTTTTGTTTGTCTTCACATGACGTCGGACGGCTCCCAAAAAAGAATATAAGTATATCTCTTAACATGGGAACAGCAAATATGTTTTTTAAAGCTCTCGGTCTTCCCCACATCACCGCGGGGTCACTGATGAGTGTCGGGAGCGTCTGCACCACCTCGTCCAGGTCGACCGCTGACCTCCCGCTGACTTCCATTCATTTTAGCAGCAGTAAATATGGCCCAGGCCTTGGGTGTGGGTCACTGGGAAACTGCTGTTCGTGCTGAGGGCCAGAGGCTGAAGCTGCACCACCTCCTCTCACACGGACCATGCGCTCGGCGTAGTGGGAGCAATAGGCCTAAATCTATCCTTTATATTCAAGAGGCAATAAGGAAAACAGCATTTGGAGAGAAGAGGAGCAGGTCTGTGGGGCGGCGAGGACGAGCGGGTCTGATACTCACCAGTGCAGGAGACAGAACAAAGCTAAAGGAGGTAATAAACACCACTACAGTTAGTAGAAGACGTACCACTGTTGGACAGACTGTGCTCTCCGTCAGAGGCACTCACTATTGGAACAGTTTTCCTCTGACAATAAGAGAACGTCTGTCTCTGTTCACTTTTAAACTGCACCTTAAACTGTGGATGAAGGAAAACCAAGTCTGTGAGCACCTTTAACTAGACTTTTATTTCTCTATTTTGTTTTGTAATGTGTTATAGTGTTTTTTTGTGTCACTTGCCGAGAGACAACAGATGGACATTAGCATCTTTGCTATAATCTGACATATTTACACTGTTATTTACATGTGTTCATTAATATGTACTGTCCCTATCAAATAAATACATAAATAAAAATAAAGGATGTGCAGTGGTAGTGTGTAGTAGTGTGTAGTAGTAGTGTGTGTAGTAGTAGTAGTGTGTAGTAGTGTGTAGTAGTGTGTAGTAGTGTGTAGTAGTGTGTAGTAGTAGTGTGTAGTAGTAGTAGTAGTGTGTAGTAGTGTGTAGTAGTGTGTAGTAGTAGTGTGTGTAGTAGTAGTAGTGTGTAGTAGTGTGTAGTAGTAGTAGTGTGTAGTAGTGTGTAGTAGTAGTAGTGTGTAGTAGTAGTGTGTGTAGTAGTAGTAGTGTGTAGTAGTAGTAGTGTGTAGTAGTGTGTAGTAGTAGTAGTGTGTAGTAGTAGTGTGTGTAGTAGTAGTAGTGTGTAGTAGTGTGTAGTAGTAGTAGTGTGTAGTAGTAGTGTGTGTAGTAGTGTGTGTAGTAGTGTGTGTAGTAGTGTGTGTAGTAGTAGTAGTGTGTAGTAGTGTGTAGTAGTAGTAGTGTGTAGTAGTGTGTAGTAGTGGTAGTGTGTAGTAGTAGTGTGTGTAGTAGTGTGTGTAGTAGTGTGTAGTAGTAGTAGTAGTGTGTAGTAGTGTGTAGTAGTAGTAGTGTGTAGTAGTGTGTAGTAGTAGTGTGTAGTAGTAGTAGTAGTAGTGTGTAGTAGTCGTGTGTAGTAGTGTGTAGTAGTAGTGTGTGTAGTAGTAGTGTGTAGTAGTAGTGTGTAGTAGTAGTGTGTGTAGTAGTAATGTGTAGTAGTAGTGTGTAGTAGTAGTGTGTAGTAGTGTGTAGTAGTAGTAGTAGTGTGTAGTAGTAGTGTGTAGTAGTAGTAGTAGTGTGTAGTAGTAGTGTGTAGTAGTAGTAGTAGTGTGTAGTAGTAGTGTGTAGTAGTAGTAGTAGTGTGTAGTAGTAGTAGTGTGTAGTAGTGTGTTGTAGTAGTGTGTAGTAGTAGTGTGTAGTAGTAGTGTGTAGTAGTGTGTAGTAGTACTAGTATTAATAGTTGTAGTGTTTTGGTGTGTGTACATTAGTCGTACCTTGATGCATTTGCGTATCTCGTCCACCACTCGCTCCTGGACACTGGGTTCACACAGAACATAATCTGGAGCGATACACGTCTGACCACAGTTCACGAACTTCCCCCACGTGATCCTCCTGAAGACACACACCAGACACACACCAGACACACACATGAGACACACACCGGACACACACCGGACACACACCGGACACACACCGGACACACACCGGACACACACCGGACACACACCGGACACACACGAGACACACACCAGACGCACACCAGACACACACCAGACACACACCAGACACACACGAGACACACACCAGACACATACCAGACACACACCAGATACACACCAGACACACACCAGACACACACCAGACACACACCAGACACATACCAGACACACACGAGACACACACCAGACACACACCAGACACACACCAGATACACACCAGACACACACCAGACACATACCAGACACACACGAGACACACACCAGACACATACCAGACACACACCAGATACACACCAGACACACACCAGACACACACCAGACACATACCAGACACACACGAGACACACACCAGACACACACGAGACACACACCAGACACACACCAGACACACACCAGACACACACCAGACACACACCAGACACACACATGAGACACACACCAGACACACACCAGACACACACCAGACACACACCAGACACACACCAGACACACACATGAGACACACACCAGACACACATGAGACACACACCAGACACCCCAGACACACACGAGACACACACCAGACACACACGAGACACACACCAGACACACACATGAGACACACACCAGACACACACCAGACACACACCAGACACACACCAGATACACACCAGACACACACATGAGACACACACCAGACACACACCAGACACACCAGACACACACGAGACACACACGAGACACACACGAGACACACACCAGACACACACCAGACACACACCAGACACACACCAGACACACACGAGACACACACCAGACACACCAGACACACACGAGACACACACCAGACACACACGAGACACACACCAGACACACACATGAGACACACACCAGACACACACCAGACACACACCAGACACACACATGAGACACACACCAGACACACACCAGACACACACCAGACACACACCAGACACACACCAGACACACACCAGACACACACCAGACACACACATGAGACACACACCAGACACACACCAGACACACGAGACACACACGAGACACACACCAGACACACCAGACACACACGAGACACACACGAGACACACAACAGACACACCAGACACACACCAGACACACACCAGACACACACCAGACACACACCAGACACACACCAGACACACACCAGACACACACCAGACACACACCAGACACACACCAGACACACACCAGACACACACCAGACACACAGGAGTTTATCATCTTTATAAGGACCATTTAAAGATCCTCTATTACAAAAGTATTATATTGTTACAGGAGATGCAATGAAACACTATGATATTAATGGACTTAGTTTATAGTGTCAAATGCATAAGCAACATATATGTGTGAATGTGCCTTTGTGGGATTATAGTTTGAAATTGTGAAAAAATAAAAGTGAAACTGAATGAAATAATACAGTCATTACACACATCACACTACAGCACAACTCCTGCACAGGTACAGTTCATATGGGAAGTGTTTAAGTTCATTTAGTTCAATGATTCTCAGCATTTTTATACAGTGAAAATAAGTACAGAGTTTCTCAGGGTGTTTTATACTTTATAATATATCGAGGCTTCTCTTAATACAGACTGTAGGGGAGTTACACTATCACTTTTCCTTTTTTAATGATGATTTCTTTTCATTCCCCCTCCTCTCCACACTCTCCTGCTCTTTTCACACTCACTGTGCTCTAAAATCCTCTTTCTGAACACTGAGACTCTGTTAGAAATTCTCCACGAACCGTTTTCTGAGGAAAACTTCTGAGAGTCTAAGAAATACAGATGTCGTGTATGTCGAGTCGCGTCATTGGTGCGTATACGAGTGCATTTGATTTAAGTCGATGTGAAGCCAAAATCATCCAGATGATCCTAGTGAAGCTGTGTGGAGTTTAAAAACACAGAGGAGCCACATGATGACATCACAAAGTGGAATAGAGTGTTTGTTGTTGGAGAGACTAAATAAAAGTTTCTGAAATCTTCTTTGTGCCGTGTGTTTCCTCACCGACAGGCGACTGCCAGGTCACAGTCCGGGTGCACGTAACAGGGGCTCTTCCCTCCCAGCTCCAGGGTGACGGGCGTCAGGTGAGCACCTGCCGCCTGCATCACCTGTCGCCCCACGGAGGTGCTGCCCGTGAAGAAGATGTGCTCCCAACGCTGCCGCAACAGCTCCTGAGTCTCTGCCACACCACCAGGGACCACCGGGTACAGGTCCTGAGGAGAGACCGGGACTGAGCCGAGACTGAGCCGGGACTGAGCCGGGACTGAGCCGGGACTGAGCCGGGACTGAGCCGAGACTGAGCCGGGACTGAGCCGAGACTGAGCCGGGACTGAGCCGGGACTGAGCCGGGACTGAGCCGAGACTGAGCCGAGACTGAGCCGGGACTGAGCCGGGACTGAGCCGGGACTGAGCCGGGACTGAGCCGGGACTGAGCCGGGACTAAACAAAGACTAAACTAAGACTAAACCAGGACTAAATCAGGATAAAAGAAAAACTAAATGAGGACTAAAGAAGAACTAAATAAAAACTAAACCAGGACTAGAGCAGGACTAGAGCAGGACTAGAGCAGGACTAGAGCAGGACTAGACCAGGACTAGAGCAGGACTAGAGCAGGACTAGAGCAGGACTAGACCAGGACTAGACCAGGACTAGACCAGGACTGTCCCGGTGTTTGCGTAAAGAGTTCTGACCTGGTCCAGGTACTGGGGCAGCAGCTCGGCCATGACCTCAGACGAGTGACAGCTCAGCTCCGACGGTTTTATCACCGCCGCATTTCCTGAAACACAAACCACACACAAAACTGGAGGAGACCGTTTAAAGCTGCACTGTGTAACTTTTCTGGCAGGGGGTTTGTCCGGAATGTTCCGCAGTGTGACATTAAACAGCTCTACTTTACATTTATTCAGTCACAGTTGGTTTAGAGCTTAAAAATCCCTAGAAAAACAGACATTCTGACAGTGAGCGGCGTCGCCTCTCCACAGATCTGACCTGGAACTTGGTCTGGTTTGGTCTCCGTGAGGATGGAAAGATTTAATGCCGCACTGTGGAACATCCTGCCCTTTTACAGACTGGTAAATACAGCCTGGAAACAGAACTCAGTGAAGTTTAAGTGTTTCACATGCAGCTGCAGCGCCCTCGTGTGGCGGCGCTGCTGAACTGCACCCACACACTCTCGGGGCCGCAGATCGTAAATAGACGATATTTACGGGGGAAACGTTTGGAAACATGTGATGACGACTTCCTGTGGGCTCTGTTCGCGGCAGTAAGTCTGACAAAAAGTAGGAAAAATGAGAAAATGTCCCAGTTTTCTTCATCTCCGTGTCGTTGAATCGTTCCGTTGTGTTCGGCTCATCCGCAATTCCAACCGTACCTCAGTTTTCCCCATTTCCCCCACTGACGCACGACTCCGAACGCACCGGGAACATGCGATTAGAAGAGACGAGGACGATTCCAAACCGCGCGTGCGTCTGCAGGCTTCACTTTACCGACGATCACGTTTACTTCAGCGGGTTTGATCGGAGTCGCTCGAGCCCGGAGTCGGGAACAACAGCGGAAGTTTCATCGCAGGTTTCCAAACGTCTTCCTGGTTTGCGACGTAAGCGTGAATAGAGCCCATTCTAAAAATGTCCCGCTGAACCTTTCCTGAACAGCTTCAGACGTCACGGGCCACGTTCTGTAGTCACAGTTTTTGTTTATTTTGGTGTATTTTGTAGACGGAGTTCACTCTCTGTCCCGTGTTCTCCTCTGCTGGTGCACTGGATTTATCCGCGCTCACCCAAAGACGTCCGGAAACATGCGGATGACGACTTCCGGTGTGGTTCCCGACACCGGACATGTGATAAAACAATAAAACCGTGGATTCAGCAGCAGCAGCAGCGTCTTCACAGCCTGCCAAAGCTTTCCACGGGGGACGGGGCTCTGACTGCGTCTTCGATGTCACAGCTGGTTTTGATCTGCCAAACATCACGGAAACCCACAGCCGCATCTTTTATTTTTTATTAAATTAAGTAGTGCTGCCACTAACGACTAATTTTCTAACGATTAATCTCTCGACTAATTTTTCGATTAGTCGACTAATCTAAACGACTAATTAAAAAAACAAAAACAAGCGGTTCTAACACACACAAGTGTGTGTGTTAGATTTTCCCGGGAGGTTACCTTGTGTGTGCGAGTTGCAAAGGTTATTGCTGTTCTGTCTGTTGTGTTTGTGCTCATTCGACAATGTTGAACAACGATATGCACACACAATTTAACGATATGCACGAGCAGCATATGCAACGGTATTCTCAATACCTCATGCATCGTGGTCGTGCTCCCGCGCCTCGGGTGTAGCCGCTGTTAGCCGCGCCGGTGTCCGCCTCGAGTGTAGTACGACTAGTGGTGTGGAGGGGAAATACCTGATCTCAGGCAAGCAAAAGGTCTCTGGACGAGCCGTTTGAGACCAAAAATAAATAAAGGCGAATATTCGACCAAAAAATTGTATTCGACTCATTTTCACATTCGATTACGTCGACAACGTCGAATAATCGCGGCAGCACTAAAATTAAGACAAATTATAAAACACAAATGAACAGGCGATTTATAAAAGGAAAAAAGCAAGAACAGAATGACGTCTGGATGAAGAAAACCGGGACATTTTCTCAGTTATTAGAGTTGTCAGAGTTATTAGAGTTGTCAGAGTTATATATCGCCAAAAGTAATTTTTTTAGTATATTTTACTAAATTATTGTGTTACAGCTGCAGTTTTGTGGTTTGTTCAGAGGAAGGAAACTTATTTATGCGACACATTTGACATTTTCACTGTTTTGAGGATTGAAATGTCTGAAATGTTTCATATGAACTTTGCGCAAGAAGTGGTTTAACAAAGACTTTTAGTGTCACTAGCACAATTTAGCCTTTATTTTTTATTGAACCGTATCGATTTGAAATATATCGCATGGAATCGAAAGTTCACTGTACGAGATATGCATCGTATCGGCAACTTCTTAATGACACCCGGCCCTAATCACAGGGTGGAACAGCTTAGAGCTTTGGAGATGTACACAGACGAAGAATAAAGAGAACACAAATGAACAGGCAATTTAGAAAAGGAAAAAAGCAAGAGCAGAATGACGTCTGGATGAAGAAAACCGGGACATTTTCTCACCTTTCCCAGATTTTGTCAGAGTTATTATCGCCGACAGAGCCCAAAAAAAGTCGTCATCCGCATGTCTCCAAACATCTGCCAGTTTTGACATAAGCGTGAAGAGCGGCAATTTTGATTTATGGATTTTGGATTTTTTTATTTGTCATTAAATAACTTTAACAGCAGATCTGCATTTTGGGTCCCTCCTGTTTCAATGTGACATGTTTTAAATCGTACTTTGTTTAAACCGTACCCTGGGTGTCCAGAAAGGCGCCTAATAAATAAAATGTGTCATTGTTATTATCAGAATGATGTGGAGCTGTATCAGAACACGTAAAGAGCCTGATCCTGTCATTCCTGACCTGCGGCGATGGCTCCCACCAGCGGCTGCAGGGTGACGGCCCAGGGGTAGTTCCAGGCCCCGATGATCAGGACCAGGCCCAGGGGCTGAGGCTGGACGAAGACCCGGTCCTGGAGCGTCAGAAGAGTTTTCTCCACCGGACGAGGAGCCGCCCACTCACACAGACGGTCCAGAGCCAGATGGATCTCCTCCTCACAGCCCAGAGTCTCAAACAGCTCCGTGCTCTGCTCACTCTGAGGAGAAAGGCCCGGGAAGTCCAGATATGAACCAGAAACCAGGTCAAAACATCTGTGATCTGACAAACTCCACCTGAGACTCTCACCTGTCTCACCTCTGCCGTTTATTCCTGGTTTTAGTCCTGGTTTAGATCTGGTTTAGACTTTATTTTGAGCTAGTTTATTCCTGGTTTTAGTCCTGGTTTAGTCCTGGTTTAGACCTTATTTTGAGCTAGTTTATTCCTGGTTTAGACTTTATTTTGAGCTGGTTTATTCCTGGTTTTAGTCCTGATTTAGACGTGATTTAGTTCTGGTTCAGATTCAATATAGACCTGGTTTAGACCTGGTTTAGACCTGGTTTAGTCCTGGTTTATTCCTAGATTAGACATTATTTAGTTCTGGTTCAGACCCGATTTAGACATGATTTAGCCGTGATTTAGCCCTGGTTTATTCCCGGTTTAGTCTTGGTTTAGGACTGATTTAGTTTAGAATTGATATAATCCTTGTTTTGTTCTGGTTTATTCCTGGTTTAGAGTCGATTTAGAGCTGATTTAGAGTTGATTTAGAGCTGATTTAAGACCTGATTTAAACCTGGTTTAGACCTGATTTTTGACCTAGTTCAGTCCTGGTTTATTCCTGGTTTAGTTTGGACCTGATTTAAGATTGATTTAGTCATGGTTTAAATCTGATTTATTCATGGTTTAGACTTGATTTCGTTCTGGTTTATTCCTGGTTTAATCCTGGTTTATTCTTGGTTTAGTGCTGGTTTAGTGCTGGTTTATTCTTAGTTTAGTCCTGGTTCAGACCTGGTTTATTCCTGGTCTACACAGTCCCACAGCTAATTCCAAACTCGTACTTTTCCCAGGTCTTTCTTCAGGGCCTCGGCGATCTCGCTCTTTCGCTCCGTCACAAACTTCAGCAGGTTCCTCAGCTGTTGTTTCCTGAACTCCAGCGGTCGAGTCCTGCCCGTCCTGAAGGCCTCCCGCGCCCTCTGCACCACCTGCGCCTCCCTGGACATCTCCTGCAGCAGAGGCGGACACTACAGTCACATTTACCTGCTGGTTTCCATGGATACGTCACTGCTGCGACCGGAATGTTCCACAGTGTGACATTAAACAGCTCTACTTTACATTTACTCCATTACAGGTGGTTTTATAGAGATGTAGAGATGGAGATGTTATTACTTCGTCTGGAATGTTTCACAGTGTGGCTTTAAACCTTTCTATCGTCACGGGGACCAACCCGGACCAAGTTACAGGTCAGATCTGTGGAGCGGCGACCCTGCTCACAGTCACAATGTCTGTTTTTCCAGGCATTTTTCAGCTATAAACGCACCTGCAATTGAATAAATGTAAAGTAGAACTGTTTAATGTCACACTGTGGAACATTTCAAGCAGAAAAATTATGTATCCATAGAAACAAGCAGACAATCAAAAAGTTACACAGTGCAGCTGTAATAAAACTACTAAAAACAGACCAAAATGAATGAACTAAATAAAATAAATGCCATATGTCAGAAATAACATAACGGTGCATGTTTATTTATAACATTAAAGACTAAAAATTGCATAAATCAAAAAAAAGAGGAACATTTCCCGACGATTCTGCAGAAAGCGCTTTGTTTTTGTTTTGATGCTGTGCTAGCTTTAGCCTTAGCAATGCGCGATTATCAAACCTCCGTAACTGAATGCAAGCTTTATATGTTTAATTATAATTTCGTTCTTAATGTTAATGCTTAAATAAATAGATTTCTTACCTTGAAATGTAAAACCACGGTGTAAAAAGTAAGAAAAAGTGTCGCTTCGTACTTTCGTACTTATTACTGTGTTGTAAACTTTAGCCTGAAATCCGCGTCAGCCATTGGTTCAGCAGCAAGTCAGTCTGAAGAGGGACCAATCAGAGAGTAGAACAGACACTAAGTCCCGCCCACACAACAATAAAAAAAAAACTCGCCCAAAGATCAAATTCTCACAGTTTTTTGGCCAACTAAGGTCACTTACGGTCATATATTACCTTTTTCCAACAGTTTTTTGTGACTTTAACGGACTAAAATGGGACGAGACAGTTGTTAATTAAAAAATACCTGAAACTGAGGCAAAACTGATTTTTTATTACTTATTTTTCCATTTTAATTTGACTTAATTATGTCTTATTTCACATCCGTATTTTGCTCTTTTTTGCTGCTTATTAAGAATTTATTAATACAATTTATATTTTTTATTCTTGGTTATATTATGTTGCAATGTGTGAGCTACTGTGTCCAAATAATTTCCCTTGTGGATCAATAAATTCTGTCTTTAAGTTGAAGTCTAATAATGCCGACTACTATTTACTAGTTCTAGATTTATTTATTTCAGACTTTTCGTTTAATGTGACGATACAGAATCGATATATCGCCAAGAGTATTTTTCTTTTTTTTTTGGTATATTTTACTAAATTATGTTGTTACAGAGCTACAGTTTTGTGGTTTGTTCTGAGGAAGGAAACTTATTTCTGCGACACATTTGACATTTTCACTGTTTTGAGTAAGTAAAAGTTTGTGTTTCATATGAACTTTGCACGAGAAGTGGTTTAACAAAGACCAAAAATAAAGAGTTACTCAAACACGTGAACTCCAGGTCTGATTTTGTGGAGGAAACACCATTAAAACACAACTTAAAGCTCCAAAGAGTCAGTTTTGTGTAATACAGGAGCTTTAAACTGTAACTGCAGGTAAAAAGTGTTAAATTAAATGAGCACAGAAGCCTCGGGTCTGGTTACACGTCACTCCTTTAATTGGAAAATGCATACACGTGAACATGGTCAAAATCTCGCGGGTTTTTACAGGCAAATCTTAATACACGAGTACAGTCTTTACAGTAGTAGTAGAAAGAGAGTCGGAGCTGCCTTGGTGTAGATTTTTATCGTCATTTCTCAGTAGGATTTTTCTTATTAAATCCTTGGCAGATTATATTATAAATTATTTACATTTTGTGCTTTTTAAACTGGCGAGACGTCCCCACACATTCAGCCACTCATGCAACACTCGCAATGTATTTACATCAGGTTCAGGTTCGCTACGACGAACGGGACTCGGGAGCGGTGGACGTTTAAAGCCGCGCTGCGTCGCTTTTCCGGCGGAGGGTCCGTCTAGTGCTCCGTCTCCGTGGAGATGCTACTGCTTTAAGGTCAGATCTGCGGAGAGGCGACGCCGCTCACGGTCAGAACGCCTGTTTTTCTGAGCTCTAAAACCACCTGTGATGGAATAAACGTGAGGTGGAGCTGCTTAAAGTCACACTGTGGGACATTCCAGGCAGAGCAATGACGTATCCATGGAAACGAGCAGGTTAGGACGGACCCAAAACCGTAAAGTTACACAGTGCAGTTTTAAATGTGTTAAAATAAGAAATAAGGGAAGGATTTGGAGCTTGGAGTTTGACAAACAGGTCACGTAACACGTTCTATAAATTCATGATGTCATAATTTCAGATGAATCCGGGTTCGTTTAACTCTGTTTCAGTTTTTGAAAGAAATCCACAAACTTCTGATCCACAAACGGTGAAACTTCTCATTATTATTTGTTTGGGATCAGCTCCATAAACGAGGAATTACAGAGAACTGGACCAGAAACCAGAAACCAACAGAGCTGGACAGAACAATCTGACAGATACACGGAGAACTCCATCTGTGAATCCGGGTTTAGTCCTGGTTTAGTCCTGGTTTAGCCCTGGTTGAGTCCTGGTTTAGTCTTGGTTTAGTCCTGGTTTAGTTTGGATCCAGTTTAGTCCCGGTTTAGTCAGAAGGAATATTACAAAAACACAAAAAAATTAAACCGTGACATCTTAATTGTCCCTAAAAATATATGTGGACGTCATTCATAAACCAGGACTAAACCAGGACTAAACCAGGACTAAACCAGGACTAAACCAGGTCTAAACCAGGTCTAAACCAGGACTAAACCAGGACTAAACCAGGACTAAACCAGGACTAAACCAGGCCTAAACCAGGCCTAAACCAGGCCTAAACCAGGACTAAACCAGGACTAAACCAGGACTAAACCAGGACTAAACCAGGACTAAACCAGGACTAAACCAGGCCTAAACCAGGACTAAACCAGGGACTAAACCAGGACTAAACCAGGACTAAACCAGGACTAAACCAGGACTAAACCAGGACTAAACCAGGACTAAACCAGGACTAAACATGAGTAAATTGACGTGCCGCTGTAATAAAAGGAGATCCCAAACCATTTTCCACAAAAAAGTGATGTTGATTTGGTAAAGACAAAATTCCTTATTGTCCTTATTCAGTCAGATGCCCTCCCGGTGCGTCAGATGCCCTCCCGGTGCGTCAGATGCCCTCCCGGTGCGTCAGATGCCCTCCCGGTGCGTCAGATGCCCTCCCGGTGCGTCAGATGCCCTCCCCGTGCGTCAGATGCCCTCCCGGTGCGTCAGATGCCCTCCCGGTGCGTCAGATGCCCTCCCGGTGCGTCAGATGCCCTCCCGGTGCGTCAGATGCCCTCCCGGTGCGTCAGATGCCCTCCCCGTGCGTCAGATGCCCTCCCGGTGCGTCAGATGCCCTCCCCGTGTCTCCATGAGGTCTTACCCTGTGTAAAAGCTGCTCTCCCTGTACTTTACACCTCTACAAACGTGTTCTGAAAAGCGTAAATACTGAAATTCTGTGAGGAAAAACCGTTTGAAATCTCCTTTTACTAAAGAATCTCTGGATTCCCTCGACTTCCCCGAGCGTATTCCCATTTCCTCTGAACCTTTGAAACCCGGGAACAGCTCCTTTGTTGGCTTTATAAAGTGCTTATACTCAGACAGAACAGAAACGAGGCGCCTTCTCCGGTCCTTTCGGCTGAAAATCCGCGTAACAGGCAAACGGTATTTTTGTTCCAGCCTCCGGCCGTTCAACTGCGAGAACTTCGACATTTCAAGACAGACAGGAGCCGCCATCTTCAGATAAAAACGAATAAATAAAAGACATAATAACATCTTAAAATCATGAAGTCCGAAGTCGGTTTTTCGTGGTAAAAAAAAAAGTCTTTTCGGCGGAGAATTGTCCGGTGCGACAGTTCGACTCGTCTTTGGTTGGAGATTCGGGTGTTTTTTTTCTGGTCGTTACAGATGAGCGAAGGGAAAGTGAAAGTGAAAGTGCTCGATTTGCTACGGGGAGACGCGGGCGCCGCTCTGTGATGTCATCAGCCCGCGACAACGTGGGAGGAAAAAGAGGAGGAGGAAGAGAAAGAGGAGTGAGGTTCAGATGTGGTCCCTCTGGTTTAGGGGAAGAAGAGGAGGAGAAAAAAGAGAGATGAAGAGAGAGACGCAGAGAGAAAGAACTAGTGAATGAAGAGAGGAAGAAGAGAGAGAGATGGAGGAAAGGAGGGAGAGAGAGATAGAGGGAGATTAAAGAGAACTGAACAGAGAAAAAGGAGAGAGAAAAGGAAAGAAAGACGTAGTAAATTAATAAAGGAAGACGAGAGAGGGGAAGAATTGAGAGAGAACGAGAGAGAGGGAGAAGAGAGGAAGAAAAGAGGGAGAGGAGAGATGGAGAGAGAGAAAAAGGAGAGAGGAGTGAAAGGAGGAGAAGTGGTAGGCGTCTGTTATTCGTACAGAGTGACCGTGCAGTAGCAGAGACTAGAGATCCTGCGGTCCACACTCGCTTTGTCTGAAAACACACAAACGATTCGATTATAAAAGGAAACCGCAAACTATTTATTCAAGTGATAAAGTAAATGTGTCGTGAGCAGATGAGGAATAACTCTGGAGCACCGCAAACTGTTTAGAATTAACTGTTTTTGTTTTTAAGAAAGAAAAAAATGAGGTGCAGAGACTTTACAGACGACAGAGTTCTCGTTCTCTGCACACGTCTTAATCAATGTTCCCTTGATTTTTTTTCCAGCACTGAGCAAATTGAAACGTGCCTGAGCCTCAGCGGCAGCTTCAGAACTGCACAGTGATCAGCACCATGGAGAGCAACAGATCGTCATGCTAAAAATCTATTAAACGACTTTGAAGGGTTAGTGTCCTTATGTGTGTGTGTGTGTGTGTGTGTATGTGTGTGTGTGTGTGTGTGTGTGGTGTGTGTGTGTGTGTGTGTGTGTGTGTGTGTGTGTGTGTGTGTGTGTGTGTGTGTGTGTGTGTGTGTGTGTGTGTGTGTGTGTGTGTGTGTGTGTGTGTGTGTGTGTGTGGGGTGTGTGTGTGTGTTTCGCTCACATTTGACCACGTTGTCGATGTCGGTCGGGTCCTGCAGGATTTTGGAGAGTCCGTCCAGTAACATGGAGGCTTTACTGTAGCGATAAGCGATGTCCTCAGACTGTTTGAACATCTCATCCAGAGCAGCAGACTGGACCTGAGGGGGAGGAGAGGAGAGGAGGAGAGGAGAGGAGGAGAGGAGGAGGAGAGGAGGAGGAGAGGAGAGGAGGAGGAGAGGAGAAGAGGAGAGGAGGAGAAGAGGAGAAGAGGAGGAGAGGAGGAGAGGAGGAGAGGAGAGGAGGGGAGGAGGAGAGGAGGAGAGGAGAGGAGGAGAGGAGGAGGAGGAGAGGAGAAGAGGAGGAGGAGAGGAGAGGAGGAGGAGAGGAGAAGAGGAGAGGAGGAGGAGGAGAGAGAAGAGAGGGTTAAGTTTAAAGGTCACATATTGTACAGTCAGAATGTGCAACACCCGTGAATGCTTCTGTGATAACGTACATATTTTAAATCTAAAACATCTTAATTAAAGAAATGTTGCACAGACTCCAGCTTTAGACTGCGGTGTCCAGTGGAGCTGAAGCTGCCGTAAACATCCCCACAAACAGTGGGTGTTACAGATCTGCTGCCGATGTGTCACAGGCCACAGAACCAGGGACGGGCACAAGTCGACTTATCGATAACTGAAGGTTAAGGATTTCGTCGATCACGTTCATTTTAATGGACAAACCGAATGTCGGTGTCTGTGCGTAACGTGAGGAGTCGAGGCTGCGTCTGGAGCTGGAGCCTCACAGTCCCACGAGCTCTGGCTCCTTGGAGATCCCTATATTCCTCAGAGTGTGTTTCCCTGCACATCAGTGTCCCGGGTGTGATCGGGTTTTTGAGTGTCCCGGTTTCACATGTTTACGCAGCATCTGCAACGCGACATACGCACAGAACAGACTCAGCATCAGCAGAACATCCTCTGTCACAGAGAGAACACTCATATTCACTGAGTCACAGAGAGGACACTCATATTCACTGAGTCACAGAGAGAACACTCATATTCACTGAGTCGAGTCCTTTAGTCCCACAGCAGCAGCACAAGGAAAGAGCTGCTTTTTTTAGTTTATGCAAATGAGTCGTGTTGATTTAAGTTTAGTTTGTGTAAAACATAAATGTTTAAATCTGCATTAAACTCATTCTGACCTCACACTGATGGAGTCTGGAGGTTTATATGTTGTAAAGTTGAGTTTATTTATGCAAATTAGGAACAGTAATAATGATCATTTTAATATAAAATGTTAATGATTAACCAATAATTGATCATTAATTCTCCCGATGATCGATAATTGAATCGAACGCTCGTCCCTCCTGTGCGTCTGGGGCGCTGTCCACACAAACTGAAAAAGGCTCTTCTGTGGTTTCCTTCCTCTACATGTGCTGTTAAATGACCTCAGTCCAGAGCTTCACTCACTCAGAATCAGTTTCTATTGACCTTAAAACGTTGGTCTAACTCGCTCTACCTCATCCTGGGCTTTTTATTTCTCTACTTTGCCCCTAAATGGAGACGTGAACATGAAGACCAGAAGAACCCTCCTGAGGCTCCTGCTCCGCCGCTGGCCTCACTCCCTCAGTCCTCTTCTTCCACAGGCGGCGTTTTGAGGACTTCCCGCACTCAGAACTCACCATCTCCACCGCGTGGTTGTAGATGAGCTTCACTCAGAACTCACCATCTCCACCGCGTGGTTGTAGATGAGCTTCACTCAGAACTCACCATCTCCACCGCGTGGTTGTAGATGAGCTTCACTCAGAACTCACCATCTCCACCGCGTGGTTGTAGATGAGCTTCTCGGCCGTGACGCTGTTGATCTCGTCCACGAATCTCTGTTTGTCGGAGAAGAAGTGGTTGAGTTTATCGGTGAGGCTGCGGCACAGGGACAGGCAGCTCTTGTAGCGCTCGTTCAGACTCTTCACCACTGAAAACAAAAACACAAAAACACAAAACAGATATTTAAACACACAGGAGTAAAAGTGGAGGTGGTGCTTACAGAATTATTAGAATCTCACACAAAAATACTGCAGAGTTTCCCATAAATACAGGAAACTACAGCCAAACAGAAAGAGAACGAAAGCAAAATGGATGGAAAATAATTTGTTTCATCAGATTTTAAATCCCACTTTGCATTATTTTAACTTTAAATTATTTTAATTCTGAATTTTAGTTGCTGGAATTTTAAGTTCAATTTTTCCCTCGGCTTCAAATTAAAATTAAAAATGAAAATTTCCCTTTTTAAATATTCACCACAGATATTTTCAAGTCTTTGCGAATTTTAATGTTTTTAGGGCTTAAAAACATTTATGCAGAATATTTAAAAGGGATTTTTTTTTTTCATATTGAATTTTAAACACTTTGAAAACGTCTACTTAAAAATTTAAGCGACTAAAATTCAGAATAAAACATAAAAAGTGAGAAATTCAGTGGCATTTAAATGTCAAAATCTGATAAAACAAATTACATTCCATAAAAATCACACTTTGTTGCTCATTGAACTGAATAAAATGATAAATAAAATAGGATAAAATGAGTGTTTAAAGATTAAGAACAAGACACAAGTGACATTTATTCTCATTTATACTTTTCTGAGCTCCTCCTGTTCTCGTTTTTCAGTCTTTTTATAATTTAAACAACACATTAGGTAATATAAAAGCTGCTTATCTCAACCAGAAGAAATAAAATCTAAATAACAGCGTAATTTGACATTCAGATATAATATTGAAAAACACATTAATTGCGTTTTTTTTGTCCGTGACATTTGCACAGATTCGGGGGAAGTGAAAACCTGATCAGTTTCTGGCGTTAAAACCGTTTTCTTTCCCGTTTCTCAGCCGTTCGTGGCGTTTTCTCGGCGTTTTTCACCTTGCTTGACGGCGCTGGACGGGTTGAGTTTGGCCGATTTGATCTGAGCCTTGGCCAGATGCAGAGACGAGGCGAGAAGCTGCGCCGCCTTCATGTAGAGGACGAGCTGCTCCACCTGCCTGTAGGGGGCAGCACAACCACAGCACACGTCACACACACACTCACGTACGTTTACTCAGGTCGCGGTTATTTTAGACGCCGTTTTGAGGACTTTTTTTTGCTAAAGTGATGAGTAAACCCCGGGAGAAAACTGCAGATCTCTATTTAACCTGTGCGTTCTGTAGAAAAGACCCTTTTATCTCCCGTGAGCGACTCATTTTATTTAGATTTTATGAATATCAGAGCCCTGGTGAACTGAAAATGTGCCACAGTTACACGTCTATAAAGCAAAACCCGTTATCCAGTTATTAGTGCGTAAAATTAGGCATCAAAATTATACTTTACAAAGGAAATTGACTTTTAAATAATCAAATGTAACTTATTCTGCGCGATGTGTGTGATTCAGAACTCCCTCGTGCTGCATTTATGAAACCAAAGAAACGCTACAAGGAACAGAACTTTATTTCTGCAGGTAATAAAAACATTCTGAAGTCTGAAAAAAGACACTTGGTTGATGTTTATTTTCAAATGAAACACTCGGAGTTTAAGTCATCGGAGGAAAGAAAAATCCAAAGTTAAACTTTCCAGGTCCGTTTTCCCAAAGTGTTTAACCAACCACAACATCTGGGAGGGCATCTGACACAAGCTCTGAGTCTAACACCAGAGATACAGGAGGACGGGACTGAACCAGGACTAAACCAGGACTGAACCAGGACTAAAAAGCAGGACTAAACCAGGACTAAACCAGGACTGAACCAGGACTAAAAAGCAGGACTAAACCAGGACTAAACCAGGACTGAACCAGGACTAAAAAGCAGGACTAAACCAGGACTAAACCAGGACTAAACCAGGACTAAACCAGGACTAAACCTGGACTGAACTAGGACTAAAAAGCAGGACTAAACCAGGACTAAACCAGGACTAAACCAGGACTAAACCAGGACTAAAACTGGACTGAACTAGGACTGAAAAGCAGGACTAAACCAGGACTAAAACTGGACTGAACCAGGACTAAACCAGGACTAAAACTGGACTGAACCAGGACTGAAAAGCAGGACTAAACTAGGACTAAACCAGGACTAAACCTGGACTAAACCAGGACTGAACCAGGACTAAACCAGGACTGAACCAGGACTAAACCAGAACTAAACCAGGACTAAACCTGGACTAAACCAGGACTAAACCAGGACTAAACCAGGACTAAACCAGGACTAAACCAGGACTAAACCTGGACTAAACCAGGACTAAAAAAACAGGAGTGAACCTGAACTAAACCTGGACTAAACCTGGACTAAACCAGGACTAAACCAGGACTAAACCAGGACTAAACCAGGACTAAACCAGGACTAAACCTGGACTAAACCAGGACTAAAAAAACAGGAGTGAACCTGAACTAAACCTGGACTAAACCTGGACTAAACCAGGACTAAACCAGGACTAAACCAGGACTAAACCAGGACTAAACCTGGACTATGTGGAGATCAGAGACATTTCGCCTGCATTATACTGGTCATAAAGTCCCAGAGTGGGGCTTTAACCGGGCCTTACCCCCACTCCTTGCTGAGCTGGCTGATCTGGTCGACCACCACGCTGTCCTGGGGCGGGTAAAGCGACGCCGCCGACGCTCCGAGATCCGCTCCTCCGGCCCGGACCGCCGCCAGCTCCAGGACGCAGTCAGTGAAGGACAGCATCATGCGCAGGTGCAGGAGGGTGTCCGTGTGCTCCCGCTGGGGACCGAGACCAGGTTTAAGGACTAAGATCCGGACCGGGGTTAGTCCAAGTCCCTGTTTAGTCCTGGTCTAGTCCCAGTCTAGTCCACGGGAAAGTTACTTCTGGCCTAGTCTCAGTTCAGGCTCGGTTTAGGTCTGGACAGTTTATTTATGGTTAGGTCTGGTCCTAGTCTGGTCCTGGTCTAATCCTGGTCTGGTCCTGGTCTGGTCCTAGTCTGGTCTTGGTCTAATCCTGGTCTGGTCCTGGTCTGGTCCTGGTCTGGTCCTGGTCTGGTCCTGGTCTGGTCCTAGTCTGGTTTTGGTCTGGTCCTAGTCTGGTCTTGGTCTAATCCTGGTCTGGTCCTAGTCTGGTCTTGGTCTGGTCCTGGTCTGGTCCTGGTCTGGTCCTGGTCTGGTCCTGGTCTTGATCCTGGTCTTGGTCTAGTCTAGTCTCCTGGTTAAGGTCTAGTTCAGTCCTGGTTTTGAACGGGTTTTGAACAGGTCTAGTCCTGGTCCAGCCCTTGTCCAGCCCTGGTCCAGCCTTGGTCCAGCCCTGGTCCAGCCCTGGTCCAGCCCTGGTCCAGCCCTGGTCTGGTCCAGCCCTGGTCCAGCCCTGGTCCAGTTCTTTAGTTCTTCTTTAGTCGTGGTTTGGTCCTGGTCCAGTCCTTCTTTAGTCCTGGTCCAGTCCTTCTTTAGTCCTGGTCCAGTCCTGGTCCAGTCCTTCTTTAGTCCTAGTCCTGGTCTCAGTCTCAGTCTCGGTCTCACCTCCATCAGCGTCTCCTCCGGCAGCTCTGGAGCCTCAAACGTGATGAACCCGTCCAGACTGGGGGGAGAGGTCCCGTAGGCCACGTACCTGAGGCTGCTGGGGCCCCCCTCGGCCCCGGGGCCCCCGTAGCCCACAGGAGCCGCGGCGCCCCCCGGAGGAGAAGAACCCAACGCCATCGCACCCGGAGGAGACCCCACCCAGACCCGACCGCTGGTGGAGCAGAGCGAACCCCCGGAGCTGTTCGAGCCCACTGACGAGAGAGGAGAGGGTTAGAGACACTACAGGAGGGAGAGAGGCCGGGTTTAGTCCTGGTTTAGACCTGGTTTGGTCCTGGTTTAGTCCTGGTTTAGTCCTGGTTTAGTCCTGGTTTAGTCCTGGTTTGGTCCTGGTTTAGACCTGGTTTAGACCTGGTTTAGACCTGGTTTAGTCCTGGTTTAGTCCTGGTTTAGACCTGGTTTGGTCCTGCTCGGCTACTACTAAAAACAAAACATTTAACACTGATACTAGGGCAATTATTACTTATAAGTAGTACAAAAGTAGCAGTAGTAGTAGTAGTATTTACAGTAGTAGCAGTAGTAGTAGTAGTAGTAGTAGCAGTAGTAGTTGCAGTAGTAGTGGTAGTATTTACAGTAGTAGTAGTAGTAGTAGTAGTAGCAGTAGTAGTAGTAGTATTTACAGTAGTAGTAGTAGTAGTAGTAGCAGTAGTAGTTGCAGTAGTAGTAGTAGTATTTACAGTAGTAGTAGTAGTAGTAGTATTCACAGTAGTAGTAGTAGTAGTATTTACAGTAGTAGTAGTAGTAGTATTCACAGTAGTAGTAGTAGTAGTAGTAGTATTCACAGTAGTAGTAGTAGTAGTATTCACAGTAGTAGTAGTAGTATTCACAGTAGTAGTAGTAGTATTTACAGTAGTAGTAGTAGTATTCACAGTAGTAGTAGTAGTATTCACAGTAGTAGTAGTAGTAGTAGTAGTATTCACAGTAGTAGTAGTAGTAGTAGTAGTATTCGCAGTAGTAGTACTCTGTTACCTGAGGTGGTGCGGGGGCGGGTGCCCAGGTGGGAGCAGGTCGGGGGGGTGTTGCTCTTTGGGGGGGAGCCCACAGTGAACAGAACCGTCCTGGGACTGGAGCCGGGCTGGACGGGGCCACAGGCTGGAGCTGCACCACAGACAGAGAGAAGAGCTTCAGTATTTATATTCACTACGGGGAGATCAGAGTGTTTTATAACTTTAACAGCTTCAAACAAACCAGCACCAACTGATTAAAGAGGAAGGACAACACAAACTCTGATGAGCTTTTCCCCATGTTTTAACTGTAAACAGCTGTCAGACGGCACATGCACAGCGTCAGTTGGGGCCCTGCGGTTTTGCGGAGCGTCTTCAGGTGTCAGAGCGGCGTGAATCTGGCAGCGAGGAGTCAACCAATCAGGAACGACTATCGAGAATTATACAGAAGAAAGAGAAAGAGCCAAGAACTGGAGCGCGTAGCTCTGCGGGGCCGGGGCCTGGGCTGGGGGCGGGGGCGGGGCCGGGGCCGGCTCGAGGCTCCAGCTCTGCTTCAGTGTTTTACAGTTGCACTCATAAGTTCACACACTCTGGCATCTTTCAGAGAATATGAATGAAAACACAAAAACGTTTCTTTCACTCATGGTCAGTGGGTGAAGACGTTTATTATCAAACTCCTGAGTTTCCTCTTTTTAAATCATAATCACACAGAAACTACACAAATGCCCCAGTGAAGCTGGAGTCTTTTGTGATAGTTGTGGATGTGTTCTTTTCTCTGATGGTGAAGCTGCTCATTCTTCTGGGCCAAAGGCTCCAGTTCCTGTAAATTCTTGGGCTCTTGTCTGAACTGCAGCTTGAATCTGTCCAGAGGCTCAGAGATACTGAGGTCAGAAGAGATGAACACTCCAGAACCTTCACTTTATTCTGCTGGAGCCACAGGTCCACTTTGTGTTTTGGGTCATTATCATGTTGAATATCCAAATACGTCCCATGTGCAGCTTCTGGACCAAGAAATCATCAATTCTGCCTAAACTTATGAGCACAACTGTATGTAATAAATCCACGAACGTCACTCTCTCCACAGGGAAAACACGGCACTCACAGACCACAGCTGACGCCCTGGACGAACGGCAAGTATTTTTCTCCCGTTTTTGCTCGTCCTCCAGGAGGCGGGTCAGGGGCGTCTGAACTCAAATCCAAAGGCTCCAAACAGAGGCGTCCAGGGCGTTTTTGGACACTGCGGTGTGAACATAGCTTTAAGACGTTTTAGAGTCATCCACGCATGTTTGAGAAATCTAGTGATCTCTCCTGGCCCTATTCAAACCATCCTTATGATTAACAAGCCCACGTGCCCCATGCTCCCACAGGACGATAACACAAAACTGAACACTGCAACTTGATGTGCAGTAGATTATTTAGCTGAACACACGTTGCTTGTGTTGTAATAGCGCTCTGAAGGGGGAGTGACTTAGCGTGGAGAGCAAAGGGAGCAGTACTCAAAATACCCTGTTCCTCCAGCCTCAGTAATATTGTCAATGATATAATGATTTTCTCTTTCACATTGGGATAGTAATTTTAGCCGATATCACACGGTAACCATGGGAGTCCGTTGGCCACGCCCCCTCCCCCACGTCGCCGTAGTGACCCCGGCGCTCACCATAGATCGTATAGTGGACGTAGCTAACCCATTAACTGCCACGTGCCAAACAGGAAGTGCTCCAGGAGGCTCTTGGGGCTCCTTCACATTAGGATCTTCTCGTCCCTCTGTCTGTACCTGCTGCTCTGAGCCTCGTCATTCTGGACTTAAACTGTTCGTCTGAAGCCGCCACACAGGATCCTGAACTTTTCATTTCTCTGTTTTGTTCCTGAATCAAGATCTGAACATAAATAACGGACCAATCAGACGCCTTCATTCCCCGAGGTCCCTCCCCCCAGCATTAGCAACAGGTTTGATTGACAGCTCGTTTCGTTGCTAAGTAAGTTCCCTTCCCGCTTTCCCCCGAGTGACGATTTCTGAAATAAAATGACAAAACATCTCAAACAGTCACAATATCTAATGTGACTAGAATCTGAACGAGCAGAATTTAACGAGCAGAAAGTAAAGTGAATTTGGTTAAATTGTGACTCTATTGTTGTTCGTACGGAACAGAACAAACAACATAAATCAGTGACTTAAACTATTTAAAGTTTGATGCTAAAAGCTCAAAGTTTCTTCTTCTTCTGCAGAATCAGTAAATCCAGTGGTTCGTGCAGGTGCAGAGTATCGTCGCTCTGAGGAGGGCGGCACATTTAACGACCTAAATCATGATTGGCTCTTGTGTTGCTATGATACTCGCGGGAGGATTTCCAAATATGGACCTGGCTCCTGTAACCGTGGCATCGTGAGCCTCATTTGAGCGGCGCTGACGCTGTGGGGACGTCACACTCACTCAGTCCACTCGTACACGTCTATGGCGCTCACCGATTGGTCGGTCTGTACCTGTGTCCATGGGCCGCTCCGTGTTCAGACTGTCCGTGCTGCCCTGATAGGCCTGTCCTCCCAGGGCGATTCTGATTGGCTGATCGGAGAGGCGCCCCGTGCTGATTGGCTGATCGGAGAGGCGCCCGGTGCTCACTGACCTGCACAACACGAACAAGTTAAACACAGGTCAGACGCGCCGAGGTCACAGAGTCCCCGCGAAACTGGGTCACAACGATAAGAATGTGACATAACGGCTCCGGGAAACGCAAACAGGCCGAGTATTATGTAAGAACATTACTCCCTGAACACATTTATAAACTGAACTAAAACGAATATAGTTTTATGAGTGTCGTTTTTAGTTTGTAGACATAAAATAAAGCAAAAACTAAAATAAAATAAAATAATAAAACTATATCTCAGCTGTACACAAGAAGTCATAAGGGAAAAATGTGCAAAAATGAGTATTATCTGTGACATAAGGGTGAGTTGCACAGTTGTAGGGAGCACTGTATTGTTGTCCTGTTTATCTCGAGATATTTTGTGTTGTTTCCTAAATCAATCACAAGAATGAATTGTTTTGCAATTTGTCTCTAGTTCTTCACCAAAAAGCACAAATCAAATGTGAAGAATTTTGACTTTTATAGCTTAAATGTTGATGAGGTTTGTGGAGGATAAATACAGTTACTTGTCTTTACAGAACTGGTCAGTAGATGGCGCCAGAATCTAAATATTTTTCCTCTTTCGATTCTGCTGTGTTTAGTGCAGCTACTTCAGCTTTAGTTCAGTCATATTTTTGTCTAGTTTTGGTTCCTTAATATAAATCCTCTGTTTAGTCCAGGCAGGAGAGCGCTTTAGTCCAGATTTACTCCGTGTTTAGTCCAGGTCCGGTTAGAGCCCAGGTTCAGACCTAAAGACTCCATACCCGGTCCAGACCCAGGTCCAGTTTCTGGTCCAGACCCAGACCCTGATACAGTCCCCAGTCCGATCCCAGTCCCAGATCCAGACCCAGGTGCAGTCCCAGTCCCCGGTCTACTCCCGCTTCCAGACCCAGTCCCAGACCCAGTCCAAGACCCTGGTCCAGTCCAGACCCCAGTTGAGTCCCAGTCCTCAGCCCAGTCCTCAGCCCAGTCCCTGGCCCAGTCTCAGTCCCAGTCCCCGGTTCAGCCCCCAGGTCCAAGTCCAGTCCCAAGTCCCCAGTCCAGTCCCAGTCCCCGGTCTACTCCCGCTCCCAGACCCAGTCCCAGTCCCAGACCCAGTCCCAGACCCTGGTCCAGTCCAGACCCCAGTTGAGTCCCAGTCCTCAGCCCAGTCCTCAGCCCAGTCCCTGGCCCAGTCTCAGTCCCAGTCCCCGGTTCAGCCCCCAGGTCCAAGTCCAGTCCCAAGTCCCCAGTCCAGTCCCAGTCCCCGATCCAGTCTCAGTCCTCAGTCCCAGCCCCTGGTTCAGACCCCATTCCCAGCCCCAGTCCACGGTCCAAGTCCCAGCCCCACCCCCAGTCCCCAGTCCCCAGTCCCCAGTCCCCAGTCCCGGTCCCGGTCCCACCTGCCGAAGGTCCTGCTGGCCTCGGGCCCGCTGGCTCTGGCCCCGCTGAAGCCGCCGCAGTGGTGCACACAGTCCCTGGACTCGGCCACGGTTTTGGTGGGAGCCGGACCGTCGGCCAGAGCCAGAAGGTTACAGGACGCCTGGGTCTTCGGGATCTTAAAGGGGGCGGAGATCGTCTGAAGCAGAAGAGGAGAATTAGGATTTATCCAGAACACGAAAGAAGAATCAGAGCCGGCAGAAGAGCTCCGGAGTCGCTCTTACCTTGGTGGGCGAGCCGATGATGGTGGGAAGGTTGGTTTTCCAGTCGGAGGAGCGGGGGGAGGAGCCTAACAGTTTGGTGGGGGAGGAGCCCAGGCTGACGGGGCGACCGAGCTGAGGAGACGAGGAGGACGAGGACGAAGGGTGAACCGGGTCCGACAGCTGCTTATGGAGCTTCTGACGCGTCTGGTACATCTCGGACAGGGCGGGGGCGCTCTGGAGCCGGGCCCCCAGCAGCTGAGAGGAGGGGACCGGAGAACCTGAGGAGGAGAGGGAGGAGGAGAGGGGGAGAGGAGGAGAGGAGGAGAGGGGGAGAGGAGGAGGAGAGGAGGAGAGGAGGAGGAGAGGGAGAGGAGGAGGAGAGGGGGAGGAGGAGAGGAGGAGGAGAGGAGGAGAGGAGGAAGAGAGGAGGGAGAGGAGAGAGCAGAGAGGAGAGGAGGAAATGGAGGAAGGAGAGGAGAGGGAGAGGGAGGAGAGAGGGAGAGGGAGAGGAGAGGAGAGGAGGAGAGGGGGAGGAGAGAGGGAGAGGAGGAGAGAGGGAGAGGAGAGAGGGAGAGAGGAGAGGAGAGAGAGGAGAGGAGGAGAGAGGAAAGGAGAGGAGAGGAGAGAGGGAGGAGGAGAGGAGGAGAGGGGGAGGAAAAGGAGAGGAGAAAGGAGAGGAGAGAGAGGGAGAGATGAGAGGGGGAGAGGAGAGGAAGAGAGAGAGAGCAAAGAGAAGAAGAGAGGGAGATGAAGAGGGAGAAGAGATGGGGAGAGGGAAGAGGGAGAAGAAGGAAAGCGGGAGAGGAGAGAGGGGGAAAGAGAGAGGGAGGAGAGAGGGAGAAGTGAGAGGAGAGGGTGAGATGAGAGGAGAAAGGGAGGATAGAGAGGAGAGGGGACAGAAGAGAGGAGGAGTGGGAGAGGCAGGAGAGAGAGGAGAGAAGAGAGAGTGAGATGAAGAGGGAGAAGAGATGGGGAGAGGGAGAAAGGCAGTGAGGCATGAAGGAGAGGAGGGCACAGAGAGGAGAGAAAGAAAGAGGGAGACAGACAGGAGAGACGGAAAGAGAAGAGGGAGAAAAGGAGGATAAAAGGAGTGAGAGAGAGAGAGGAGAGGAAAAGGGAGGAAAGGAGATAGGCAGTGAGCGAGGAGGGAGAAAGAAGAGAGGAGGAAGAGAGAGGAAGAGGGAAAGAGGAGGGTAGAAGGAGAAAAGGAGTGAGAAGAGAGAGAGGAGAGGAAAAGGGAGGAAAGGAGATAGGGAGTGAGGAGAGGAAAAGGGAGGAAATGAGATAGAGAGTGAGGAGAGAGGGAGGAGAGAAAGAGGGAGACAGACGGGAGAGACAGAAAGAGGAGAGGGAAAGAGAGGAAAGATGGAGAAAATGAGTGAGAGAGGGAGAGCAAAAGAGAAAGCGGGAGAACAGACGGAGTGAGAGAGGGAGGAGAGGAAAAGGGAGGAAAGGAGATGGAGAGAGGAGAGGAGAAAGAAGAGGGGGGAAGAGAAGAGACAGAGAGAGAAGAGAGAAGGAGTGAGAGAGGGAGGAGAGGGAGAGGGAAAGAGGAGAAAAGAATGAGAAAAGGAGTGACAGCAGAGGGAGAGAAAGGCAAGAAGCAAAGAGGGAGACAGAAGAGAGACACAGAGAGACATAGAGAGAGAAAGAGAGGAGACAGGGAGAGAGAGAGGGAGTAAAGTAGAGTTAATACAGACGTTAAAGCTCATGTGACACGTTCTCATTTCAATAATTCTCTAACCGTTTCCTCCAGACTCATGTGACCAAAGGCTCGTCTGAAATTACACCACAGTTAAGATTTAATCAATAAAACATGTTCTGAGTCCGGACGGCGAGAGCGGAGGTGTTTCTGCTCATATCACGGACTGTTCCTCTCTGTCCACACGTCACCGAGGCTCATCCTGCCTGTAAATTATCACCGAGTCTCTTATTCCGACGCTCTTCTGTCAGGAAATCTAAATCGGTCCAAAGTGCCGAGGCCTGACGCGTCATTTCTCCACAGTGAAAATATCTTCGCACAAACACGGACGCGTCACAGAGTTTTGAACTGGACTTTGGACTCACGGTGACTAACGGCAGGTCTGTAAACGTCCACTCAGACGATTAAAGCCGTAAACAGGCTCCAAAAACACTGCAGCTCAGGAGGGATTCCCCCGAACAACAGAAGAAGAGTGAGCAGGAAACGAGGAAAGACGGGTTTATAAAGGGAGAGCTGGACCAGGACTAGACCAGGACTGGACCAGGACTAAACCAGGACTAGACCAGGACTAGACCAGGACTGAACCAGAAATAAACCAGGACTAGACCAGGACTAGACCAGGACTGAACCAGGAATAAACCAGGACTAGACCAGGACTAGACCAGGACTAGACCAGGGCTAACCATAGCTTACTCAGAGCTTAACCATGGCTAGACACAGGACTGAACCTGGTTTAGCCCTGGACTAAACCAGGACTAAACCAGGGCTAAACCAGGACTAGACCAGGACTGAAACCAGGACTAAAACAGGACTAAACCAGGACTCAACCAGGACTGAACCAGGACTGAACCAGAGATAAACCAGGAAGACTAAACCAGGGCTAGACCAGGGCCAGACCAGGGCTAAACTGGGACTCAACCTGGACTGAACAGGAACGAAACGGAGGCAAAATGAAAACTGAACTAAACCATGTCATGTGCAATAGGACTTGTAAATAAAGGCTTCACAGTAACAGTGGCGGCAGCAGGATAAATATACAGAAGTACAAATATCAGTGAGAGGTGCTAAAAGCTGCAGAACCAACAGTGTTTATTTCTACATTTCAGATTTCAGGCTCTGGTTCCTCACTGACCTCCAGATGAGCTCCGGCTCCGGGGTTCATGGTTCTGGAGGTGACAGGTGCAGTGCCCGAGCTGCTCTGGAATCGTCCCCACTGAGGAACACATGAACATATGAAACATATGAACTCAGGAGAGATGAAAACATGAAACATATGAACTCAGGAGAGATGAAAACATGAAACATATGAACTCAGGAGAGATGAAAACATGAAACCTATGAACTCAGGAGAGATGAAAACATGAAACATATGAACTCAGGAGAGATGAAAACATGAAACATATGAACTCAGCAGAGATGAAAACATGAAACATATGAACTCAGGAGAGATGAAAACATGAAACATATGAACTCAGGAGAGATGAAAACATGAAACATATGAACTCAGCAGAGATGAAAACATGAAACATATGAACTCAGGAGAGATGAAAACATGAAACATATGAACTCAAAAGAGATGAAAACATGAAAAATATGAACTCAGGAGAGATGAACACATGAAACATATGAACTCAGGAGAGATGAACACATGAAACATATGAACTCAGGAGAGATGAAAACATGAAACATATGAACTCAGGAGAGATGAAAACATGAAACATATGAACTCACGAGAGATGAAAACATGAAACATATGAACTCAGCAGAGATGAAAACATGAAACATATGAACTCAGGAGAGATGAAAACATGAAACATATGAACTCAGGAGAGATGAAAACATGAAACATATGAACTCAGGAGAGATGAACACATGAAACATATGAACTCAGGAGAGATGAACACATGAAACATATGAACTCAGGAGAGATGAAAACATGAAACATATGAACTCAGGAGAGATGAAAACATGAAACATATGAACTCAGGAGAGATGAAAACATGAAACATATGAACTCAGGAGAGATGAAAACATGAAACATATGAACTCAGCAGAGATGAAAACATGAAAAATATGAACTCAGGAGAGATGAACACATGAAACATATGAACTCAGGAGAGATGAACACATGAAACATATGAACTCAGGAGAGATGAAAACATGAAACATATGAACTCAGGAGAGATGAAAACATGAAACATATGAACTCAGGAGAGATGAAAACATGAAACATATGAACTCAGGAGAGATGAACACATGAAACATATGAACTCAGGAGAGATGAAAACATGAAACATATGAACTCAGGAGAGATGAAAACATGAAACATATGAACTCAGGAGAGATGAAAACATGAAACATATGAACTCAGGAGAGATGAAAACATGAAACATATGAACTCAGGAGAGATGAAAACATGAAACATATGAACTCAGGAGAGATGAAAACATGAAACATATGAACTCAGGAGAGATGAAAACATGAAACATATGAACTCAGGAGAGATGAAAACATGAAACATATGAAGAGGAGGGCAGTGAGGGGGATTGTGGGTAATGTCCTGTTTTGCTGTGGAGTTCATGTGGTGCTCAAAGTTGAGGTTCTGACTTCTTTCACGTTCATGTTTTTATTTTATTTTTTTATTTTACTTGTCTTAATTTTTTACTTTTTTTTTTCTTTATTTTGCTCGTCTTTATTTTTTCTTTTTTTTAAATTTTGCTTACCTTTATTTTTTTCTTTATTTTGCTTGTCTTTATTCATTTTTATTTTTTTCTTTGTTAATTTTGCTTGTTTTTATTTATTTATTTTTATTTTGCTTATTTTTTTATTTTGCTTATCTTTATTATTCTATTTTTTATTTTGCTTGTCTACATTCATTTTTATGTTTGTTTTTGTGTATTTCACTTGACTTGTGTCTTTGTCAGTGTGTATGTGCTAAAAAAAATAAAATAACAAAAATAAAATAAAGCGTTGGTATGATTTGTATTTCAGAAATCAGGATTTTTATGTCACCAAAAATAAAATAATAAAAATAAAATCCCAAACATCAGACCATTTTTGTTTACTTAACTAACACTTACCCAGAGGACAGGGGCATTATGGGTAGTGTAGTTCTTACCCAGAGGAGAGGGGGAATAGGGTCTGGAGCTTCCTGTGGACAGACGTCGTCCCACGTTTTGAGCGATTTCTCCTGAACTCGGAGACCCGGAAATCATCTTCGGAAAACCCATGGGACTGGTGTTAGAGCGCCGCACTGTGCCCGACCTGGGAATTACACCAACACAATACTCATATTTAAGAATAAAATCAACAGAATGTCATTTTCAACCTCAAACCACCTAAATTAAACAAAAACTAAACTTTCTCCTGTTTAAATGTGACTTTATGAACCTTAAACTTACATGAACATCACATTCGCAGAAGGATAATGATTTAATCTGGTTTTTGTTGCGATCTTTTGTGAACTGAGGATGACACAGCGAATCCTGCGTCAGCGCCGCTCCACCCAGTCTCTGCTCTTACATCATTTATGTCTTACTGGTACTAGTCTCTTGCTATTTTTTATTCTACTTTTTATTATATGTTTTACTCTGTCCATCCATCCATCTTCTCCCGCTTAATCCGGCTGGGTCGCGGGGGCAGCGTGCTGCCCAATACTCATAGCACCTGACCCCCCCTATGAACCCCTCTGCTGTTTTACTCTGTGTTATTGTAAAATAATGTGATGTGTGAGCTACGGTGTCCAAGTAATTTCCCTTGTGAATCAATAAAGTCTAAGTCTTAATCTCTGCTTTGTTTTCATAGAAAATACAATTAGCTTTAGGTTAGCATCAGTTTAGCATTAGGTTAGCATCCGGTTAGCATTAGATTAGCTTCAGGTTCTGATGTAACTCAATGAAACAGAGGGTAAACAGTACATAATTAGCATATAGCATTTTGGATGACTCAGTTTGTGGCTATTGCTGAGTCATTCTAGGCTAATTGTGAGTTTAGCATCAGGTGACCAGAATTTCAAAATAAAAAAACTGGGACGTCCTGTTTTTTTTGGTGGTTGCTAATAATAAAATTGTAAAACGAGTGAGTAATTAAGAAAAAATCATTCATGGCTAACATGAGTCAGTAAAGTCTTTGTGTTTTGGTCGTTTTTAAGCAGATTTTTTTGGATTTTACCTAAACAAATGACAATTTATGCCTCCTTTACCTATTGGCAGGGATCAAACTGGTCCAAAACAGGGACACTGCAACATTTACGTATAAAACTGAGACAAATCAGTGGTTTTAGATAAATCTGCTGGGACAGGGGACACAGGGCTCAAAACTGGGACTGTCCCGGGGAAACAGGGACGTCTGGTCATCCTAGATTAGCATCAGGTCATAATTAGCATATAGGATTTTGGATTGGTCAATTTGTGGCGATTGCTGAGTCATTGTAGGCTAATATGAGTTTAGCATCAGGTTAGCATCACATTAGCGTCCAGTTCTGATGTAACTCAATGAAACAGAATCGTAAATAGTACATAATTAGCATATAGCATTCATATATAGTCAGTTTGTAGCTATTGCGGACTCATTGTAGGCCAGTTATGAGGTTAGCGTCAGGTTAGCATCAGGTAAGCATCAGGTTAGCATCAGGTTAGCGTCAGGTTAGCGTCCAGTTCTGACGTAACTCAACAGACAGACAAAAAACATCCAGAATAACTCATGATTTCTGAAAAAAAGTAATTGGTTCCATGGAGGTCAGAGGTTTTACAGAAATGTGCTGAATTATTATGAAATTTAAACCTTTTTAACTGAGGAAATTGCAACTGGACAGAAAATTTAGGCGTCATGTCACTGACCCAATTTACAGATGTTTTGAAACTTGACCTTGTGCAAACTGTTTGTGTACCAGGAAGGAAATGAAGAGAGGAGACAAGACAAGATTCACATTTGCTTCCACTTCCCTTTTATTTTTTGTGTATTTGTTGTTGTATTATTAAAAAAACTTCAATACAGTTTATATTTTTCTTGACAAATTGTATTCCCAGTGTAAATGACTTGTAAACTCTGTAAAAAATTATCTATGCAAATAAACTTGCCCTTGCCTGTTCTTTTTGTGTTTAGATTAGAGAAAGTGTTTGTTTAAAGAGGTTCAGCTGTGATGTAACTCGGGGAAATAAAGGTAAACTGATGTAACTCGTGACTCAGACGCTGTAATGGGAGAAACCTTTGGAAGTGGCTGAATCACTGGAGTTTAATTGTTTTCGTGACTTGAGAGGATAAAGTAAGATTTAGATCTCAAAGATACGAGGTAAACATGTTCAAATCAAGCAAGTCTTTTACTGGAAACTGTTCTAATACAGATTTATTCTTAATTGTAAAAATATTGGACACGACAGACAAACTGTTTATGTTAAAATTTGGCGTTTTGGTGCTCAAGAGTTGTTTTTTGTCGTGTTTAGTTTCATACACACGTTTGAGTAACACTATTATTTTGTCTACATCGCCAAAGCTCTGTTCCACCTTGTGATGTCATGACGTAGTCTAAGTGAACAGCTCCTTTAACCTTTAGTTCAGTAGAGATCAGCAATTCTAGAGCTGCAATTGTCCAAATGATTCTAGTGAAGGTGTGAACTCTGAGCTAAACCTGGACTAAACCAGGACTAAACCAGGACAACAACAGGATTAAACCAGGACTAGAACTGGACTAAACCAGGACAACAACAGGATTAAACCAGAACTAGAACTGGACTAAACCAAGACAAAAGTAGGACTCAGACAGGATTAGAAAAAAAAGAATTAAACCAAGACTAAACAAGGACAAGAAGAGGACCAAACCAGGACAAGAAAATAACTAAAACAAGACTAAACCAAGACTAGAACAGGACTAGAACAGGACTAAACCAAGACTAAACCAGGTTTAGAACAGAACTAAACCAAGACTAAACCAAGACTAAACCAAGACTAAACCAAGACTAAACCAGGACTAAACAAAGCCTAAACCAGGACTAAACCAGGACAAGAACAGGACTAAACCAGGACAAGAACAGGACTAAAACAAGACTAAACCAGGACTAGAAAAGGATTAGAAAAGGACTAAACCAAGACTAGAACAGGACAAAACCAGGACTAGAACAGGACGAAACCAAGACTAAACCAGGTTTAGAACAGAACTAGAACAGAACTAAACCAAGACTAAACCAGGACTAGAACAGGATTAGAAAAGGACTAAACTAAGACTAAACCAGGATAAGAACAGATCTAAACCAGGACAAGAACAGGACTAAACCAGGACTAAAACAAGACTAAACCATGAAAAAAATAGGACACAAACAGGATTAGAAAAGGACTAAACCAGGACTAGAACAAGACTAGAACAGGACTAAACCAAGCCTAAACCAGGACTAAACCAGGACAAGAACAGGATTAAACCAGGACAAGAACAGAACTAAACCAGGACAGGAACAGAACTAAACCAGGACAAGAACAGAACTAAACCAGGACAAGAACAGGACTAAACCAGGACAAGAACAGGACTAAACCAGGACAAGAACAGGACTAAAACAAGACTAAACCAGGACTAGAAAAGGATTAGAAAAGGACTAAACCAAGACTAGAACAGGACAAAACCAGGACAAGAACAGGACTAAAACAAGACTAAAAAAGGACAAAATCAGGACAGAATTTTAAAACCATAACATCTCTTCCTGTATCACCACATGACATCACAAAGTGGAACAGAGCGTTTTCAGTTTGAGAAAAACCTGCAGGTTTGTGTGTTAAACATGTGAGTAAAACAAAGGACCCCAGGTCTGTTTGTGCTGCTGAAACTCGGTTACACCTTCAGTGCTGTTCCTCACCTGGGGGAGCCATACATGGGGGTGGTGGTGGTGGTGGGGCTGCTGGACAGGTTCTGCTTGATCCTCTGGTAGTTCCGGACCTGGGTGGGCACGGGGATGGGTGTGGTCTCCGCCCGGGGGGAGACCATCGGCGTTTGCCCCGGGGTCGGCTGCTGCTGCCTGGGCACAGACACGAGCGGGGCCTGGGTCAAACAAACGCACCCGGACTGCAGCCTGTACGAGCGTTTAGGAGCCTCCAGACCCATAATGTCACAAAACGAGGAGAAAATCCAAAGTTTTAAGGCTTTTCCAGAAAATATTATCCCAGAATTTGCATAAAAAGTGACATATTAAAGGCTAGAAACTGCCCGTTGAGTTCATTGTGTACTTTTGTGAGGGCAGGTTTCGGATGTTCAGCTCCAGGAGGAGGAAAAAAAACATGGGAGTGACCAAAAAGAGTAAAGAGCCAATCTGACGCAAAAAAAAAGGGAAGGGGACGGACTAGAGGCGGGATTTTCCGAAAGCACGTGCCAGACAGCTGCTCTGTACAGCGGGTGAAGACAACACAAGCTGTAATTATGGTAGCAACGGGATCCGAGCTTGTAATTACACCAAAAAAAGACAATATTGAGGTCTGAAAATCATGTTCACGCAGCATTTTGAAAACTAAGAATGATAAATGACGAGAAAAAGGCTGAATCTGGACAGTTTAGGTGAAAAAGAGGACAGGGAAAGAACATGGGCGGGGCTTAGAAGTAAATAAAGGAGACTGAGCCAATCGGGACGCAGGATGAAGAGAAAGGGGCGGGACTAGAGGCGGGATTAGCCAATCGCACGTGCCCGACAGCTGCGCTATACAAAGAGACACTGGGAGCTTTTGTTGTCACAGAAAATAAGATTTAAGCTGATAATTTCCCCAAAAAAGGAGCACGAGAGCTTCATTTCCACATCTATGTTTAACACGACGTACTGTTTACTTTTATATTGAGAAAAACAATTTAATAAATAAACCTAGTGGGTAAAAACGTGTAGAAGTCTGGACAAAAAAGGGGAAATTACTCTAAAAAAGAACTGTTGTATTTAAAAACTGTGAAGTTTAAAGTGCATTTGACAGATTAATGTTGTTATTCTGATTTGTTTTGATAGCTATTCTCCGTGGTTAGTATTTATCATAGTTTTACATCAGTTAAGTGTCAATTTGTTGAAAAAAGTTAAGCAAAGAGTGAAAACACGGTCCTAAACACAGAAAACATCCAAAATACAGACAGTTTATACACAAGGACTTTGGCATCTGACCGTTTAAACCTTCAGTAAACCAGATAAAGTTGCCGTCATCGATTTTTATTTGCATAATCAAAACTCTTGCGCAACTCAGACACGTTTTGACCCTTGTTTACGGCAAAAGTTATGGATTTACCTCATTATTACATTATTACGTCACATCTGCTGCCCGTGTGCAAACAGGAAGTGAAACTGTAAACATCGCGTCAAAATTACAAAACTAAAAATGTTCCTTCAATGTCTTAATAAGTCTTAAAAGCACCGAATTTATGAATTTGGAAATGTTACCTTAAAAAGACTGGGAAAAAGTCTTGAATTTTTATATCTGGGTCTTAGAATGTGTGCAGTACGTAACTTCTCCGTGTCACATTTCTCCTCAAAAGTTTAATTTGTCAAACGTCATTATTTAAATAAATAACGTCGCCTAAATAACAATAATAGAGAACGCAACACAGCCCCGGGTCAAAATACTCCAAACGCGACGCCCCAGATTCCTTTATCTGAGAAATAAACCAACACAAACTCAAGAATTCTGTTTTTCTTTGTCAGTAAGTCTAATACACCTGAAATAAGCTGTGAAATAGGTATTAAGTTTTTACATAAATGGGCTTAACCACTTTCTCGTGCTTTTGGATACCGTGTCTACAAAGGCTGAGTACCAGGAGTGTGCGGGGAGGTTTTATTCTGAAAATACATCTGGGGACTGCAGATGGAAATGAGCCGTTTAGCTATAATCTGGTGCAGGACATCTGTCTTTGTACTTAATTTCTGCACATTGTCCCTTCAAATAAAGACTAAACTAACTCATTTGTCAGTTCTGCGCCCGATTTCCTGTTTTCCTCATGCGATTTTGTCGGCCTGACGTCGGAGATCGCTGCGGTGTCCGGCAAAAACAGACTTCTTTGCAGATTCTTTCCACAGGGCCGAACCCACCTGCACCGCACCGAGGTCAGTGCGTCGTGTGCTGCTGATTTTAAGGAGTTTTTAAGTCTTGCAGGACCCGTGCGCGTCCCGAGCTGCACCGCACCTGCAGCCAGAGCACACCGGCTGTAATCTGTCACTAATAACACCTGAATTTACACAGATGTATATAAAAACATAAACATAAAAACGGGCCTGAGGAAAGAATCTGCAAGAAGTCTGTTTTTGCCGGACACCGCGGCGATTTCTGCTCTGACGTCAGGACGACAAAATCGCATGAGGAAAACAGGAAATCGGGCGCAGAACTGACAGGTCTGGAGTATTTGCCTTTAAGCAGATGGTAAATTTGATTATAGCAAAAAAAAATAACAGAAATTTGGGCCTGTTGCAAATTTGTGACACTAGAATCAGGTTCTTTAACTTCTTTGGTTCTTTTTTAACACATTGTAGTCAAGTGTATTTTACCTTGTGGACGTGTTTGTACCTCGTGGACAGTTCTGAAGACCGAAACATGTCAACAAGGTAAATCTACATTGTTTTAAAAAGGAACCTGAGTAGTTAAAGTACTAAGAAGACATAATTAATATTTTTGGCGGACAAACAGGCTCCTTGGAAGGTTCTGCATCTGCACTAACGGCACTGGGGAAATGCTGATGTGACATTTTAGCTGAATTGCATAAAATGGTACAAATGATTTTTTTTATTTATTTAACCTTTATTTAACCAGGAAGGTCCCATTGAGATTAAAAACCTCTTTTTCAAGGGAGTCCAGGCCGAGAGGCACATTTCAAAACAAGTGCATACAAACAAACAGCATTAAAACTGCACAGGTTCTGAAAACCAGCTGCACATTATAGAGATTATAGAGTCTGTGAGGCTCAGTTTGGTTTTAAAAACATTTAAGGACAATAGTTCAGACAAGTTCCAGGTAAAAGGTGCAGAGTGGACAAATGAGGCCAGAAACTTGAGAATTAGAGCTAAAAATGTCATAACTTGTCTGAAATTGTGTTGATGAAGCATTTTGAGCCTTAAACATAACGGGTAAGATCTCAATGTACAGTACAAATAAACAGCCAAGTTGAAGTGTAAGAGATGACCGACATTTTTACGCTTTTTTTCCCTTACATTTTTACATTTTCTGTCTTAAATTTGCGCCGTAAGCTCCACATCAGTGCTCCATGACTTGCAGCTACAGTGGGACAGAGACGGGGCGGAGCCTGGGAGCGCACGTATCGAGTGACGGCCAATCAGAGCGCGGGGGGCGGGACTTGGGAGGCGCGAGCGGCCAATGGCACGTGTCGGACGGCCGCTGCGGGACAGACTGCAGGAGGGGGAAGTGCAGACGGGCGCTGGGAGGTTTACGCTTTTGTCACGGGACGGAGACACAATGTTCCAGGACGGAGAGGAGGAGGAGGAGGAGGAGGAGGAGAAGGAGAAGGAGGGAGGGGGTTAAACATATACGTGACGTGAACGCGCGTGTTTTTGGCCGGGTTTTAGGAGGAGAGAGGGGGAAACGAGAGGGCAGACGCGTTATGTAATCCACAGGAGGAAGAGGGGGATGAGGAGGCACGTGAGCGGAGAGACGGGGACACGGCTCCAGACATCGGGATTCAACGAAAATGTACAGAGGGAAAGAAAGAAGCACAAGCCGCCGCTATTTTCACACAGTTTAGGGGCTGCACTAGACCTCCTCACGCGGATACAAACACTTAAATGACTTAAAAGTAGTGAAATAATCTGTCCGTGCAGCAAGTTCTCTTCAAATAAACCACCTCTGGAGCAGAATTAAGCCGTTTCAGAACTAGAAAGTCGATAATAAACCTGAAAACAACACAAATAACCTGAAATCATTAGTCGGATTAGAGAAATTTGCAGGTAGACGAAACTGAACATGAGATTCAGCAAAAATGCACAAAGAACAACACGAGATTAAAAATAAAATAAAAAAAGAACAACACTAGAAATTATCTTCGACCATTTCGGCTGCACAAAATATCCTTAACGTTCAATTCCCGTAACGATGATACAACAATAGATTTTTGTGAATAATAAAATACAAAAAGGGTTAAACTAGAACAAAATTAAACGTGTGGACGAGTATTAACAGCTTCAACTTTATATTTATGACTTCATTTAGATTCATGACTTATTTTTCTATTTTATTTTGACTTGTACATTTACATTTATACAATTATATCTTATTTACCATTTATATTTTCTACTCTTTGTTGTTATATTATATTATATTTTCTTTTGTGGATCAATAATTTGTCTAAATGATGAAGAGAAACGACTTTGAAACGGTTAAAAGTGCTGAAAAGCTGCATAAAACACGGTTTAGTTTTCAGAGTTTGTTTTCTACTTTTACTTTAGTTTGAATGTGACTGAATGTTTAAGGCCGTTAAACGCACACTTTGAGTTCACTGTTGTTCCAGAAATATTCCGCAGTCCGGCTTTAACCTGATCCGTCTTCTATTCGTTCATTTCCGAGTGTTTCGGTGCAGAAACAGCAGCTGTTTAATTATTATTTTGACGTATCCAACGTAAACAAATGGGAAAAGTGCAGTTTTATGATCTCTCCGTTCTCCAGGAAAGTGTTTAAATTCAGGCGTTTAGGAGCAGACGGAGGGATTTTACGAGCCGCGTCCGGGCCTGGGCGAGCCCTCGTAAAGGAGTCTGTGGGTCACTGAGCTGAAGCTGAGGGGAAACGGTTTAGAGCTGAAGCTTCACAAGAGACACTGGTGAAAGAGAGAGAAGAAAAGAGAGAAGAGAAAAGAGAGACAGAGAGAAGAGAAGAGAGAAACAGAGAGAGAAGAGAGAAAGAGAAAAGAAGAGAGAGAAAGACAGAGAAGAGAGAGAAAAGAGGAGGAAAGAGGAGGAAAGAGAGAAAGAGGGAGAAGAGAAGGAGTGAGAAAGAGAAGGAAGAAAGAAGAGAGACAGAGAGAAGAGAGAAAGAGAAGAGGAGAACAAGAGAAGAGAGAAAAGGAGAGAGAGAAAGAAGGAGAGAGAAAGGAGAAGAGAAGGAGAAAGGCAGAGAGAGGAGAGAAAAGAGAAAGAGAGAGAGAAGAGGAGAGAGGAGAGAGAGAAGAGAAAGAGAGAAAAGAGAAGAGAGGAGGGAGAGAAGAGAAGAGAAGGAGAGCAAGAGAAAGAGAGAAGAGAAGGAGAGAGCGAAAGAGAGAAAAAAGAAAAGAGGATGAAAGAGAGTGAAAGAGAGAGAAGAGAGACAGAGAGAAGGAGAGAGAGACAGAGAAGAGAGAAAAGAGAAAGAAAGACAGAAAGAGAGAAAAGAGAAAGAGAGAGAAAAGAGAAAGAAGAGGACAGAGAGAAGAAAAAAAAGAGAAGGAGAGAGTGAGAAAAGCGAAAGAGACAGAGAGAGAATAGAGAAAGGAGAGAGAAGATAGAAGAGATGAGAGAAAAGAGAAAGAAAAGAGAGAGAGAGAAGATAGAAGAGACGAGAGAAAAGAGAAAGGAAAGAGAGAGAGAGAAGAGAGAAAAGAGGAGGGGGAAAGAGGAGAGGAGAGGGGGAAAGAGGAGAGGAGAGGGGGAAAGAGGAGTAGAGAGGGGGAAAGAGGAGGGGGGAAAGAGGAGAGGGGGAAAGAGGAGAGGAGAGGGGGAAAGAGGAGAGGAGAGGGGGAAAGAGGAGTGGAGAGGGGGAAAGAGGAGAGGAGAGGGGGAAAGAGGAGAGACGTGAGAGGAGAGGAGAGGGGGAAAGAGGAGAGTGACGAGAGGAGAGGGGGAAAGTGGAGAGGAGAGGGGGAAAGAGGAGTGGAGAGGGGGAAAGAGGAGTGGAGAGGGGGAAAGAGGAGAGGGGGAAAGAGGAGTGGAGAGGGGGAAAGAGGAGAGGAGAAGGGGAAAGAGGAGTGGAGAGGGGGAAAGAGGAGAGGAGAAGGGGAAAGAGGAGAGGAGAGGGGGAAAGAGGAGAGGAGAGGGGGAAAGAGGAGAGGAGAGGGGGAAAGAGGAGAGGAGAGGGGGAAAGAGGAGTGGGGGAGGTTTACTGAAATGACACTTGGCCTCGTTTGCTTCACTTCGCCTCAGCTTAAAGAATTTTCTCAATGAAATCACAAGCGTAAAGTCTGAATATTCTGCTGAATAATCTGAAAAATGTGAGTAAAGTTACTTAAATGTGACTTTAAACTTATCCTAAAGTAAAAGGTACCTGCTTGTTTCCATGGAGATGTTATTTCTGTGCCTGGAATGTTCCTCAGTACGGCATTAGTCTGTATTTGTTCTATTACACGTGTTTTTTTTAGCGCAAAAATCCCTGAGGAACATTCATTCTAACCATGTGCAGGCTCGCTCCTCCACAGATCTGACACGTGAACAGCATTATTCACACTGTGAGGCGCAGGTTTGGGTGTTTTCTTCAGGAGTCTGTTTAAAACCCGCCCGGCTCCAGGTGACAGGTGCGATTCTTTACTGTGACTGTTTAGCCTTTTGTTCTGTTAGAGGCCGTTATGGCTGTTAGGAGCGTGTTTTTCATCCCTCCTTCTCTCTTTCTCTCCCTCCTTCTCTCCCTCCGTCAGCGTTCTCATCCTCCTCTCATTAACGGACAAACACAAAGAGGCACGAGGAGGAAGAGGAAGTGAAAACACGAGGTTTTGGCTGCAGGGCACAAAACCGCAGACAACAACAACACGGTTCTGTCATAATTTTTACAGGCTCCTGGTTAGACCTGGTTTAGACCTGGTTTAGACCTGGTTTAGTCGCTGGTTTAGTCCCTGGTTCAGTCCTGGTTTAGTCCTGGTTCAGTCCTGGTTTAGTCCTGGTTCAGTCCTGGTTTAGTCCTGGTTTAGTCCTGGTTCAGCCGCTGGTTCAGTCCTGGTTTAGTCCCTGGTTTATCCCTGGTTTAGTCCCGGCTTAGTCCCGGCTTAGTCCCGGTTTAGTCCCAGTTCGGTCCCAGTTTAGTCCTGGTTTAGTCCTGGTTTACCCTGACTTAGCCCCAAATTTAGTTCTAGTTTAGTCCAGGTTTAGTCCAGTTTTAGTCCAGGTTTAGTTCTGGCTTAGTCCCAAATTTAGTCCAGGTTTAGCCCAGGTTTAAAACCAGGACTAAACCAGAATTAAAACAAGGACTAAACCAGGACTAAACCAAGTCTAAAACCAGGACTAAACCAGGACTAAACCAGGACTAAACCAGGACTAAACCAGGACTAAACCAAGTCTAAAACCAGGACTAAACCAGGACTAAACCAAGTCTAAAACCAGGACTAAACCAGGACTAAACCAGGACTAAACCAGGACTAAACCAAGTCTAAAACCAGGACTAAACCAAGCCTAAAATCAGGACTAAACCAGGCCTAAACCAGGACTAAACCAAGCCTAAAACCAGGACTAAACCAGGACTAAACCAGGACTAAACCAGGACTAAACCAGGGACTAAACCAGGACTGAACCCATACAGTATTAGCGCTGATAAAAACAGCTCGTGCGCTGATGCTGATGTGATCGAACGCGCTGCAAAGTTTGGTTTGATCAGAACTTGTGCCTCTTCTTCAATCTAAAGCTGCAACTCTGTTGCTGAAGTGTTTAGGAGCAGATACAGAATAATTCTTCGTCTCGGTAAAACCGTAAACCGTCTCTAACGTGTCGCCGTGTAAAGTCCCTGTTCAGGTCCTTCCCTCTCTGCTCAGACTCTAATAACAGGAGCTGGAGCTGCTCTGATCACAGCTCCGTCTGTTTTTAGAGTCTGCGTCACTGTTGGTTTTGGCTGTGACCTGCTTCAGTGAAAACACGGAGACGACGCTGAAACGTGATTATACGAACAAAGACAAAAGACGGGCACAACGGTAAAGCTGCACTGTGGAACTTTCCTGGCTCCGCTGTGACTGTAGAGCCTTTTAAACCAGGAGCACAGGCAACATACTGCACAGTCTCTTTAAAAGTGCATCGTGAGGCTCCGGCAAACACTCTTCTCCATTTTTCTTGGTCTGGAATGTTTCGCAGTACGGCATTAAACCTTCCTATCGTCACAGAGACCAAACCAGACCAAGTTACAGGTCAGAACTGTGGAGAGGCGACCCTGCTCACAGTCAGAACGTCTGTTTTTGTAGTCCTGGTTTAGAATTGATATAGACCTGATTTAGACCTGATTTAGACCTGATTTAGACCTGATTTAGTCCTGTTTTAGACCTGATATAGTCCTGGTTTAGTCCTGGTTTAGACCTGGTTTAGTTCTGGTTTAGACCTGGTTTTAGTTGTGGTTAGACTTGATTTAGACCTGGTTTAGTCCTGGTTTAGACCTGATTTAGTTCTTGTTTAGACCTGGTTTTAGTTGTGGTTAGACTTGATTTAGACCTGGTTTAGTCCTGGTTTAGACTCTGATCTAGTCCTGGTTTAATCCCTGGTTTACTTCTGGTTTAGTCCTGTTTTAGTCCTCATTTAGCCCCTGGTTTAGACCTGGTTTAGTCTTGGTTTAGTCCCTGAGAGATCTGTGGAGAGGCAACCCTGATCACAGTCAGAATGTTTGTTTTTCTAGGTATTTCTGAGCTATAAACCCACCTGTGATTGAATAAATGTAAAAAGTAGAGCTGTGTAATGTCCGCCAGCCTCGATGAGCTTCGTTTGACTGGAGCTGAACTCTATTGGAAAGTGTCCCTGTGTCCTTAGGCAAGACACTTCACGCCCATTGCCAATAATGTGAATGTGAAGCGTAGACTCACCCTCCACACATGAGGAACTCGCTGGACAGTCGGCGCGTTCCCATCGGCTGATCGTCTGCAAACAAACGGGAAAAGTTCAGGCATTTCACCAGGAAGTAAAACAATTTCCTTCTTGTTTGGACTTAACGTCTTAATTTTTGGGGTCGGTACAAATAAAAGCAGCAGAAGAAGAAGAATGGAGCTTCGCCTTAAAGTTTGGTTCACCCACTCGAGGAACAAGGAACAGGTGGAGAATGTGTCCAAAGAAAGAAAAATGGTTTAGTCCAGGTTTGGTCTTTAGTCCTGGGGTAATTCTGCAGTGGTCCCTGGTTTGGTCCTGGTTTAGTCCTGGTTTGGTCCCTGGTTTAGTCTTGGTTTAGTCCTGGTTTAGTCTTGGTTTGGTCCCTGGTTTAGTCCCGGTTTAGTGTCCGGATTAGTCTTGGTTTAATCCTAGTCTAGTCCTGTTTTAGTCCTGGTGTAGTCCTGATGTAGTCCTGGTTTAGTCCTGGTTTAGTCCTGGTTTAGTCCTGGTGTAGTCCTGGTTTAGTCCTGGTTTAGTCCTGGTTTAGTCCTGGTTTAGCCCTGGTTTAGTCCTGGTGTAGTCCCGGTTTAATCCTATTATAGTCCTGTCTTAGTCCTGGTTTAGTCCTGGTTTAATCCTGGTTTAGTCCCTGGTTTAGTCCTGGTTTAGTCCTAGTTTAGTTCTGGTTTAGCCCTGGTTTAGTCCTGGTGTAGTCCCGGTTTAATCCTATTATAGTCCTGTTTTAGTCCTGGTTTAGTCCTGGTTTAATCCTGGTTTAGTCCCTGGTTTAGTCCTGGTTTAGTCCTGTCTTAGTCCTGGTCTAGTCCTGGTTTACTCCTGGTTTAGTCCCTGGTTTAGTCCTGGTTTAGACCTGGTTTAGTCCTGGTTTAGTCCTGGTCTACTCCTGGTTTAGTCCTGGTTTAGTCCTGGTTTAGTCCCTGGTTTAGTCCTGGTTTAGTCCCTTTAGTCAGAAAGATAAATTCCCTCCATTTTTGAGAGTTCTTTCCTCCTTTCCTCTTGTTGTTTGGCTCCAGCTCAAATGTAATAAATTGGAAATAAAATAAGTCGGTGCAACAAACCAAAACAAACTTGGCGACGGCGGCAGAATTCCAGATACTAAAACGGATTTAGTTTGTGAAAATCGTGCAGTGGGAAGAGTTTTGTGCGTCGGTGCTTTTGTCTAAAGTGGCTTTAAGTAAAAGTCCGAACAGTTCAGATCTTTAAACCCTTCGCGCTCTGTCGTTCTTACAGCTGTCGGCGGAGATGTGCGGCACCAGGACAAAGTCGTCCGTGTCACAGGACGAGTTTTTGCTGCTCGTGCTTCCGGCGGATTCCTTGGAAAGCTGCAGGAAGTTGGGAGGCCCCATCGGAGGAGAGGAAAGATCCTCGGCTAAAGTCTGCATGTCCGGGAGAGACTGAGGAGAGAGGAGAGGAGAGGAGAGGGGGATGGAAAAGAGAGGGGAAGGAGAAAGGAGAAGAAAGACAGGGAGGAGAGAGGGAGAGAGGGATGGAAAAGAAAGACGGGGAGAGAGGAAGGAGGGGAGAAGGTGGGAGAGGAAGAGGAGAGAGGAGAAGAAAACCAGGAAGGAGAGCGGGAGAGGAGAGAGGGATGAAAGAGAGGAGGAGCAGAGAGGAGGGAAAAGAGGAGAAAAGAGAAAGAGAGGGGGAGGGGGAAAGAGCGAGGGATGAGAGAGGGGAGAGGAGAAATCAGAGAGAGAGAGAGGAGGGGAAAGAGAGAAGGGGAAGGGAGAGAAAGCGATGAAAGAGGAGGAGGGAGGAGAGAGTTGAAAGAGGAGGAGAGAGAGGAGGAGCAGAGAGAAGGGAAAAGAGGAGAAAAGAGAAAGAGAGGGAGGAGAGAGGGGGAGGGGAAAGAGTGAGGGATGAGAGAGGGGAGAGGAGAAATCAGAGGAGGAGAGAGGGAAAGGAAAAGGTTAGAAAGAGAAGGAGGAGAAAGGGGGAGAGGAGGTCAGAGAGAGAAAGAGGGGAGAGCGGAGAAAGAAGAGAGAAAGATAAGGGGAGAGAGAGCGGGGGAAAGGAGAGAAAGATGAAAGAGGAGGAGAGAGAGGAAGAGGGATAAAAGGAGAAGACGGGGAGGAGAGAGGGAGGAAAAGTGGGATGACAGAGGAGAGAGGGAAGAGAAAGAAAATAGAGGAAGAGGAGAACAGAGGAGAGGAGGTAAGGGAGCGAGTGAGAGAGAGGAGGAGAAAGCAGAGAGAGAGATGAGGGCAGAGAGAGAGAAGGGGAAGGAAGAGAAAGAGATGAAAGAGGAGGAGAAAGAGGGAGAGGGATGAAAGGAGGAGAGAGACCGGGAGGGGAGAGAGATGAAAGGGGGAGAGGAAAGAGAGCGGAGAAGCAACAGAGGGAGGAGAGAGGGAAGGAGAGAGAGATGGCAGAGGAGGAATGAGAGAGGAAGAAGAGAGAGACGGAGAAGAGAAAGTGGAGAGAGAGATGAGGGTAGAGAGAGAAGGGGAACGAAGAGAAAAAAATGAAAGAGGAGGAGAAAGAGGGAGAGGGAGGGGAGAGAGATGAAAGAGGGAGAGGAAAGAGAGAGGAGAAGCAACAGAGGGAGGAGAGGAAAGGAGAGAGAGATGACAGAGGAGGAAAGAGAGGAGAGAAAGAAAGAGAGGGATGAGATAGGGATGAGGGGAGAGAGAAAAGGGGATGGGGAAAGAGAGATGAAAGGAGGAGAGAGAGAAAAGAGGGGAATGCGGAGAGAGGGGCAAGAGTGAGCGAGAAGATAGAGAAGAGGAGGAGAGAGAGAAACATTTTTATTATAATTTCTTGGAAGGATTTACTGCCAAAACACATTTCACAAGTCAAAAAGTAAAAACAGACATTTCGCTCGCGGTTTTGAAGTGATAAAAACACTTTGCTGCTCTACAGTTAAAACCTGTGACACCAGAGAAGCTTCAAGTTATAATTTACACGTTTAAAATCACAATATTCCTCCAAAACAACTTCCTGTGTTTATTTCTGATGATAAACGGTAAATAAAAGAGTAAAAAAGTGCCACTGACTGGAGGGGAGTTGTAGCGGATGCAGGGGGAGCTGCCGCACGAGTCCGTCACCGGGTTCGAGGCGCTGGGCACAGGGACCGGACACGCTGAGGAGGAAAACACCGGGAAAACACGGAGAAAACACGGAGAAAATACGGATTAAACACAGAGAAAACACGGATTAAACACAGAGAAAACACAGAAAACACGGAGAAAACACAGAGAAAATACAGAGAACACAGAGAAAACACAGATTAAACAGAGAAAACAGAGAAAACACAGAGAAAACACGGATCTGAGGAGGAATTATAATAAATATAATTACGGCGTTGAACATTTGGGACGTACATTTTTTGATGGTCGTTGGAGACTCGAGGAACGGATGAGTGAAGAACATGTCTGAAGAAAGAAGGAAGACGGTTTAGTCCTGGTCTAGTCCTGGTTTAGTCCTGGTTCAGTCCCTGGTTCAGTCCTGGTTTAGTCCTGGTTTAGTCCCTGGTTTTAGTCCCTGGTTTAGTCCCTGGTTTAGTCCCTGGTTTAGACCTGTTTTAGACCTGGTTCAGTACTGGTTTAGTTCGGGTTAATCCCGGGTTTAGTCCCTGATTCAGTCCCTGATTCATTCCCTGTTTTAGTCCTGGTTTAGTCCTGGTTTAGTCCTGGTTTAGTCCTGGTTTAGTCCTGGTTCAGTCCTGGTTTAGTTCTCGTTTACTCCAGGTTTAGTCCTGGTTTAGTCCTTGGTTTAGTCCTGGTTTAGTCCTGGTTCAGTCCTGGTTTAGTTCTCGTTTACTCCAGGTTTAGTCCTGGTTTAGTCCTGGTTCAGTCCTGGTTTAGTTCTCGTTTACTCCAGGTTTAGTCCTGGTTTAGTCCTTGGTTTAGTCCTGGTTTAGTCCTGGTCCAGTCCTGGTTTAGTTCTCGTTTACTCCAGGTTTAGTCCTGGTTTAGTCCTGGTTTAGTCCTGGTTTAGTCCTGGTTTAGTCCTGGTTCAGTCCTGGTTTAGTTCTCGTTTACTCCAGGTTTAGTCCTGGTTTAGTCCTTGGTTTAGTCCTGGTTTAGTCCTGGTTTAGTTCTCGTTTACTCCAGGTTTAGTCCTGGTTTAGTCCTGGTTCAGTCCTGGTTTAGTTCTCGTTTACTCCAGGTTTAGTCCTGGTTTAGTCCTTGGTTTAGTCCTGGTTTAGTCCTGGTCCAGTCCTGGTTCAGTCCTGGTTTAGTCCCTGGTCTAGTCCTTGGTTTAGTCCTGGTCCAGTCCTGGTTTAGTCCTGGTTCAGTCCTGGTTTAGTCCCTGGTCTAGTCCTGGTTTAGTCCTGGTCCAGTCCTGGTTTAGTCCTGGTTTAGTCCTGGTTTAGTCCTGGTTTAATCTTTTGGTTTTGTCCAAATATTTTCACAGATTTTGTTGTAAACGTGTGAATGTTTTTACCAAAGTCCATTCTGTCCTTCTGGTTCCTCTGCAGCAGCCCCAGGAGCAGGTTCGTGAGCGGCGCCGACGTCTCCCGGGGGATTCTGGGTAAAAAAAAAAAAAAAAACAGAGACACATGTTTTTTATGACGATTTTAAGCTTAAAAACGTTTCTGTAGATGTTTATTTTCCCTGCGGAGTCTCACATGGGCTGGAGGTTCTTGTTCTTCTCGTAGAACAGCCTCAGGTCCTGGGGGCTGTTGGCCTGAAACCACAGAAGAAAACAGGACTCAGGACCAAAAAACCAAAACATTTATGACATTTTGAGAGTAATTAAATTCAATAAAATGGGCAAATACTTAAAAAAATTCAATATAAATCAGACTGTTAAAGCCTCTGCACCTTTTTCTGTCTTAAAAACGTAAAAATAAGTTCATTTTAAACAGTTTATTCACCATGATGGGTTTATAAACACTTCAGAAACACAACTGAATGAAGGTAATAACAATTAGCATGCTAACTAGGCACTTCCTGATTATCTGACCGGCATTTACAAAACTGTATGAGGAATGAGAGAAATAACTGCCAAAAACATGAAAACAAAATGAAAACAGCCACTTTGAACAGGGTTAAACTCAAGTTAAAGTTAAAATTCAGGTCTAGATTAGTTATTTATTTATTAAAGAATAAATAAATAAAGTGAAAGTCGTCGTGTGTTTTTATCGTTTTCATGATGCAGCGTTTTACCTGAAACGGAGGCTTCCCCACGAGACACTGATAAACGACCGTCCCGATGCTCCACAGATCTGCTTTGGCATCGTAATTCTGAGACATGATCACCTCCGGAGCCTGAGAGGGGGAGGAAAGAGGAGAGGAAGGAGAGGAGAGGAGGAGGAGAAGAGAGGGAAGAGAGGAGGAGAGAGAAGAATAAAAAGAGAGCAATTGAGAGAGGAGAGGAGTAGGGAGTGGGAGAGATGGAGAGGGGAAAGAGGGAGAGAGAAGAGAGGAGGGAAAGGGAGCGAGGGAAAAGGGAGAAAGATAATGAAGATGAAAGGGAGGAGGAGGAAAAGGGGGAGATGGGGAGGAGAGGTGGGGGGGGATGAGTGGGAGTAAGAGAGGAGGGAGAGGAGAGATGGAAGGAGAGAGGAGAGAGGAGGAGAGAGGAAAGAGGGCAGAGGGAGAGAGGAAGAGTAAAAAGAGAGGGAGAGAGCGGAGAGGAAATTGAAAGAGAAGGAGAAGAGGTAGAGAGTGAAGAGAGGAGTAGAGAGTGGGAGAGATGGAGGAGGGAAAGAGGCAGAGAGAGAAAAGCGAGGACGGAAAGGGAGCGAGGGAAGAGGGAGAAAAGCATGAGGGAGGAGAAGGAAAGGAGGCACATAGAGAGGAGAGCAGAAGGGAGAGAAAAGGCAGAAGATGGAGAAACGTACGGTCACTTTACTTATACAGACACACGTCCCCAAAGACACTTTACAGAACACAGAGTACACAGAATACACAGAGTACACAGAGTACACTGAATACTGGTGTAGCCACAGCTGCAAACCCACCCAGACACGAGGAGAACATGCAAACTGTTATGTAACTCAGGTTTAAAGCCACAGCTGCTTTTAACAGACCCGGATCACGTGACCCTGATCACGTGACCCTGATCACGTGACCCTGATCACGTGACCCGGATCACGTGACCCGGATCACGTGACCCGGATCCCGTGACCCGGATCACGTGACTCTGATCACGTGACCCTGACCACGTGACCCTGATCACGTGACCCTGATCCCGTGACCCTGATCACGTGACCCGGATCCCGTGACCCTGATCACGTGACCCGGTCTGTCACCAGAGCAGGTTTATTAAAGTACCGTGAACTGATACTGAACATATGAGACACTTTATGGCTCTGATGAAACGGTTCAAAGTTCAGGAAAAACAAACTGACGAAAAAAAAAAAAAAGAACACAGGAGGAACGGGCATTCGACTGAATTTTCTTAATCGATCGTCGGGAAATTTAACGATTGATTTTCGATTAATCATTAACATTTTATATTAAAATTATCATCACAATTATTACTATTACTAATGTGCATAAACAAACCATGAACCATCCTGACTCCAGAGCCTCATCAGTGTGAGATCAGAATGAGCTTAATGCAGCTTTAAACATCTGTTTATGTTTTACACAAACTAAACTTAAAACCTCATGACTCATTTGCATAAACTGTAAGAGCTGAAAAAAGCAGCTCTTTCCTTGTGCTGATGCTTCAGCTTCTGTGGGACTAAAGGACTCGACTCAGTGAATATGAGTGTTCTCTCTGTGACTCAGTGAATATGAGTGTTCTCTCTGTGACAGAGGATGTTCTGCTGATGCTGAGTCTGTCCCGATCATACCCGGGACACTGATGTGCAGGGAAACGCACTCTGAGGAATATAGGGATCTCCAAGGAGCCAGAGCCGAGACGTGGGACTGTGAGGCTCCAGAGTTTGTGCTCAGACCTCGACTCCTCAGGCTGCGTTACACAGACACCGACATTCAGTTTGTCCATTAAAATGAACCTGATCCACCAAACTCTTAACGATCAATTATCGATTAATCGACTAATCCTGCCCGTCCCTATTGGATACAGAGCAGTTTATCAATATGTGCACATTTTTAAATCAGCAAAGTATTTACCTAAGATATCGCCTTAATACTGCAGGAGTAGATAGTCGTACACTACAGTAAACAAAGTGTCATTTTTATTTATTTATTTTTTATTTTATTAGAATTGCCCTTAAGACAATGATACAAAAAATGGGAAAAACAATAACAGAACAAACAAGACAAACTAAAAACATAACCAGAGGAGTTTTGAGAGGTGAAAACAAAGAGGATTTAGAGGAAGTGCAGGATGTTGGTGCTGAAGTTGTGGTTTTGTCTGGAGGCTGAACTCACCATGTACATGGGGGATCCACACAGAGTCGCAGCCATCATGTTACTCTGGAGGTAACGCGCGAAGCCAAAGTCCGCTGAAAACCACAAAACATGAGATTTACAACATGAAACATCAGGTTTAAACCACAAACTGGGACTAGAGTTTAAAATACTCTTTGTTATTACTACAGTTATACAATATTATAGTCAGCTAACAACATAGAACGAATATCAAGAATGTTTTTAACCAATTACAGTCTGCAGATCCAGACCCGGTCCAGTGCTGTTCAGTTATTTTCAGTAAAAAGTCTGAATTACGAGGCACTTTGTTGCTCTGCTTTGACGGACAAACAGATAATAAAAGACTCTCGTACCGATCTTAACTCTGATGCCGCTGACTCCGGACTTCTTGCGCCCCGTGTAGCTCAGGAGGATGTTCTGAGGCTTCAGGTCTCGGTGGATGATTCCTTTACTGTGAAGGACTCTCATGGCGGCGGAGATCTGCTGCAGGAACACGCGCAGAGTGTCTTCTCTCAGGGTGCCTTTGGCTGCGGAAACAAGAGGAATATACAAGACACACATGTAAAAAACACGAAAATACACTTGGAATTACATCATTATCAGAGCGTCTTCTCTCAGGGTGCCTTTGGCTGCGGAAACAAGAGGAAAACACCAAAGACACATGTAAAAAACACTGAAATACACAGGGATTTAAGCACAAAAGTCCAAAGGGCAGAGATCAAATGTGACTAGAGCACGACGGGCATTAAGATATTTGTGTCTGAACCCGACACAATTAAAATCACACTATTTTCACAGACCTAATGACACAGGGAGGATATTGTTTGTGTTCCTCTAATGGACAGAGAGACACAAAATACAAACTCAGGATTTAGTGAAAATAATGATATAAATACATTACGCACTTCTGTAAAGTAGTGAATTTAAAGTGCAGCGTCACATCTATATTCTCCCAAATAATGACTTCCAGTCCACAAAACAGAGCTGTGAATCCAGTTTGCTTCGTTTACTGTAAAAGTGAAAGTAAATCCCTCATGTGTGTCTAGGGCCGGGTACTGATGCAAATTCCAAGAATCGATTATCACGATTCGCTTCGATCTGGATTGGGGTTAGTGTTTGTGGAACCATTTCTGAGCTGTTCCAGTGGTTCCTGAGGTTGGTTTTGTTTCCGCTGTTCTTCACCTCCATTTGTAAATCTCTTTGCTTCTGTCAAGTGCATCTTTGTCTTTCTGAACCCGAAATGGTGCCAGACGGAGCTTTGAGTGTTTCTGCACCCCAGACGCTTCCCTCCAGCTCCTCCTGGACCCTGAGGCGTTCCCAGGCCCAGGCCCAGAGTCCCTCCAGCAGGTCCTGGGTCTTCCCCGGGGCCTCCTCCCGGGTTAGAGTTCACCGGGGGAAAATGTATTATAAATTATAACTTAAATCGATCTTTGGACGTACGAATCAATCTTAAGGGATTCATATGCAAATCAATTCAGAATTGGAAAATAAACTCTACGTGTGTCTGTTTCCATCCACAGCGAACGGACTGAGGTGAAGCTGCAGGTTTATGACACTGACTCTACTTCCTGTGGACTTTACCTCCTCTTTTCTGCTTTAAAAATCCTGGATCTGAAGTATCGCTCCACATTTCACACATAATAATCCCACAGTTTGGACTTGAGCTCTGATCTTTAGACACTCCAGAGTCTCAGAGCGAGCGGTTTTACTGTAGACAGGAAACAGCCGATGCTCTGACGTGTCGAGTCCGACCCGAACATAAATACTTGTCCAGTTTCCCTGCTCTGGTCCACATGTTCAGGGTGGAGAATGCACCGTGTATTGACAATGAATCCAGCTGCAGAGACACTCGCCCCGACGGCACGGACGTCACACACGCTTCGTTGATAAGCGCTCGCTCGCTATGGCTAAAATGGCATTTGAAATTACTGTTCGATATTCAAACGCATAAGGAATATTCGACTAGTCTCATCCCTAACTTATAACTGTGTCATTTTTAACCAGTATCAAAGAGATACAAGAGAAATAAACAAAAGACACATGTAAAAAACACTCAAATACACTTATAATTACGTCATTATGAGCCCTGAAGTGTCTCTCAGGGCGACTAAACTACAGGGTTCTGCAGAATAAGACGAGAAGGAGAAGCACTAGAATATTCATATATAATTCCACTGTTATTGACTCGACTCGACTTTATGAGATACTTAAAACAATGGACAAGCTTCAAGAAGAGCCACAGGAAGCCCATTGTTCACTCACTCTCCAGCCCAAGAGTCTGGCACAAGGAAACTAAAAGCAATAAGAAAAATAAGACCAACAGCTGTTCAGTGTTTTCCCAGAATTATTTAAATATAGAATGGATTTAAAGCCCCATCCCGGCGCTGGAGGAGTTACACCTGCGGGAAGTCGCCCCCAAACTCAAACCTGGTTCTGGTTCTTCAGATATTTGCAGTTTTGTTTTCAGCCGATGACGTCGTCCAGAACCTCAAAACAGGCAGAAAATGATAGGAAACGTTTGTATTTGGTTTGTGCCGTTTTGTGCTGTGACAGTTTCATTTGTGTGAGTTTCTTTCTAAAATTATTCATTATTATTTCTGTGGTAATTATAGGACGTCATTTCAGCTGCATAACACAGACTTTTCCACAGCCTCAGGTCGTTTCTCTTCACTCGTTTTGTGGAGTTTGTCGCCGTCAGCTGAGCAGAAATGAAAACAAATTCCACCATTTTGGGCGTTTCTGAGCATTTTTCTTCTTCCTGTGGGTCTGACCCCAGTTTGACCTGTAAAAGAATCGTTAATTTCTCCAAAACTAAAGAAGCACAAACGAAACTTTCTGCAGCACCAACGATGGACAGAGTTTTTGCGCAGGTTTGATGGGGCGACTTCAGGCAGGTGGGAGGTACACGTGTCTCGTTCAAAGTCTCCAGAGTGAAATCAGCAGATTCTTTCATAACTGATGTTACTTAAACACGACTTTGACCCTCTGCGCTGAGAGAAAGTGGAACAACGGGGCACCAGACTTATGTAAAACCACCTCTGACCCTCCACTGCAGCCGTTTAGAGTTCATATTTCAGTCGTCTCTCAAATATTAAACTCCCGGACGCGTTTAAACCATTATAAAACTCCCCATATTGTCTAAAACAGAGCGTTATTGTGTCTGTCACTGTGCTGAACCCACAGACCTCCCTCCCCCACAGAAAACGCTGCGAAAACGGACTCTTTCTGCGACGCACAAACGCGCCATTGAGCGGAGCCCCCGGTGTGGAGCGCGGCGCCCCCTCCCTCCCACTCGAGGCGCGCTGCTAAACGTGTGGGAGGAAACGCTCTTACCTTGCAAATAATCAGCCAGGTCTCCCCCGTTGCAGTACTGGAACAAAAACAAACGCAGATACAGGAAATCAGACGCTCGACTCATTCAGAACCACAAATAAGAGCTTTAAAAAACACCCTGTAAACACTCAATTCACAATCCCTGTAAGTGGGTGGTTTATTCAGATTTTAAAGCGTTAAAACACTCGAAGACCTGCGACATCACATTTTGCTTTTAAAACTGCCCCTTTTACCCCTAATGAAGTGTTCTACCTCCTTTTGTTCAGTCCAACCTGTTATTTCACAATCTGCTGCTGTAGTTGTGTCATGAGGCTGTGAGAAAAGCTACAGGACCAGAAATAGAGATGAAAAAAACCCACAGAAAATAAAATTCACACTCTTTTATACAAAACAAATACTTAATTTAGGGCCTTAGCTACAAAAATGCAAAATCTCAAGTCTGTAAGTAAATTAAAAATCTCCTTATTGCCCTAAAAACAAAAAAAGTGCAGTGGCTCCATGACTTTCCTGGTCCAGTCCTGGAAACAGCTCCTGTCAGGTCCAGGGCCAGAGCCACAGCACTTCTGCATTTCCAGGGTGGAAATTACATTTGGATTTGTTCATTTGGACTGAAATAAACCTTTAAATAAAAATAGAAAGAGATGCACAATTACACACACCAAGATGTGTCATTTTCCATGTGTGTGAGAATTAACTCCACTTAGAGCGACTTTTTCCCTCGTTATAAACACACACAGTCAGAGGAGTCGACCATCTTGACTCACTTCACTCTTTGGCAAAGTTTGGCTCGATCAAAATGGACGGAGCGCATGAGTTTGGGGAAAACAAAGTTCCTGTTGGACACTCGTTTTGCTCACGTCATCACACAGCGTGAGTGTGACGTAGGATAAAGCCGCAGAAATGTACGGAAACCTCTATGTCTGCACTTTCAGAGGGGAAAAGGACGTTTCTGTCTTTTACCGTTACAAAGTTCTGCGGTTATAGAAACATGTTCCTCTGTGTCGTGTACGATGTCGTAGGTCTTCAAGGATTAAAAACCTAAAAATCTAATAAAAAATCCAAAACAGAAGAGTGTTTTGTAAAGTCAGAATATCGTCACATCGTTGCTCTGTGGGAGTTCGTAGAGTCTTATCATGAGGACAGTGTGTTTTGTTTGGTTTTGTTTGGTTTTGTTTGGTTTGGTTTGGTTTGGTTTGGTTTTGTTTACACCGACCGGACTCTGAGCTTCTGTTTCTCGTCACTTCATTGAGATAAAAATAAACCGGAGCAGACGTCATGTCCAGAGTCTGCGATTTTATTACATTACGCAGCATTTCTAAACCCCCATAAAGCCGCACTGGGGAACTTTGTGAAGGGGTCCCCAGCGTCTCTGTTTAAGGTTCACTGAATGGTGTTTCGCCTGTGTTTTCAGCAGTAAACCTGTGGTGTTCTGACTGTCACAGGCCCAAAGTGAAGAATCTAAACTGAGGGAAAACATGTTGTGCAGCGACTGGAAGAAAAACACGAGTCTGAAAGTTCCTCCGAGTTCCTAGAAAAACACTCGGACCAAAAGCCCGAGGCAACGAGAGGTCAGAGAGAGAGAGGGAGGAGGAGAGGGGGAGGAGGAGAGGGAGGAGAGAGGAAAGAGAGGAGAGAGGAAGAGAGGGAGGAGAGGAAAGAGGGGGGGAGAGGAAAGAGGGAGGAGGGGAGGAAAGAGGGAGAGGAGAGGAAAGAGAGGAGAGAGGAAGAGAGGAGAGAGGAAGAGAGGGAGGAGAGGAAAGAGGGGAGAGAGGAAAGAGAGAGGGAGGAGAGAGGGAGGAGAAAGGAAGAGAGGAAAGAGAGGAGACAGGAAAGAGGGAGGGCGGAGAGGAAAGAGAGAGGAGAGAGGGAGGAGAGGGAAGAGAGGAGGAGGAAGGAGGGAGGAGAGGAAAGAGGAGAGAGGTCAGAGAGAGAGGGAGAGAGAGAGGAAAGAGGGAGGAGAGAGGAGAGGAAAGAGAGAGAGAGGGAGGAAAGAGAGAGGAGAGGAAAGAGGGAGGAGAGAGGAGAGGAAAGAGAATACGGTTACAAATGAGTGAGGGAGGGGGAGGAAAGAGGGAGGGCAAAGAGAGAGAGAACAGAGGGACAACTGAGAGACGATAGGGAAGAGAGAAAGAAAAGAGAAAAACACTTGGACCAAAAGCTCGAGGCAACGAGAGGTCAGAGAGAGAGAGAGAGGAGGAGGAAGGAGGGAGGGGAGGAAAGAGAGAAAACGGGTACAAATGAAAGAGGAGAGGAAAGGGGGGAGGAAAGAGAGAGAGAACAGAGGGACAACTGAGAGGAGAGAGGAAAGAGAGAGAGAGAGGGACAACTGAGAGACAAGAGTAAAGAGGGAAAGAAAAAAACAAGTACAACTGAGAGACGAGAGGAAAGAGAGAGAGAGAGAGACGGACAACTGAGGAGAGGAAGGAGAGAGAGAAAAAAGAGGGATGACAGAGACGAGAGGAAAGAGAGAGAGAAAACAGCCAGAGGACAGGAAAGAGGGAGAGGAAAAAGGGAGAGGGGAAAGAGAGTGGAGGGAGAATGGAGAGAGAGAGCTGGATAGAGAAAGAGAGAGTGAGTGACAAAAAAGTAAAAAAAAAAAAAGAGGAAGAAAAGAGAAAAAGAGGAAATAGAGAAAAACTAGCGGGGAAGAGGGAGAAGGAAGGAAGGACGAAAGAGAGAGAAAGTTACATAACATACAGAAGAGAGAGAGGGACAAAAGACAGAAGACACAGCAAAGGAAAGAGAAAAGAGAGGGGGAAGGAGGAGGAGAAAAGAGAATAAGAAAGAGGGAGCGAGAGAGTGACAACATGCAGCAGAAGAGAAGGGAAAGAGAATAAAAGAGAAAGAAACGAAGCGATGAAACAGATGAGAGAGACTGGGAGAAGAAAGGAGGAAGAGAGGCAGGAAAGAAGGAAGGAAAGAAAGAAAAAGGAGTGGACAGGATGAAAGAAAGAAAGAGAAAAGGAGACAGACAGAGAGAGATTCATATAAACACAGAAGAAACTAAACTAGAGGTGAGAAACTAGGAGAGAGGAATAAGAAGGGAGAGAAAAAGAGCGATAGAGAGAACAAATAAAGTTTTTAAAAAGAGGAAAAGGAGGAGAGAAAGAGAAAGAGGAGGATGAGAGGAGGAGTGGAGACACTGGTGTTTGAAACACTTGTACAAAAGTCTGTATCTGCAGAGAGAAAAACAGGTCCTGCAGAAAAACAGAGCGTGAAGGCGGCGAGCGGAGGAACAGAACGAGCCCGTGTTTGTTTTTAAACAGAGGAGAGTGCGGCCTCTGCGTCTGAGCGATCGCCCAAGGTTCAAGGACACGTCTGTTTACGCCAGATGCCCTCCCAGCACAGGTCTGGGACATACCCGGGCTTCTACGATCAGACAGAGGAGTAAATAAAGAAGTTTCTGTTGATATTTTCTACTGCAGCAGAGTGTGTGACGCTAACGGGAAGCACTGCTCTGTCTGAGGTTAATGTGACGAAAGAACTGACTAAGCTGGAGATACAGCAGGTGTAGTGTTGTCAAGACCAAGACCTGGACAAGACCAAGACGTCTGAAGGTCAAGACTGAGACCACGGCCCATCATCGAGACCAAATCGAGACCATCTTTGTGATTTTTGACATTTATCTATATTTAAGAGTGAGTTTGGTGCATAAATATCAATGTTTTTAGAAATGTATCTCCATTTTATCACTCGTCGAGTCTCGGAACTTGAGACCGAGACAAGACCGAGTCCAAGCGTGTCCAAGACCGAGTCCAAGCTCCTTCGAGACTAAGACGAGACCGAGTCCAAGGGTGTCCAAGACCAAGACAAGATTGAGTCCAAGCACCTCCAGGACCGAGACGAGACCGAGTCCAAGCTCCTTCGAGACCGAGACAAGACCGAGTCCAAGCGTGTCCAAGACCGAGTCCAAGCTCCTTCGAGACTAAGACGAGACCGAGTCCAAGCGTGTCCAAGACCGAGACAAGACCGAGTCCAAGCGTGTCCAAGACCGAGTCCAAGCTCCTTCGAGACCGAGACAAGACCGAGTCCAAGTGCCTCCAAGACCGAGACCGAGTCGAGACCGAGTCCAAGCGCCTCCAAGACCGAGACAAGATCGAGTCCAAGTGTGTCCAAGACCAAGACGAAACCAAGTCCAAGTGTGTCCAAGACCGAGACAAGACCGAGTCCAAGCGTGTCCAAGACCGAGTCCAAGCTCCTTCAAGACCGAGACGAGACTAAGTCCAAGTGTGTCCAAGACCGAGACGAGACCGAGTCCAAGTGTGTCCAAGACCGAGACGAAACCAAGTCCAAGTGTGTCCAAGACCGAGACAAGACCGAGTCCAAGTGTGTCCAAGACCGAGACGAGACCGAGACGAGACCGAGTCCAAAAGAATCAGAATCCGTACTGAGTATTTTAGGATCATGACACTTCATTCTAATCAAAACTACCACATAAAAGCACCTGGTAAAGTCAATGATAATAATAAATATTGTTTTTCCTCGTCTGAACCAAAAGGAAACCATTTCCTAATAATAAACGTTCCCTGGAGCGTCTGAACAAACAGAGTCTGACTCACCTCCATCACCAGGAACACAGAGTTTGGAGTTTCCTGAAAAACAAAGGAGAAAAACGTCATCAGACACAAAATGGCCGCCGCTGGACACAACAGTCGAGTGAACGATTACAGTTATAAACAGTTCAGTTTACAGAGATTAAACTGTGTCAGATGCCCTTCCGTCCCTCTGTATGTGTGCCAGATGTGTCAGATGCCCTCCCATCCTCATATGCTTTTCTGTTTTTCATTAATAATGCATTTTATTTGTATAAGTCCGCATCAGTGCTGCTTTGGAACCTTTTAATTTAAGACTTTTTTAGCATTTTTAATCTGTGTTCTGTTGCTGTAGTTACACATATAGGTCAGATTATATAAATCCATATCTTTTATTATTTTTATTATTATTACTTTTTTGTGCACATAAAGATGTCACAGAAAAATTTAAAATTGCAGTATGTAAAAAAAAAAAACCTTCCTATTGCCTATTCTCCAGAGAAAAGAAAAATATATATATTTAAAAAATAAAAAATAATAAAATAAGTAAATAAATAAAAATACTAATAATAATAATAAATTAATAGAGATTAATAATGTAATAGGTAAACTAAATAAAATAAAAAATATATAGGGAAAAGAGTGAAATAAAAATAAATTAAAAGTGAGTAAATAAATACGATAACATACATACATATACAACAATTTCACAGAGTTTATTGTTAGAAAAAAAAATTTAAAAAACAATGGTATTTGAGCAGAATCCTTGAAGTTTTCTGTTTTCTAACTTTTCTTACAGGTCCTATAAAGAGACCAGAGGGAGAGAGCGAAAAAACTTGCACCAAACAGAGGAAGGGGATAATTTTTATTATGTTTTTGGATGTAAAATAGAAATAAGCAGGAGTAAAATAATAGTTTCAGTCCGATTAAAGCTCCAGTGACTTTTCGCTCTAGTTTGGTGTGTTTAAACGTCCGCTCGGCCTCACTGAACCTGCTGACGGAGCCTGTGGGAAGTTTGCACACAAAGACAAACAATAATGAGCTTAAAGGGCTTTTCCAGAGCAGCGGGGCAGATGGTGCAGAGCCACAGTGGCAGGAGGGGGCAGGAGGAGGCAGGAGGAGGCAGGAGGAGGCAGGAGGAGGCAGGAGGAGGCAGGAGGAAGCAGGAGGAAGCAGGAGGAAGCAGGAGGAAGCAGGAGGAAGCAGGAGGGGGCAGGAGGAGGCAGGAGGAGGCAGGAGGAGGCGGCAGGGAGGGGGCAGGGAGGAGGCAGGGAGGAGGCAGGAGGAGGCAGGAGGAGGCAGGAGGAGGCAGGAAGGAGGCAGGAGCAGGCAGGGAGGAGGCAGGAGCAGGCAGGGAGGAGGAGGCGCCAGGAGGCGGCAGGAGGCAGGGAGGAGGCAGGGAGGAGGCAGGGAGGAGGCAGGGAGGAGGCAGGGAGGAGGCAGCAGGAGGCAGGAGGAGGCAGGAGGAGGCAGGAGGAGGCAGGGAGGAGGCAGCAGGAGGCAGCAGGAGGAGGCAGGAGGAGGCAGGAGGAGGCAGGGAGGAGGCAGGGAGGAGGCAGGAGGAGGCAGGAGAAGGCAGGGAGGAGGCGGCAGGAGGAGGCAGGAAGCAGGAGGCAGGAAGCAGGAGGCAGGGAGGAGGCAGGAGGAGGCGGCAGGAGGAGGCAGGAAGCAGGAGGCAGGAAGCAGGAGGCAGGAGGAGGCAGGAGGAGGCAGGAGGAGGAGGCAGGAGGAGGCAGAAGCAGAGGAGTAAATCTGGACTAGAAGACTAAACCAGGTCTTTAGTCTTGGTTTAGTCTTTGTGTAGTCCTGTTTTTCTGGTTTAGTCTTGGATTTGTCTTGGTTTATTCCTGGTTTAGCCTTAGTTTAGACCTGGTTTAGTCCTGTTTTTTTTCTATGGAATATAAACTTCTGCAAAGACTAAACCAGAAAAACAGGACTAAACAAAGACTAAACCAAGACTAAACCAGAAAAACAGGACTAAACAAAGACTAAACCAAGACAGAACCAGGACTGAACCAGGGCCGAACCTTGACTGAACTTCTCTCTGCAGAAGTTTATATTCCATAGGAAAAAACAGAACTAAACCAGGTCTAAACTAAGACTAAACACCAAGAAAAAACTAAGAATAATCCAGGAGTAAACCAAGACCGAACTAGGCCTAAACTTCTCTCTGCAGAAGTTTCTATTCCGAAAAAAACAGGACTAAACCAGGTCTAAACTAAGACTAAACCAGGACTAAACAGATTCAAATCCAAGACAAAACCAGAACTGAACCAGGACAAAACTAAGACCAAACCAAGACTTGACCAGAACTAAATCAGGACTAAACCAGGACTAAATCAGGACTAAAACAGGGCTGAACTCTTCTTTACAGAAGTTTATATTCCATAGAACAAAAGAGAACTAAACCTGGTCTAAACTAAGACTAAATCAGGACTAAACCAAGACTAAACCAGGACTAAACCAGGACTAAACCAGGACTAAACCAGGACTAAACCAGGACAAAACTAAGAATTATCCAGGACTAAACCAGGACTAAACAAGGTCTAAACTAAGACTAAATCAGGACTAAACCAAGACTAAACCAGGACTGAACCAGGGCTGAACCTTGACTGAACTTCTCTCTGCAGAAGTTTATATTCCATAGAAAAAACCAGGACTAAACCAAGTCTAAACTAAGACTAAATCAGGACTAAACCAAGACTAAACCAGGACTAAACCAGGACTAAACCAGGACTAAACCAGGACTAAACCAGGACTAAACCAGGACAAAACTAAGAATTATCCAGGACTAAACCAGGACTAAACAAGGTCTAAACTAAGACTAAATCAGGACTAAACCAAGTCAAATCCAAGACTAAACCAGAACTGAACCAGGACTAAATTCCTCTCTGCAGAAGTTTATATTCCACAGAAAAAAACAGGACTAAACCAGGACTAAACCTTTCTGATTCCATTTCACTGCAGTACTAACCCGTCAGTACAGTAAGAATCGTTCAGTAAAATAAACCCATGAGTCACTTTGCGCCTAAGCCACTCCCACCGGGTGATCAGATTTCACAACATTCACTTCAGTCCTGAGGCGCTGCCAGGTCGGAGATGTTTACCTCAGAGTTACACGAGCGCAGCGGGACTGGGAACGCTCTGGAACGTCGCCGCTTTCACATTCCTGACTCGCCACTGTCACTGGGAGAAAACACCGTGTCCGTTCGGTAACTTAAACAAAGATAACACTGTGCTGGCTCCACCTGCTCGGACTCGCACCTCATGAAAACAAAAGGGAGGGAAACGGGCCAAGGATTTACACTGGGACACAGCAGAAATAACAAATACCAATGGACTTTCCAGGTATTTAAAGGGACGGTGTGTAGCCTGTGCTGCAACTGTTTAAATATTAACAAACAAACACACAGAACTGACTCTTGTGAGCGTTAAACTGTGTTATCATGTTGTTTCTCTACAAAAAAACAGACCTGGAGTTGTGTTTTGTTTCATTTACACAGATTCGAGTAGGTCTACGTCGCTCTGTTCCACCGTGTGATGTCATGAAGTGGTAGTTTTCAAGTGAACCGCTCCTTTTCCCTTTAGTTCAGGAGACATCGGCGACTCCAGAGGTGAAATTATCCAAATGATTCAAGTGAAGGTGTGAACTCTGAGCTAAACCTGGACGATAACAGAATCATTCTTGTCCAAAATAGCTTTTTTTGTTTTTTTTAGGTATTATTGTTTCATTTTTGGACACTTCCAACAGTCTCACTTCTGCTTGTGTTGTTTTGAAGGAAGTTTTGAATCAGGGCTAAACCAGGACTAGAACAGGATTAGAAAAGAACAAAATCAGGACTAAACCAGGTCTAGAACAGACAGGACTAGACCGGGGCTAGACTGAGCTAAACCTCGACTATGACAGGACCAAACCAGGACTGGAACAGGACTAGACCGAGACTAGACCAGGACTAGACTCTAAGATAAACCTTGGATTAAACCAGCACTAAAACAAGTACTAGAACAGGACCAAACCAGGACTAGAACAGGACTAGAACAGGACTCCAGGCTTTTGTTGTTTTGAAGGAACTTCTAGGGCTAAACCAGGTCTAAAACAGGACTGAACCAGGACTAAACCAGGTCTAAAACATGACTAAACCGGGACTAGAACAGGACTAGAACAGGAATAGACCAGGACTAGACCGGGACTAGAACAGGACTAGACCGGGACTAGACCGGGACTAGACCGGGACTAGACCGGGACTAGACCGGGACTAGACCGGGACTAGATCAGGACTAGATCAGGACTAGAGCAGGACTAGAGCAGGACTAGAGCAGGACTAGAGCAGGACTAGAGCAGGACTAGAGCAGGACTAGAGCAAGACTAGAGCAAAACAAAACAGGGATAAAACAGGACTAGAACAGGACTAGAACAGGACTAGACCGGGACTAGACCGGGACTAGACCGGGACTAGACCGGGACTAGACCGGGACTAGAGCGGGACTAGAGCGGGACTAGAGCGGGACTAGAGCGGGACTAGAGCGGGACTAGAGCGGGACTAGAGCAGGACTAGAGCAGGACTAGAGCAGGACTAGAGCAGGACTAGAGCAGGACTAGAGCAGGACTAGAGCAGGACTAGAGCAGGACTAGAGCAGGACTAGAGCAAAACAAAACAGGGATAAAACAGGTCTAGACCAGGACTGGACCCAGGACTGGACCCAGGACAAGCAGAGGACTCCAGACTGGGCTGTTTTGGAGGAGGTTTCGGTGGTTTAAGGCGTTGCTCGGAGAGAAACGGCAGGCGTCAGAACACAAACACTGGTCCTGTGGTCATGTGAGCGCGTTAACACGGCTCAGTGCGTCATACGTGAAGTCGCCCGTGGATTATGTAACGAGGAGGGGGAGGAGCAGAGGAGCACATGGGATAAACGGGACGAGAGGAGGACGCACGCGAGGAAAACAGGCATCACGCAGAGGTCAAAGATCACACAGACGACTGAGGAGGAGGTTTACGAGAGTTCGGTTTGTGTGGATTAAAAAACTGAAGATCATTTAAATACAGGAATGTGTAAATGTCTTTTTAACGCAGTTTATAATTCATCTGGATTCTGCACTGAAACCAGGACTAAAGCAGGACTAAAGCCGGGATTAAAGCCGGGATTAAAGCGGGACTAAAGCGGGACTAAAGCGGGACTAAAGCGGGACTAAAGCGGGACTAAAGCGGGACTAAAGCGGGACTAAAGCGGGACTAAAGCGGGACTAAAGCGGGACTAAAGCGGGACTAAAGCGGGACTAAAGCGGGACTGAACCGGGACTGAACCGGGACTGAACCGGGACTGAACCCGAACAAAACCAGGGCTAAAACAGGACTAAAGCGGGACTAAAGCGGGACTAAAGCAGGACTAAAGCAGGACTAAAGCAGGACTAAAGCAGGACTAAAATCGAACAAAACCAGGGCTAAAGCAGGGCTAAAGCAGGACTAAAGCGGGACTGAACCGGGACTAAAACCGAACAAAACCAGGGCTAAACCAGGACTAAACCAGGACTAAACCGGGACTAAAGCGAGACTAAAGCAGGGCTAAAGCGGGACTAAAGCGGGACTAAAGCGGGACTAAAGCGGGACTAAAGCGGGACTAAAGCGGGACTAAAGCGGGACTAAAGCGGGACTAAAGCGGGACTAAAGCAGGGCTAGAACAGACCCAGACTAGGCCAAGACTAGGCCCAGACTAGACCCAGACTAGGCCCAGACTAGGCCCAGACTAGGCCCAGACTAGGCCCAGACTAGACTCAGACTAGACTCAGACTAGACTCAGACTAGACTCAGACTAGACTCAGACTAGACTCAGACTAGACTCAGACTAGACTCAGACTAGGCCCAGACTAGGCCCAGACTAGACCCAGACTAGACCCAAACTAGACCCAGACTAGACCCAGACTAGGCCCAGACTAGACCCAGACTAGGCCCAGACTAGGCCCAGACTAGACCCAGACTAGGCCCAGACTAGACCCAGACTAGGCCCAGACTAGACCCAGACTAGACCCAGACTAGACCCAGACTAGACCCAGAGCTAAACCTTGAATACAACAGGACAGAAAATAAAAAACACTAAATGTGTAAACTGAGGGAAGCCGTGATTCTGCCTTTTTAAATCAAACACAGATTTCAATCCTCTAAATATCTGAGACCAACAGATCAGAGCAGAGACTGAAAACAGTTTATTTAGTTTAAAACAAAACTAAAATGAGACAAAACTGATCCAAATGTGACGTGTAAAAATGTAAAAATAAGATGTACAGTTTAAGTTTAATAGAATTTTGTACTGGGAAACAGGTATTTGTTTTTGACTTCAGCACAATCAGTCTGTTATTCTGCCACCCCCTCCTCACCCCTCTCTCCTTCCCTCCTCCTCTCTCTCTCTCTCTCTCTCAGTCCGGGGTCCTCACTCCTGCAGGACACTGTGTTCCTCGAAAGCACCTTTGGAAACACGATTACCCAACATGCCCAGATTACATCAGAGACTGAACCGGGACTAAAGCAGGGACTAAACAACAAGGGACTAAAGCAGGGACTAAAGCAGGAACTAAACAAGGGACTAAAGCAGGAACTAAACAACAAGGGACTAAAGCAGGGACTAAACCAGGAACTAAACAAGGGACTAAAGCAGGAACTAAACAAGGGACTAAAGCAGGAACTAAACAAGGGACTAAAGCAGGAACTAAACAAGGGACTAAAGCAGGAACTAAACAAGGGACTAAAGCAGGAACTAAACAAGGGACTAAAGCAGGAACTAAACAAGGGACTAAAGCAGGAACTAAACAAGGGACTAAAGCAGGAACTAAACAAGGGACTAAAGCAGGGACTAAACAAGGGACTAAAGCAGGGACTAAACAAGGGACTAAAGCAGGAACTAAACAAGGGACTAAAGCAGGGACTAAACCAGGAACTAAACAAGGGACTAAAGCAGGAACTAAACAAGGGACTAAAGCAGGGACTAAACCAGGAACTAAACAAGGGACTAAACCAGGAACTAAACCAGGGACTAAACCAGGACTAAACCAGGACTAAACCAGGACTAAACCAGGGACTAAACAAGAGACTAAACCAGGACTAAACCAGGACTAAACCAGGAACTAAACCAGGACTAAAAGAGGACTAAACCAGGGACTGAACCAGAGACTAAACCGGGACTAAACCAGGGACTAAACCAGGGACTAAACAAGAGACTAAACAAGAGACTAAACCAGGACTAAACCAGGAACTAAACCAGGACTAAAAGAGGACTAAACCAGGGACTGAACCAGAGACTAAACCGGGACTAAACCAGGACTAACCCAGGAACTAACCCAGGAACTAACCCAGGGACTAAACCAGGTCTAAACAAGGGACTAAACCGGGACTAAACCGGGACTAAACCAGGGAATAAACAAGGGACTAAACCGGGACTAAACCAGGACTAAACAAGGGACTAAACCAGGTCTAAACAAGGGACTGAACCAGAGACTAAACCAGAGGCTGAACCAGGACTAAACCAGAGACTAAACCAGGACTAAACCAGAGACTAAACCAGGACTAAACCAGGGACTAAACAAGAATAATTAGGATAAAGTGGGTTTAGAGAGAGTGAGTCAGAAAGAAAGAAAAGAAGGAAGCAGAGAGACAGGTGGAGAGCGAGAAGGAGAAAGAAAGAAAAGAGAACGAGAAAGACGAGAGGAACAGGTGTAGAAAGAGAAAGAGAGAGAAAGAAAAAACAGGCGTAAGACGGAGACGAGAGGAGCAGGTGGAGAACGAAAGAGAGAAACAAAGACACGAGAAAAAGAGAAGAGAGAAAGACACAAAGAAAGCAGAGAGAGCGGAACAGGTGGAGAGAGAAAGAGAAGGAGGGAGGGAAGGAGGGAGGGAAGGAGAGAGTGTTAGACTGTTCTTGTTGCTGAGGACAAACACAAAAGAACTGGAGTCTCAGAAAAACCAAAGAATCAGAGTCTGTGGAGCAGATGGACTTTTCTATGGTTAGAATGGTGCAGGACTAAGCCAGAACTCAACCAGGACTATGCCAGGACTATGCCAGGACTATGCCAGGACTATGCCAGGACTATGCCAGGACTATGCCAGGACTATGCCAGGACTATGCCAGGACTATGCCAGGACTCAACCAGGACTCAACCAGGACTCAACCAGGACTCAACCAGGACTCAACCAGGATTGTGCCAGGACTCAACCAGGACTATACCAGAACTCAACCAGGACTAATTCAGGACTATCCCAGGACTCAACCAGGAATAACCCAGGAGTATCCCAGAAGTCAACCAGGACTATTCCAGAACTCAACCAGGACTATCCTAGAACTCAATCAGGACTAACCCAGGACTATATCAGAACTCAACCAGGACTACCCCAGGACTCAACCAGGACTAACCCAGAGCCTGGAATGTTCCACAGTACGGCATTAAACCTTTATCTCCATGGAGACCAAACGAGACTAAGTTACAGGTCAGAAAACCACCTGTAACTGAATAAATGTAAAGCTGAGCTGGTTAAAGTCACACTGTGGGACATTCCGGGCAGAGCAGTGACGTCTCCATAGAAATGAAAAGCAGGTGACTGAGCCTCCAGCCGAAAAGTTCCACAGTTGCTTTATTGGCCTCTTATCATTGGGTTGTTTTGACAGAACAGTGGGGGTGACGTGAGTCAGAGTTTATCATTGATCAGAACGAACCTGGACGTCGTAAAGAGCCACGATGTTTTCATGCTGCAGCTCCTGGAACAAAAACAAAAGGCACAAAGAGTGAGTAAAGCACACTTCAGTCTGATAAGAGGAAGTACACGGTGTGAGGGTGACAAGAGTTCATGTCAGGCTGGGTGTTGTTTTTTTCTCCTCCAAAAATAAAGTTGGTCCCTGGTTTTTGTTTTTCTGGTCCCTGGTTTTCGTTTTTCTGGTCCCTGCACCGAGCGGGTGAAGGGCTGGGTCGGGTTTTGAGATTCTGGTTAAGTTTGGGGAGATTGGGGCTTTGGGTTTGGAAGACGTTTGGAAACCTGCGATGAAACTTCCCGTGTTGTTCCCGACACTGGGCTCAAGCGACTGATCAACCCAGGGGTGGGCGATATGGCAAAAATAAATAGCACGATTTCATCCCGATGTTAAATTGAAAAACACACAATTTAGCCCCCCCAAAAAATAATTATAATATAATATATATAATAAAATAATAATTTCACTTTTTTGGTAAAACAAAATACATTTTACGAGGCTTTCTGAAAAATAACTCCTGGGCCATTTATTGCACAGGGGGCCGCCTGGGCCACGCCCGCGGACCACGGGCTTCGTGTGGTTCTGTCGGGAGCCCGGAGGTTCGCCCACGTAGACGAGCGCGAGCAAACGGACCAGTGTCTGAGCTCCGACACACGGGGCGAAGTGCGGAGCTCGGACTCCTGCCTGAACGCACTTTGTGGACACCTGCTCTGCTCGCGGTCCCGTCCCCGGAGCTGCAGGAGGAACAGTTTCCCACCGCCGCAGTCCAGGGGCCCGAGCAGAGTCGGTCCGGAGGGCAAATAGTGCAGGTGTTTTATAAGTGCAGCTCCTCTGACCTGTCTGTGCCTCTGTCTCTGCATGTGAAAGAGACAGAATCGCATTGGAAAAAAACAAAAAAAGAGGTGGAATCAACCTGTGGCACTCGGTCATCAGTGTGAGTAGAACTGAGAGTTTTAGAATGTGCCCAAGACGACTCTACGGTCTTTGCACTTTGGCAGATCGTCTACACGTTCTTATTCTTCATGATTTAACATCATCAGATCGCACAGGCCGAGATCAAACCCACTGAACTAAACGTGATGGTTGGTAAAATGAAGACTGCTGCAAACGTATGTGCCGTTTGTAATCATCTGGAATTTGACGCCCTCGTCTCTTCTGATCACATGTACCCGGAGCACTCGGAGTCGTGCGTCAGTGGGGAAATGGGGACAACTGAGGTACGGTTGGAATTATGGATGAGCCGAACATAACGGAACAACGATATTTAGATGAAGAAAACTGGGACATTTTCTCATTTTTACTCAATTTTGTCAGACTTGCGACCCTGACCAGAGCCCAAACGTCTCCCTGGTTTGTGGCGTATGACGTGAATAAAGCCTAAACGACGCCATCTTAAGCTCACGGTCAGATTTTATTATCGTTCTGCGGGTCTCACCTTGAGGATCTTGATCTCTTTGCCGAGGAGGATCTGGGACTTGGACAGGTTTTTCTTATTGATGCTTTTGATAGCCACCTCCCAGTCGGTTTTCTGCACGAGAAAGACAAAAACAACATCATTATACTCAAAAATTATAACCGAAATGGACCCTGACAAAAACAAAACATTATGACACTCAAAAATGACTAATGAAGTCGTCTCTGCGTAAACCTCCTGTGTCCCTGTGAATCAGATGCCCTTGTTTCTAAACTGAAATGCACTCGGTATCAGTGTCTTCATCTCTCCCTTGGTTTCCCCTTTATCTTTCTCTCCTCTTCCTCAGTTTCGTGAAGGACGGTTGAAACTTTATCCGGCCCAATAACACGGGGTCAGTGTGCAGAGGATGAGCCGAGCGGGCGCTGGGCCGGAGGCTAAATAAAGAGCTGATGTATTTTCCCTTTTGGCGGAGATAAAAACAAACTCACGTGAGAGAAACCAGAGTCACAAATCCAGTGGGTCAGGCTAATGTTAGATCTGACTGAGCATGTTTACAGAGAAACACCAAAACATTATGACTCAGACCTCCTGCGGACTTGGCTTGGTCCTGGTCTAGTCCCCTGGTCCAAGTCTGTGTCCAAGCCTCCGGTCCAAGTCCCCGATCTAGTCTTCCCTGGTTCAGTCCCTGGTTCAGTCCCTGGTTCAGTCCCTGGTTCAGTCCCTGGTTCAGTCCCTGGTTCAGTCCCTGGTTCAGCTCCTGGTCCAGCTCCTGGTCCAGCTCCTAGTCTAGTTCCCAATATGGTCCAGCTCCTGGTCCAGCTCCTGGTCCAGCTCCTGGTCTAGTTCCCAATATGGTCCAGCTCCTGGTCCAGCTCCTGGTCCAGCTCCTGGTCCAGCTCCTGGTCCAGCTCCTGGTCCAGCTCCTGGTCTAGTTCCCAATATATTCTAGCTCCTGGTCTAGCTCCTGGTCCATCCTCTGGTTCATCCCCTGGTCCAGGCCCCTGGTCCATCCCCTGGTCCAGTCCCCTGGTCCAGTCCCCTGGTCCAGTCCCCTGGTCCAGTCCCCTGGTCCAGCTCCTGGTCTAGTTCCCAATATATTCTAGCTCCTGGTCTAGCTCCTGGTCCATCCTCTGGTTCATCCCCTGGTCCAGGCCCCTGGTCCGTCCCCTGGTCCAGTCCCCTGGTCCAGTCCCCTGGTCCAGTCCCCTGGTCCAGTCCCCCGGTCCAGTCCCCTGGTCCAGTCCCTGGTCCAGTCCTTCCTTTAAACCCGTCAGTACAGAACACTGTGTCATTTCTCGTGTCTCGTTTTTCCGTCTGTGCTTGAGGTTTTTTGTGTCGTGTTTAAAAGTCGTGGCTCAGATTCATGTTCTGGATTCAGTCGTTCATTTTTCTTTTTTTGTTTTGCCGTTTCTCGTGCGCTCGTTTATTTCCCTTCGGATAAACCTCGTCTCGCCGCCTCATCCGTTTCGTTTGGTTTTGTAAAGCGTCTGGAAACGTGACGCACAAAACCGGTGCCGTGTTTGGATTTGTTTTAGTTAAAGGGAACATGATTTAAAGCTGGAGACGTCATTGCTCTGCCTGGAATGTTCCACAGTGCGACATTAAACAGCTCTACTTTACATTTATTCAATCACAGGTGGTTTTAGAGCTCAGAAATACCTAGAAAAACAGGTGTTCTGACTGAGCGGGGTCGCCTCTCCGCAGATCTGCACTGTAACTCGGTCTGGTTTGGTCTCCATGGAGATAGAAGCATTTAAATCATTACATCTCCACGGAGAAAAGTGTTTAACAAAGCCTCCACCAGAAAAGTTACACAATGCAGCTTTCTAAATTTGTCAGAAATCGTTATCGTTACATTTCAGAATCAAAACTACAGATGTCCCGATCCAATATTCAGTATCCGATATCCTGATCCGGCTCTTTTATGAGTATCGGACAGTATCGGATCCAGTTTCACGTGTTTTTGCGGCATCAACTCGCTTTACGGCAGCTGTAAATCCAAACGCCGCCATGTCGCTGTGTGGGACTTTTCACGACAACAAAACGAGAGTCAAACACGAGAAACTGTTTGAGAAACTGTTTGTTTGCAGCGTTTGCATCACACAAACAAACGGTTTCTCCCGGAGGAACCAGCAGAGCTCATTTTAACACCACCAGTGTGATTCGTCACTTACAAAAGAATCAGCCAGACGAGTTTGAGATTTACAAGAGCATTTCAAAGAAGAGAAAAGCTGCGTCCAAGTGGCGACAAGTCCAGAAAAACAACACAGAGGATCGTTATTGCTTTAGACGATCAACCGCTGTCAGGTGAACAGACAGGAGAAGAGACAGGAGAAGAGACAGGTGAAGAGACAGGTGAAGAGACAGGAGAAGAGACAGGAGAAGAGACAGGAGAAGAGACAGGAGAACAGACAGGAGAACAGACAGGAGAACAGACAGGAGAACAGACAGGAGAACAGACAGGAGAACAGACAGGAGAAGAGACAGGAGAAGAGACAGGTGAAGAGACAGGAGAAGAGACAGGAGAAGAGACAGGAGAAGAGACAGGAGAAGAGACAGGAGAACAGACAGGAGAACAGACAGGAGAACAGACAGGAGAACAGACAGGAGAACAGACAGGAGAACAGACAGGAGAACAGACAGGAGAAGAGACAGGAGAAGAGACAGGAGAAGAGACAGGAGAAGAGACAGGAGAACAGACAGGAGAACAGACAGGAGAACAGACAGGAGAACAGACAGGAGAACAGACAGGAGAACAGACAGGAGAAGAGACAGGAGAAGAGACAGGAGAAGAGACAGGAGAACAGACAGGAGAACAGACAGGAGAACAGACAGGAGAACAGACAGGAGAACAGACAGGAGAACAGACAGGAGAACAGACAGGAGAACAGACAGGAGAACAGACAGGAGAACAGACAGGAGAACAGACAGGGGAAGAGACAGGTGAAGAGACAGGAGAACAGACAGGAGAACAGACAGGTGAAGAGACAGGTGAAGAGACAGGAGGAGAGACAGGTGAAGAGACAGGTGCAGAGACAGGTGAGCAGACACAGGTGTTCATAGCTTTGCCCACTTATGCAAATTAAACCGGTTGGTGCCGTATTTCAGTTTGAATAAAAGCGACTTATAACTAGATTTAACTAAATATATAACTGTAGATAAATAAATAGATAATAAACATATACAAACATATAACTATTAAGACCACAAGATCAATCTGCTTAAATCAAAATCACAATTTGAACAAACAAAATTAGCAAATCGTAAAGAACGCAGGTTTAAAAAAAAGCAAAAATCTGCTGTTTAATTCTGCATAAAATCTGCTGAGTCTGTAGTTTAGATCTGTACAAACACGTCCTGAAATGTGATTCTTTCGTTCGTTTGTCAGTTCAGATTTCAGTCTTTTAGTTTAAAATAAGAACTTTGAACTGAGTCTTATTATTAAAACAAAAACAAAAAGTAGAAGCCGGTTTTAAAGCGTCGAAATGTCACTTTTTCCTGTTCTAATGTTGCGTTTCGTTTCGTTCGCACACGTTTAACACACAAACTCTGCAGATTTAGGCTGAGCTCTTCTTCTCTCAAACTGAAAACACACCGTTCCACCTTGTGATGTCACGTGGTAAAACAGGAAGTACGTGCGCCACTGCGTTTTTAAACTCCGCACGACTCCACTCGAATCATTTGGATCACGTGTGAATGAAACAAAACACAACTGCAGCCGTTTTTGAGGAGGAAACAACATTAAACAACATGATTTTGTGTAATATCTGAGCTTTAAATGTTTATTTTACTTTAATTTAGAACACAAATGTGAAATTCTGTTTTATTTTCTGATTTTATAACGTTAACTTCTGTATTTTTGTAATAATAATAAACGTGAACACAACAGACGAACAGAAACGCTGGATGAATCTGAACGTGTTACAGAAGTGAGAGGAAAAACTAGAGCTGCAACTATCGAATATTTTTGGAATCGAGTATTCTGTCGATTATATCATCGATTAATCGAGTAATCGGATAAATCACACTTTTTTGTTTTTATACAACTATATCAATAGTGTGTAACGCAACATGAAAGGCCTCTTAAAATGAGCAAGCAATTGCTGTTATTCCTCACAAAAAAGGTTTTTATTTAAAGTCAACATTTTTTTTAAACAAGTGTAAAACCTTTGGCTTATTGGCTTATAAAACAGGAGTTTTCTAAGTGACAACGTTAATCCTTTAACTAGCCTAATTAATAAGCTAAATATAGAACTAGCGAACACATAAGTGTTCGTAAACGTCGGTAAAATATTTCCTTTCTCTGATATTGTTGATGCCAGCGGTTCTAGATTAAATCAGATTTTTGGTAAAAGTAGAACAACGAACTAGACGTTTCTGATATGGGAACACCGAGTGTGTGCGGGTGTCTGTGTATACGTGAGGAAGGGAGCGATTTGAGTGAGATCATTTGCTCTCTTGCTGCTCATTATGCCTCGTTACTATCGACTCATAACACAGGTTACAAATAATTACAAATACTGTACATTCTAATAGGCGTTACTTTTCATTTCAGTTAGCAATCGTAAAAGTATATTACCTCGTAGATTCTCCGACTCCGCTTAGAGAAGTACAGTTCACGCTTTAAGTTTCGCTTTAAGTGCTGCAGCATTGAAGACGTACTGTTGTGGTACATCAGGTTGGCTTTGCCAGTGCACACTGGCACCGGCCACATCATTATCTGCCATTTCCACACCGTGGAATAAATCGCGCCCCTTCAAATCTTTGAAATGTACGTCATTGATAACTGTCCGTGTGAAACAGTGATCCCAGACTGGCGCAGCAGTCTACAAAGGAGGAGTGATACGATAGCAGAGACATTTTAAATAAATTGACTTTGGTGACATGAATTAAACGAAGCCTCGAGGCAAAGAATTTGCCCCGAATATTTTTTGTAATCGAATTATCCGAGTTACTCGAGTAATCGTTTCAGCCCTAGGAAAAACAGACCAGGCTCGTTATCCTGCCTCCCTCCTACTCTCCGTCTGTATCGCTCCATTTCTAACCCACGTCCTTCTCTCCATCCCTCCGTCTCCATCCCTCCTCCTCTCTCGTTTCACTCTCTCCTCCTCTCCTCATCCCCGTTTCCTCTTTCTACGTCCTCCCGTCTTTCCCAACTCATTCACTTCTCCTTCCCTTTCTCTTCTCCTCCTCGTTTCCTCTCTCTCCGTCTCCTTATCTCTCTTCCTACCTTTCCGTTTCTCTCCATCATCTCTCTCTCTCTCTCCCCGTCCCTCCTCCGTTCTTTATGTCTACGTCAATCCATTCACATGATTCATGAATGAACCAAAGGATTAAGGCACAAACACAACACAACTGTCGACTGTGCAAAAACCGGGATTAAACCAGGACTAGAGCGGGACTAGACCAAGACTACAGCAGAACTAAACCAGGACTAAACCTGGGACTTAACTTGAACTAAACCCGTGTCTGAACCAAGACTAAACCAGGTCTAAACCAGGTCTAAACAGGTGCTAAATAAAATAAAAGGATGGTCACTCAGCACAACAGTGGGTCAGATACTATGATGTAAACCTGGAGGCACTGGGTCTGTTTAAACCATTTTGAAATTATAATTCTTGATATTCACATTTCAAAAGCACAAAAACACTGCAGATTATTGTGAATATCCAGGTGAAAATGTGACCATCTCAAGTTTTTATAGCCAGGTCTAAACCAGGTCTAAACCAGGTCTGAACCAGGTCTGAACCAGGTCTGAACCAGGTCTGAACCGGGACTGAACCGGGACTGAACCGGGACTGAACCGGGACTGAACCGGGACTGAACCGGGACTGAACCGGGACCGAACCGGGTCTTAACTGGGTCTTAACTGGGACTACACCAGGACTACACCAGGACTACACCAGGACTACACCAGGACTACACCAGGATTACACCAGGACTACACCAGGACTACACCAGGACTACACCAGGACTAACTTAGGCTTTACTAGGATGACAGCTAGGACTTTTCCACATCTAAACCAGGTCTAAACCAGGACTAAACCAGGACTAAACCAGGACTAAACCAGGACTAAACCAGGACTAAACCAGGACTAACTTAGGCTTTACTAGGAAGACATTCCACATCTAAACCAGGGCAACACCTGGACTACACCAGGGGGCTAAACCAGGTCTAAACTGGGTCTACACCAGGTCTAAACCAGGACTAAACCAGGTCCAAACAAGACCTAAACCAGAGTTAATTCAGGACTAAACTAGATCCAACCCAGCACTACAAACCAGGGCTAAACCAGAATTAATTTAGGCTTTACTAGGATCACAGTTAGGACTTTTCCACATCTGAACCAGGTCTAAACCAGATCTAAACCAGGACTACACTGGGTCTAAACCATGTCTAAACCAGGGCATCTGGGGTATTTCCATTGCCCTTTACCCCTTCATGTCTCTTTTGCCCCCTGTGGCACGCGTGGGGTTAAAGATGCCATAAAATCTGGCGTCCCACTTCCAAAAAACGTGACGCTAACGAGCCATATGTCTCTACTGCAGTGACCTAGATTACACCAGGCACATTTCACCCCAAAACCCACCCTAATGTTCTTTTATTTTTATTATTTTTTTACCTTTCTGTGGCGCCCTTTGAAGACCACAGCGAACGCCCCGTGTCCTACCAGGTCCTTCCTACTGTACTCAAAGTCTCCCACGGACTCCATTGCAGCGATGACTCAAAGGATGAGGTGATGCGAGGAGGATGGAGTCTTCTTTTTTCCGAAATAATCCACTTAAAACGTCGATTATTTCATCGCAGGCTCCTCGGATGTTGCACAAACACAGGATGCAGTCGGGACGTGGGCAGTTCTCATGCTCTGCACACTAAGCACAACATCACATCAGCGTTGTTGTTATTATTTTTAGTCTTTTAATCACACGTTTAGCAGAGATCCAGCTTTGCATTCACCTTCACACACGCTTACCCGCGCACAAATCACGTCTGGCCATGGGTTCTACATGATGCCGAGCGTGCAAGGGATCAAAACATTGGAAAATTGTGCAAAAACGAGAAGCTATCTGTTCGCAAGGCAGTGACACAACCCTGACGCTGCTCCTGGCGTCATAGCTGCTGCTCCTTTGGCTCGACTGCAAACATAACAGTGCAAAAATGCAAATTGAGCATCTACTTTTGCCAATTTCACGTGTTGGGTCAATAAAAAACACGCGCAACTGACTCGATTAGCTTAAATTAGCAAACAAGAAAGCTGCTGACATATTTTCAGGATGTCAACATTGTCTTCCCGTGATGTTAAGGCGTTAGATGTACGGTTTAAAGGGTCCAAAGAGCTTTGCGGTGTCCTGTTCTGTAAAAATAAACAGTTGTTACTCCAGAAATGTATAGTTTATCCGCAAACTGTCAGCTGGTTGCGCCCTTCGTGCTGAAATAAAGGCAGGAGAGGCTAGCGGTTAGCAGCGGAATTAGCCGTACGTGTCGGAGAAACGTCCTTGTCGCGTTATTTGGCGTAAAAATGCCAAGTTTTGATTAAATCCACAGCGTTTTCCTGTCTGTACGGTTTGTTCTTGGTAAAATACAGCAGGTGTCCGCGTTCTGCCGCAGACACAACACTGCAAACGAGAGCGCGCCTCGGCTTTTATACCCGTGCGTCGCCGGAGAACGCCCCGCGCACGTAAACCTCCGCGGCGTTAACTAGTCCGCTGTCGAAACACAAACCAACTGCTCTAAGAAAATTAATCATCTTGAAATAAATATTACAACGTCAGCTGTTACATCAATAAAAGCAGTTTATTTTCGTGTGTTGAATTAGGACAAAATAAATACAGAAATATAATCAATTTAAGACACTGGCGTTAGATTTGTGTATCCAGATTTGCTGCCGACTGGTGGCCGATGCAGCAGAAAAATGTTAATGAAGGACCCCAGTCAGGACATGACCCCGCATGTCCCTGTCCCGCATGTCCCTGTCCCGCATGTCCCTGCCCCGCATGTCCCTGTCCCGCATGTCCCTGCCCCGCATGTCCCTGTCCCGCATGTCCCTGTCCCGCATGTCCCTGTCCCGCATGTCCCCGCCCCGCATGTCCCCGTCCCGCATGTCCCCGCCCCGCATGTCCCTGTCCCGCATGTCCCTGTCCCGCATGTCCCTGCCCCGCATGTCCCTGCCCCGCATGTCCCTGCCCCGCATGTCCCTGCCCCGCATGTCCCTGTCCCGCATGTCCCTGCTCAGGTTCATACAAAGAGATTTATAAAAATCAAAGGACAATAAGGTAACTGCAGGGTTAAAGTGCATTGTGTAACTTTTCTGGAATCTCCCCTGTCTCTCCTGCCCCAGAAAGAGAAAAGGTGCTCGGATATTGGACCCTCACTCAAAAAGTGACCTAGTGCACCTTTAAATATGTAAATGAACCAAAACGGGACAAAATAAACAAATATCTCCTACAGGTGTATTTCATGCCTTTTATGAGCTAAAGCAGCTTCTGGAGAGTTAAATTTCACACAAGTTTCATTTAAGTAAATTGTACAAACTCTTTTAGTGTTTTGTAAATAAATAAAAAATAAAAACGTGTTGGTTTTTCACAATTTTAATTTCAAAGCTGAAGCCACTGAGATTCATGGACTTAAATTACGCAAAACTGACTCTTGTGAACTTCTCAAAAACAGACCTGGAGTTACGTTTTGTTCCATTCACATGTTTGAGTAACTCTTTATTATTAGTCTGTCTACACCTCCAAAGCTCCAAATGCTCCGTTTCACTCTGTGACGTCACGAAGTGGTGGTTTTCAACTACCTTTTACCTTTAGTTCAGTAGAAACGGACAACTCCAGGTCAAAAATGATGAAAACGACTGTAGTGAAGGCGTGTGGAGTTCACAAACACATTCCAGCACTTCCTGTATTACCACTTAATGACATCACAAGGTGGAACAGTGCGTTTTCATGATCACGCCGAGCAGAACCCGTCTTTTTATCAGATGTGGCGCGAAAAGAATAAACGAAGAGCTGCTGATCTTAACGGGCGAGTGGCTGAACGGCTCTGACGTGTGAGCAGCAGCTGTTTGAGTGTCTTGCTCAAGGGGCCAAAGGTAAAGTAACAAAATGGACGTGTGCTCAAAGACGGTGATGAAGTGCAGCACCACAACTGAAAAGAAAAGTCAGATAACAGTGTAAAAATGTTTATTCAAATATAAAAATACAGTCGTGTTCATCAGGCACAGGTTATGTTGTTTAGCGTGTGAATCTATAATGGATCTAGAATAAAAACTTTTACGATTAGTTTATCGCTGCTTCCTGTTTTTCGTCTAACTACTTTGTTTGACGCTAAAGTCCTTCCAGTAGCAGAACTTCCGCGGCAAATAAACCAAAGAAAATTAAATATCAAAATTAAAACAGGCACCGAGACTGTTTTTTGATTTGTGTTATTTGAAATAAATTTTAAATTAAATATTGGAAATAGAGGCCGAAATCTTTTTTTTTTTTGTTTGACACTAAAACAGAATGATGAAGTAATGTTTTTCCATTTTATTGTTTTTCGTTCTTAATTGAAATTCAAAAGAACGAACGGTAAACGAACCGCGGAAATTTGTGTCATTTGTTTTTCAAAATAAAACCAAAAATAAGATAATGAAAAAAAACCTATTATTTTCTTCATTATTTGTCTTCAAAACTAAAATGAAAAAATGGTTAAAGATTCGTTTTTTCAGTTTTCAATTTTGTGTTTAAATGAATAATGGAAAAAAACATTTCTCAAACCAAAACTATCGGACCTGAACCAGGTCTAAACCAGGTCTAAACCAGGTCTAAACCAGGTCTAAACCAGGACTGAATCAGGTCTAAACCAGGTCTAAACCAGGTCTAAACCAGGACTGAATCAGGTCTAAACCAGGTCTAAACCAGGTCTAAACCAGGTCTAAACCAGGACTGAATCAGGTCTAAACCAGGTCTAAACCAGGTCTAAACCAGGACTGAATCAGGTCTAAACCAGGTCTAAACCAGGTCTAAACCAGGTCTAAACCAGGACTGAATCAGGTCTAAACCAGGTCTAAACCAGGTCTAAACCAGGACTGAATCAGGTCTAAACCAGGTCTAAACCAGGTCTAAACCAGGACTGAATCAGGTCTAAACCAGGTCTAAACCAGGTCTAAACCAGGTCTAAACCAGGTCTAAACCAGGACTGAATCAGGTCTAAACCAGGTCTAAACCAGGTCTAAACCAGGACTGAATCAGGTCTAAACCAGGTCTAAACCAGGTCTAAACCAGGTCTAAACCAGGACTGAATCAGGTCTAAACCAGGTCTAAACCAGGTCTAAACCAGGACTGAATCAGGTCTAAACCAGGTCTAAACCAGGTCTAAACCAGGTCTAAACCAGGACTGAATCAGGTCTAAACCAGGTCTAAACCAGGACTGAACCAGATCTAAACCAGGTCTAAATCAGGACTAAACCAGGACTAAACCACGACTGGTTTAGTCGTGTTTTTTTCCATTATTCATTTAAACACAAAATCAAAAACTGAAAAAAACAAATTGTTATCTGTGTTTTTTTTTTCATTTTGGTTTTGGAGACAAATAATGAAGAAAAGAGTTTGTTTTTCGTTTTCTTATTTGTGGTTTTATATTGAAAAACGAATGAACGGATGATACACGAATGATGCACGGATTGCAGAACTTCTCGATATTCAAATGAACACAGTTTATGGCTCATATTAAAAACAGTGCACCGTTTTACGCCCATATTTGGAGCGCGGGTTCACTTCCTCTTCCTCTTGGCGTCGCCGCTCGCCGCTCGGTCGGCGGAGCTGTAGGTGCGGGAGAAGAGCATGGTGAGCAGCAGCAGCACCGGGACGAGCAGGTAGGGGGCGTACACGGACGCCAGGAGCCAGCGCTCGGACGGCGTCTGGGGCCCGGGGTGGGGCCCGGGCGGGAACGTGGAGAACAGGATGTGGGCCAGGATCGGGACCAGGGTGGTGCCCGTGTGAGCCGCGTAGATGATGGACGGAGTGCGGATCCACCGGCAGCCGCCTGGAGGGAGACGGGGGAGAGTCAGATGCCCTCCCACTGTCCCTGTCTCAGATGCCCTCCCAGAGTCCCTGTGTCAGATGCCCTCCCAGAGTCCCTGTGTCAGATGCCCTCCCACTGTCCCTGTGTCAGATGCCCTCCCAGAGTCCCTGTGTCAGATGCCCTCCCACTGTCCCTGTGTCAGATGCCCTCCCACTGTCCCCGTGTCAGATGCCCTCCCACTGTCCCCGTGTCAGATGCCCTCCCACTGTCCCTGTGTCAGATGCCCTCCCACTGTCCCTGTGTCAGATGCCCTCCCACTGTCCCTGTGTCAGATGCCCTCCCACTGTCCCTGTGTCAGATGCCCTCCCACTGTCCCCGTGTCAGATGCCCTCCCACTGTCCCTGTGTCAGATGCCCTCCCACTGTCCCCGTGTCAGATGCCCTCCCACTGTCCCTGTGTCAGATGCCCTCCCAGAGTGGGCAGAGACCGGGAAGAAGGGAGCGAAGGAGAGATGGAGAAAGAGAGGAGAGAGAGAGGGAGAAAGAGGAGAGATGGACAGATGAAGAGAGGAGAGAGGGATAGAGGAGAAAGAAGTTTTACCTTTGATAAAAAACGTACAGAGCGATGGGGAAAAAGCGAGTGAGAAAGGGAGAGAGAGGGATAGATGAAAAGAGGAGAGGAGCGAGGGATGAGTGGTTTTACCTTTGAGGAAAGCGTAGGCGGCGACGGGGAAGAAGGGAAGCTGCACCAGAGCCTCACAGAAGATAAACGACTTGAACCAGTGCGGAGGATCCACGACCATCGGGTCTTTAAACTCCGAGGAATACCAACGAAGAACTGACTGCAGCTGAGGGAGGAAGGGAAGGAGGAGAGGAGAGGAGAGGGGGAGGAGAGAGGGAGGAGAGAGGAGAAAGGAGGAGAGAGGAGAAAGGAGGAGGGAGGAGGAGAGAAAAGGAGGGAGGAGAGAAAAGGAGAGAGGAGAAGGGAGGAAAGAGGAGAAGGGAGGTGAGAGGAGAAGGGAGGAGAGGAGAGGAGAGAGGGAGGAGAGAGGAGAAGGGAGGTGAGAGGAGAAGGGAGGAGAGGGGGAGGAGAGAGGAGGAGAGAGGAGAGAGGAGAGAGGAGAAGGGAGGAGAGAGGAGAGAGAAGGAGAGAGGGAGGAGAGAGGAGAAGGGAGGAGAGAGGAGAAGGGAGGAGAGAGGAGAGAGGAGGAGAGAGGAGAGAGGAGAAGGGAGGTGAGAGGAGAAGGGAGGAGAAGGGAGAGAGGAGAAGGGAGGTGACAGGAGAGAGGAGGAGAGAGGGAGGAGAGAGGAGAAGGGAGGTGAGAGGAGAAGGGAGGAGAGAGGAGAAGGAGAGAGAAGAAGGAGAGAGGAGAAGGGAGGTGAGAGGAGAAGGGAGGAGAGAGGAGAAGGGAGGTGAGAGGAGAAGGGAGGAGAGAGGAGAGAGAAGGAGAGAGGGAGGAGAGAGGAGAAGGGAGGTGAGAGGAGAAGGGAGGAGAGAGGAGAGAGAAGGAGAGAGGGAGGAGAGAGGAGAAGGGAGGTGAGAGGAGAAGGGAGGAAAGAGGAGAAGGGAGGTGAGAGGAGAAGGGAGGAGAGAGGAGAGAGGGAGGAGAGAGGAGAAGGGAGGAGAGAGGAGAAGGGAGGAGGGAGGAGAGAGAAGGAGAGGGGGAGGAGAAAGGAGAAGGGAGGAGAGAGGAGAAGGGAGGAGAGAGGAGAGAGAAGGAGAGAGGGAGGAGAGAGGAGAAGGGAGGTGAGAGGAGAAGGGAGGAGAGAGGAGAGAGAAGGAGAGAGGGAGGAGAGAGGAGAAGGGAGGTGAGAGGAGAAGGGAGGAGAGGAGAGGAGAGAGGAGGTGAGAGGAGAAAGGAGGAGGAGAGAGGAGAGAGGAGAGAAAAGGAGGGAGGAGAGAAAAGGAGAGAGCAGAAGAGAGGAGGAGAGGGAAGGAGGGAGGAGAGGAGAGGAGAGAGGAGGTGAGAGGAGAAAGGAGGAGGAAAGAAGGAGAGAAGAGAGAAAAAGGGAAGGAGGAGAGAAGGGAATTAGGTGTAAGGAGGGAGGAGGAGCGGGGAAAGGGGAGAAAGGTAAAGAGAGAGAAGGAGGAGAGAGGAAGAGAGGGGAGGAGGGGTACGGAGGGAGAGAGAGGGAGGAGAGGAGAGGGTGAGGTGGGAGAAAAGGGAGTTTATTTTGTCCCAGTAAAAACAAAGACCTGAACCATCACAGACACAGAAACTCCACCCGACACTGACTGTATTATTATTATTATTGTTATTATCATTATTATCATTATTATTATTATTATTATTATTAATTATCATCATTATTATTGTTATTATTAATTATCACCTGAAATAAACACGTTCCTTTGAGTTCTACTGGAGTGTTTCTCAAACTGTGGTCCAGCTCCTTCAGGTGGGACTCTTCAGTTTGTCTAAAGCTCGTAATCCACCTCTAGACCTGGTTTAGACCTGGTTTAGACCTGGTTTAGACCTGGTTTAGACCTGGTTTAGACCTGGTTTAGTCCTGGTTTAGTCCTGTTTTAGACCTAGATAAGACCTGGAATAGTCCTGTTATAGACCTGGTTTAGACCTGGTTTAGTCCTAGATAAGACATGGAGTAGTCCTGTTGTAGACTTGGTTTAGACCTGTTTTAGAACTGGTTTAGACCTAGATTAGACCTGGAATAGTCCTGTTACAGACCTGGGTTAGACCTGGTTTAGGACCTGGTTTGGACCTGGTTTAGGACCTGGTTTAGGACCTGGTTTAACCCTAGATTAAACCTGTAATAGACCAGTTATAGACCTGGTTTAGGACCTGGTTTAGACCTAGATAAGACCTGGAGTAGTCCTGTTATAGACCTGGTTTAGACCTGGTTTAGACCTGGTTTAGTCCTAGATAAGACCTGGAGTAGTCCTATTATAGACCTGGTTTAGACCTGGTTTAGACCTGGTTTAGACCTGGTTTAGGACCTGGTTTAACCCTAGATTAAACCTGTAATAGACCAGTTATAGAGGTCTATTTTGACCTGGTTTAACCCTAGATAAGACCTGGAATAGTCCTGTTATAGACCTGGTTTAGACCTGGTTTAACCCTAGATAAGACCTGGAGTAGTCCTGTTATAGACCTGGTTTAGACCTGGTTTAACCCTAGATAAGACCTGGAGTAGTCCTGTTATAGACCTGGTTTAGACCTGGTTTAACCCTAGATTAAACCTGTAATAGACCAGTTATAGAGGTCTATTTTGACCTGGTTTAACCCTAGATAAGACCTGGAATAGTCCTGTTATAGACCTGGTTTAGACCTGGTTTAACCCTAGATAAGACCTGGAATAGTCCTGTTATAGACCTGGTTTAGATCTGTTTTTTCTCCGGTTTACGGCAAATAAACACATTTTCACTTATTTCTGTCACATTTTCCACACAATGCCCCAACTCAGTCCAAATGCTGAGTCAAAAATCTCAAACACCACCAGAGCGTCACCAGGGCGACGTAAACAGCGTAAACATCGTAAACAGCGGGACTATTGCGCCATCTACAGGCCTACGGGAGGCGCAGAAGTTATTTTGCACTGACACTTTCTTACAGCAAAAAGAGCGGAACAGTGAGTCTTCTTTAAATGCTGTTTTTTTTTTTTTTTTTTACGTTTAGTTCATCTTTAGTCGTATTTTTAACTCGTGACGTAATTCCAGGTGAAGCGTAACGTAAAACTCACCTGTTGTGGGTACACGTGCGCAGGTAGCAGCGCCTGCAGGTCGATCAGGAGCGTGATGGGGATGTGAGAAGCGAAATATAAGAAAAAGATGATTTCTAAAACGCGCAGAGACATTGTGGGAAGTTCGGGTTTAGTTCTGGTTCTGGTCCTGGTCCTGGTCCTGGTCCGGGTCTGGTCCTGGTCTAGGTCTAGATTCCGGACTGAGTGAGGTCCGAAGTGCACGAGAGGGGCGTGTCCTGGAAACGCGTGGTGCAGCTCAGGCGAAGCTCATTGGACGAAAGGAAAGACGAGGGTCCGTGAAGGCGTCATCCGGGGTAAAAGGCACCGTGAGGCGTTCAGGGCCGAGCGGAAATGTCCCTGCGGAGTCAGAACTGAGCAAGAGCGGGAAAAGTATCAGAAAATAAATAAAATAAAATAAAATATAAGGTTTGGTATGTTACTTTTCTTATAGGATCCACCGCCTGTTTGGCTCCATCTCAGTCCTGGTTTAGTCCTGGTTCAGTCCTGGTTTAGTCCTGGTTTAGTCCTGGTTTAGTCCTGGTTCAGTCCTGGTTTAGTCCTGGTTCAGTCCTGGTTCAGTCCTGGTTCAGTCCTGGTTTAGTCCTGGTTTAGTCCTGGTTTAGTCCTGGTTCAGTCCTGGTTCAGTCCTGGTTTAGTCCTGGTTTAGTCATCACACTTTAAGGACATTTAATTGTTTTTATTCATTTTTGACAGATTTTTTTTACACATTTACAAAAATAAATTCTTAAATGTCGGACTCAGAATGTCTGTGTTTATATCTGTATCTGTAAGAATATAATTATGTATGTATAAAACTACACAAAATACATAAATCAAGTGTTAAAATAATAATCTGTGGAAATCAGGTTTGATTCAGCTACAGGATAAAAAATTAAATAAAAATAAATATGATCAGAAATAATAAAAAAAAATCACAATTATAAAAAAGCTTTTTCTGCTGCTGGTTAAGTCCTTGTTTAGTCCTGGTTTAGTCCTGGTTCAGTCCTGGTTCAGTCCCGGTTCAGTCCTGGTTCAGTCCCGGTTTAGTCCCGGTTCAGTCCCGGTTCAGTCCTGGTTTAGTCCTGGTTTAGTCCTGGTTTAGTCCTGGTTTAGTCCCGGTTCAGTCCTGGTTTAGTCCTGGTTTAGTCCTGGTTCAGTCCTGGTTCAGTCCTGGTTTAGTCCTGGTTTAGTCCTGGTTCAGTCCTGGTTTAGTCCTGGTTCAGTCCTGGTTCAGTCCCGGTTCAGTCCCGGTTCAGTCCCGGTTTAGTCCCGGTTCAGTCCCGGTTTAGTCCCTGGTTTAGTCCTGGTTTAGTCCCGGTTCAGTCCCGGTTTAGTCCATGGTTCAGACGTGGTTCAGTCCCTGGTTTAGTCCTGGTCCAGTCCTGGTTCAGTCCCTGGTTCAGACGTGGTCCAGTCCCTGGTTTAGTCCTGGTTCAGTCCTGGTTTAGTCCTGGTTTAGTCCCTGGTTTAGTCCTGGTTCAGTCCTGGTTTAGTCCTGGTTTAGTCCTGGTTCAGTCCTGGTTTAGTCCTGGTTTAGTCCTGGTTTAGTCTCTGGTCGCCTTGGAGACTCGCTCTGTGATATTTTGCTTCGTTTTGGGGTTCGGGACTTTCCACGTCCACATAATCCTGAACAAAAAAAAAAACAGAATTAAACTTTAAACTTTTACAAAACACAAAGAAATGATTTAGTTTTGATTGAGTTTTTACAGCGTCGTTTTCCATGATGTTCTCGAGCATCTGCACGATGTCGCTGAAGGACGGCCTCAGGGTGTACGGCTCCAGCCAGCAGTCCCGCATCACATGGAGACTGAGGAGGGGATGGTTAGTTTACCTTTTCACTTGTTAAAATAATAATAATAATAATAATAATAAATAATAATAATAATAAAACAAATAATAATAATAATAATAATAATAATAATAATAATAATAATAATAATAATAATAATAATAATAATAAATAATAATAAATAAAAAAATAATAAAAAAAATAAAAGAAGAAGAAGAAGAAGAAGAAAATATATAAGAAAAAATAAGATAAAATAAATATGATCAGAAATAGGCTGATATAAAAATTCACAAAAAAATTATTATTATTATTATTACTATTAATAATAATAATAATAATAATATAAGAAAAAATAATAGGCTGATATAAAAACAAAACCCCCACACGCGCACAAAAATTATAATAATATGTGAAATATATATATATATACAAGATAAAATAAATATGTTCAGGAATAAGATAATCTTAAAAAAATTCATACAATAAATAAATAAATAAATAATCTAAGAAAAAAAGATAAATAAAATAAGCTAAAAATATGGTTAGAAATAAGCTGATATTTAAATAAATCACACACACAAAAAAAATTAATAATAATATAGAAATATATATATATGAAAAAATAGGCTGATATAAAAATAAATCACACACACAAAAAATTAATAATAATATAAGAAATTTTTTTAAAATATATAAAAAAGATAAAAAATAAAGAAATAAGATGATATTTTAAAAAATCACAAACAAAAAGAATAAATAAATGAATAAATAATAATCTAAGAAAAAAAAAATCAAATAGGTTGATAGAAAAATAATTCACATGTGCAAAAAAAAATCTAATAAAAAAAAATATATAAAAAAATTTAAAATAAATATGATCAGAAATAGGCTGATATAAAAACAATTCACACACACAAATAATAATAATATAAGAAAAAAAAAGTAAAGTAGATGAAATAAAAGTAAATAAAACACTGAAGTGCCTCACATCTCGGGCCGGCAGCCTTCCGGGTTGGAGTTCTTGTGTCCGATGCAGATGTGATAAACGACGGACTCGGACGTCTGGAGGTTCGGATACGGGAGAGTCCCTGACAACCGGAAACAACATGAGGAATATGAACGATCCGTACAGACGCTCCCGACAACCGGAAACATGAGGAATATGAACGATCCGTACAGACGCTCCCGACAACCGGAAACATGAGGAATATGAACGATCCGTACAGACGCTCCGACAACCGGAAACATGAGGAATATGAACGATCCGTACAGACGCTCCGACAACCGGAAACATGAGGAATATGATCGATCCGTACAGACGCTCCGACAACCGGAAACATGAGGAATATGAACGATCCGTACAGACGCTCCGACAACCGGAAACAACATGAGGAATATGAACGATCCGTACAGACGCTCCGACAACCGGAAACAACATGAGGAATATGAACGATCCGTACAGATGCCCTGACAACCGGAAAGAACATGAGGAATATGATCGATCCGTACAGACGCTCCGACAACCGGAAACATGAGGAATATGAACGATCCGTACAGACGCTCCGACAACCGGAAACATGAGGAATATGAACGATCCGTACAGATGCTCCGACAACCGGAAACATGAGGAATATGAAAGATCCGTATAGACGCTCCGACACCCGGAAACAACATGAGGAATATGAACGATCCGTACAGACGCTCCGACAACCGGAAACATGAGGAATATGAACGATCCGTACAGACGCTCCGACAACCGGAAACAACATGAGGAATATGAACGATCCGTACAGATGCCCTGACAACCGGAAAGAACATGAGGAATATGATCGATCCGTACAGACGCTCCGACAACCGGAAACATGAGGAATATGAACGATCCGTACAGACGCTCCGACAACCGGAAACATGAGGAATATGAACGATCCGTACAGATGCTCCGACAACCGGAAACATGAGGAATATGAACGATCCGTACAGACGCTCCGACACCCGGAAACAACATGAGGAATATGAACGATCCGTACAGACGCTCCGACAACCGGAAACATGAGGAATATGAACGATCCGTACAGACGCTCCGACAACCGGAAACATGAGGAATATGAACGATCCGTACAGACGCCCTGACAACCGGAAAGAACATGAGGAATATGATCGATCCGTACAGACGCTCCGACAACCGGAAACAACATGAGGAATATGAACGATCCGTACAGACGCCCTGACAACCGGAAACAACATGAGGAATATGAACGATCCGTACAGACGCCCTGACAACCGGAAACAACATGAGGAATATGAACGATCCGTACAGATGCTCCAACAACCGGAAACAACATGAGGAATATGAACGATCCGTACAGACGCCCTGACAACTGGAAACATGAGGAATATGAACGATCAGTACAGACGCTCCGACAACCGGAAACATGAGGAATATGAACGATCCGTACAGACGCTCCGACAACCGGAAACAACATGAGGAATATGAACGATCCGTACAGACGCTCCGACAACCGGAAACAACATGAGGAATATGAACGATCCGTACAGACGCTCCGACAACCAGAAACAACATGAGGAATATAAACGATCCGTACAGACGCTCCGACAACCAGAAACAACATGAGGAATATGAACGATCCGTACAGACGCTCCGACAACCGGAAACATGAGGAATATGAACGATCCGTACAGACGCCCTGACAACCGGAAACATGAGGAATATGAACGATCCGTACAGACGCTCCGACAACCAGAAACAACATGAGTAATATGAACGATCCGTACAGACGCTCCGACAACCGGAAACATGAGGAATATGAACGATCCGTACAGACGCCCTGACAACCGGAAACATGAGGAATATGAACGATCCGTACAGACGCTCCGACAACCGGAAACAACATGAGGAATATGAACGATCCGTACAGACGCTCCGACAACCAGAAACAACATGAGGAATATAAACGATCCGTACAGACGCTCCGACAACCAGAAACAACATGAGGAATATGAACGATCCGTACAGACGCTCCGACAACCGGAAACATGAGGAATATGAACGATCCGTACAGACGCCCTGACAACCGGAAACATGAGGAATATGAACGATCCGTACAGACGCTCCGACAACCGGAAACATGAGGAATATGAACGATCCGTACAGACGCTCTGACAACCGGAAACATGAGGAATATGAACGATCCGTACAGACGCCCTGACAACCGGAAACATGAGGAATATGAACGATCCGTACAGACGCTCCGACAACCGGAAACAACATGAGGAATATGAACGATCCGTACAGACGCCCTGACAACCAGAAACAACATGAGGAATATGAACGATCCGTACAGATGCTCCAACAACCGGAAACAACATGAGGAATATGAACGATCCGTACAGACGCTCCGACAACCGGAAACAACATGAGGAATATGAACGATCCGTACAGACGCTCCGACAACCGGAAACATGAGGAATATGAACGATCCGTACAGACGCCCTGACAACCGGAAACAACATGAGGAATATGAACGATCCGTACAGACGCCCTGACAACCGGAAACAACATGAGGAATATGAACGATCCGTACAGACGCTCCGACAACCGGAAACAACATGAGGAATATGAACGATCCGTACAGACGCTCCGACAACCGGAAACAACATGAGGAATATGAACGATCCGTACAGACGCTCCGACAACCGGAAACAACATGAGGAATATGAACGATCCGTACAGACGCTCCATCAACCGGAAACAACAGGAGGAATATGAACCAACCGTACAGACGCTCCGACAACCGGAAACAACATGAGGAATATGAACGATCCGTACAGACGCTCCGACAACCGGAAACAACATGAGGAATATGAACGATCCGTACAGACGCCCTGACAACCGGAAACAACATGAGGAATATGAACGATCCGTACAGATGCTCCAACAACCGGAAACAACATGAGGAATATGAACGATCCGTACAGACGCTCCGACAACCGGAAACAACATGAGGAATATGAACGATCCGTACAGACGCTCCGACAACCGGAAACAACATGAGGAATATGAACGATCCGTACAGACGCTCCGACAACCGGAAACATGAGGAATATGAACGATCCGTACAGACGCTCCAACAACCGGAAACAACATGAGGAATATGAACGATCCGTAGAGACGCTCCGACAACCGGAAACATGAGGAATATGAACGATCCGTACAGACGCTCCGACAACCGGAAACAACATGAGGAATATGAACGATCCGTACAGACGCTCCGGCTCTTCCCCCTGCGTTTATCCAACCACAACATCCGGGAGGGCATCTGACACACAGGGGTATAGTGGGAGGGCATCTGACACACGGGGGTATAGTGGGAGGGCATCTGACACACTCACCGAAGGTCCACATCTCCCAGAGGACGATGCCGAACGCCCAGACGTCGCCTTTGAAACTGTAGTAGTTGTTTTTGTAGTATTCAGGAGGATACCAGCGCAGAGGGACCCGCTGCTGAGGGGACAAGGACAGGGTTACATTTGACCCAGAGACATTTGACCCAGAGACAGAGGGACCCGCTGCTGAGGGGAGAAGGACAGGGTTACATTTGACCCAGAGACATTTGACCCAGAGACAGAGGGACCCGCTGCTGAGGGGACAAGGGACAGGTTTACATTTGATCCAGAGACATTTGACCCAGAGATGTTTGTCCCAGAGACAGAGGAGTTTACTTTTGACCCAGAGAGAGAGAGACGTTATGATTTTTATGTTTTTAAAACAAACATTTTGTCTCATGTATTTTAGCTCCTCCGGTTCTTCTTTAAAGACGACCTGTATTTAAAAGTGTTTTCACTGTGTGACACTTTACTGTATCGTCTTTGTTTCCTCCCTGGGCTCTTCTGTGATAGTTTCAGTTTCTGGGGCTCGTCCAGACTCATAAACCACAACTGTAATAACTCACAAATCTAAAATACGCATACACACATACACACATACACACATATACACATACACACACATACACACACATATACACACATACACACATACACGCATACACACATACACACATACACACAAATACACAAATACACAAAAATACACACATATACACACATATACACACATACACACACATACACACATACACACATACACATATACACATATACACATACACACATACACACATACACACATACACACATACACACATACACATATACACATATACACATATACACACAAATACACAAAAATACACACATATACACACATACACACAAATACACACATACACACATACACACATACACATATACACATACACACATACACACATATACACATACACACATGTACACAAATACACACATATACACATATACACATATACACATATACACAAATACACAAATACACACATATACATATACACAAATACACACATACACATACACATATACACACATATACACACATACACAAATACACACATACACATACACATACACATACACATACACATATACACATATACACATATACACAAATACACACATACACATACACACATACACAAATACACACATACACATATACACAAATACACACATACACACATATACACACATAGACACATATACACAAATACACACATACACATATACACAAATACACACATACACATACACATATACACATATACACAAATACACATACACACATACACATACACATACACATACACATACACACATACACACATACACACATACACACATATACACACACATATACACACACACACACACACATATCTGTACCCGTGGGTTCCTCCAGCGGCTGCTCTTTCGACTCGTCATCTTGGTCAGATCTCGAGACAAACCGAACTCTGACAGTTTCACCTCCCACGGAAACTTATCCACCATGATGTTCCGCAGAGCCAGGTCACAGTGCACGATCTGCAAACACACACACACACACACACAAACACACACACACACACAAACACACACACACACACACACACAAAGAGGAGAGAGAAACAGACGCCTTAAACACAAACATATAAACACAGATCATGTCACACAGATGAACAGATAAAGCGTCGCAGGCTCCATTTTGAGGAGTGGATGTAGAACACAGTGTGAAAAGGTTCATGAATCTAAGACATTTCTAATATTAAACTTGTTGTAGCAGTATAGTCGTCAGCGTAAAAGGCCTGTTCTGAAGCCCCCTCAGCTCTACTTGTGGAGGAGTAGTGACTCTACTCCAAGCTCTACACACAATACTATATCTACAAAGGCCCATAACATTTTGACCATGCTAAATATGTTCTATCAACTGAATGTGACGTAAACGTTTCCACTGTGTTCCCCAAACAGCTCCAAAGATCGTGACTTCAGCACATAAAACTGATATAAACTAATATAAACTGATTAAACTGGTTAAACTGATATAAACTAATATAAACTAATATAAACTGATTAAACTGGTTAAACTGATATAAACTAATATAAACTAATATAAACTGATTAAACTGGTTAAACTGATATAAACTAATATAAACTAATATAAACTGATTAAACTGGTTAAACTAATATAAACTAATATAAACTGATTAAACTGGTTAAACTGATATAAACTAATATAAACTAATATAAACTGATTAAACTGGTTAAACTAATATAAACTAATATAAACTGATTAAACTGGTTAAACTGGTTAAACTGGTTAAACTGATATAAACTGATTAAACTGGTTAAACTGGTTAAACTGATATAAACGGGTTAATCAGGTTAAAGAGGCTGTAGTTACGTTCTTGGCGCGCAGGTGCTGCAGTGCCAGTGCGATGTGGTAGGAGGCGATGGTGAGCAGACTCTGCAGGTCGGGGTCAGAGATCAGAGTTTGTCGGTTCATCTGGAGAAAAGTCCTTAAGGTTCCGTAGCTCACGAACTCCAGGATCAGCATGAACGGCTCTGGAAACGAAACAGACACAGGACCAAGAATCAGACTCGGCGCCGGTCCAACGAGACCAAACATCTGGTTCTGTTCCTGTGGCACTGAGCCTGACTAAAGCTAGAACAGGATGTGTTCTGTTGCCGTGGTGATGAAGTCGGACTAAAGCCGTGTTCTCTTGGGCTCGGTACTCGGAGAAAACCGACTTTCATCTCGGAAAAGTGCAAAGAAATGGCCAAACAACTCAGAGTTCCGAAGCACAACAAACTCGGGCTAGTTCAGAGCTGAATCGGATGAATGTCTGAAGCTGTAAGAGTCAAACCGCCAGAACTGAGTCGCCGACAGCTAACGTCAGCTAAACAGACTCTATATATTAGCAGGAGCTAGCGATAGCAACGTTAACTACATAAGCTAATAAAATAAACATTAAACTTTCTTAGGTGTCCATATTTTCCCGACTGTTGCAATGGAACGAATTTACAACGGATGTCGGGAGAACGGACTCGGATTTACCGACTTCCGACACTCAATAGGCAAGTTTCAGCTGACGTCATTGTTATTAGATGTTGCATGATGGGAAATATTAGGGCCGGTGGCAAAAAAAAACATAAACACAGTGCGTGACATTACGGTCTCTCAGTTTATCCGCAGTAATGGTGAATTCCTGCTGCATTATCGGATGCACCAGTAGAAGGAAGAAGGAAAAGGTCTTTTCTGTATTTTGAGTGAAAAGAAGCGCCAACGTCGGATTAAACGACCTTCAAACATCCACAGAGCGAATATCGACAATCTGAGCACAAGTTCAGAACTCGTACGTTGGGCCCATTTCCTGACAGGTTTGTGCATTTCGTTTAAATTCATGATTTTATGATTTATGATTTTGCTGTGAACGGCCCAGGAGTTTGGACCAAGTCATTGGATATTTTGGATCATTTGGATATTGCCGAAGTGGATTTTCAGCCGCGTAGTTGGCGATTCAGACCAGACATTTGCTTTTGTCCTTTTGGCTTTGTAGGGGCCAAAAAGGATGAGTTGGTTTCCCTCGATGTTCAGGACTCATTTCTGGTCAAACTGTCTCCAGTCCTCTGCAGTTACAGTGGATAAATAACCGATGAGGATGAGTGTCTTCAGGCGCTTTCTCACTACCTTCACCATGTCTCTTGCCGCCGGCCAAAATATTTCCCAGCATGCAACGCAGGCTTTTGTCAACAATGAAACTCGCCGACAGAACGCAGCATAAAGCTAGAGGGATCATGTGTTCTGTTGCCATGGCGATGGAGCATGACTAAAGATAGAGAGAGAGAGAGAGAGGATGTGTTCTGTTGCCGTGGCGATGGAGCCTAACTAAAGCTAAAGAGAGAGAGAGTTTTGTTGCCCTGGTGATGAGAGTGATCATATGTTCTGTTGCCGCAGCGACTGAGCCTGAGTAAAGCTAGAGTGATCATAAGTTCTGTTGCCGTGGCGATGAGAGGGACGCTGTGTTCTGTTGCCGTGGCGATGAGAGGGACGCTGTGTTCTGTTGCCGTGGCGATGAGAGGGACGCTGTGTTCTGTTGCCGTGGCGATGAGAGGGACGCTGTGTCCTGTTGCCGTGGCGATGGGCCTGACCTTCCGCCGTGTTCCAGTCCAGCAGCTGCAGGATGTTCTTGTGATGGACGAGTTTCCTCATGATGGACACTTCAGTCTCCACGTGCTTCACCCGAACTCCTGAGAGAAGAAACGGCACATTTACGACCTGAAATTTAAGTTACTGGAAGAAAAAAAACAAAAACATTTGAAATAAAACTTTAGTGACCAAAACGTCCCGTGACATAACACTTGGATTTTAAAGTACATATGACAGGTGAAGAACATTTTATTTAAGATTTGACATGTAAAAATCTGGCCGAGTTTGTTCTAATTTTGGTGAGGTTTATAATTAAGTTTAAGTTTATAATGTTACTTCCTGGTTGAGGATATTCTATAACTGTTACCTAGCAACCATAATGTAAACAAGGTCTAATATTTGTCTAAATTACAGTGATGATAAGTTATGATTAAGACCAATACAATTGGTTTAATTAACTTAAATTATCGTGCACTTTTCTCGTAACCTTTCCGGTGGGGGGTCCGTCACCTGCTTGTTTCTATGGATACGTCATTGCTCTGCCTGGAATGTTCCGCAGTGTGACATTAAACAGCTCTACCTCACATTTATTCAGTCACAGGTGGTTTTATAGCTCAAAAACACCCATAAAAACAGACGTTCTGACTGTGAGCGGGGTCGCCTCTCCACAGATCTGACCTGGAACTTGGTCTGGTTTTGTCTCCAGAAAAGTTACACAGTGGTTTAGTGATTTAACAGGTGTAAAACGGCGGTAACTTTGCACCTTCTTTGCTGATCTTGCAGGTGACCATGTTGTGTCCTTTGCAGGTTCCTCGGGTCATTCGAGCTTTGTAGAAAACTCCTTCTTTTCCGGCTTTGATCAACTGCAGCAAGTTCAAGTCCGACTTGGTGAAGCGAGGATTCTGAAAAAGGAATAAAACAGAAGTGCACAGGTGGAATCCTCCGCTCTTCTGCTCCTCTGTGATGTCCTATATATTGGGTTTATTCTTCACCTGCTGAGCCGTTTTCCACATTTTCCGCGTTGAGCTTCGTCCAGCGCTGGTCCGTCTCAGGGGGTTCAGGGCCGGGACGTCCCTCTCGTCCCTCTCGTCCCTCTCGTCCCTCTCCTCCCTCTCCTCCCTCTGCGCCTCCTCCTCGTCCTCCTCGTGTCCTCGCTCGTCTGATCGCAGTGGCCGCAGGGGGTGGTCCAGTCGTGGGAAAGGTTTGTGCTGCTTCAGTCTCTGGAGAAGACGCCGGTACCTGGAGCATAAAGATCAGAATTAGAACTGCTCCTTTCACACAAGCACCAGACCCAGAACGAAACCGGGTCTGCTCACATTTAAAGTGGAACTCGGGCACGTCTGAAGCTAAAGTCCAGTTCTAGAGGTGGTGGAATTCTGTCAGGAGCCAAAAAACGGCACAGATCAGTGTTTCCTCAGTGGAGATCTCACTGTGGCAGTGAGTCTGTCAAGGCAACAAACTAGTGTAGTGATGGGGGCAAGTTCTGAACTTCCACGTAAAACACCAGTTTGCTTCAGACTGAAGAAGCTTAACTCCACTTTAACCCATCTGACAACAGCCACGAGTCTAACAAACCAAACGCTCTGCCTGGTTCACTCATTAGTGTCTGGAAACGTTAGAAAACAACTTTATAAGCACCTCACACTTCCCTCTGCTGATTTCCCACTGCACAAAAGCCCAAAAGACTCGATCGTCGATGTCGTTTCTAATCCTGTTTATTTACGAGTCAATTATATTTTGTGAAAAACACTAAAAAATACATTCCCGAATCATTTTCTTTCAACAACTTTCAGCTTCTCTTCTTCTCCGTCAGTCGTCAATCTTCACTTGTTGCTTCTGGAGTCGGTGATCGAGTCTTTTGGTCTTTTGTGCAGTGGGAACTCATCAGAGGGAAGTGTGAGGTGTTTATAAAGTTGTTTTCTAACGTTTCCAGGTTTAATGTTTTCCAAAAATGACACCAAAGTCTCTGGAACAGCTGAAACTATAGAACAAAAGAGTTTTGCAGAACGACACAAAAACAATAAGAATGCAGCTGTTATGTACACAAAATATTCACATTTTTGGTTATTATTTGTCAACAGAGACTATTTTATTATTCCAGTTGGTCATTTTCTTAAGGAATAACAACAAAACTGTTCATTTCAAACAAGTTTTTGTTAAACTATGAAGTTATTTCTGTTTTCTTGTTTTTCAGGTGCTCTGATAAATGTGTTAAACTCTGTAACCTGCTGCTCCTGGTCATTTCTGTTCACTTTAGTGCAAACCAGAGACCAGTTTTCTGGTCAAAAACACCTAAATCTAAGTTCGTGCTGCTTTCAGGGGCCTCGGGAATTCCAAGTACTACGTGACATGACACAGCACTGCCCAGATCACAGGTGTTTCTGATACGAACACAGTGTGGAGACCTGTTTGACCAATCATCGCGTTCCTCATACCCCCAGGCCCCGCCCCTTTGTCTGGAATGTTCCGCAGTGTGGCATTAAACCTTTCTACCTTCAGGGAGGCCAAACCCGACCGAGTTACAGGTCAGATCTGCGGAGAGGCGACGCCCGCTCACAGTCGGAACGAATGTTTTTCTACGGATTTTTTGAGCTCTAAAACCACCTGTGACTGAATAAATGTAAAGTGGAGCCGTTTAAAGTCGCACTGCGGAACATTCCGGGCGATGACGGCAATGACGTATCCATAGAAACAAGCAGAAAAGTTACACAGAGCAGTTTTAACGCAGAATTAAACGCTAAATCCACTTCTTTTGGACAACAAACTGTGTATATGGGGTCATTTTTCACAGACTGGACACGTTTGCTGCTTTCAGGGGCCTCGGGAACTCCAAGTACTGCGTGACATCACACAGCACTCCTCCCCCTCGCTCTGCTGCACGAGTTCAGCTGGAGGAGAAGAAAATAACGCCGTGTGTAACAAGGAAACCAAACTGTTAACCATAAACCGAGAGAGTTTAAAGAGAGAAAACGAGAAGCTGCACAAAGGAACAAAGGAACAACTTCAGAAACAGAAGTTCAGACAGAAAGAGTTCACTTCAGTTATTCAGTTCAGAGTTCACTTCAGTTATCTGGGGATTTTAATTTGATAAAAAAAACCCAGAAAAACAGAAACTCTGTTCACAAGTAAAGCTCAGTACAACTACGAGTACTACTACTACTACTACTACTACTACTACTACTACAACTACTACTGCTACTGCTACTACTACTATTACTGCTACTGCTACTACTACTTTTACTACTACTACTACAACTACAACTACTACTACTACTACTACTACTGCTACTGCTACTACTACTATTACTGCTACTGCTACTACTACTACTACTACTTTTACTACTACTACTACTTTTACTACTACTGCTACTTTTACTACTACTACTACTACTGCTACTGCTACTTTTACCACTTTCATCATCATCACTACTACCACTTTTACCACTGCTACTACCACTACTACTACTACTACTTTTACTACCACTACTTTACCATCACTGCTACTTTTACCATCACTACTACCACTACTACTACTACCACTACCACTGCTACTGCCACTTTTACTACTACTACCACTACCACATTACTACCACTTTACTACTGCTACTTTTACTACTACTACTACTACTACTTTTATTACTGCTACTACTACTACTACTACTACTACTTTTACTACTACTACTTTTACTACTACTACTTTTACTACTGCTACTTTTACTACTACTACTACTACTACTACTTTTACTACTACTACTACTACTACTATTACTACTACTTTTACTACTACTACTTTTACTACTGCTACTTTTACTACTACTACTTTTACTACTGCTACTTTTACTACTACTTTTACTACTACTACTTTTACTACTGCTACTTTTACTACTACTACTACTACTACTATTTTTACTACTGCTACTTTTACTACTACTACTACTACTACTTTTACTACTGCTACTACTACTACTACTACTACTTTTACTACTACTACTTTTACTACTACTGCTACTTTTACTACTACTACTACTACTACTACTACTACTACTACTGCTACTGCTACTTTTACTACTACTACTACTACTACTACTGCTATTACTACTACTTTTACTACTGCTACTTTTACTACTACTACTACTACTACTTTTACTACTGCTACTACTACTACTACTTTTACTACTACTACTTTTACTACTGCTACTTTTACTACTACTACTACTACTACTACTTTTACTACTACTACTACTACTACTATTACTACTACTTTTACTACTACTACTACTACAACTACAACTACAACTACAACTACTTTTACTGCTACTTTTACTGCTTCTACTTCTACTGCTGTGGGTGAGCTGAGTTCACTTCCTGCTTCTTCGTCTCGTTCTTTTCACACAGAAACGTTTCACTTTTCACAAACTAAACTGAACCCGACCGAAGAGTTTTTTTCCAAATTCTCCTGAACTTAACCACGAAATCTCCAAAAGGTAAAAACACAAACCCTGAACCTGAACATTTCTGTTAGTGACGGGAACCAAGAACTCACAGTTTTACAGCACAAATCTTAAAAAATGTTCATAATGTTCATCTTAGTCCTGGACTTGCCGATCTGTATCTGTGTAATAGAATCAGACAAACAGCATGAAGCAAAAAAAAGGGAAAAATGTAATAAAATAATAATAATACCATCAAATAATTTCAGGTTATGAGGATATGGAGGTGGTGTGTGCAGATATATGAGTTTGTCTGATCACAAATAAAAAAAAGTGATCGAAAAAAAAGAAAAGAAATGACAAAGTGGAGACGTTCTGACCTGGAGATGAAGACGGTGGAGACGAGGACGAAGAGCAGCACCGAGACGCCCAGAGCTCCAGACACAAAGTACAACGCTGGATCTGAAAGAGAGGGAGAAATACTAATACTACTGATACTACTACTACTACTACTACTACTACTACTACTACTACTGCTACTACTACTACTACTACAGACTGTACTGCATCTGAAAGAGAGGGAGAAATACTAATACTACTGATACTACTACTACTACTACTACTACTACTGCTACTACTACTGCTACTACTACTACTACTGCTACTACTACTGCTACAGACTGTACTGCATCTGAAAGAGAGGGAGAAATACTACTATAACATGCTGAAGAACAAGAACAAGATCGACTATAACCTCTACTTTTTCTCTCCGGTTTTGCCTTGATAAACTGTATTTAAAACCATTTTGTCTCCTTTGTAAGTTCTAAAAGATAAATAAAGTTGCACAAATTAAACATATAAAACTCAAAAGTTCGAGTGTAGTGAGTCATAGTCTTTGTCCCACAGAAACAAAGAGACAGTGTCAGCAGTTACCTCCAGTCTCTAAAACCTTCAAATGAGGCCAGAAATCTCGGGGTAATAATGGACTCAGACTTGAACTTTAACAGTCACATCAAATCAATAACATCTGCACCTTTTACCATCTACAAAACACAGCAGAACTCACAGGTCGACTGTCTAAAGAACCTGGAGAAACTTCTCCATGCGTTTGTCTCCAGTGGGTTTGATACTGTAACGGCCTCACTGGCCTCTGCAAACGAGCTGTAAAACAGCTACAGAACCTCCAGAACCTCCAGAACCTCCAGAACCTCCAGAACCTCCAGAACCTCCAGAACATCCACAACCTCCAGAACATCCACAATCTCCAGAACATCCAGAACATCCACAACCTCCAGAACATCCAGAACATCCAGAACCTCCAGAACCTCCAGAACCTCCAGAACATCCAGAACCTCCAGAACCTCCAGAACATCCAGAACATCCAGAACCTCCAGAACCTCCAGAACATCCAGAACCTCCAGAACCTCCAGAACATCCAGAACCTCCAGAACATCCAGAACCTCCAGAACCTCCAGAACATCCAGAACATCCAGAACCTCCAGAACATCCAGAACATCCAGAACATCCAGAACCTCCAGAACCTCCAGAACATCCAGAACCTCCAGAACATCCAGAACCTCCAGAACCTCCAGAACATCCAGAACGCTGCAGCTCGGGTCCTGACTCGAACCAGGAAGTCCGAGCACATTAGTCCTGTGCTCAGGTCTCTGCACTGCCCCCTGTGGCTCAGAGACTTTAAAGCAGCTCTGCTCCTGCACAAGTCTCTCCAGGGCCGAGCTCCAAAGTCCATCTGTGACATGTTAGAGCCTCATGAACCATCTGAGGAGCTCAGGGACCAACTCCTGCTGGAGTCCTGGTTTAGTCCTGGTTTAGTCCTGCTGTAGTCCTGGTTTAGTCCTGGTTTAGTCCTGGTTTAGTCCTGGTTTAGTCCTGGTTTAGTCCTGGTTTAGTCCTGGTTTAGTCCTGGTTTAGTCCTGGTTTAGTCCCGGCCTCCTGCTGGTCCCAGAGTCCCACAGTCTGAACATGTGAGACTCTGACTCTGTTTAAATCCAGGATAAAAACGGTTCTGTTCAGCTGTGTCTGACTGAAAGGTTTTTCATTTTCCATTTCAAACTCTTCTCTTCTCTCTAATTTAATGTCTCTATTTTAAAATTTTATGATGATTATTCATGTTTTGATTTGTTTTATTGTGATTTGAATGCATTTCTCCTTCTGTAAAGCTCTTTGAATCACTTTGTGTACGAATTGTGCTGTGCAAATAAACTTGTCTTTCCTACGAGTGTCGGGACTCACCTGGAGGACGAGCGGACGTTTCACTGCAGTTTGGATTCATTTTCACTTTTCCCCCAAATGATAAAGAAACGTCTAAAGAAACAAACAAAAGAAGAAAAGATAAATGTGAGTTTACACTGAAGGCCGCTACACACGAGAGGGTTTTTCGGTTTTAAACGATTTTTAAACGTGCAACAAAAAGCACAAACAGGAGAAACTTCAGCAGGATCTGTGTGTGTAAAACAGGATATAAAGCTGTGAGGCTGTGGTGGCCTCAGCTGTTTCCTGTCTGCAGTAAAACCACTCGCTCTGAGACTCTGAAGTGTTCAAAGATCAGAGCTCAAATCAAAACTGTGTGATTATTATATGTGAAATGTGGAGAAATACTTCAGATACAGGATTTTTAAAGCAGAAAAGAGGAGATAAAGTCCACAGGAAGTAGAGTCAGTGTCGCTGATCTGCAGCTTTAGGCTCTGTGGACGTAAACAAACACACACGAGGAGCAACTTTCCCCTTTTTACTTTTAAAGAACGAAGAAAACTGGATTAACAGTGCGGTTTTGTGGACTGGAGTCATTATTTGTGGAGGAGAATTTGTATGGATAATGTGGATCAAACGCTGCACTTTAAATGTTCCACTTTACATGAGGTGAGGAATAAAGTCTTTATTTTCGCTCTATCCTGAGTTTGTTTGTTGCGTCTCTGTGTCCGTCGCCCCTCTGCCCCTGACTCTGTTTTATCGTCTGTTTCCGTCGCGTTGTTGATGTTTGGTGGTTCTGATCTGACACTGACTCCACACACGAGGAGCAGCGGCTTCAGAATCGCACACGGAGACGAAAAGTCGGGTCACGCCTCCTGAACTCGGGGAGAAGAAATCGCACCAAAATCAGGCAAATTCTCCTGTGGTGTGCGGCGCCCTTTACAGATAATACTCCCTACAACAGTGCAGTCACTTGTCTAAGTTTAAGTGAAATATAAAAATATAAATGTTTATATACGGACACACATTTTGCTACGACATTTTTCACCTGTAAATTCGAGTCCCGTGTTTCTGAAAATGTAGAAACTGTAAAAACAGCAGAGCCTCGAGAGACTTTAATGCACAAAGAAAAACTATTGTCTGTAGAAAAAATCCTGGATTTGGATTTCAATTTTGGGCCCTAAAAACAAATGATTTTTTCGAGCTGAATTATAACTTCTTACAGAAAAACTTAAAAAATCAGCAAAAACAAACAACAAACAAACACTGACTCATTGTAGAAGCTTCTGTGAATTAAAGAAAAAAGAAATATTATTGTTCTCATAAAGAGTTTATGTAAAAGCCACTGTAATATTGAATATTTGTTGTCGTTTGTGAGCATTACATCACCAAACAACAAACAGACGACATACAGACAGAAAAAGTTTGCTAAAATCAAGTAAATGTAAAAAACAAAAACAAAAATATGTTATTACTATGTTAGAAATATGTAATTATGATGTTATTATTATTCTGTAAAGTATAAAGTCATTAAAGAATCAACATTTAGGCGACATAAAGACAAAAGTGAGTGAAAAATATAATAAACATGTGATTATAATTCTATATTTTATTTCTTTTGATATTTCATGTATTTCCTCTTGCGCAGTAACACTTTACATCACCACATAAACCACAGTTTTACATTACAGACAAAAACAATCATCTAAAATCTTTGTAAATGTTTGTTTTACGTATTATATTCTCGATTTTCTAAATGTTTAGGGTAAAAACAGTTGTGATATTTAAAGAGAATCATTGGACGCATTTTTTTGTGCAATAAAATTCTAATTCTATGTCTCCTTTATCAAATCCAACTATTATTTTCATTATTAACCGATGAAAGATTTTAAAATAGAGAAATATTTGTAGTAAATTCTAGTTCTATCTTCGTTTTAACATTTGCTTCACTTTTTACAGATTCTACAGGAAATTTCCGGCCGATTTTCCCCCCGTGAACGTCCCGTAAACGCCTCGTTCTGTCGTCGCTTCTGCAGAAACACGGTGAACGTTTCTTACCTTATTTTGAGCTCAAATCTTTTTTAAAACGGGCTCAGCCTCTGCAGACTCGTTTATCGGAGGGTGAGAGTGAAGGCGAGTCTCTTTTGTCTGAAGAGTGGAGCTGGAGTGTGAGCAGAGACCACATCAGAGCAGCAGGAAGAGGCCGACGACAGCGCGGTTTCACTGCAGCGTCCGGTGCAAACGCTCTGCTGCTCGAGGCACAAGGACCAACACAACTGCAGCCTGTAGACGCAGAGGTGCAGCAGGATAGCGGTCACAGCAACAGACAGACAACAGACAGACAACAGACAGACATGGAGCCGAGTTTCACTTTAGGGATTTATTAACCCCTGAAGACCTGAGGGCAGTTTTAGTACATTTCTCCTCACCTGGATTTTGTTCTTAATTTTGCTTTTAAAACTGCCCCTTTTCCCCCTAATGAAGTGTTCTACCTCCTTTTGTTCAGTCCAACCTGTTATTTCACAATCTGCTGCTGTAGTTGTGTCATGAGGCTGTGAGAAAAGCTACAGGACCAGAAATAGAGGTGAAAAAAAACCCCAGAAAATTAAATTCCCACTCTTTTATACAAAACCCACAGCAAACATGTAGAAACAACTTTTTGGACATAAAAAATGCTTAATTTAGGGCCTGAGCTACAAAAATGTAAAATCTCAAGTCTGTAAGTAAATTAAAAATCTCCTTATTGCCCTAAAAACAAAAAAAGTGCAGTGGCTCCATGACTTTCCTGGTCCAGTCCTGGAAACAGCTCCTGTCAGGTCCAGGGCCAGAGCCACAGCACTTCTGCATTTCCAGGGTGGAAATTACATTTGGATTTGTTCATTTGGACTGAAATAAACCTTTAAATAAAAATAGAAAGAGATGCACAATTACACACACCAACATGTGTCATTTTCCATGTGTGTGAGAATTAACTCCACTTAGAGCGACTTTTTCCCTCGTTATAAACACACACAGTCAGAGGAGTCGACCATCTTGACTCACTTCACTCTTTGGCAAAGTTTGGCTCCATCAAAATGGACGGAGCGCATGAGTTTGGGGAAAACAAAGTTCCTGTTGGACACTCGTTTTGCTCCCGTCATCACACAGCGTGAGTGTGACGTAGGATAAAGCCGCAGAAATGTACGGAAACCTCTATGTCTGCACTTTCAGAGGGGAAAAGGACGTTTCTGTCTTTTACACTTACAAAGTTCTGCGGTTATAGAAACATGTTCCTCTGTGTCGTGTACGATGTCGTTGGTCTTCGAGGGTTAACGGACAAAACAGCGAAATAAAAACTCCAGGATCATGTGGAGTGAGTTATTACAGACATTTTAAGATCAAAACAATGAGCAGAAACAGACAGAATGTTCCAATATAAACTGAACTGGAGCGCGGGAACTTTATATTGGAATTACCCGGAAGTTTCCCCGCGCTCACTTCCTGTTTGGAGCAGAGAGTTCTGTACGTCAGCTGTTCAAAAGTGGAAAAAGTACAGAAGAATTATAACCAAGTAAAAGCATCTTTAATGTGCTGAATTCCTACTCGAGTAAAAGGAAAAATCCCATCTAAAAATCTACTCGAGTAAAAGTAAAAATGTACTTCATTTAAAATGTAACTGGAGTAAAAGTTATTTTGTTACTTTCAGTTATTTGATGTAAAAAAGGACGAGACATAAATCTAATCAGTCAACTTTTAAAGACAACTGAGCTACTAACACTTATTAACACTTATTAACACTTACTAAGACTTAGTAACAGTTATTAACACTAACACTTATTAACATTTACTAGCACTTATTAACAGTTATTAACACTTACTAAGCCTTACTAAGACTTACTAACAGTTATTAACACTTATTAACACTTACTAAGCCTTACTAACAGTTATTAACACTTACTAAGACTTACTAACAGTTATTAACACTTATTAACACTTACTAAGCCTTACTAACAGTTATTAACACTTACTAAGACTTACTAACAGTTATTAACACTTACTAATACTTACTAACAGTTATTAACACTTACTAAGCCTTACTAACAGTTATTAACACTTACTAATACTTACTAGTGGCCTTACCGGTTTATCAAACCCTGATCCCGTCAGATTTCAGAGGTTCAGCAGGTCCAGGTCCAGGTCCAGGTCCAGGTCCAGGTCCAGGTCCAGGTCCGGGTCCAGGTCCGGGTCCAGGTCCAGGTCTGGACTCTGTGGGAGACACTGGGGACAGCAGGAGCCACAGGGGGGCGCCGGAGCAAAGTCTAATAACAGTTTAACCGCTGAGTGTGGAGAGAATGAAGAATAAACTGTGAAGCGTCTTTGGGTATTTTAAAAGGCGCCGTTTAAATGCAGTGATGAATTCATTCAGACAGGTCCAAACTGTGGCCCGGGGTCCAAACTGTGGCCCGGGGTCCGAACTGTGGCCCTCAGACCTGTCGTTTTGGCCCTCAGGCTTCCAGGTGAATCGGCCCAAACTACCGCAGTTGTACTTTTTACTGCAGTATTTTTGAAATCTGCCCTGATCGAGCAAATGTCGTGTGTGTTTTTGAGGCTCTGAGCCTGAGCAAAGGTCTGGAGGCTCATTTAAACCTGTTAGAAACGCACAGATTTGAATTACTCACCGTTTTGACCCTCGATCGGCCTCACGTTGATCTGTGTTTTAACATGTGGCCGTTGACGAAAAAAGTTTGGACGCCCCTGGATGAATTAATGAATTACTAACACTTATAAACACTTACAAACAGATTAAGGTTAAGGATAAATAACCTGTTTGGGACTCATTTATTCTCGGCACCACCACAGGCTCTGGCACATCTGACGTGGAGGTTTTGAACAGTTCTGTCCACTTCAGCCACATTTTGTATTATTGTGTTACTCCGTTTTGTGTTTGAACTCAAACATCTGTCCAAGGTGACATTTTCAATTTCCATGACTTTTCCAGGATTTCCATGACCGTGGGAACCCTGGACACAGAGGGACGGGAGGGCATCTGACACACAGACAGGAACACTGCAAATTTCTCCGATCTGGCCAAGATTTTCAAACTTCTATCAGGTTCTGTTGTTCATGTCGTTTTCAGATTTATTCTCGACTTCCTCAATCTGAGACGGTTCAATTTCATCTAGAGGTCGTTTTTTGTCGAGTAAAATGATCATTTCACTACTTTTTTTTGTCATTTTCTGATCAATTTAAGTGTTTTTATCTGAATTTTGGCCGAGCTTCTGCAGCGCAGGAGGAACGGGAGGGCATCTGACACACTTCTAACATGTAAAAACTTGAAGAAAATCAGTCTTGACTCGTTTTTTTTTTTTTTCCGTGTGGTTTAATCTTGTTGGTGACATTTGCACAGATTCACTCATTTACAGCAGGGGGCGCTGCTTTGACGTCATATTTACAAAAACACATTTGGTATTTACAGGTTCGTTTTCGTCAGTGCTGCTGTACAAAAGACTTAAATTAACACCCGACACATAAATACACGCTACACTCAGTAGTACGTCGCACTCCTGTTCCAAAAGCCGTGAAATCTTTAGGTTCGCAGAAGGAAACTTGTGCAGGATTTGGCTAAAAAGACGCGAGGGAAAAGCTCCGTGCGGCGCCAAAGTGAAACTGAAAGTGAAACTGTGGATTTGGAAACGTAAAAAGACACATTTAAAATAAGAAATGAAGGTTATTTTTTGTGTGTTTTGAGCGATGCAGGTTTATAGTTAAAGTGTGTAACTGTGTAACTTTTCTGGTACAGGGTTCGTCGCCTTCTCGTTTCCATGGAGACGCCGTCGCTTTACCTCGAATATTCCACACTGTGGCATTACTTTATTTACCTTATTTAACTTTATCGCCAACAAAACACTTTTAACAACGTGCAGTCTGAGCCGCCGCTCCGCAGATCTGATGAGTAACTTGGCCCAGTGATGTCATTTCACGTCAGCTGCTCGTTTCCGTGGAGATCCCCTTGAATATTCCACAATACGGCATTAAATGATCTCTTCTATTCTATTAAAGTAGACGTGTTTTTAACATTCGCGCTGAACAAGGGGTCGCCTCTCCACGGACCCGGCTAGTAAACTTGGCCTAACGGTGTTGCGTCACCTGCTCGTTTCCGCGGAGATGCCACACCGTGGAATATTCAACGGCATCTCCATGGAAACGAGCGGTTTCTGTCTCTCATGGATTAAATCGGACGCGTTTTTATCGCCGACAAAATACCCTGAACACAAGTCGCCTCTCCACAGATCTGACGCGTAATCTGGCCTAGTGACATTGGTTCACATGAGCTGCTTGTTTCCATGGAGATGCCTTTGAATATTCCACATTATGGCATTACCTTATCTATTAACGTAGCTGTAATTTGTTGACAATAAAAATACATTAACATGAATTCTTGCGCTGAATATGTGTCGCCTCTCCACAGCTCGAGCTAGTAACTTGGTCTAGTGGTGTTGCGTCACCTGCTCGTTTCCATGGAGATGCCTCTGAATATTCCAGAGTAGGGCATTACCTTCTCCATCTCTCATGTATTAAATCAGATGCGTTTTTTAATCGACAAAATGCGTTCTACCGAGTCTGAGCACGAGTCGCCTCTCCACAGATCTGACGAGTAATCTGTCCCAGTGACGTCGGTTCACGTGAGCTGCTTGTTTCCATGGAGATGCCTTTGAATATTCCACAGTAAGGCATTAAATTATCTAACATGGCCGTCTTTTGATAACAATAAAAACACATTGACAACGTGCATTCCTGCGCTGAACATGGGTCGCCTCTCCACAGACCTGACGAGTAATTTGGCCTAGCGATGTAGTTTCATATCAGCTGCTCGTTTCCATGGAAATGGCATTGAATATTCCACAGTACGGCATTAAATTATCTCTTAAAGCAGATGTGGTTTGATGACAATAAAAACACATTAACTCTGCATTCTGACACTGAATGTGTCGCCTCTCCACAGATCTGACAAGTAACTTGGTCTAGTGGTGTTGTGTCAGCTGCTTGTTTCCATGGAGATGCCTCTGAATATTCCAGAGTAGGGCATTACCTTCTCCATCTCTCATGTATTAAATTAGATGCGTTATTATCAACAACAACATCATGGTTCTTAGTCTGAGCACGAGTCGCCTCTCCACAGACTTGGCTAGTAACTTGGCCTGCTCGTTTCCATGGAGATACCTTTGAATGTTCCACAGTACGGCATTAACTTATCCATCTTTTATGAATTAAATTAAATGTGTTTTTATCGCCAACAAAAAACCTCAGTAAAAAACACTGTATTCTTGCGCTGAAGACGGGTCGCCTCTCCACAGATCTAGCTTGTAACTCGTTTCCACGGAGACAGAGATACAGGCAAAGCAGAAACGTGTCCATAACGCAAGCTAATGACCGATCTCTCACCACAGAAGTTACACAGTGTGGCTTTAAATTCACCATAAAGACGATTCGTGTTGAAAATGGAAATGTGGCGCCCTCTACAGGCAAAACGTGTCAACTGCAAATAATAAAAACAGAAAATATAAGACTGTGACGTGTCCAGAAAAGTTACACAATGAAGCTTTAAAGTGTTAGAGTTTTGCTGTATAGGAGCAGTGTGGGATTTTGGAGATAAAAAGTTTTTGGCAGATTTTGCAATTTCGTGAATCGAGAATTTTTTTTTTTCCCTTTTGACACCAGAGTTTAGAGAAAATGAAAGAAAAGATACAACAACAACAACAAAATAAAAACAAAACATAAATATTTGCACAGGGCGTTTGACTGACGGCCTTTCAAAATAAAAGCGTCAGGTACAGCAGCTCAGAGGCAGGACTCTTATTTTGAAACAGCTCACAGTGATTGGACTGAACTCATTACAACAGAAAAACACGACAGATCAACAAAAACGGACAAATGCTGCACTTGAATTTAGAACAGATCATCCGCGGGTTCGGCCTGATGAAAATTAGGACAGTTACCACGGCGATTAACGATTTAAAACCAAATATGACGTCGTTTTAACGGGGGAAACGGCGTCACGGCGTTGCAGAATTTTAAGCGACTTTTGTGAGCGCAAATCAAAAGCTGTATTACGTAACTTTTATTTGCTTCTCCTGGAATATTCCACAGTACGGCATTAATCTTACATCTCCATGAAGACGAGCAGGTCGCTCCTTGAAGTTACAGGTCAGGTCTGTGGAGAGGCGAGCCCACACGTATTCAGAGCGGATGTTTTAGTTTAAGATATTTAAGAGCGATGAAAAGGTCGGATAGTTGTTGAGTAAATCACATGTTTAATGCCGTACTGTGGGACATTCCAGGCAACGCAATGGCATCTCCATGGAGACAAGTCAGTGGTGGACCCCCCTCCCAAGAGAAAAGTTACATAGTGAAGCTTTACGGTTTGGTTATTGTACGTTGTGTAAAAAACAGTTTTTCTCATGGTTCTAGTTACACAGTTAAAGCTCCACTACGCAACTTTTCTCACTCGGGATGTTCTACAGTAGAGCGCCAAATTTGTTTATCTCCATGGAGACGAGCGGACCGAGTTACAGGTCAGATCTGTGCAGAGGAGGTGCCCGTTCGCAGTAAGAACGCAGGTTTTTCCGTCAAGAAAACGACATCCGCGACTGAACAAATGTGACACGGAGCGGTCTAAAGTCGCACTGCGGAACATTCCAGGCCAAAGAACATCTCCGTGGAGACGAGCAGGAGGCAGACGCTCCTCCGCAGAAAAGTTGCACAGTGTCTCTTTAAAAGAAAACGCCAAACTGAGACTCGCGTCGCGTCACTTTTTTGCAGAATTTTCCAATAGTTTCATTATGACTCGTTTGTTTTGACGATTTATTTTTAAAAGGAGGTATTTTATTTATTATTTTACTTTATTTTTCCTTCTCCCGGCGCTGAGTCGCTCCCCCTTCAGAGCGCCGTCACAACACAGACAGCGACATCCCGCCAATATAACCACTGCACATCACATCATCAGGTTTGTCCAGTTACTTTGTACAGTTTTTTTAAATCACGTTTTTGTATTTTTATGAAGAATTTTCAAGTGTGATGGTTTTGAACAGGCCCCAGGAGAGATCACTAAATGACTCAAACACGCACGGAGGACATTTAAACCCTCTTCAGGCACGTTTTTGATTAAAGAACAACCTTAGAGCGTGAGAGAAAGCTCCAATTTTGCGTAATACCCCCTCTTTAAATTTCAGACAAATTTGTTGAGGAAAGTTTTACAGAAGTGTGATTTCAACTCAAAATATCTCAAATTTAAAAGGCGTTTTGTCTAACATTGCGGTTGGGGGTCTGTCGACTCCTTGTTTCTATGGATACGTCATTGCTCTGCCCAGAATGTTCCACAGTGTGACATTAAACAGCTCTAAGTGACATTTTTTTTCAATTAATTGTAGTTTTAGAGCTCAAAAATACCTCAAAAAACATGAATTCTGAGCGTGAGCGGCGTCGCCTCTCCACAGATCTGACCTGGAACTTGGTCCGGTTTGGTCTCCGTGACGATAGAAAGATTTAAAGTCGTACTGTGGGACATTTCAGACAAAGCAATCACAATAAAAAGCGTTTGACGGACCCTCTGTAACAGAAAAGTTACACAATTCACCTGTAAATAAAATAAAAAATCCGTACAAAAGTCTGAAATCGTCACAGTCAAAGTTTGGACAGTTCAGTTTTCGATACAAAACAGAAAATTCATGCCCAGATTTTTTTTTTTATACAGAATTTTAAGCAAAATTTTGCGTTACGTTACGAATGAAACTTCAGTAGTTGTGATTACCCCTGTTATTTTCTTAAAACACAATCACTTTTTCATTTCATTTCATTTGGGTATGAAAATTTCTGAAAAAACAAAAAAATATGATTGAAAATTTGGGACAGAAAATAATTAAAACCAATAAAAATCAATGTATAAAACAGATATTAAAAATGGTTTGAAATAATGGCACAGTTCCAAGCCTCATAACACGTGGACGGGGGACATTGCACTAAAATAATAACAACAATAAACTTTTGGCAGCTGCGGTTGGCTAAAAATCGCTTGAAATGTTAACGGAGAAATTAAAGCGCTCAAATTCCGCCGTTTTCTTTGTGATAATGTCGTTTCCTCGTCTATAAAACACACCTGGAGTCGTGTTTCGTTTCATTCACACGTGTTTAACGCACAAACTCTGCACATTTAAGCTGAGTTTTTCTGCTGTTCACTGGAAAACTACCACTTCATGACATCACAAGGTGGCGCCGAGCATCTCCAGGAGTGTTTTTGACGAGGCGGCGGCATCACAACCCGACTTAAACCTCCAAAGAGTTCATTTCGCAAAATATCGGACCTTTAATTTACATTTTTAATACTGAATTTTGTGGATATTTTGGCTGAAGCGGGGAGCGGGGAGAGGTGAGGTAGAGGAGGATGTCACACATATAAAACATTTCGATGAAAAGAAAGAAAAAAGAAAACAGATTTGAGTTTGAACATTTGAAAAACAGTCGACCGTTTGCTGAGGCTTGTGATTGGCTCCTCGTCGACCAATCAGAGAGCTCCGTGCTCGTTCAAACTGACCACGAAACTCCGAATAAAACGACTGCGTTTTTTTTATATAAATTAACCCATTGTTTAGATTTAAAGCTGCACCATGTAACTTTTCTGCTTGGGGATGGGCTACCTGGTTGTCTCCATGACGACGCTACCAGAAATGTTCCGCAATATGGCATTACTGTCTATTCGAAAACAAATATGCGTACAAAAAAAGACCCCGAAAAGCAACATGCAACCTCACTGTCAGTGGCTCAGAGTTTAATAATGCCAGACCGTGGAACATTCCAGATCCTTCACCAGAAAAGTTCCAGAGTGTAGATTTAATATCATTACTTCCTGTTATAACGGAGCAAAGGATCATGGTCTATGTAGTTCACATTTTGTCGCTAGAATTTCCCAACTTTTATTGCGTCTTATTTCACGTTTCGTCCTTCAAATTCTAAAATCAGATGTTGCGTCCTGACAGTTCCTCTTTAAAGGCGCGCTGTGTAACTTTTCCGGTCTCCATGGAGATGTTGCTGCTTGGTCTGGAATGTTCCGGTGTGGCATTAGACGCATCCATCTTGCATTTACTCCTAACTTTAAAAACTTGCATATATATACACTGTATATATTTTTTTACTGTGAATGGGCTCGCCTCTCCGCAGATCTGACCTGTAACTTGGCCCTGTGGCGTCACCTGCTGTCTCCGTAGAGATAAATAAGTGTAATGCCACACTGTGGAACATTCCAGGGAACATGTTCATGGGGAGAAGCTGGTGAAGTTACACAGTGCACCGTTATTCAAGTAGCACTTTTCCCAAATACTTTTTTCCTTTTACTTGAGTAATTTCTTGGACCACTACTGGCTTGGAGGTCCGTCACCTGCTTGTTTCCATGGATACGTCATTGCTTTACCTGGAATGTTCCACAGTATGACTTTAAACAGCTACATTTATTCAATTCCAGGAGGTTTTACAGCTCAAAAATACCTAGAAAAACAGGCGTTCTGACTGTAAGCAGCGTCGCCTCTCCGCAGATCTGACCTGTAACTTGGCCCTGTGGCGTCACCTGCTGTTTCCGTAGAGATAAATAGTGTAATGCCACACTGCGGAACATTCAAGGAAACATCGCCATGGAGAGGAGCTGGGGAAGGACCCTCCACCGGAAAAATTAAACAGCTCAGTTTGACTTGAGTAGTACTTTTCCCAAATACTTTTTTTTACTTTTACATGAGGAATTTCTTGGACCCGTACTCGATTGTTTCCATGGATACGTCATTGCTGTACCTGGAATGTTCCACAGTATGCCTTTAAGCAGCTAAACTTTACATTGATTCACTTACAGGTGGTTTTATAGCCCAAACACCTAAAAAAAAACCAGGCTTTCTGGCTGTGATCGGTGTCGCCTCTCTGCAGATCTGACCTGGAACTTGGTCTGGTTCGGTCTCCGTGACGACAGAAAGGTTTAATGCCATACTGCGGAACATTCCAGACAAGGTTACGCGACGGAAAAGTTACACAGTGCTCTTTTACGTACTATTCCGGACTCAGCAAAGGGTCGTCTGTTGTGCTCGTTTTGGCCTTTGTGCATCGACTAAAATGAATCACGGTACGGACATTTCCTCGACGTTATAACCCACGTTTCTGACAGTTTGACATCACGGACATGGCGAATACATTCATTTACACGAGTCCCGGGTGAACGACTGGAAAGGAAAGAGGAGATTTTGTTTGTAGAGCTCAGAAAAAAAGTGCTTTAACCAACGATTCTGCACTAAATGAACTAAAAAAGTGCCAGAAGAACTCTCCCGTTTTCGCCAACGTCGTCCGTCCTCCTCGCGTCTGTACAGTCCGAGGGAAGAGTCTGAAGGTTTTCTTAAAGTTTTCATAGCAAAAACAGAACATCTACACAAGTAAAACCAAATATTGATCTTGATTTGCGCAGTTTTGACAAGTTTACGTTGATTTCAAGGTGCGTTCAGACGGGAGAGAGTTCGGGAGTGAATCTCCAAAAGTCAAATCCACAAATGTTATTCTTGATTATTTATATTTTCTACGGAAGGGCATCTGACACACAGGGATATAGCATTAAGGGAGGGCATCTGGGGTAATAAATAATTGATTAGAAACGCGTCAGAACTCCTCAAATCAAGAGAAATAAGTCGTTTTTCCTCGTGTAGCTTGAGTTTTGGAGTTTTTGAGTTGGTGGAAGACTCATCACTGGAGGACACAGTATTTCTTGTAGTCGGATTCGAAGTCTTCGTCCATGCTGCTCGTGTCGGCCATTTTCTTCCCGTCGATTTGGGGAAGAAACTGCGAGTAGTCGACGCCCTGCTGCTCGTAAAACAGGATGTAGGCGGAGTCCGTGTCCATCTCGCCCGAGTGCACTTCCTGTGGCACGAAAAAAGGAACAATTCAGCCGGTGTAATTTCTGTACAGCTCAAAAACAAGTTTCGTTACAGGTGCGATGCAAAACATTACGGCTGTGGGTCCGTCACCTGCTGGTTTCTATGGATACGTCATTGCTCTGATTAGAAAGTTCCACAGTGTGACATTAAACATCTCTATTATTTTACATTTATTCAATCACAGGAGGTTTTAGAGCTCAAAAATACCTGGAAAAACATTAATTCTGACTGTGAGTGGGGTCGCCTCTCCACAGATCTGACCTGTAACTTGGTCTGGTTTGGTCTTCGTGAAGCTAGAAAGGTTTAACGCCGTACTGTGAAACATTCCAGACAGTTACAGGTCAGATCTGTGGTAATTCAACCCCCGCTCACAGTCAGAATGTCTGTTTTTCTATGTATTTTTGAGCTCTAAAACCTGCTGGGATTGAATAAATGTGAAGTGGAGCTGTTTAACATTTCAGGCAGAGCAATGACGTATCTATAGAAACAAGCAGGTGACGGTTCCCTAACCTCGATTCTAATTCTCGGTTATCACGATCCGATTCGATCTGATCCGATCTGGATTGGGGTCAGTGTTATTAGAACCATCTCTGAGCTGTTCCCTGAGCTGTTCCAGTGCTTCCTGAGGTTGGTTGTGTTTCCGCTGTTCTTCACCTCCGTTTGACCTTCAAATCTCTTTACATCTGTCGAGCGCATCTTTGTCTTTATCGTTTCTGAGCCCAGAATGGTGCCAGACGGAGCTTTGAGTGTTTCTGGTGTCATAATGTACCTTTAAGACCACTTTTAACACTTTTACCCCTAATTTACACCAAAGCAGCACAGCAGAAGCGCAGGAATGGTTTTTGATTTTAACCGGGCGGACAGTCGACAGAAGCTTCGTCAAACGCGCCTCCACTGGATGTCGTTTCGCTCAAATGAGATTGAAGTTCTAATTTTTCAGCGTCTCCAGGCTTTTATCAGGGCAAAGACAGGAAATAAGCACGAGGCGTCAAAATAAACCTCCGATGTCCTTTCAAAATACGTTCTGTAAAACCACTACAGTCGTGTGAACACCGTGTGCCGCACCAGGAGCTCGGGGAAGGACTCGGAAAGTTTACTATAAAACACTTTACGACATCAGACAAACTTTACAAGAACGACTCCTGAAGGAAAAGGCGCGAGGAGCCGACGGGCAAAGAGAAACGAGAAGCTTCATTAACGCAGCTCCACAGATACGACTCGTTATCGCTGCAAAACATCATCTCTGTCGACTACCGTTTTGTGATTTAAAACAGAATTCATCCAATCAACAATAAGAAGTGTAAAAAGTTTAGTGTTTAAACGTGAAAATCCACAGAGGCCGACGTTACCTGCTGCTGACGCTCCTGGTGTAAATTCCGGGTTATTCTCTGGAATCGTGCGCTCTTCTGTGTCTTTTATTCTTTTGTTTTATTGACATGATTTATTTACTCTCACGTGTCTATTTTACGGTTGGATTTATTTGTTTTCATCGTGTTGAGCTGTACTCTTACCTTGCAGCTGCTGTCGTTGTAGCAGTACCACTTCGCGTTGGGGTTTTTGGCGTACGTCACGTAATGGCCTCCTCCCATGATTCCTGAATGACACTGAACAGAAAACACACAAAAGTCAGAGTACGGTGCGTGTCTGAAGTATTTTTATGTTACACGATACGAGTTTGTTAGTTCCAGTCCAGCCCAACAGGGGGCGCTCACCCGAGAAGGTTCTGGCTGCTGCCGATGGTGTAGAGCTCCACGTCCAGTCAGTTTGGTTTAAAACTGTGCAACAACTCACCCTTTTGTCACAGATAATACTCCCTACAACTGTAAATCTCACCCTTCTATAACCTTCTGTCCTGTCAGTCATTATTCTCTTCAGTTCTCTTCAGTTTTTTCTTACAAAATCTTGTATAGAACATGTTTGAGAGACATATTTGTATTACTATATTTTTATTTGTACATTTATGTATTTACACCTTTTTGACACCTGTCTCTTGTTATTTTTGCTACTAGAATTTATTTTTACCTTTAATATTTTTTCTCTTTGTTATTATATTATGTTGTGATGTGTCAGCTCCTGTGTCCAACTAATTTCCCTTGTGGATGAATAAAAGTTTAAGTCTCAAGCTGCGTTCAGACGGTGGCGTCAAAAAGTGCTTTGTGTCGCATTTTTGTATGAAAAGCGCAAATAAAGTTTGATTGATTGATTGAAAAAACGCTCTGGACACCTGTAGTTAGCAGGTGTCAGACACACACAGTGTCATGGACGCCGTGGACAAACAGGAGAAAAATACTTGACGAGCGTCCAGGGAATCCTCTGCGGTCTGTGAGTGCCGGGTTTTCCTCGTCTTTCCTGTATTTATTACACAAAACCATCAGAGGAGGAGATCGGCTCGGCGGATGTGGACTGTATATATTTATAGAGCCTTTTAGGGCGGAAGTGATAAAAAAAGCTGAACGCATTTTGGCAACGGAACTGGCATTGATCCCCGTTCATTCTGCTTCACTCAAACTGAACACGGACAGAAGACGACGGAGATTAAAACATTTCCAGCACCAAAACGTCTGGTTGTTCTGTGTGTGTTTGTCAGAATCGATATTCTACCAGTGGACTCAAGTTTTACTCACTGATCGCACAAGGCCAGACCGGCTCGTCAAAGCCTGATCCCGTCAGATCTCAGAGGCTCAGCAGGGCCTGGTCAGTACTTGGATGGGAGACCACTGGGAATTCCAGGTGCCACAGGGGGGCGCCAGTAGCAAAAAAACTGTCGTTGTGTCTTTAGGCAAGGCACTTCACCCACATTACCTAGTGTGAAAGTGATGTGTGCAGGGCAGGACTCCCTTGAAAAAGATTAGTGATCTCAATGGGACTTTCCTGGGTAAATAAAAAAAAAAAAGATCTGACAGTCGGACACTTTTTGTCAAAGTCGGTTTGTTGTTGAGGAAATATTCTTGATCTTTTGTCGATAATCCTTTCACAGAGCTCGACAAACTGGCGAGTTCTGCCGTACTTCTGTTGCCAGAATGCAGAACCGAGCCTACGTCACCACTGTTTACGAACACTAAAGGGTTTATACTCCGCTAAGGACACAGCGTAGATTTCTAGTTTCGGTGTTTGTGGCTCTCGGGTCTTTTCTCTTTCTTTTCCTTCTTCCGGGTACTATTGTCGCTAAGTCACTAGACAGTCGTCCCTGATTGGTTGATGCGGCACATTCACCAAACACCAAAAGTTCAGCTTTTCCAACTTCCTGCCTCCTTGATGCCAGATTCTCGGTGCGTTGACGCCTGAAGACGCGACAAAAAAACACAGGACGCCCTAAACACACGTCCACATAGACTTGGCATTTAACCCGGACGCCCTGACGCCGCAATCTGAAAGCAGGTTTAGGGCCAATCCCATTTCTAATTTCTACCCTTTGCCCCTTGAAACTGAGCAACAAGTGGTAGAGGTTGAAAGTCAAACCCCTACAGAACGCCCCTTCAGCCATCACATGTGTCATCAGAAGTCTCCACCAGCTTTTACGTAAACTTAAATAAGCACAGGGATAACTGTGATAACTGTTAGAGCAGAACGACACACAGGCCATTGGAAAGAACAACCTGAGCTTCTTTAAGGGTTAAACTGATGATTTCACTTTCAGTTACTTCAGTTACAATATCCAAATAACAACTGTGCAGCATCAACGCTCGCAATTCATTCACAACTTTATTTCCAGCATCAACCGATCACTGAAGTCACAAATAACGTGACACTTCTCAACGTAGTACGAGCAATGTTTTCATGTGCATTTTATGAAGAAAATGACCATTACGCACGGAAACAACGTTAAACTTAAGACAATACAGCGGTTATCGCAAATTTTAAACCATAAATAATGGAGAAAATACATTTGTGAACTCCTTTGGTCTCTTTGGTCGTGGCAGCAGAGATCTCGACGGTGATTCGCATTCTGAGAAATAATTAATTGCTCAAACCCCTCCGTTTGGAGTGTGTCTCTGAAAAATCGTCATTTTTAGGGGTATAAAGCCCGACCACTTTCCCCGACCCCTCTGCCATAACGGGAACTGGGACACCCCTAAACCTCCACGTGAACACAAAAAACGGCGGGGTAAAGAGGTACGACCAAGGGGTGAAATGGGATTCAGCCTTAGTCTAAATTTAAGTAAAGTAAATTATTAACAGATGTTTTGTTGGATTTTTTGGAGCTCCACTCTGCAGACGATGGTGCAAAACCTCTGGGATTCATAGAACCATAGTTACACGTGTGACTATCGATTTAACGTTTAATCATGTTTTATTTTGAGGAGAACAGTCGTCTTTGTCGCTCTTATGGTCCGGCCGTACTCACAGATATTGCATAGAGGTTGTAGATGGCCTCCAGCCCCAGGTCCCGGGTCAGGTCCTGGTCTAAGCTGCTCTCAGTGCTGCAGTCCGAGTTCAGTCCATTTCCGTTCATTAAAACCACGTCACAGTGAGAAGCGTCGGTCACAGCAGAAGACTCGCAGACCAGGAGCTCGGCTGGTCCGCAGAGTCCAGGTCCGGTCTGGTCCGGTCCGGCCTGGTCCGGTCCCTCCCCCTCCAGCCCCTCCCCCGCGGCGGTCTGTGGCTGCAGGGGCCCCTCGCTGCAGACACGAGAGACACAAGAGCAGGACAGTCACATTTACAGGGTTCCCGCTCTTTTATCACTGACAAAACTCAAAACTTTTCCATTTTTTTATGACCTAAAGTGAGTTTTCCATGACTTTACAGCACCTACATGGGGCTAAATGTGAAATGTGAACCCTTTCCACTCACCTTATGGTTTAGTATTATAGTTTTTTATAGTTCTTTATTATAGTTTTATTGTGTTTCTTTTAAACAAAACACCTTATTGTGTCTTGTCCTGCTGGAGTTCAGAAATGTTTTAAGCCTCCACAGTCTGTGCTTAACCTACTCTGTGTTATCAGTAGCATTTTTCACCGAGGTAAACAGCAGCTACACTCGTATCTACAGAGTAAACACAAATACTCAGAGCAGTATCGGGACGGTGATTTGGTCTGAGCACTCGTCGAGACCAATATCTGAAAAAAAAGTGTGTATCGTATTGGAACAACCCTAATATTTATGGAAAATTGTACAGACTCGTACTGCTAACCATAAGGAGGGTTTGAACAGGGCCCAGGAGAGATCACTAGATTCCTCAAACCCGCATGAATCTAAATCTAAGTCTCCCTCGAGCCCAGTGTCTGACCTCTGGCTGCAGGTCTGGGGCTGCAGGGGCCCCTCGGTGCCGCTCTCCCCGGCGCCGCTCTCCGTGTGGATGTTCTCTTTGCTGTTGGAGCAGAGTCGGTGTTTGGAGCCGAGCTGAGGCAGCCGCAGACGCCCCGGGCGACGGGCTCCGGCCTTGGGGCTCCCCGAGGGGCTGCTGCTCCGACTCAGAGACGGAGCCGACTTTCGACTGGAGCACGGAGACGCTGAGGAGACACAGAGGCTCAAAATCAAACACAAATGTGCTCCACACTGTCCGCTCTGGTCTCTGATACGCCTTAAATCAAACCGGTGCCGCTGGTTCTGGTACGTTCCTTTCTATGGCTCGTCTTATCTAATGTGTCTTATTCCTCGACTCTCTTAAAACTCTCTCAAAACTAAATTAACTACGGATTCGATTAATTGGTCTTTTAACAAAATTGACACGTTAACAAGACAAACAGGGTCGGGTGAACCTGCGTGTTCTTCAGACACAGAGGATCCATCTATTCGGAACCAGGATTACGGGACTTTGCACTTTGGATCACGCACGGACCTGATTTTTCTGAAAATTCAAATACTGAGGCAGCTTTTCATGGCCCCACTCGGCTGCCCGGAAATTGAAATGAGAGGCAGAGCTTCAAGTACTCGAACTTTGTGACTCTGGGCCGGGTTTCTGATGGACATGCTTGGACATTGAGGCACTAAATCACATTTTTTGGATAAAATCTGGAGGAAACGTGGAGTTCTGCAGAGAAATGACCTTGAAGACCAATGGACAGACAGAGCAGTGTGATGGAAGTTCGACGTAGCTGCTCTAAAACAAAACACAATCTTATTTAATCTTATCTTTGGACTCCCCAAGGCTGGACAAGTCCGTCTCAGCCGCCCTGAAAGTGCAGCTGCGAGAGCCTGACCCCCTCTTCCCAAAAACCCTCACAGCTTCGTCCCGGCCTGGTGGGCGACTCCTCCTCCTGCTGCAACTTAATGTCGTGTCATAAGTTAATGTCGTGTCATAAGTTAATGTCGTGTCATAACTTAATGTCGGGTCATATATGTTCTTTTTGTTGTTCTTCCTCGGTTTTCTTTTTTCTCTGTAGTAGTTCATTATAGTTAGTATAGAGAGTTATGAAAGACAGTATAGAGATAGACAAAGAGTTATGAAAATAGTTTGTCACAGTTCTAATCTCATAGTTTCCTGTTTCAGTTAGTCGTAAATAAAGATTAGTTACGTCACAGTTTAGTTCAGCTTTATGTGGGAATGTAATCTCTAGACTCATATGTTCAGTTTATCTTTGTGGGTGGAGGGGAAATGTGGGACTGTTCTTTTTTTAATCACTGTAAAGCGCTTTGTGTTGCATTTTTGTATGAAAAGCGCTCTATAAATAAAGTTTGATTGATGATAGCTCAGACTCATAGCACAGACTTAGGGTGCAGTATTTTTATTGTAACTGTTGTAAATTACGGCAGCAGCAGAAGGATCGAGGTGGTCCGACGGAGAAACAGAAGCACTGCTACCTATTTGGGTTGATGAAAAAGTTCACTGTTTTGATGAGGAGTGGAAAGAAAACGACTGCTCAAAACCCACCCCTGTAAACCGCTGTCCCCGCAGAAATCTCCTTCTGCGTCCAGCACGTCATCTCTCTAAACGTCTTTCGGCAAATTCAACCAGTGAGATTGTTCGTTGTGTCTCAAAAACACGTCTCAACATCGGAAACAGAATTTCTTCCATCCAAGTTATCCATCCTCTCTCACACAAACGTCGCCTGTTACCTGTAATCTGGAGACGCGAACAGGCCGTGTCTCGGTTTGTTTGGGAAAATGTGAGCGCGGCCGTAGAACCCTGCGCAGTCACGCTTGAGCAGGCTGCGGTCCTGAAGTCCTAGTGTGAGCGCGGCCGTAGAACCCTGCGCAGTCACGCTTGAGCAGGCTGCGGTCCTGAAGTCCTAGTGTGAGTGCGCCGTCAGAGCACAGGCTCGTACCTTTGTGCAGGTTGTTGAACCCGGCCGGGGCGGAGACGGACGACAGGTTGTCTTCCCCGACTCGGAGCAGGTCGTCGCTCTCGCTGCGGGAGTAGGGACAGTGCTGCCCCCTGTCCCTCGGGGCCAGAAACGCACTGGGGTCGAACTTCTCCCGGGGAAACTTCACGATCTTCTGGGACTTTATCCACCGGCCGTTCACGAACTGGAAACGCTTCAGGTGGACGATCTGGGGAGAGGGAAAGAAAATACAACAAGAATGAAGAAAACAACACAAGAAATGGTTTAAATAGAGTGTGTAACTATTGCAACAGACTTTATTTGGACTTCAGGTGTGTTTTATAGTAGAATTAGCACTAGTAGCAGTTGTAGTAGCTGTAGAAGTTGTTGTAGTTCTCACCAGTATAGGGGGCAGTCTCCACAGGTCCAGTTTCTTGGTTGCGAGTCTGTGCGTTTTACACTTGGAGCAGTAGTACAGTTCGTCCTCTCCCAGCTCCTCCTCGGAGGTGAAGGCTCTGAGGCAGCTGTCCAGAGAGATGGGCTCAGCCTGGGCCCTCCGGGACTGCTCCACGCTGCTGTGCTCCTCCACAATCTGCACCACAGAACCAGGGAGACGCTCAAACCAGTGCATCTGGTCACAGTTTACAACACGCTACTGGTCACGTTACAAACACACGGCTTTCTCAGGGTTCCCATACTTAGCTTGATCATTTTCAAGGACTTTTCTGGGACACTTTTTCCCCTCTTTTGACCCCTCCTCGAACCGCCACCAATTATTTTCCAGGTTTTACAGAATTTCCAGGACTCGTGAGAACCCTGTATTTTAGTAATCACACACACACACACACTATTACGCAAACATTATTATTGTACATTTAGTTCATTGTGAACCTCAATATTGATCTAAAATGACCGAAGAGAAACTCGTCACTGACTTCAGTTCAAAACCGCAGAGATGATAATGTGCTTTTCCATAGCGGGATTTACCGGAAACAAACGGCTGCACGACGGAAGACTTTAGAGGAAGAATGTTCTGTTTTTGGGAATGATTAAAAGTCTAAATTTATATTGAAAGCTATTTATTTTTCAATGAATCACTCAAGCTTTATTTCAGACTCCAATGGATCCATTTAGAACATTTAAAGAAGCATTAAGCTCCTCCTGAGGCTTTACCCCACGCCCATGAGCAAAATCTAAGAAAATCCTCGAGTGGGAAGTGCCCGGTGGGTTGGGAGGAGCGGGATCTGGAGCAATGACTGACAACCAACCGACAGCCACAACAATCCAACACGGAACAGAGCGGAGATTTGTGCTGGGATCACACCGTTTCCCTTTTCTCCAGACACGGCGGTGCCCGGTCGGGGCGGGGCTCAGAGGGGCTCCACAGGTCCTGCCCGTAGACGCCAGTGTCTGCGATCGTCACGTCATAACCTGCATCCGACTCACTGGGGCCAATAGTGCAACCCGTAAACTCAAATGTTTTGGCCGTAGTTGATCCTCAAAGAGGCCGTTACAGACACAAATATGCACGAAAATGCCAAAATGAGGCCAGAGAGAGGGATGCACTTCTATTTTAGACCCATTTACACAGATAATCAGGAGAAAAAAGTTTCCTACTACTTGATTATGAAACAAAACAGTAATAATGGTCTATAGTCTGTATAGTTCCTCCAGTGACTCCAGAGTTCGGAAATGAACTCACGCTCAGGCTTGTTTAAAACATTTATCATTTCATTCAGCGAGTCCTCGAGGCGCTTCATAAACTTGTCGACAAAGTTTCTGAGGCACAAACTGGCACTGATCCTTCGAGGGACTTTCACCGTCTAATTATAGGCGACCTGCAGCCTCTTAGATTTAGTTTTCCTGTAACCGCACCACATGTTTTTTTAGTGAGACCAAATCAAATTGAATAGTGATTTTTTTTTTTTTTTACATATTGTTTATAGGCGAAGGTAAAAACTCTAAACACTAAACGCAGCATAACAAAAGTAACGCTGACCCTCTCCTGGGAGGTCTGGTAGCGCAGGTGCAGAGCGGTGGGGTCCCAGTCCACGGCGATGTAGGCGTTCCCCACAGACGCCCGCTCCTCGGTGCACTCGATGGTACAGCCCCTGCAGAACCTGGACAGAAGCACGCGCCGAAGTCATTCCATATAAACCTGGTGAGATTAAAGACGACATCTGCACTGTTGGACTTCGGCTCTCACCTGTACCAGGGACACCAGGCGCAGGAGTTCCCGTCTTTGCCCACGACCCTCAGTGTGAAGGGATACTGGTACCCCATACTGTCATCACTGAGAACACACAGAAAACGTACGAATAAACACACTTTTACTTTACACCGGGTCAATAATTATAAATAATTTTAATTTAATGCTTTAAAGCCACAGTTTGGTGTTAAGCCTTCATATCGCAGTCAGAATGTCTGTTTTTCTAGGTGTTTTTGAGCTATAAAACCACCTGTAATGGAATAAATGTAAAGTCGAGCTGTTTAATGTCACACTGTGGAACATTTGAAGCAGAGTAACGAGGTATCCATAGAAAGAAGCAGGTGACGGATGCCCAAAAGTTACATAGTGCAGATTTAACACATGGAGCTGCCGTCTGTTTCTGTGTCTGTCTCTCTTTAGCTGTTTTCAGGACGGTCAGAATGGTGCCGGTTCCTGCACCAGTTCCACTGGAACCAAAGTTCTCGCCGGCGAACGAGCCACGTTCAAACCCTTTAAGTGAACCCAGGACGCATCAGAGAAAGAGGGCGTGGCTTTGCTACTAAATAAACCAAGGCCATACGAACATGGATGTCAGGGCATGGAAAATAACAATCACGGATCACATATCGCACATGGATCAATATAATCACTTTCTTTTGTCCTGCTGTGAAGCTTCTGTTGAACTTCTGTTGAAGTCCATATGGCAAATATCTCCTCCACTGCACAATCGTCACTTTTCTCTGTCATATTCCCTCAGATGCATATTCCACACACATTTTGTTTGTTTATTTTACCATGTGTCACCCAGATGATCCTGCTCACGTCGTCTGTGACGTCACGGTTCGCTTGGAAAAAAATAGTTTTACTTGATTCCTGTCGGGAACCAACTTTTTGGTTTCCGAACGCTCAGATTTTCAGCGTGAACACGTCAGTCGGTTCGAGATTAGGTGCGGGAACCTGCACCGGCACAGTTCTGTCGACCTGAACACTTTTGTGTCCGTCTGTATCTCTGTCTGTATCTCTGTCCTGCTCCTGTCCTGACCTGACCCAGTCTCTCTCTGTCTGTGTCTGTATCTCTGTCTCTTTGTCTGTATCTCTGTCTGTGTTAATCCTGAGTCCTGACCCAGTCTCTCTCTGTCTGTGTCTGTATCTCTGTCTCTTTGTCTGTATCTCTGTCTGTGTTAATCCTGAGTCCTGACCCAGTCTCTCTCTGTCTGTGTCTGTATCTCTGTCTCTGTCTGTATCTCTGTCTGTGTTAATCCTGAGTCCTGACCCAGTCTCTCTGTGTCTGTGTCTGTATTAATCCTCTAAATCCTGACCCAGTCTCTCTCTGTCTGTGTCTCTATCTCTGTCTCTGTCTGTGTTAATCCTGACTCTCTCTCTCGGGTCGCGTCAGGACACTCGTCTTGTTGCAGGATCTCGTGTCCACGGCGCTGCAGGACTGAGGTCAGCCTGACTCAGCAACACAGGACCAACTGTTCCTGTGGGCAGCACCAGGGGGCAGCAGAGCCCACGAGAACGGCCAGTGCACCCACATACTGCGCCCTTCTTCTGTCTGTGAGGTACCAGTCTTGTGTGTGAGTTTTAGTTATAGTTTTAGTTTTAATTGTAGTATTTTGGGTGGTACCAGTCTTTTGTGTGAGTTTTAGTTATAGTTATAGTTGTAGTTGTAGTATTTTGGGTGGTACCAGTCTTGTGCGTGAGTTTTAGCTGTAGTTGTAGTTGTAGTTGTAGTATTTTGGGTGGTACCAGTCTTGTGCGTGGTTGGAGGCCTCTTGGGGGGGCAGCGGGGAGGCGAGCCGTGAGACCTGGACCCAGACGGCGTCGTGCAGGTCTTTTTTACTGGTGTGAACGGTGCAGGGGACGATCAGAGGCATCCCGAACAGAGACGGCCGGTTCTTCTGCGAGGACAGGAAGTACAGCTCCGAACGCATCTGCAGCAACGACAGGGGCAACACTTCAAAATATGAACATTATCTGATTTATTCTGCAGCTAGCAAATTAGTGAAAGTCCTGGTTCAGACCTGGTTTAGTCCTGGTTCAGGCCTGGTTCAGTCCTGGTCCAGTCCTGCTTTAGTTCTGGTCCAGTCCTGTTTTAGTTCTGGTCCAGTCCTGTTTTAGTTCTGGTTCAAGTCCTAGTTCCATCAGGGTTCAGACCTGGTTTAATCCTGGTTCAATTCTGGCTCCGTCCTGTTTCAGTCCTACTTTAGTCCTGCTTTAGTCCTGGTTTAGTCCTAATCCAGTCCTGGTTCAGTCTTGGTTTAGTCCTGATCCAGTCCTGCTTTAGTCCTGATTCAGTCCTTCTTCAGTCCTTCTTTAGTCCTAGTCCAGTCCTGCTTCAGTCCTGGTTTAGTCCAGGCCCAGTCCTGGTTCAGTCCTGCTTTAGTCCTAGTTTAGTCCTGCTTTAGTCCTACTTCAGTCCTGGTTTAGTCCTGATTTAGTCCTGCTTCAGTCCTGCTTCAGTCCTGCTTCAGTCCTGGTTTAGTCCTAGTCCAGTCCTGCTTCAGTCCTGGTTTAGTCCAGGCCCAGTCCTGGTTTAGTCCTGGTGTTAGTCCTGGTGTTAGTCCTGCTTCAGTCCTGGTTTAGTCTCTGGTTTAGTCCTGGTTTAGTCCTGGTTTAGTCCTGGTTTAGTCTCTGGTTTAGTCCTGGTTTAGTCTCTGGTTTAGTCCTGGTTTAATCTCTGGTTTAGTCCTGCTTTAGTCCAGTTCCAGTCCTCCTTTAGTCCTCCTTTAGTCCAGTTCCAGTCCTCCTTTAGTCCTCCTTTAGTCCAGTTCCAGTCCTCCTTTAGTCCTCCTTTAGTCCAGTTCCAGTCCTCCTTTAGTCCTCCTTTAGTCCAGTTCCAGTCCTCCTTTAGTCCTCCTTTAGTCCAGTTCCAGTCCTCCTTTAGTCCTCCTTTAGTCCAGTTCCAGTCCTCCTTTAGTCCTCCTTTAGTCCTCCTTTAGTCCTCCTTTTGTCCTCCTTTAGTCCAGTTCCAGTCCTCCTTTAGTCCCCCTTCAGTCCAGTTCCAGTCCCGGTCCGGTACCATCTTCCTGTGCATGGCGATGATGTATCCGGTGAAGGGGCTCTCCTGCAGGGGGGTGAGGTGCCCGTTGGCGTCTCCGTTCACCAGCGGCGTCTCTGGGCTGGACAGAGACCCGGAGCCGGGGCCTCCGTTGGGGATCAGGAGCCCGTTCAGCGCCGAGCCGTTGGCGATGGGAGTGATGTCTGACGGAAACCAAGAAAAACACCAAAAGGGATCACAGGTCCATTCATTCAGGCAGATTCATGACGCTCTGCAGCTGAATTCATCGACATTCCCTGGAGGGTGAACACTCGATCGCCGATGTCGTTTCTGATCCCATTTATTTACCAGTGAATTATATTTTTTGAAAAACGCTAAAAAAATACATTCCTGAACCATTTTATTTGACTTGTTGCTTCTGGCGGCTCGAGTCTTTTGAGCTTTGGCCTGTGCAGTGGGAAATCAGCAGAGGGAAGTGTGAGGTGCTTATAAAGTCTAATGTTTCCAGACACTAATGAGTGAACCAGGCAGAGCGTTTGGTTTGTTAGACTCGTGGCTGTTGTCAGATGGGTTAAAGTGGTTTTAAGAACTTGAACCCATCACTACACTAGTTTGTTGCCCTGACAGACTCACTGCCACAGCGAGATCTCAGAAAAAAAAAACATTATTACAATTTTGCAATGTACAAAATATACAAAGCATTGTCTCCAATAACAGCCTTTGCAGTTTTGCATATTTGAGGCAAAAAAAACTGAAATATTCACACAAAAAAAGAAAGAATGAATGTCTTTTAAGATATTTTTGAGCACTCAAACACGAGTAAAGTCGAGTAAATGCAAGACAGATTATTTTAATGCCACACTGTGGACAATTCAAACCAAAGCATTAACATCTCCATGGACACGAAACAAATTGTACCTTTAACCTCAGCTTTGTTTTATTTATTTATTTGTTTATTTGTTTATTTGATTGTTCAGCAGCAAATTTCATAAACGAAAACTGTGTTGTCCAACGGGAGCCGACGTCGGCGTAAAAATCACAACAAAGCGCCCTGATCACACTAGAGCTGAGTTTGTTTTTTTTTCTTTTAACATTTGGACTAAAATGATGAGGCGACGCCGCCCAATCCTACGAATATCACCCACAAAAACATCAAACTGGAGCAGGAAGTGCGTCCGTCACAGTGTGTGCACCGGGGGAGCTGTAAACGGGGGTAGATCGACAAACTGGCGTCTTGAAAATAAAATAAACGCCAACTCTGAGAGGGTAAATGTTGGGGAGAAGCGACTCTAACGCCGGTTTAAAGCTGCGGGAAGTGCGACGTGTGACTGAGACTCACCGGTGAGCGTGGGCGAGCTCAGAGACGTGGGCGACCCGGGCACAGGGACCTCAAACGCACACAGGAACCCGTTCACCGACATCCGCACCTTCTGATTGTCCAGAGGGAAGTTCTGCAAACAAACAGGAGGAGAGCACAGGGTTACAGCGCCCCCTGCTGGCTCAACGGGGAACACACTGCCAGGGGCTCACGGGCACAAAGCAAAACACGAAACAGATGTAAACCGTCTGAAAAGTGTGAAAAACATGATCATATCAGGTTCATTTTAAACATTTTGCAACAACTAGCATGCTAACAACACCACAGCTGCACTTCCTGACTTGTGTAGGATGAACTGTTTTATAATTAGATGTAGAGAAACAGATGTTGACTGTCTTGAAAATGTAAATAAACAGAATTGTTCATTTTAAACATTTGGGGACAACTAGCATGCTAACATCGCTCTAGCTGCACTTCCTGACTTGTGTAGGATGAACTGTTTTATAATTAGATGTAGAGAAACCAATGTGAACCGTCTTAAAAGTCTGAAAAAAAAATCATATCAGGTTCATTTAAAACATTTTGCAACAACTAGCATGCTAACATTGCCCCAGGCGCACTTCCTGACTTATGGAAGAGTGAATGTTTTATAATTAGATGTAGAGAAACAGATGTTGACTGTCTTAAAAATGTGAAAAACAGAATCATATCATGTTCATTTAAAACATTTGGCAACAACTAGCATGCTAACATTTCCCTAGCCGCACTTCCTGACTGGTGTAGGATGAAACATTTTATTATTAGATGTAGCAAAAAAGATGTAGATCGTCTTAAAAAAGTGAAAAACAGAATCATAGAATCATATCATGTTCATTTTAAACATTTTAACATTGCAACAACTAGCATGCTAACACCTCCCCAGCTGCACTTCCTGACTTATGGAAGATGAAATGTTTTATAATAAGGCATAACGAAACAGATGGGGATTGATCTGTCTTAAAAATGTAAAAAACTGAATTGTTAATTTTAAACAGTTTGCAATAACTAGCATGCTAACACTACCCCAACTGCACTTCCTGACGTACAGAGGATGAACTGTTTTATAATTAGACGTTGTAAAATAGATTTAGGCCAATCTGTCTTGAAAAAGTTAAAAACAGAACTATTCTTTTTAAATATTTGGCAATAACTAGCATGCTAACACCGCCCCAGCCACACTTCCTGATCTTGCAGAGGATGAACAGTTTCATAATTAGATGTTGTGAAACAGATGTAGACTGATTTGTCTAAAAAATGTGAAAAACTAAATCATATCACATTCTTTTAAACCATTTGGCAACAACTAGCATGCTAACACCTCCTCAATCGCACTTCCTGATTTATGGAAGATGAAATGTTTTATAATTGGACGTACCAAAACAAATGTCAACCGATAATCCTTTAAAAACGTGAAAAACAGGATCATCTCATGTTCATTTTAAAATTTTTTGCAACAACTAGCATGCTAACACCTCTTCAATCGCACTTCCTGACTTACAGACGATGAAATGTTTTCTAATTAGATGCCGACAGTGCCCTCGGTGGTCGTACCTTGATGTTGGAGGAGTGGACCTCTGCCAGCAGGATCTGCTCGGGCTTCAGGCTGCACAGTTCGCTCAGCTGCTTCTTCAGACCCGTGTATTTCTCGTCCATGTTCAGCCTCAGGCCGAACCGAACCGGAGTCGAACCGTCCAACTTTATCACTGAGAACGAGAAAAGAGAAACAGTGTGAAGGAAAACTGAAGGAAAAAGGCACAGAACCCTTTACTTTAACCCCTGAAGACGTGAGGGCAATTTTAGTACATTTCTCCTCGCCTGGATTTTCTTCTTAATTTTGCTTTTAAAACTGCCCCTTTTACCCCTAATGAAGTGTTCTACCTCCTTTTGTTCAGTCCAACCTGTTATTTCACAATCTGCTGCTGTAGTTGTGTCATGAGGCTGTGAGAAAAGCTACAGGACCAGAAATAGAAAAGGAAAATAAAAAAAAAACTGAAAATTAAATTCACACTCTTTTATACAAAACACACAGCAAACATGTAGAAACAACTTTTTGGACATAAAAAATGCTTAATTTAGGGCCTCAGCTACAAAAATGCAAAATCTCAAGTCTGTAAGTAAATTAAAAATCTCCTTATTGCCCTAAAAACAAAAAAAGTGCAGTGGCTCCATGACTTTCCTGGTCCAGTCCTGGAAACAGCTCCTGTCAGGTCCAGGGCCAGAGCCACAGCACTTCTGCATTTCCAGGGAGGAAATTACATTTGGATTTGTTCATTTGGACTGAAATAAACCTTTAAATAAAAATAGAAAGAGATGCACAATTACACACACCAAGATGTGTCATTTTCCATGTGTGTGAGAATTAACTCCACTTAGAGCGACTTTTTCCCTCGTTCTAAACACACACAGTCAGAGGAGTCGACCATCTTGACTCACTTCACTCTTTGGCAAAGTTTGGCTCCATCAAAATGGACGGAGCGCATGAGTTTGGGGAAAACAAAGTTCCTGTTGGACACTCGTTTTGCTCACGTCATCACACAGCGTGAGTGTGACGTAGGATAAAGCCGCAGAAATGTACGGAACCCTCTATGTCTGCACTTTCAGAGGGGAAAGTTACCGTTAGAAAGTTCTGCGGTTATAGAAACATATTCCTCTGTGTCGTGTACGATACCGTAGGTTTTCGAGGGTTAAGTGTTCTGTGCTTTACCAAGATGAGCTCACAGCGCCTATGACAGGTTATATCGCTCATTTCACAATTTCATTCCCAGTTTGGCCTTTTTTTAGGTTTAATATTTTGAAAATAATGACATCGCACCAGGGAATTCTGTAACTGTAGGCAGCAGCCATGAGGTAAACTGGGCCAAGTCTCCTCTGATGTGCACAGAGGCTTTTAGTCCCAACATCTACAACGAATCGTTTTAAAAGGAGCTTCGATCCAGCTGTTACCGCACTTATGAATAAACTGTATCTATTTATCTATCGACTTCAGTACCCTGCCTTGGAAAATCAAGTTTTTTTTATTATATCTTTAAAATGTATTGTGATTTTTAGCCAAGCCAAGTGAATGAATTAATTATTTATGGAACAAAACCATTCTGTACACTTTATTTGTACCGTTTTTGTACTGCAATGTGTTATTTTGTAGAGTTTGGATGAATGAAATGTGAAATGTGGGACCAGCTTCTCAAACCTGCAAAACAAATTTACCTGCGGGTACAAATAAAGCGACCAGATTCTTACATTGTTATATTCTTGTAAATTTCGTGTTATATCGTAGCTTATCGTTTCTACTTTATTTTATTCTATTTTTTTTGTTGCATGTTTAGTTTTGTCCACATTCCGCCCCAAGTACCAATAAAGTGGCAATAAAACCTTTCTGATCCTGATCCTAACCCAAACTGACAGAGATCATGACTCACACACTTAAAATCCTTTATGTTTCTCAAAAATCGTCAGTGCACCTTATAAGACGATGTGCTTTATTTATTTAATATAATCTGGACGGATCGTCGAATGGAGCAGGAAAGCCTCAGAAACACTCGTGCGGAGACGGAAATGCAGCGTATTCGGTGCAGCTGAGGGGGAGCGACACGTCCTGAGCTCCAACATCGTTTTCCGGTGCGATATATAAGGACCCGAAATGGCCCCTGTTCAGAGACATGCGACTGGTGCGACTCACGGGCCCCGACTGAAGCGAACTAAAGGCCGGATTATAGTTCTGCGTCAACCCAACGCATCGTTTTGGATTTACGGTTCTGCGTCGAGGTCCGTGCGCCGCGCAGTAACTCACCGCTACAAGGCTAAACCGACCTGTGCTACTGTAGATGTAGAATCTCTGAAAAGTTTAACATGAACCATCTCCCAGCGCTTATTCTGGATTCTGTTTTGTTTGTATGTGGACGACTTGTCCCAAGAGTTAAATGCAGAACGGGCCGTGTGACTGGGCCGACCCAAGTGAACCATCTGATGTCTGCAGATGATCTTGTTGTGTTCAGCCCGAGCAGTGCAGGTCCTACTGGAACTACTGGATGTATGTTCCAAGTACGGGGTGATATTTGATATAAAATATAATAAAATCAAATAAATAAAAGTAGAATAATGGTCTGCAGAACTAAGGAGGATGAGTATGTAGAGTTTCCTCAGTTTGCACTTTGTGGTAATGTTTTAAATGTAAATATTTGGGTCATTTTATCGCAGACGATCTGTCAGATGATGAGGACGTTGTTAGAATAAAATGCTTATAATGATGAAGTTATTAAAAAATGTACATCTAAGTTAAAAGGTGATCTCAATTTGTAGAGGATGAAAGAGCCTGTGTTAACGCTATCTCTGCCAAAACCAGATGTGTGACCTCTTGTGACCTCTTGCTTCGTACTCAGCTAGGTTCCCAGATCATAAATTTGTACTTATCTGATCAAATGTAAAACAAAGTCATGATATACTTCACTAAATGTTATCTGTTGTAAGCTTAACGAGATTATGTATACGTTGACCAGGTTGTCTTTGTACTGACATGATGGATTGTTGGAAATTAATAAAACCGTGCTGGAAGGGGTGAACTTTGGGAGAGGAGCGTGGACGAGCCTAGAGGAAGCGCACGCATATGGCCGAGCTCTCCCCGTGCAGGGCACGTAAAGAGAACTGACTCAGTTTGATTTAATCCCAATTGGTAGGAGACTGGCGTTTAAATGTCACAAATACATTCACTGGGTTGTGATTGTATAAAAATTATGACAGACGTCTACAGACAGTGCCACATGTTGTATGCTCAGGTGAACAGGCTCAGGTTTGGTGCCTGTACAGGGGAAGTGAAGAAGACGCTTTTTAAACCGTACTGTACTGCGTTATATACGGCACCTGTGGACAAACTATAAAAAGGAGCGTATACAAACTCACTGTGGCGTATAAAGACTAATGCCTGAGGACTTTGTTGAAAAGGCCGAGATGGGAAAGTGCGAGTCTCCTGCTTGTGTCGGCGGGGATCAGAACTTTTCCTGCAAATTTGTGCTGTTTAATGTACAGATTCATTTGTCGCCTTAATGACGGTGAGAACAGGTTTATCATGAGCCTAACGAACGGCAAACTCTGCACCACGAGGCACCAGTCAGATCTGTGGAGGCACTGGTGCTGAATATTGTGTTTTTTTGGAGTGTGTGTTTGTTCATTGTATCTTTTTAAATTCTGGACCAAGAGTCTGTAATAAAGTTTGATGATGATGATGATGTATGTAAATTATCCATGCGGTTTTAAAGCTGCATTAAACACATTATTACTGTATCAGTGTTTATATAGAGCGGCGTAATTCAGTGCAGCATCATTCTGAGGAGGATTTACCAAAGAACTCCGACCGTTAGATATCAGCGTCACCAGGTCGTTCACAGTTAAACTGCAGCTGTGTGGGAGCGTCGGACAACAGAAGGTGAACGCACATTCACCAAGACAGAGGAAACACCTCGATCTGCCAATGGATCCTGGATGGGCTGAGGCATCAGTCCCACTTACTGCACCTTAACCTCCTGAGACCCGAGCTTTTGTCTGGTGTGCATTTTTCATTTCTTCTTGCTATTTGGGATAAGTAGGACCTACTAAGTAAGTCTTCTGTATGACACCATTGGTTAAAAAAAGTGTAAAAACATTAAAATGTATAAATAAATTACAAAAAACAAACAAACAGCAATTAGCCGTTTATTTCAAGCCCTAAACCTGCCAAATGTGACGTAGGTCGACCGTGAGCGGGTTGGGGTTCAGTGAGTGAGGCTAAAAACACACAAAAAGGCCTGAAAATGTGGTCCACAGTTTTAATTTTTTCTGGTTTTCAATCGTTACAAAAAAAAGTAGAGGTGCAAAAAGTGGAGACGGGCAGCAGTTTCCCTATAGCAACAGAAACGTCCAGCAATTTATAACTGTAAACTCATCTAAATATTCCCAAGTTTACCTAACAACATGTACAATCAATAATATAACATAGTCCCAATGTCTTCAAACGAGGACATGACATTTCCTGATGCTCTCGTCTGCTGTGGTCAATAAAATGGGTCAAATTTTAATGCCAAATGAAGATACATTAAGAGACATGAAGAGACATTATTGTACATAAATACATTGGTTTTATTCATAAATTTTGCATCTAAACTTTACCATGCAGTTTTTTTACTTTCGGGAGCTGCTGTAGAGGTTTTTAGTTGATTACAGGTGAAAGTTTAAAATAACTGAAAATCATGGTGCTAAGAGGCAAAACTGTAATGTCCTCGTGTGGGGCCACAGGGTCTCAAAAAAAACCCGGCCAAAGATCGACCGCCTCAGAATCCAGCGCACCTTATGGTCCAAAAAATACGGTAAGAAAACATCTTTATTTTTGTTGATATCAGTTTTAAAGTATCAGAACAATGTGTGTCTTGTGTGAAAATTGCGCTGAACGTTACTTGTTGGCTGAAGTACTGCGGTCCTCACCTGTGATCTCCAGGTGCATGGAGCTGTCCATGGGCAGGGGCAGAGACAGGAAGTTGAAGGGGTCGAATCGGGCGCTGATGTGTCCGCACGTTTTACACTTCACCTGCGACTTCAGCTGCCCGTGGAACAGGTCCACCACGATCGAGCGGTTCCTGCGGAGGTGGTTCTCCCAGGCCTGAGGCGAGAGGAGACGAGAAATGAGACGCAAATATGGTCAGAAAAGAGTTTGTGTCTGCAGTAGTGAACACTGTCTGATTTAAAGGTGCAGTTTAAGTTTCCTAGTGGACGGTCCCTGAAATTCTGTTCTTCCTGGAGATGTTATTGCTTTGTCTGCAGAGAAACAAGCAGCTGACAGACCCTCTGTGCACCTTTAAGATCTGAAATTAAATCTTGGGTGGTTTTTTTTATTTTTAGTTTGGTGAAGTTTATAATTTACTCCCTGGTTGGACACAAGCAGCAGGTGTGACACACGTAGAGGTAATTCTGTTAAATAAAACTGTTTAAATAAAAATAAATAAATAAAAATACTTAAATAAATAAATAAAAACTGTATAAATAAAAACAAATAAAACGGTATAATTAAAAATAAATCAAATGTACAAATAAAAATAAATAAGTATAAATAAATATAACTGTATACATAAATAAGTATAAATAAATATAAATAAATAAAACAGTATAAATAAAAATAAATCAGTATAAATAAATATAAATAAATATAACTGTATACATAAAAATAAATATATAAAACTGTATAAATAAAAAATAAAACTAAAGAATTCTATTAACTAAATAAACCTGTGTAAATAAAAATAGAACTAAATAATTCTGATAACTTAATAAAACTGTTTCCTAATAGTTATGATGAGACTAAAAACATTCTGGGTGGAGTTTTCCGTGTTGTGAACACAGGAATTCTCTTTTGAAACTCACCGCTGCTTCTTGTATTTTCCAAACGGTCACTTAAAGCTGCACTGTGTAACTTTTCTGGTGGAGAGTCCATCGAACGCTTTTCTCCCTGGAGGCGTTATTATTTTATGTGAACAGGTGTATCCCGGCCTCACCTCGGACGCCACCTCCCAGTCCGGCCTCCCGTCGCTGTCCTTCAGCTCCACGTACGGTTTCTCGTGGACCCGGTTCAGGTCCTCGTGGAGTCCGTCCAACAGAAACGCCAACAGCTCCTGAGAGTCCTGCTGCTGGAAGCCGTTAAAGCGCGGGGCGTACTTCGCTATCGTCCACTGGAACACACAGGAACACACCCAAACTATAAATATATATACATACATACAGAGGACAATTAAAGAGGTATTAGGACGCGTTCTCTGGTGTTCGGGACTCGGGGAAAACCGGCCTCCACAGAGCCCCAAAACATAAACTCGAGCTGGTTTGGTGCAGATCGAGTTGGTTCGATTTACGCCACAGGAAAAATGTCGGCGCACACAGCAAACGGGAGCATTGTCTTTTGGTCATTTTGAAGTGTTAAAGCAGAACTAAGTGACTGCAGCGGTAGAGCTCCCCCTACAGGTCACTTGTGAGCAGTGGTCGAGTTGTAAAATCAAACAGGGGGATGGTGAAATTTTTAGTCGTGTGCAGTGACTCTATAAGACGATATGTCGGGTGATCAGTCAGTGGGAAACCGGTTTGCTTTTTGGAGAGTCTGAGAAGTGTGGACCCGTTTTATTGCTGTAAAACAAAAACATAATCCACTGGTATTTTCCTGTTCTAAAACATGCACAGTGTGTATGTGTCATGTTTGGACACATCACGTTCTGCAAATTAGGGTGAAATGCAGATGACAAACTTTACCATTGGGTTCAAGTGTAACTTCATACTCATGGTCGGCTCCTTTTAAATCTTTTGGTAATTCATCTATTAAAACTTTTGAAAACGCTGCAGTCAGTGTTGTTTCCCTCCTGCCCCGGACGATTTTCAGGTTGAGAAAAGCTGTCCTACTGTTGCCTACGTCAGAGCTACTTAATTCTTCCCTCTCCTGGCTGCAGTAGTCGGATATCCTCGGATTCCTCCGTTAAATATTTACGTAACGTAAATGTTTGTGTCATTTATTTAATCCTTTCTGCCCTGAATGTCACTTTTTGGTGCCTGAAGAATAACAAACTAACACCCAGGCTGATTAAATCAATGACTGAGTACGAGAAATCAAAGGTAACATGAACCTGAGTAAGTTATCTAGCTGCTAGACTCCAAACTCCGTTCACACCGCAGTGTCCAGAAAGGCCCTGGACGCCTCTGTTTGGAGTCTTTGCATTTGAATTCAGACGCCCCCAACGCGCGTCCTGGAGGACGAACAAAAACGGGAGAAAAACCACAGCTGTGGTCTGTGAGTGCCGTGTTTTCCCGGTCGAGAGAGTGACTTTACTGGATTTATTACATAAAACACATAAGCAGAGCCCCAGCCCCAGAGCCCCAAGCTGGCCCCGGCCCCGAGGGGCGAGCACCGGCCCCGAGGAGCGAGCACCGGCCCCGAGGAGCAAGCACCGGCCCCGAGGAGCACCGGCCCCGAGGAGCAAGCACCGGCCCCGAGGAGCATGCACTGGTCCCGAGGAATGGCATTTCTAATTCCAGGTTTAAATAGAAGCATTTTCCACATTTATTGATAAAAAGGCAGGAGGAATGGGAGGGGGGGATGCCCATTTTGGAGGGGGGATGAATTTGACAATTTCTTATTCCAGGAGGGATTTCATCCCCCTGTCCACACTCAACTCAAGTACTGCTTGTGAGAATGCACTGCTGTTTTTGAAGAATTGTTAACGTTTATGAAAACCTTAATATCTCAGCCTCTGAAGCACATTAAAACATGAAATAAATTGCATTTAAAAGGTAAGACTCTCAGCTTTTAATAAACTGCATCATGAAACTTGATGAAATGAAAAATGAAATGAAATTTGCATCATTAAAATGAGGACAAATCAACAATGCAGGCAGGAGACTCAGTGCTGCACTACACTGCATCCGGCACAAACGGGTTAACAGATCATCATGTTTCCTTTTACTGTGTTGAAAAAGTATATTTACCCAAAACAACGTATTAAAAGTGATTTAAATAGTTTTGTTTTTGGTGCTCTGAGTCTCACCCGGAGTTTGAGCGGAGCCACGTTCTTCTGCGTCCCGCTCCACAGCTCCATCACCAGGTCTCCGTAACACTTCGCCATGTGCCCGCGCATCCCTATGGGGTTCGTCCTGGAGGAATAAGAAAGAGGAGAAGGTCAGAGGAGGAGAAGAGGAGCAGATGGAGCAGAGGAGGAGCAGAGGAGCAGAGGAGGAGCAGAGGAGGAGCAGAGGAGGAGCAGACGGAGCAGAGGATGAGCAGACGGAGCAGAGGAGGAGCAGAGGAGGAGCAGACGGAGCAGAGGAAGCGTTCGTACCGGTTGAGCTCGTAGAGGTGGGTCCCTGATATGAAATAGTCGGTCAGGGGTTTGGTGTTGCTCACACACTGAATACTGGAGTTCATGAAGCAGGTGTTCCCCAGGTTACTGAGGCCGGTCGCCCCCTTCTCTGTCGGAACTGAAGGGAAACACAAGAGGACGAGCTATTTTTGGACCAGTTTACGAATTTTATGTGGTTTTATGCATTACTTTATGTTTTAATAATAGGATTGTCTGTTTTTGCGGAGGAAACAACATTAAAACATGACCTAAAGTTTCCAAGAGTCCGTTTTGTGTAATACTGGAGCTTAAACTGACCTTTGTGCCGGTCCATTTTGCTGCTGTTTGCGATGAAGGACATTTCCTCGGGCCAACTCATGTCTTTGTTCCGGACTAAAAACAAAAAAACACACAAAAAGATGAGTTCAGAGAAACGTCATCACTATTATGTTTAAAGTGCCTAGGACAGGTTTGGATAATTCTCCAATTTTTACCTGATTTGGTGGGACAAAACCTGCTGCAAATATAAATTATACTTTTAAAGTTTGTGAAGAAAAATGGGAAAATATGTGGAAAATTACAAGTCGAAAGTTGGTCTTGTTCTTCTTGTTGTTGTTGTTCTTCTTGCTGTTGTTCTTCTTGTTCTTGTTGTTCTTCTTCTTGTCCTTGTTGTTGTTCTTCTTCTTCTTGTTCTTCTTGTTGTTGTTCTTCTTCTTGTTGTTGTTCTTCTTGTCCTTGTTGTTCTTCTTCTTGTCCTTGTTGTTCTTCTTCTTGTCCTTGTTGTTCTTCTTGTTCTTCTTCTTGTTCTTCTTCTTGTTGTTGTTCTTCTTGTTCTTGTTCTTCTTCTTCTTGTTCTTCTTCTTGTTGTTGTTCTTCTTGTTCTTGTTCTTCTTCTTGTTGTTCTTCTTCTTGTCCTCGTTGTTGTTCTTCTTGTTGTTCTTCTTGTTCTTGCTGTTCTTCTTGTTGTTCTTCTTGTTTATCTTGTTCTTGTTATTGTTCTTGTTCTTCTTCTTGTTGCTCGTCTTGTTCTTGTTGTTCTTGTTGTTTTTCTTGTTCTTGTTGTTCTTCTTCTTGTTCTTCTCCTTCTTCTTCTGTTTATTATTTATTCTTATTTTAGACAGTCCCACACCGGGAAGATTCTGTCCCAAAAGTTTGTCCGGATTTAAACGCAAAAAACATTTTTTTCAGACGCTTTAAACATTATTTCCACAAAATAACTGTGTTTTCTTATCATTTTATTTGTCAAATAATATTTTTTGCATACGTTAGAGGAGTTTTGGTTCAGTCTATTTCAAGTAAAATTTGAAACCTACAAAAAGGGTCAAACTGAGGAAAAAATGTAAAATGTAAAGAAAAAAACAAACAGATCTTAACTGTGTTTAATGAGCAGTTGGAGTTGTCAGAGGCTCTTTAAACTCTAATCTAAACTAATATTTGGGTTATTTGTAATTCCTCGATCTGTTGTACCTTCTATGACCAGCTGCTGCTCGTCCTGGATCTTCAGACTCTCCAGCGTGTGATCCTCGTCGTCCAGCAGAGTCAGATAATTCTGTGAAACACAACGGTTTATTATTATATTCTCTTAAACGTCTTCACGGTTTGTTTGTCCACGGCCGCCATTTTGTCTTCAGTCTCATTTTGAAGTGTGATAAGTGTAATATTGAGAAGAAGGTCTAAGTCTACGTCCAGATCCAGGTACAAGTCCAAGTCCAAATCTAGGTCTAAGTCTAGACCTAAGTCTAGGTCCATGTCTAAGTCTAAATCTAGGTCTGAGTCTACGTTTAGGTCCAAGTCTAGGCCTAGTTGTTTGGTACCTCGCTGTTGTACAGCCACAGCCTCCTGTCTAAGTCCAGGTCTAGTCCAGGTCTAGTCCAGGTCCAGGTCCAGGTCTTTGTACCTCGCTGTTGTACAGCCACAGCCTCATGTCTAAGTCCAGGTCTAGTCCAGGTCCAGGTCCAGGTCTTTGTACCTCGCTGTTGTACAGCCACAGCCTCATGTCCTCCTCCTTGATCCTCAGCCTCTGGGACAGGTACAGGTGAATGTCTTTGATGGTGCCCATGCGGCTGAAGCAGCCGCTGTACGCCAGCGCCCTCTTCAGGGGGGCGTTCGGGGACGGCACATTTCCTACGGGGGCGGGTCAGAGACGCAGCTCAAACAATGTGCAAACAACTGTCGTTTTTAATACTTTTAATTATAAAGTACGTCCTTAATACTGTAATTCTGCACTTCTACAAAATACAGTTGAGTTGTCAGAAATCTCGAAACTAAATCCTTGTTTTTCACAGGTATTGATACTCAAAAACTACTGAAAGGACAGAAATGAACCTTTCCTGAATAGTTTTAGAATGATCTTGAGCTGTATCAGAACAACTATAAGAGCACATACACCATTTAATGTTAAATCACATTATATTGTCTAAAACAGAGGTACTCAATTGGCGCACTCCGGTCGGGATCTGGACCGAGACAAAAAGACAAAAATCTCTCTCTAGCCTTTTTTTCATAGCATTCCAGATTCACGCAATATTTCACTGGCCTCTGCTTTGCCGTGAAGCCGTGTTCTGTTCCCTCACAAGTGTCCAGCTCACTCCAAACTCTTTCTGCTGCTCGATTACTGTTTTTTTTCAGTGGTTCAGAAGAATTGGTGCGATTGTACCGACACCGGACAGAACAGCGGCTCTTTCTGCAGGACACATGTGCAGCAGAGCGACAGTGACAGCGGTGGAGGAGTAACGGGAGCAGCAGATACTGACACATAAGCCTAGAGCCATGAGGTTTGTGTAAAACGTAAACAAATGTGCCAAAGCTGCATTAATCACATTATTCCTCAGAGTCTAGAATGAGCGGAGGAAATGCAGAGCGGTGGAGAGGACCAATCACAGCCCTGATCGTCTGCGGCGTTTTGAGGCGTCGTTAGAAAGTTTCAGACGCAGAACCATAAACTGGCCTTAATTCAACCTTTAGCTTCTCACTGATTCAGACAGAAAACTCAATACTTTGTGCATAGATCAAATGTTCGATGTGGATTTACTACATTTTTTGTTAGAAGTTCTAAGTTTGGAAATACGTCACTTTTTCGGACCCTGGAAACACTATAAATTTGTTAAGTGGACCTTTTGAGTTTGTAATTGAGTCCCCCTGTTCTAAAGAAAGTGTTTTTATCATCACTGTGGTATCAGAATCGGTATTGAGTATCAAATCTATTCATTTGTAGAAGCTCTATTCACAGTTGCGTCACAAAACCAGGAGACGTTTGGCAACATGCAGATGACGACTTCCTTTGGGCTCCGTTGGCGATAGAAACTCTGACAAAATCCGGCCTGGTTTTCTTCATCTAGAGGTCATTGTATTCTTGCTTTTTTCCCTTTTATAAATTGCCTATTCATTTGTGTTTTTATAATTTGTCTTGAAGCGTTACGTCATGTTCAGCAGGTCAACAGTTCAACCAGCTGCCTGCGAGTGAGGCTGAAAACACGATCACGAGTCCCGTCCCCCGTGGAAAGTTTTGGCAGCTTGTGAAGACGCTGCTGCTGAATCCACGGTTTTATTGTTTTATCACATGACCAGTGTCGGGAACTACACCGGAAGTCGTCATCCGCATGGGAACAGACCTTTTTCACACTGGCGTCTGAAGTGTCCCGCTGTAGGTTCGCAGAACTTCCGGTTTATGTTTTTTCTGCGGTAAAACGCGTGTGCAAATGTGTGGCGTTTTCTCCAGCAGCTTCATAAATCTTCAACCAGCAAGTTCCACAAAGGAGAAACATTCTTCGTGAACAATTTATCCACAATGATCAAGGGAAGACGAAAGCTTAAAGGAAACGACGACGAGCGCTACACTGGAAAAAACAACATCTGGGTGAGATAAAACGACTTAAATTAAGAACATTTTACGTTATTTGAGCAGATTCAACTTGGTGGAACAAGAGTTTTTTTTCTCAATTCAAGCAACATTCGTTTTGTTTCTTATTTTAAGTGCAAAAAGTTGTTGTTTTTGTTATTTACAGGCTTCATTCAGATCTTTGGACACGTGACTTCAGTCTGAACGGGCAGGACACGTTCGTCCGACCTACATCCGACCTGCACGACATCAACAAGTGAGAGTTTGGCTGTTGTGCTGTAACAAGCTCCTGCTGTGAGCCAACACAGCCCAACGCCGACGTGTTTGCCGCTGAAACAGGCCCAAGACGTGTTTCCTCCTGCGAGAGTGGTAACCGTCAAATCTCCAGGTGCAGCATCCGTGTTCAGGCGACTTCCGTAAAAACTGAGCCCGCTGCGTCCGAGGTCGTCGTGTCCTCAAATGTGCAGGACACTTTAGGGCAGAGGTGTCAAACTCATTTTGGTCCGGGGGCTGTATACAATCTACTTTGATCCCAAAGGGGCCGGATTGGAAAACTCCATTCTCTGTTCAAGTTATTGTATTTTTCGCCATGTTGTGTCTCATAGTGGGGTTTATATTCCTCCTTTATATTTATATTCCTTGAGCACCGCCACTTGTTGCAAACACACCAAGCGTACAGGTTTCCCATTCACCTCCGTGAAAAAGAAGAATTAGTAAATTTTTCTTGGAAAATCCTGCACTCAGCTCCACTTTTCTTATTTTTGACACTTTGCTGATGAGGGCGTCACGGTCACAGTCAAAACGATCGTCCTTTAAGAGCGTTTGGAAAGAGGCGAGTCTTCATTTGTGCTGCTCTGGTGGGAGGCGGCCACACACAGAAGCACTGGAAATGCTGCTATGCTAAGCGGCGTAGAAAATTACCAGAAAAATCTGAAAATTTTACATATTTTAAGAGAAAATCAGCCGAGGGCCAGATTAAAGGTCTGGCCCCCGGGCCGCATGTTTGACACCTGTGCTTTAGGGGCATGTAAAGTTCACACTGGAGATCACACACAAATCACGTTTAATTGGAAATGTGAACGACCTCACAAAAGAAATCGGATTTTACCAAAAAAAAAATCCAAATTGAGTCTGAACGTAGCCTAAGTGTAATAGGATGTATTTTCATATTTTAAGTACAAAAAGTCTCCCCTGCAGATCATTGTCAAGTGAAACTTACTCAAATCATGATAAAACTTTCTTAATTCAAGTAATCTCCACTTGACTAGATTTCGTTTTTTGCCGTGTAGTGAAGTACTGAGCAAAACTACGCTGCAAAAAACTAAATCTAGTCAAGCTAAAATGACTTGGAGAAGATTTTTGTACTTAAAATATGAAAATAGGAGAAACTTCAATCTGTCCTGGGCGGGTCATATGGAAGATTTGATAGAACTTGGGCAGCATTCTTCAGCTGTGTAGAAAACCTAACCCTAACCCCATAATTTTGGCTTCTTTCAATGGTTCCAAAATAGTAAGTGCCTGGAGCTTGTGCGTACATTTGTTGTTCTTTTTTTTGTTTGTGTGTGTTTTTTTTCTTTCCCTTTTAGTTTTTCTGAAGTGTTTTTATCTGTTACCTCACTATGTCCTTATATTTTCATTTTTATTTATTTATTTTATTATTATTTTTTATTTATTTATTTTGTGTCTGATATTTGGCTTGATTTTATTGTATTATGGAAAACTCTTAAATAAAGTGTTCAAAAAAAAAACAAAACATGAAAATCCATTTTGGCTACACTTAAAATAAGAAAAAAAAAACCTTTTTGCACTTGAAATAAGAAATAAAATCAAGTGTTACTTGAATTAAGAAAAAAAAACTTGTTCCAGTGGTCGATAATTTACCTGTCAAGACGAATCGACTCAAATAAAGTAAAATGTTCTTAATTTAAGTCATTTAAACTCACCTGGACACTGTTTTTCCCAGTGTGACGCTCGTCATCGTTAAGTTTTCGTCTTTCTTCCCTCGATCGTTGTGGATAAATTCTTCATTCTTCTTCATGTTTCTCCTTTGTGGACCTTGTTGTTTGAAGATTTATGGAGCTGGTGGAGAATGCACCAGACACATTTTGCAACAGAAAACCTTTAACCGGAAGTTCCGCAAACCTAAACTGAGGCACTTCCGGCTGTTGTGAAAAAGGTTTATTGAAATGTGCGTATCGTGACATTTCACCATAACTTAACACAATCCGACACATTTTCCACGTCTCTCACCTCTCGTCTTGACCGTAAAAGAGTTAAAGCTTTACCCGACAAACCTCGGCCGATGGCGTTTACCGCGGAATCATGCAGAAATCAGCTGGTGTGGTGCATTGTGGGGGATTAGGGGTAAGAAAGCAGCAAGAGGGGCTGTGCCAGTCTGTCAATCATTAATGTGTTTAGTGGCCTCGGGAACAGTCGGATTAGTCCTGTTAAATCACAGCGTCACACACGATTAGTCGGGTCTGATCAATCAGCAGGATTCAGTCAGATGTGTTGATTTACTGATCGGAGATTTGAGTTCTGTCCTCACAGCCTCGTCCTTCACGTCATTTCACCTCTTTGTTTACGCATTTTACTCTTGTTCTGTGTTGTTTCTAACGGGGTTTTGGTTCTTTTAGCCTCCAGGTTGTTCTGCTGTTACATTTTCCAGATGGTTTTTTTTGTGCATGTGAATAAATGAATGGGCCGAGTCACTGCCAAACAAAATTTACCAATAAAGTAAACGTTAAACTTACCTTAAACCTAAAATAAACCTGCAACTTTGAGCCTTAAAGGTGCATTGTGTAACTTTTTGGTTGCAATCACAGGTGGTTTTATAGCTTAAAAATCCCTAGAAAAACAGGCGTTCTGACTGTGAGCGGCGTCGCCTCTCCACAGATCTGACCTGTAATTTGGTCTGGTTTGGTCTCCTTGAAGATAAAAAGGTTTAATGCCGTACTGCGGAACATTCCATACATCCAGACATCCATGTTCTTCCTCTTATCCGGGGCCGGGTCGCAGGGGCCTCAGTCTAAGCAGGGGCTCCCACACTTCCTTCACCCCAGACACTTCCTCCAGCTCCTCCTGGACCCTGAGGTGTTCCCAGGACCAGAGACAGAGTCCCTCCAGTGTCCTGGGTCTTCCCCGGGGCCTCCTCTCCACGTGGAGGAGCAGCGGCTCTACTCTAAGTTTATATTGTAAAATAGAAATGAATCCTACAAAATCCAACCTCTGTAAAAGCCGGATGCCCTGTCAGAACATGGGGAGGAGGAGAGAGAGGAGGAAAGGGAAAGAAGAAGGGAGGAGAAGAGAGAGAGAGAGAGAGAGAGAGAGAAAGGAAAGACGAGGGAGGGAGAGGAGAGGAGAGAGATGAGGGAAAAGGAGGGGCAGAGAGGGTCGAGAAGAGAGGGCAGGGGGAGAGAAAAGAGGGAGGAAGGATGGAAAGATGGGAGGAGGAGAGGGTGGGAGAAGAGGGAAAAGGAGCAGAAAAGAGGGAGAGAAGAGAGGGAGAGAGGGAAAAAAGGACTCTTACAAAGATCACTTATAGGAGCTTTGAGGATTTAAACATTTTAAGAAGTTTATGTTGTGAAAACAGAAGAAGAATCCCACAAAACCCGCCCTTTGTGAAAGCCGGATGCCCTGTCAGAACACAGGCCGGTTGAATTCCCAGAATGCATTGCGTCTGTGGGCCCAAACTCCCGGAGCTGCAGTACCTGGAGCGACCACTAGAGACAAAGGGGCTTATTCCAGGTTTTATTATAGATCCACGTTTGCAGTCCGACTTTTAAATCAATATTGTGACTTAGTGACGCGACTTAAGCCCAATTTTTAAATGTGAGAAAAAAAGTGCAGCTCACAGACACGAAGAGAATTATTTAAAAACTTAAACGCCAAAAAGAACGCGCACTACAAGCTACAAACTGCACACTAACAAACCTAGAAAACAGTAAAACCATCTGATTTGAGGCTCTGTGATCGTTTTGAACAGGGAATTTTTGACTCGGAAAAATTAAAATAAATCAGAAAAATAATGAGTTCACGCTTCAGGCTGTAAAGACAGAAAACAGAATTTGAATCATGTTTCGATTTTAAGTCCATTTGTGATTTTGATCAGAGATTTTAGTCAGTCCACACAGGCTGGATCCAGATGAGACACTACAGACCAAACTATATTATATTATATACTCTCATTTTTAGGCTTTGGGTCAGTTTGAAAAGAAAATGTCTAATCTTAACGTAGGTTTTATTGTTTGTTTTCATTAAATCCACTTTCATTTATCTCCTGCCTGAAACTCGGGAGATAACAGGAGCTCTCCAGGCCCTTCTACACAGATTTCTGCATTAAATATATTGTGCTTAATAACTAAAATCTGATTAATTACCTCTGTAAATGTGTCATTTTGATTAGGGTGACCACATGTCCTTATTTACCCGGGACAGTCCCAGTTTTGAGCCCCGTGTCCCCTGTCCCAGCAGATAAAAAAACAAAACAAACAAAAAAACTGTGATTTGTTCCAGTTTTATACAAGAAATGTTCCCTATTTTGACTAATTTGTCGCCCATCAACAGTAAAAGGGCTGATATATTGTCCTTTTTTTTAGCCTAAATACATAAAACCATGCTTGAAAATAGGAATAAGGCCAAAAATACAACCACATGAGTCCCTCAGATTAAATACGGGCACATGTGAGTCGAGAAAGGACAATGTTTTGGGCTCTTTTCACAGTTTTACTATTACCAACCGCCCCGACTTGAGCTTTTAATTTGGAATGTCTGGTCACTGTAATTTTGATGCCGAATTGTGCCCAAATAAATGGATAATGGTTTATGTTCAACAGGCGTCTAACTGTACCCCGTCTAAAGCTCGTCGTGCCTCTTCCACTTTCTCAATTTCTTGCGACCACTAATGAGTAATTAATCATTTTAGTTTTACAAATGTAGTTCACCAGAGGAAAAAGGTTGGATATATGTTTCTAGCTTCTATAGCTGGTTTTATGGAGGTTTTAAGTGCAAAATACCAGTTCAAATGTAATGCTTAGTTTACAAAAATATTAAATAAGACGGAACAGAATTGATAAAAAAAATAAATTGTACCCTATGAATTATTCTTATGTGGTCTATACAATACACTATATAAATTACACTATAATATACAAGATTTTCTTACTTTCAGTACAATAAATGCTGAAAAAAAACTAAATTTTACAACATCTTTTTCTAATATTTCTGTAAAAGTCTATCAATCAATCAACCAAATTTTTAGAGCACTTTTCATACAAAACAATGCAACACAAAGCGCTTTACGTCGACATAAAAAAGTTAAAAACTGATATCTCTAAATTTAAGTTCATGTACCTAATTTTTTCCCACGTATCTGAGCACAAATCAGGTGCAGCTCCTTCAAGTTTTGGTCCTATTCTCCTGCCGTGTCTCGCCCGGATACCAGAGTATGTTTATTGAGTTGATTTGGGGTGATTTTGGTGGCTGTTCCGGTCTTGCTGCAGGCTTACGTTACCTCTAGGGGGCGCTAAGTGCGGAGGGAACATTCTCAGGCTGGTCATACCCAGGTTGACCCAGATGTTGGACTGAGGCGAGCGAGAGGCCGGCTGCTGTCGGAGGAACAGGAGGTAACGGGGAAACAGCTCCAGCTCTGGGGTCTTCGTCCGGCTCTCCAGGATCACCTGAAAACACGGAGAGAGACGGGGTTTAAACATGGAGAGACCTGAAAACACGGAGAGAGACGGGGTTTAAACATGGAGAGACCTGAAAACACGGAGAGAGACGGGGTTTAAACATGGAGAGACCTGAAAACACGGAGAGAGACGGGGTTTAAACATGGAGAAAACAGAAAACACGGAGAGAGACGGGGTTTAAACATGGAGAAAACAGAAAACACGGAGAGAGACGGGGTTTAAACATGGAGAAAACAGAAAACACGGAGAGAGACGGGGTTTAAACATGGAGAGACCTGAAAACACGGAGAGAGACGGGGTTTAAACATGGAGAAACCTGAAAACACGGAGAGAGACGGGGTTTAAACATGGAGAGACCTGAAAACACGGAGAGAGACGGGGTTTAAACACGGAGAAACCTGAAAACACGGAGAGAGACGGGGTTTAAACATGGAGAAAACAGAAAACACGGAGAGAGACGGGGTTTAAACATGGAGAGACCTGAAAACACGGAGAGAGACGGGGTTTAAACATGGAGAGACCTGAAAACACGGAGAGAGACGGGGTTTAAACATGGAGAGACATGAAAACACGGAGAGAGACGGGGTTTAAACATGGAGAGACCTGAAAACACGGAGAGAGACGGGGTTTAAACATGGAGAGACCTGAAAACACGGAGAGAGACGGGGTTTAAACATGGAGAGACCTGAAAACACGGAGAGAGACGGGGTTTAAACATGGAGAGACCTGAAAACATGGAGAGACACGAGGTTTAAACATGGAGAGACATGAAAACACGGAGAGAGACGGGGTTTAAACATGGAGAGACCTGAAAACATGGAGAGAGACGGGGTTTAAACATGGAGAGACCTGAAAACACGGAGAGAGACGGGGTTTAAACATGGAGAGACATGAAAACACGGAGAGAGACGGGGTTTAAACATGGAGAAACCTGAAAACACGGAGAGAGACGGGGTTTAAACATGGAGAGACCTGAAAACACGGAGAGAGACGGGGTTTAAACATGGAGAGACCTGAAAACATGGAGAGACACGAGGTTTAAACATGGAGAGACATGAAAACACGGAGAGAGACGGGGTTTAAACATGGAGAGACATGAAAACACGAAACATTTTTGTTTTTTATCCAAACTTAAACCTTTTTTTATCTCTTAATCTTTTTGAACAGGTCATGCACACTTTTATTTTGTCACGTCTGGACTATTGCAACTCAGTTTACATAAACATCTCTCAAAATGCACTTTCCCGTCTGTAGTTAGTCCAGAATTCCACGGCACGACTTTTAACAGGGACCAAAAAACGAGAACATATCACACCAATCCTTGCGTCTTTGCATTGGTTTTGTGTTCAATTTAGAATTGATTTTAAGATTTTAAGGTTTGTTTTTAAAGCTTTGAATGAACCGGGCCGACATTACGCCTCGGACCTCATCCAGATTTACATCCCCGTGCACGTTCTGAGGTCCGAGGGCTCCAGCTCCAGCTCGTGGGGCCTAATGCCGTGTTTAAACCAAAGCGTCAAAGAGCGTCAAACACCCCCAGTCGGTCGCTTGACTTTTTTGAGCCATACGCTTCATTCGCGCGAACAGGACGCTCGAGTTTGGGAATTTGGTCGTGCGAGTAAATCCGCTATATTCACGTGAGGAAGAGCCGAGACCCGAGAATCGGACTAAACCAGGACTAGGACTAAACGCGGCTGCGGAGCCCAGAGCTCGGCTGCGAACTAAACCAGGACTAGGACTAAACCAGGACTAGGACTAAACCAGGACTAGGACTAAACCAGGACTAGGACTAAACCAGGACTAGGACTAAACGCGGCTGCGGAGCCCAGAGCTCGGCTGCGAACTAAACCAGGACTAGGACTAAACCAGGACTAGGACTAAACCAGGACTAGGACTAAACCAGGACTCCGTGCCGTGGGGGGGACCTCCGGAAAGGAAAGGAGGAAAGAGTGGCCTGACCCCTGTCATGCGTCACCACCAGAACACGGCCTCTGATTGGTTGACGAGACGCGAATATTCACAGAAAATTCACATCTTTCGACTTTGGCGAAATTTGTGAGCCCGTCCCTTTTGGGCGTCAAACACCGCAGATTCGCCGATTCGCGCTTCTCAAATCGCGCAAATCTCAACACCCAATTCGCCTCATTCGCGCCACAGAAATGTATTCTCGCGTCAACGTGCCTTTACATAGGGTTAACACGTAAACCGTTTGCCTTGTTCGCGACTGACGCACTTGGTTTGACTTAAGACGAGACTTAAAACCGTGGGGACAGGACCTTCTCTGGGACCGGCCCCGAGCTCTGGAGCACTCTGCCCCCCACGTCCCAACTGCCCCCACAGTGGAGGGTATAAAGTCTCATCTTAAGACACACTTTTACTCTTGAGCTTTTGTGTGGTCTTTTGTGTCTTTTATTTGATTTATTTTATTCTTTTTTTTAATCATGCATTTTAACACTTTTTATTTATCGCTTTTATTTCAGATTGACTGTTCTTTATTGTATGTATATGTCTGTGCAGCACTTTGGGCACTGTCATGTCTCTAAAATGCGCTGTATAAACAAAGCGTACTGGAGGTGCACTGTGTGGTACTCACAGGTCGGGGCAGGCTGAGGTTGGCTCCGTACCAGTGATAAAGAGCTCTCCACACGGGCTCAGGGACGATCTCGAAGTCTCTGCCTGGAACCAGCTGCAGAGAGCGCTTCAGCCGGCCGCCCTCCATCGTCAGCGTGGGGGCCTGAGGAGGAGAAGCACTGTTATATTCCAGGGTGGAGCGCGGGAGGAGGATACAACTGTGCAACAGAACGTGGAGTTATGTTTCAGCACATGTTAAAATCAAGTTCAGTTTACACTTAACCCCCGAAGACCTGAGGGCAATTTTAGTACATTTCTCCTCGCCTGGATTTTGTTCTTAATTTTGCTTTTAAAACTGCCCCTTTTACCCCTAATGAAGTGTTCTACCTCCTTTTGTTCAGCACAACCTTTTATTTCACAATCTGCTGCTGTAGTTGTGTCATGAGGCTGTGAGAAAAGCTACAGGACCAGAAATAGAGATGAAAAAAAAAAAAACTGGAAATAAAATTCACACTCTTTTATACAAAACTCACAGCAAACATGTAGAAACAACTTTTTGGACATAAAAAAATGCTTAATTTAGGGTCTGAGCTACAAAAATGCAAAATCTCAAGTCTGTAAGTAAATTAAAAATCTCCTTATTGCCCTAAAAACAAAAAAAGTGCAGTGGCTCCATGACTTTCCTGGTCCAGTCCTGGAAACAGCTCCTGTCAGGTCCAGGGCCAGAGCCACAGCACTTCTGCATTTCCAGGGTGGAAATTACATTTGGATTTGTTCATTTGGACTGAAATAAACCTTTAAATAAAAATAGAAAGAGATGCACAATTACACACACCAAGATGTGTCATTTTCCATGTGTGTGAGAATTAACTCCACTTAGAGCGACTTTTTCCCTCGTTATAAACACACACAGTCAGAGGAGTCGACCATCTTGACTCACTTCACTCTTTGGCAAAGTTTGGCTCCATCAAAATGGACGGAGCGCATGAGTTTGGGGAAAACAAAGTTCCTGTTGGACACTCGTTTTGCTCCCGTCATCACACAGCGTGAGTGTGACGTAGGATAAAGCCGCAGAAATGTACGGAAACCTCTATGTCTGCACTTTCAGAGGGGAAAAGGACGTTTCTGTCTTTTACCGTTACAGAGTTCTGCGGTTATAGAAACATATTCCTCTGTGTCGTGTACGATGTCGTAGGTCTTCGAGGGTTAACTGCAATTTTGATTCATTCACAGTCACAAGAGCACTGCCTTACTCTTCTCACGAAAAAATGTCAGACCAACTGGGAAAATTAAGTTCATGAACCATCCAGTAGAGTTCCTCTCGTCACATAAACATCTTGGAATATGGATCAGTGATGACTTAAAGCACGACAAACAGGTTGACGCCGTTTGCCCTCAAGTTTCCAAACACATTTTTTTTTACTTTATTACTTTATTACTAAATGTATAAATCCTAAATCCGCGCTCGCTTTGAATATGCTGCTCCCTCCTGGTCGTCACCGTCTGTCTCACAAACTGAACTAGTGGAAAAGCTGCAGAGACCTGCTGCTATACGCATCATTTTGGGACACGACGACACAAAAACTCTTAATAATTCAGAACACGCGGCTCTGACACTTGTGCCACTCAAGTATCGTAGACATTTTTCACTCGCATGTTACGGTTACAAACGACTTCACTCATCACTACCAGGGGCTCTTGTCCAATTTTGCCCCAGGCCTCGAACATCTGCCTGGACTCTCATATCCAACTTCAGGCACTTTCGATCGCTCACCCGTTCTTTTTGCAATTAAACTATTAAACCAGATCCCTCGACTGTGGAACTCAACATCATCTGAAGTCTTTAAATCCTGTGGAACGACATGGGAAATACAATATATGAACTCTTGTACTGATTGTTGCCATGAACTAGAGTATTTTAAATGGTCTTTTTATGATTATCCACTGTTAACGCCTTTACAGGTCATGACATTTAAATAAAGAATAAAAAAAAGAGGTTCTGGACACTAGAGAAGTCACTGTGGTAAATTTTCACCCCAGTTCGATCTAGGGATGTCCCGATCCGGCTCTTTTATGAGTATCGGCCAGTATTGGATTCGGTTTCACGTGCTTTTGCAGCATCATTACACTTTACGGCGCCGTGAATCAAAACGCCGCCGTGTCGCCGTGTGGGACTTTTCACGACAACAAAACGAGAGTCAAACAGCGACGCAAACGCTGCAAACAAACAGTTTCTCCCGGAGGAACCAGCAGAGCCGCTTTAACACGACCAGTTTGATTCGTCACTTACAAAAGAATCACCCGGACGAGTTTGAGATTTACAGGAGCAAAACACTGGAGGAGGCGTTTCACAGAAGGTTGGTGGAGACTTTTGACATCTAATGGACTTTTTGGAGCAAAGGTACGAACTTCCTTCATGACACGACATTACAGAGATGGAGCCGGAGCTATAAAAAAAGGTATTGGATCGGTATCAGAAAGAGCACTCCTTAAATAAATAAATAATCGGATCGGAAGCTAAAACATCTCGATCGGGACACGTTTAGTTCTGTCCCTGTGCAGTTTTACAGTCGCACTAAACCCAGTGAGCTCAGGCGGAGGACGGGGAGCTGAGGGAGGATGTCACATGTTAAACAAATAAATAGAAACACTGTGTTTACAAAGGAACGTCTGTGTCTGTCCCAGAGACCGAATAAAGACGAGGACTGAGTGAAAGTGACGACACCCACAGCGCTCGGCTCAAGTCAAATGAAGCCCGTGAATTTCACTTTGTGGTTTTATTTTAATATTTATTAGGATCCGGAATTTGCTTTAGCATCAAGATCCAGGGATTAAGTCATCTGCTCATTTGTATTTATTTATTTAATACAAGGACGGTGCATATTGACCAACAGGACGACTGTATAAAACGCCAGAGTTGCCAAGAGGCCGTTTTCATCTGTCGTCCTTTGCCAGATGTACAGAAGCACCGGCGGGAAAGTTAAAAATCTGTATAAAATGTTTACGTAATTAAAAGTTTTGACAAATAGTCCAGACGACAGCACAAATATTAAAACTGAGTGAAAAAGGTTAGAAGGAGAACATAATAGTGATAAACAGAATAGCAAGAACAGTCACGGTTGTATGGATATGTCATTGCTCTGCCTGGAATGTTCCACAGTGTGGCATTAAACTCAAATATACCTATAAAAACAGGCGTTCTGGCTGTGAGCGGGGTCGCCTCTCCACAGATCTGACCTGTAACTTGGTCTGGGTTGTGTCTCCACGATGAAAGGTTTAATGCCGTACTTAGGGCCAATGATTTTCCCCGATCGTGGAAAAAGGGCGTAAAACGCGGAATAGTCAGCGTGAAACTTTTATTTATACATTTCTTTATTTTTGCCCAAAGATCGACGTGAATTCTTTGAAATATTTTTAAAAACACCACTTAAAACTGATAATCGATGTGTAGCAGACGTCTTTTTCTGGTTTTGGTGTAGGTACAGAGGCCTACGCTGAACCCATAGACCGAATGCACCTCCTCCCGCTTCCTCCTGTGCTCCTCTAAACCAGAACTGAAACCAGGACTGAAACCTGGACTAAGCCAGGTCTAAACCAGGTCTAAACCAGGTCTAAACCAGGTCTAAACCAGGTCTAAACCAGGTCTAAACCAGGTCTAAACCAGGTCTAAACCAGGTCTAAAACCAAACAAGAATTTGCAGGAGGTGGTTGCTTCATTCATGTAGTTTTAAAAAGCATCAATATCAAGTAATCCAATGTATTCAGATTACATTACTCACTATAAGTAAGTGAATGGATTACGTTACAAACTACATTTTGGGGTCTGTAATCTGTAATCTGTAATCTGTAGGGGATTACATTTTAAAAGTCGCCTTCCCGACACTGTCAACAGAATTACCAAATGTGTTGCAATGAAACGGAATTCAAAATTTCTGAAACAGAAAATGTCAAATTTGGAAGTGGAAAATCATTGGCCCGACACACTGTGGAACATTCCAGACAAAGCAACAGGTGGCGGACGGACCCTCCACCAGGAAAGTGACAGAATGCACCTTTAAATCTAATGTACTGAGTGTGCTCCATCTGTAATGTACAGTAAAATATTGTGATGTAAGGGCCTGACGCCGCGGTAAAGCAGGGCACAGACTTCCAGACCGAACCTTGATGGGGTCCATGTTGACGAGGGGCTGGTTGTCGATGGCGGCGGGTCTCTGGGGGCAGAGCTGGGGCAGGTGGCCGTTGGGGGCGGAGAAACACTGGGGGTTTTCTGAGGCGTGGTGAGGACGAGCGAAGCAGCTTTCGGACGCCGAGGAGGGGAGAGGACCCAGAGCTGCAGAGGAGGACATAAGACAGTTTAAGAGTAAATACTCCACTTCAACATGACACGTTAGGCCAGGGGTCTCCAACCTGTAGCTCTCCAAAGGATTTCTAAATTACAGAGACTGCGCTAAGAAATGGATTAGAATTTATGTTTTATAGGTACCGAACAGGGATGGAACAATAACCGAATTATGGTGATATCGTATCGTCAAAGGTCCATCACGATATATCGAATCCCAAGTGTCTTTGCTTAAATGAACAGTTCTGATGCAGAAATGGCTAAAAAACAGAGGGAACTACATAGACCATGATCCTTTGCTCCATTTCAGTGCAGACGACATAAAGAAATAACTGTTCTAAGCACTTTTACATCTTCATTCTTTGGGTTAAGTCTGTGAAGCATTTTTAGAGGAAAAAGTGGCAGATTCACAGTTTTTTATTGTAATAAATCTGGTTCAGTGAGATGTTTATGGTGAAAATATCGAACAGAGAGATTTGGATTTCGTTCCGTCCCTAATGACGATAAATGTACCAAATGAACTGGTCAAAGCATTTTAGAGTCAGTCTTGTTATTGTAGAATATCATAATATCATGAACTTTCCCACGATATCACAATAAATATCGTACCGTGAGGTTCAGACCGTGACAACATCGTATCGTGAGACTTCGATATCGTTATATCACTCGTATCTCACTGTTCCCCGTCTGAGGTTTTCCTCTGCTCAATTTCTCGTGACCGTTAAAAGAAGAAGCTCTTCGGAAAGGCTGGAGACCTCTGGGTCAGACTGATCATTTTTCTAGAACATGTTAAGATTTAAAGATGCACTGTGTAACTTTCCACCTGCTTGTTTTTAGGGATAATGTCATTTCTGTGCTTAGAATGTTCCGCAGTGTGACATTAAACAGCTCCAACTTTACATTTATTCAATTACGGGCGGTTTTAGAGCTCAAAAATATCTAGAAAAACAGACGTTCTGACCGTGAGCGGGGGTCGCCTCTCCGCAGATCTGACCTGTAACTCGGTCTGGTTTGGTCTCCGTGGAGATAGAAAGGTTTAACGCCGTACTGCGGAACATTCCAGACAAACCAAACCCTCCACCAGAAAAATAACACGATGCACCTTTAAGATTTTACAAAAAAAAAAAAGTTGTTCGGTCTTTTGTTGTTCGAGTGAAGTTTATAATTTGACTTATGACACATGTACAGGTAATTTCCTAACTGTTACCTAGCAACCATAATGCTAACAAGGGTCAAAACTTGTCGATATCGCACAATAGTTATGATAAATAACAAATAAAAATAAAAGACAACACCTTTATTTTGCATAAAGGTTTAAACTGTTAGAAAATGTCCTTCCTTGTGTGGAAATGATTATAAATTCATGATTATTCTTCCCATAAACTGTCACTTAACTGACAACTAAATATTATGAGAAATATCGATCACAGGTTTTATCCACCAAACCATGAACGAATCAGAAGAATGAAATGCACAGACAGAGAGAGAGAAGAGAGAAAGAGAAGGAGAGAGAGTGAGAGAAAAGAATGAAATGCACAGACAGAGAGAGAGAAGAGAGAAAGAGTGAGAGAGAAGAATGAAATGCACAGCCAGAGAGAGAAGAGAGAAAGAGGAGCGAGAGAGTGACAGAGAAGAATGAAATGCACAGACAGAGAGAAGAGAGAAAGAGGAGAGTGAGAGAGAAGAATGAAATGCACCAACAGAGAGAGAAGAGAGAAAGAGAAGGAGAGTGAGAGAGAAGAATGAAATGCACCAACAGAGAGAGAAGAGAGAAAGAGAAGGAGAGTGAGAGAGAAGAATGAAATGCACCAACAGAGAGAGAAGAGAGAAAGAGAAGGAGAGTGAGAGAGAAGAATGAAATGCACCAACAGAGAGAGAAGAGAGAAAGAGAAGGAGAAATAGAGTGAGAGAGAAGAATGAAATGCACAGAGAGAGAAGAGAGAAAGAGAAGGAGAAATAGAGTGAGAGAGAAGAATGAAATGCACAGAGAGAGAAGAGAGAAAGAGAAGGAGAAATAGAGTGAGAGAGAAGAATGAAATGCACAGACAGAGAGAGAAGAGAGAAAGAGAAGGAGAAATAGTGAGAGAGAATGAAATGCACAGAGAGAGAAGAGAGAAAGAGAAGGAGAGAGAGAGAAAAGAATGAAATGCACAGACAGAGAGAAAAGAGAGAAAGAGAAGGAGAAATAGTGAGAGAATGAAATGCACAGAGAGAGAAGAGAGAAAGAGAAGGAGAGAGAGAGAGAGAGAAAAGAATGAAATGCACAGAGAGAGAAGAGAGAAAGAGAAGGAGAGAGAGAGAGAGAGAGAGAAAAGAATGAAATGCACAGACAGAGAGAGAGAAGAGAGAAAGAGAAGGAGAAATAGTGAGAGAGAATGAAATGCACAGAGAGAGAAGAGAGAAAGAGAAGGAGAGAGAGAGACAAAAATGAAATGCACAGACAGAGAGAGAAGAGAGAAAGAGAAGGAGAGAGAGTGAGAGAAGAATGAAATGCACAGATGGAGAGAGAAGAGAGAAAGAGAAGGAGAATGAGAGAGAACAATGAAATGCACCAACAGAGAGAGAAGAGAGAAAGAGAAGGAGAGAGAGAGTAAACAAAGAATGAAATGCACAGACAGAGAGAGAAGAGAGAAAGAAAAGGAGAGAGAGAGAGTGAGAGAAAAGAATAAAATGCACAGACAGAGAGAGAGAAGAGAGAAAGAAAAGGAGAGAGAGAGAGTGAGAGAAAAGAATAAAATGCACAGACAGAGAGAGAAAGGGGAAGAGAGATGAACGAAACGAGGAAGAAAGAGAGAAAAGAAAAGAATGAGGGAGTCCACATTATTGGACAGGTGAGAAGAACGCGTGATGTCTGGTGTGTTTTCTGCTGTGTTTTCCGGTCTCGTTTGCACTGACTCGTCTCTGTGGCCTCGGAGGCGCTGCTCAGCGTGTCCGGGGACCTCTCCTCTGAAGGACTGACGGAGCTCTGAGGGCTCCACGCTCCTCTGCCGTCGGCCTCCGGACAGACAGGGGGCGCCGTGGAGCGGAGGGAGGACAGGACGGAGGGCTGTTCCACCACGATCCCCTTCTGCTCCTGAAAGAGAAGAGCCAGGCAGAGGCTGTGGTAAGTAAAGAAAAGCGCTGTGCGGGCAAAAACTCACAACTATTAGGAGCTTAGGTAGAAAAAATACTGTTTATCCACATTATTCCGGATGTTTTTTGCTTTGTTTTTTAAAATTAAAGACAGTAGAATATAACATTTAACAAAACCTGCCCACGCCTTCCCCTCAAATACACACACATACACAAATTGAATGAAATAAAACAAAAGTAATGTGGTAGAGGAGCAGAACCGCACAGCCAGCCCCCCTTAGATTTATATTTCTGACCAATTTATAATTTAATCTCCCTTTCTCTCTTTTTAATTTTTTTATTCCAGAAGTTTCCGTGGGCGTCGCCGCCATCGTCATTCGAGCTGTATTATTTTGTATGGGGCCAATCTTCACGGTAAATAAGTTAAATACAGACAATAAAGCTGTTTTAAAGCCGCCCTGAAAGTCAGTGCGGTGTGACTTGTTGGTTCACATGAAAATACAACATTTTACTCAAATGAAGCGACTTTATGTCATGTTTTAACCCCTTAACACCTGAATTTATATAGATTTATATAGTTTTGTGTGTGTGTTTGGCTTTAAGTAGATGGTAAATTAAGGTAAGATTATTAAGTTGACTATAGCAAAACAATAAAAATAGAAATTTGTGTATGGTGCAAATTTGCGACAACTAGAAACAAGTGCTCGCCAAAGGTTCCACATCTGCACCAACGGCTCTGGGGGAAATGCGGCCGCTGTCTCTGCTTATATCTTGATCCAAACGGTTAAAGGGTTAAGATGCAAAACGTTTCCCAAATTCTCCACCGACATAAACGGGACTCTGACGATTCAGGAGTGTTTAGTAAGAAAAGTGGGCGAGGGGGAATACGGTGGATACAGAGACCTTTTCCACAACGGCAGGAAAAGCTGTGATGTTGTTCAGTTAATGCTTTTCTTTTTCCCTGTGGAAAAGTGTGGCATATTTTTCACCAGCTGCATAAATCTGCCCCAACGGCAAATCTTCATCCAACAAGGTCGGCAAAGAACAACTTCTGTCCATGAAGAATTTATCCACAACGATCAAGAAAGACGAAAGCTTAAAGGAAACGACGAGCGTTCCCACTGAGATTACAAGTTTCTTTTTCAAGGGAGTCCTGGCCACGCACACTCCACTTTCACACGAGGCAATGTGGGTGCAGTGTTTTAAGCAGAACTAAGTAACTTCAGCGGTAGAGCTCCCCCTACAGGTCACCCCCTCCCCCACCGCTCATCTGCGCTCACGTTTTCGTTTTTTTGTTTTTTGCCTCTCACGTTTGTTTACATAAAGCCCGTGTCTGCAACACAGTGTCTCAGGTGGGTCATGTTTTTTACTCTGTGTAATGGTGACTGATTTCAAACTTATACATAAGCTTGTAAAAATATATGTACGAGCGCGGGACACCGCGGCTCATAGCGCCCGGAGCTCGTCAGTACAGGGTGTGTTGTAGCTCTGTAGCTGTGTGTAGCTGAAGTGTGGTAGAGCAGTTTGGCTCTGGTGAGAACAGAACAGACCCTGAGCTCAGATCCGGGTCGGCAGGAGCCAAGTTGCATGTGTGGTTTTTCCGCCCAGAGGCAGAGGCACCAGTGAACCCTTCAAACACCCCAAAATGTCACATGTGACCATCAGAGGGGCTTTAGAGGCATTTAATTAGGTAAAATGTTACTTAGTTCTGCTTTAAGGCCACAACAGCAGGTTTTTTGGGTTTTTTTTGTGACTGGCGCCCCCTGTGGCACCTGGAATTCCCTGTGGTCCCATTCAAGTACTAACCAGGCCCTGCCCTGCTGAACTTCTGAGATCTGACGAGATCAGAGTTTGACAAATCTCTCAGTCTGTGCGAATATCGACATCACAAAATTGATTTTTAATTTTAATTGTAGAATCAGTCCGAGTGAACAAGTTCCTTCTGTTTTCTCCAGGACCAGAACGTTAGTGTTGCTCAGTCGTTTCACTGATGCTCGTCGTTGTTTCCTTTAAGTTTTCGTCTTTCTTCCCTCGATCGTTGTGGATAAATCCTTCATGGGCAGAATCTGTTCTTTGTCGACCTTGTTGGGTGAAGATTTGGCGTTGGGGCAGATTTATGAACCTGGTGAAAAATATGTGACACTTTTCCACTTCCGGCCCTTGTGAAAAACGTCTCTAACCTCTAAGAACGAGTCTCACTCACATATTTGACGTAGTCCTTCCACTGCTGCCACCACTGCATCGAGATGAGAAACCAGTTCTGCCCCTGCTGAAGCCCGTGTCTGCTCTCCCTCTCCAGCCAGCCCCTGCACGACGACAAAACCGACAAAACAAACCATCAGAACACCACACACGTACACAGGCACGCGCAGGTTTAAGGAGTAAAGTAGGAACTCCGGACGGCAACATGAATCCTTGTTCTGTTTGAGAGTTCACAGAATCACAGATACTCGACTGGTTGAAGAATCTCGACAGCGGAACAAGCAAAAAACAACATCTAACTTTGGTTAAATCCAGCTGAGAGAAAATCAAACATCTTTCTCTTCACAAACACTGCACATTTTCCACAAACTAAATAGTCTGGATTTCCGTGCAAACAGTCTGAAGTACGTTCGTTTGGATGAAGCGCCCAAACGAACCAAAACAAACACACACACGTCCTTCAGACTATTCGCACTGAAACACAGACGATTTAAGTTTGTGAAAAATGTGAAGAGGGAAAAGCTTTTGAAGTGCGTTTGTGAAAGGAAAAATGACGTCTGATTTTCTCTCAATGGCCTCTATTCGCCGGAAAACGTTTGGAAATCTGCGAATGACGACTTCCGGTGTAGTTCCCGACTCTGGGCATGTGATAAAACAATAAAACCGTGGATTCAGCAGCAGCGTCTTCACAACCTGATAAAAATTTCCATGAGGTCGGGACTCTAATTGCGTCTTTGAAAACACTTACAGACATTTATAGGCAATTTAGAAAAGGAAAAGGAAAGAATACAATGACATCTAGATGAAGAAAAACGGGACATTTTCGCAGTTTTCCCAGATTTTGTCAGAGTTACAATCGCCAAAAGAGCCCAAAGGAAGTCGTCATCCACATATTTCCAAACGTCTTCCGGTTTTGTGACGTAAGCATGAATAGGTTAGACCGGCACATCCAGGAACTTGACTCGTGAGAGACGTTCTCGCTTCCATTAATGCAATTTAGGGTCAATAAACGTAATTCCTACAGAACTCCTAGGTGTAGATGATCGCTGACGGTGAAATATACGTACAAAAGCTTCATTCAGTTAATACGAAAACATGTCCCTTCAGTCTCCCTTGTACAAAGTTGTGCAGCAACCTCACTGTGTCCAGAAGTGTCCGGACATAGATTCATATCTCATCGAGTCTCCAGGTAAGAAATTGTTTTCCTGTATTTTTGCCTTTATATTGTGTATTTGATTCACAGTTGACGCCTAGATTTCCGTTTTCTTTGGTCCTAGGGTTGGGACAGTATCCAAATTTTGATCCCGTTAAACCGTCTCCGCATTTTCCCGGGGTTTACGGTTTTACTGTGACTAATTATTTTGTGTCTTGCACCTAAACCCTTCAGAAACAGAGTCGCAGCTTTATATTTGAAGATGAGGCACAAGTTCTGATCAAACCAAACTTTGCGGCGCGTTCGATCGCATCAGCGTCAGCGCACGAGCTGTTTTTATCAGCGCTTATACTGTATGCAAATGAGCCGTGAGGTTTGAAGTTTGGTTTGTGTAAAACGTAAACAAATGTGCCAAAGCTGCATTAAACACATTATTACTCAAAGTCTAGAGAGCAGTGGAAATGTAGAGCGGTGGAGAGGACCAATCACAGCCCTTATTGTCTGCGTCGTTTTGAGGCGTCGTTAGAAAGTTTCAGAGGTGCAGGTCGGTCGAGACAAACATGTTTTGATCCAGATCCATAAATTGTTCTTTACCGTCTCCTCCGTGAAAGTCTGACTTCGCCCTCGGGAACTTCCTCCTCTTCAGCCTCGTCCCCTCTCGACTCTCGGCTTCAGTAAAACGTCTCCATCACAAACTTTTGGGCTCAGCGTCGCACACGAAGCGTCAGTCGGGTTTTTTTCTTCTTCCTCGCTGCGTGTGGATGGAAATCTCCGAGCGGAACCACGTTTGAAGAGGAGAGAGAGCGGAGGGAGGAAGTCCTGCTGTGGTTTTAGCTCCTGATGCAGATTTTTATAATGACGGTGATGAAACTGATAACTGTTTATACTTTCTGATACCGCGGGACACCGGATTACCACCAAACCCTCTTCATCTAGATGAAGAAAACTGGGGCCATTTTCTCAGAGCCCAAAGATAGGTCATCACCCGCATGTTTCTGAACGTCTCCTGATTTTGTGACGTAAGCCTGAGTAGAACCAACTGGATTTAACCAAAGTTTTATTTTTTTTTGGCTCGTTTTGACCAATCAGATTCAAGTATTCGCCTTTTCCGTATCGTTTTCAGGGAGAGCCGTTACAGAGTGATAATGTGATAATGTGCAGATACACGTCAGGCCGGGGTGAGGCAGGTAAAGCTGTGCGTACCTGATAATTTGACCCTCTTCTTCGGGAGTGGCCGGTCTGAGGCCCAAAACTATGTGGCAAACCTGAACAGAGGGATTAAGCCGTTATAAACGTGTAATCAGTGCATAAATAAACACTACAGGACAGTTTCATTTAAACACATGTACCTGGAAAAGCAGGTTCAAGAACTCATTGGCCAGGGCACTTTTGACACTCCATATTTGGTAATCCTCTAACGTCAGGTGACCCAGCTGTCAGGAAGTAACACAAAAACAAATTAGAAATAAAAATTCAAAATGCCCGAACTTTATTTAACCACATAAACGTTAAAAAACACTCACTTTAGTTGTATCGTGCATCTTCAGAATACTCTCCACTATCTCAGACTCACTGCTCTGTAACTCCTGAGGGAAAACAATAAAGATTAGAAACTACAGGTTATTTTAAAAATGCATTTTGTCACTTTATTGATTGACATTTTCAATTTAGAACCAAAAAAGAAAAAAAAAAAGACAAAGAGAAGCTTATTTTTGGTTCCAAATAAACATTAAAATCCACTGTAAGCATCACGTACAATAAAACAAATGAATAATAATTAAATAAACAAAAATAAATACATGTAAATTAAAATTCTACATGACTTACATAACAAAATCTAATAAAAATATATATAAATAAAGTTGTTTAATAATAACAATAATAATAAAAAATAATAATAATAAAATACATATAAAATAAAAAATAAAAATAAAATATCAAATAAAAAAAATAAAATAAAAAAACATACACAAACACATAATGGGATATACATATGCAAAAAAGTACAGAATATAAATGTCCACAGCCCTATGTAACTTTTTTATTCAGGGTCTGTCATCTTGTTGCTATGGATACATCATTGCTCTGGAATGTTCCACAGTGTGACATTAAAGAGCTCCACTTTACATTTATTCACTTACAGGTGGTTTTACAGCTCAGAAATACCAAGAAAAACGGGCGTTCTGACTGTGAGCGGCGTCGCCTCTCCACAGATCTGACCTGGAACTCGGTCTGGTTTGGCCGCCGTAAAGACAGAAAGGTTTAATGCCCTACTGCGGAACATTCCAGACAAAGGAATAATAATAATAATAATCTCCGTGGAGAAAAGCGTTTGACGGATCCTCCAGCAGAAAAGTTACTCGGCGTTTACAGAAAAGCGAGAGTCTCACCGGGAGCGTGTCTGTGCGATTGTCTTTCCAAACTTCCAACAAGGCCACGACCATCTCATGGAGCTCATCCCGAGACAAAACCCCGTCTTTATCAACGTCGAATACCTTAAAACAGACTGAACACACACACACAAACACACACGGAGGAGAAAACGTGTGAGAAATACAACCAGATCTACTTATAGACATACACTGCATCTGTTTGCTGTATAATCTCTGACCTGTGGATCATTCTGTTATAATTTGGACATTTTAAATCACAAAAAAAACACACAAATCGGTCTATCTCTAAAAATCTATTATTGGAAAACTATTATTTACTATTATTTGGAACCGGCGGTTATTTATCAGAATACCCACCTGCACCCAGCTCTGATTTGGTATTTTACGGTACGTTATTTCCTGTGAATCCGGCATTTTCAAAACAATAAAAGAGTAACGCGGTGATCTAAATCTGTTATGTTTTTGGTAAATAATAGTGCAAAAGAAGCAAACGTGCTCACATTTCTGCCTCTCTGCGACGGGCCCTCTGCAGCACGCCGACAGGCCGCAGGAAATCTCCTTAAAGTCGATGTGATTGTCCCGATTCTCGTCGAACGCATGAAACAAACCTGCACCACCAAGATACACAAATACATGATATTTATAGAGACGTGTTGGTGTAATTAAAAACATTTATAATAACAGGAGACAACAGTACACAGAAGTAGTATTAATGGCAATACTCCGCAATAAATCATGTTTAATAGATTTGTTACATGGGTTGGAAGGTGTGACGGTGGTGGTAGTAATAGCAGAAGTAGCAGCAGAAGTAGCAGCAGAAGTAGCAGCAGTAGCAAGGCCCAACCGATATGATACCAATACAATTCAAACTGGAGCTGCCGATAGCCGATTTAATCGCTAATATAATCGCAGATATATTTATGATGTAAAAGTTCCCTGTAAATCTTCAATTGTTTATAAAATTTAGGTTTGGCTCTACTGGATTTTCAGTCGGTTTATTTAAGCAACATTTCTTGTTCTTCTGCCTCTTTACGTCATATTTAAAGACAGTCGCTCGGCCTAATGGTGTTTTTGTACGATATTCTAGCCAGTAAAGAAAGTGCTGTAAGTAAACTACTGCTATTAGCCTTTAGCGGTAAATGCGTGTGCGCCGCAGTAATTAATGATCTGCTAAATGCTGATAATTCACACCTCTATCCACAGCTCATTTCCATATCAGCGCGTGTCCAGTAACATATATACGGCCACTATAGTCACTTTACAGTCGCTAACAGAAGAGAAAACAGCCTGTTTATGTGTGCGAGCTACAGCAGCTAATCGCTAACCAATGAGAAAGAACCAAAACGAGCTTCAAAACCGACACATTTCAACACTCAGCCTCACACAGGCTCCTCTCAGATCAGCACTAAGAACTGTCCTTTAGTCCAGACTCACTGAGCGGCCGCAAAAACAACAGAATCTCAGTGTTGTGGATCTGTGGCTGCGGCTGTAAACAAACGCACATGGTGATGCGTTCAGGGGCGGGACGGACACAGACAAATGACTCCGCAGATAAATCCTAATGTGGAGCCACAGATCAGGACATTTATCCGTCTGTAAACTGGATTAAATGGACAGAATATAGAGTCTGAGCTTTAGAACAAGGGGAAACATCCACATGGAATATCGGCCCAGATCGGCAAGATTTAGGCCGATATGTTTCCAAGAGCCCATATTGGCCAATATATTGGTTGGGCCCTAAGTAGTAGTAGTAGCAGTAATGTTTTCATTCATATTACAGTCGTAGTAGCAGCAGTAGTACTAGTAGTAGTAGTAGTAGTAGTAGCAGGAGCAGTAGAAGTCAGTCATTTCATTTTGCAGTAAAAGTACAGTTAGTTTCAAACAGAGTCATTAATTTATCATGGAGAAAAATACAAATCGATCTTTATTTGTCATAAAAAAGAAGTGACAGTAAACACGAAAATTTTTACAACCCTGTCCTTGTGTAAAACGACAGAGAAACATTTCATTCTTTCACTTTTACATTCTAAACATGATCGTACCTTCACTGAGTGAGGCGTGGATGGGAGGAGACACCAGAGGCACAAACGTTTCTAAATCGAAGCGTCCTGTTCTGGACTGAGCTTTCAGCAGCCAGTACCTCTTCTCCAGGTCGATGATGTCTGCCTCCTCCACTGGAAAAAACACAGAAAGAGACGAGAGAAGGATGAGGACAGTCAAAAATACACACAAATGAACATAAAAAACACAGAAAGAGACGAGAGAAGGATGAGGACAGTCAAAAATACACACAAATGAACATAAAAAACACGGAAAGAGAGGAGAGAAGGTGAGGGGCAGTCAAAAATACACACAAATGAACATAAAAAACACGGAAAGAGACGAGAGAAGGTGAGGGGCAGTCAAAAATACACACAAATGAACATAAAAAACACGGAAAGAGACGAGAGAAGGTGAGGGGCAGTCAGAAATACACACAAATGAACAGAAAAACACAGAAAGAGACAAGAGAAGGTGAGGGGCAGTCAAAAATACACACAAATGAACATAAAAAACACAGAAAGAGACGAGAGAAGGTGAGGGGCAGTCAAAAATACACACAAATGAACATAAAAAACACAGAAAGAGACGAGAGAAGGATGAGGACAGTCAAAAATACACACAAATGAACATAAAAACACAGAAAGAGACGAGAGAAGGATGAGGACAGTCAAAAATACACACAAATGAACATAAAAAACACAGAAAGAGACGAGAGAAGGTGAGGGGCAGTCAAAAATACACACAAATGAACAGAAAAACACAGAAAGAGACGAGAGAAGGTGAGGGGCGGTCAAAAATACACACAAATGAACATAAAAAACACAGAAAGAGACGAGAGAAGGTGAGGACAGTCAAAAATACACACAAATGAACATAAAAAACACAGAAAGAGACGAGAGAAGGTGAGGGGCAGTCAAAAATACACACAAATGAACAGAAAAACACAGAAAGAGACAAGAGAAGGATGAGGACAGTCAAAAATACACACAAATGAACAGAAAAAACACAGAAAGAGACGAGAGAAGGTGAGGGGCAGTCAAAAATACACACAAATGAACATAAAAAACACAGAAAGAGACGAGAGAAGGTGAGGACAGTCAAAAATACACACAAATGAACATAAAAAACACAGAAAGAGACGAGAGAAGGATGAGGGCAGTCAAAAATACACACAAATGAACATAAAAAACACAGAAAGAGATGAGAGAAGGTGAGGGGCAGTCAAAAATACATACAAATGAACATAAAAAACACGGAAAGAGAGGAGAGAAGGATGAGGAGAGTCAAAAATACACACAAATGAACATAAAAAACACAGAAAGAGATGAGAGAAGGTGAGGGGCAGTCAAAAATACACACAAATGAACATAAAAAACACAGAAAGAGATGAGAGAAGGTGAGGGGCAGTCAAAAATACACACAAATGTACATAAAAAACACGGAAAGAGAGGAGAGAAGGATGAGGGCAGTCAAAAATACACACAAATGAACATAAAAAACACAGAAAGAGACGAGAGAAGGATGAGGGCAGTCAAAAATACACACAAATGAACATAAAAAACACAGAAAGAGATGAGAGAAGGTGAGGGGCAGTCAAAAATACATACAAATGAACATAAAAAACACGGAAAGAGAGGAGAGAAGGATGAGGACAGTCAAAAATACACACAAATGAACATAAAAAACACAAAGAGATGAGAGAAGGTGAGGGGCAGTCAAAAATACACACAAATGAACATAAAAAACACAGAAAGAGATGAGAGAAGGTGAGGGGCAGTCAAAAATACACACAAATGTACATAAAAAACACGGAAAGAGAGGAGAGAAGGATGAGGGCAGTCAAAAATACACACAAATGAACATAAAAAACACAGAAAGAGACGAGAGAAGGATGAGGGCAGTCAAAAATACACACAAATGAACATAAAAAACACAGAAAGAGATGAGAGAAGGTGAGGGGCAGTCAAAAATACACACAAATGAACATAAAAAACACAGAAAGAGACGAGAGAAGGATGAGAACAGTCAAAAATACACACAAATGAACATAAAAAACACAGAAAGAGACGAGAGAAGGATGAGAACAGTCAAAAATACACACAAATGAACATAAAAACACAGAAAGAGAGGAGAGAAGGTGAGGGGCAGTCAAAAATACACACAAATGAACATAAAAACACAGAAAGAGACGAGAGAAGGTGAGGGGCAGTCAAAAATACACACAAATGAACATAAAAAACACAGAAAGAGACGAGAGAAGGATGAGAACAGTCAAAAATACACACAAATGTACAGAAAAAACACAGAAATAAAGAAAAACAAGTTGAAGGGCAGTCAAAAATACACACAAATGAACAGAAAAACACAGAAAGAGACGAGAGAAGGTGAGGGGCAGTCAAAAATACACACAAATGAACATAAAAACACATAAAATACACATATATAAACATAAAAAACACACAAAAACACACGAGAGCCAGAAAAAATAAAATAAAAACGGACTTAAATGACTGGCCTCCAAGTAGTCAAAAATGTAAGGTACACTTTACAGATTCCTTATGAGAGAAAACAAAATGACCCATCCTAAAGTGTCTTTTTAGTTAAACCTGCATTTGACCCAAACTTCTGTGTCTCTGGACAGATCCCGATCTCCACTTTGGTCGATGAGGCGAGTGTATTTTAATGGACAGGTGAACAGCCGATCGTGCGGCAGTGAGAGCGCGTGGATCTGACGACGGTTTAAGGCGGTTTTGTTTAGGAAAAAGCAGTGAGGCCCACAGCGAGTCTCTGTTTCCTCACGAGTCCTCAAGTTTCACAAGTTCTGACTTAAATCTGCACAGTTTGACTAAAGGTCCAGTGTTTCCTCCTCTCCGCCTCTCTGTGTGCGGTGGAAGAAGATCGAATAGAAACTTGAGATCGATCAATATGGGGAAAAATAAACTGTGATTCTTTTTTTTCCCCCCATATCGCCCCAGACCTAGTTCAATCCATCCTTCAGTGTCTCTTGGTTAAACGTACATTTGTCACACTGTGGTCCAAAGCAAGAAAAATGATCTGACGAAGGCTGTTTGCCAAAACGTTATTTCAAATTTAAAAAAAGCTTTTAGACATCGGCCATCTGAGTGCGCTTTTTCCACTTTTAAACCCGCATTTGACCCATACTTCAGTGTTCTGGGGCTCAGTATTTACCGCGGGCTCAATTTCTTTACAATTATCTATATTCTTTTTTCATTCTGTTATTTATTTGTTGCAGCTCAGGCCTGTTAATGAGACTGTATATTCAAAGTGGTTTTCCTGGTATTTTCGAGCTTTACCGTTGTCGTGTCAGTGGCATTAAGTCTGATCATTTATCGCAGTTTGTCTCTGTGGCAAAATGTTGTGCTTCAAAAATAGCTCTTGTGACGGGTCTGTGCGCGTGTTTTGGTCTGATGGGGGAGAGAGGAAGCCCAGACACGGGGAGAACATGCAAACTCCTGAGCATAATTATTATAGGCTCAGGAATTTAACTTAAAATGTGTAATACTAAATAACGAAATTCTCATTCATAATATAACACTGAATTAATTAAAAAGAAGATAATAATTTTAAATAATGAAGTGATGATTAAATCCATAAATATACAATCTGATAAAAGAATATGATAATACAAAAGGAATACGAATAGTTAGGGCTGTAACGATATCCAAGTTTCACGATCTGAACCTCACGATACGATATTTATTGCGATATCGTGGGAAAACTCACGATATTACGATATTATACAGAATAACAAGACTGACTCTAAAACGCTTTGACCAGTTCATTTAGTACATTTATTGTCATTCGGGATGGAACGAAATCCAAATCTCTGTCCGATATTTTCACCATAAACATCTCACTGGACCAGATTTATTACAATAGAAAACTGTGAATATTCAACTTTTTCCTCTAAAAATGCTTCACAAGACTTAATCCAAAGAATGAAGATGTAAAAGTGCTTAGAACAGTTATTTCTTCATGTCGTCTGCACTGAAACGCAGCAAAGGATCATGGTCTATGTAGTTCCCTCTGGTTTTTTTTAGCTATTTCTGCATCAGAACTGTTCATTTAAGCAAAGACACTTGGGATTCGATATATTGTGATGGTCCACGATGTTATTGTGAGACCTTTGACGATATTATTCTTACATCCTTACAAAATATGCACGAGCAAAAGAATAAAAAAAGAAATTATGGAGTGAAAGAAAACTATATGCCGTATATGGACACGTGCAGCCAGGTGTATTTGTACTTTTATATGCACTTTCCCACCTTAAAATGTAATAAAAAAAGAAGATTATTTAAAAAAGAAGATGCAAACTCCACACAGAAGTCCAGCATGGTGGAGTGTAACGGTGTGCGCCGTAACCTCTTTGTCTCGGGTGTTTTTCCTGCATCAACACAGCCGCAGACGCTGATTCAGCCTCGGCTCGTGGAATCATAAACATGTTTCTGACTCCTGCCCCAGTGATCTGCACCTTTAGCCTTTAGCGTTTAGCGCGGCGACGCTAATCCAGGGCTTTGGCTAATAGGATTCACACACGGCCTCGGGCTGCGGCACAGACACAAAAACACAAACACAGGGGGCGGTACTGAGGCGCTTCACCGAGTTTTTCTGAGTATCTGGAAACCTCCCAGGGCTTCTGTGCATCATATTTTTACATTTTACTTGTAAATTTATGTAACGTTATTGTTTGTGAAGTGTTATAATTAAAAATGTGTTATTTATAGTGTTGTCACGATACTAAAACTAACTCCCAACTGATTATATTTATATTTTTTACACAATATTGTAATTTCTGACACAAAATAACAGCATTTGTTTATTACGCCAACATAATTCTGATCAAACTCCAGAGGAAACTGTTCAGGAAAGATCAGATTTTATTATCTACTGTCTAGTTTTGACACTAATTTTACCATTTTCTTTTGATAACCCGACTGGAATGTTCCACTTTATGGCATTACATATATTTCCAGCAATGGGAAGAAAACTGAAAAATGTATTTACAGAATAGACCTTTTCCACAACAGTCTGAAGTGTCCCGTTTTAGGTTTGTGGAACTTCTAGTTAATGGTTTTCTGTGGTAAATGTGTGTAAATCACACATGAAGTAACTTAAAACTTATTAACTTAGTAACTTAACTTTATTAGACTGTTTACATGGCACATATGTCAAATAATCAATTATAAACCCAATGTAAAGGTTTGAATCATCCTCATAATTTCATTTAAAATTCAGAATTTCAATTTTCAATGAACTTTAGTGTTTGAAACACAGATCAGGTTCCAGTCCTGCATATGTCAGAGGCTTCGATTAAGAAAGAAAAGGTGGATAGAAGTAAACTGTAAGTAATATGGATACAGCCAAAAGTTCCACCCAAACCAAATGAGAGATTTACACAAGCTCCAAGAGTAAATAAAGTTTATTTATACAGAGCTTTTCACAGACATGGGTCACAAAGTGAGACACATTCATATTAAAGTCAGTGGTAACAGCTCTAGAACCTCAGAGGGCAGGAACGCTTGTTCAGAGAGAAATGTCTTTAGTTGCTTTTTAAAAGCATCTCCACTTTCTAGAGAGCGTAGGTGAGGAGGCAGCTCATTCCAGAGTTTAGGAGAGACGGCTTGAGTTAGCTTCTGTGCTAACTCATGAGTTAGCTTCTGTGCTAACTCCTGAGCTTTCTCCTGACTTCTTGGACCTGTGGTTTAGCCTCATCATGATGACCTCATGCGCCTGCTTGTCGTTGAGCTGCTCCACTGCTTTTATGTTGTTGTTTAAGTTGTTGTTCAGTAATTTCAAGAGTTCATCACTGGGCAGTTTTGCAGATAGTTTCCAGTCCTCTGCCTGGAGATGGTCGTTCCTGGCCTGCAGGTCCAGGACTCTCTTTGTGTGCTCTTGGCTTTCAGACAGTAGATATTTGACAGGACCTCTTTTGCCGACCACATCCAGATCAGAAATATCTGTCTGTAGGTCACGTTGGCGTTGCAGAAGCGCTTTCTCCTCATCTTTGAGTTTTTTCAGATGAGCTTTTAGCAGCTTCTTGCATCCAATTTCCTGCTCAAGGATCAGAACTTGTTTGTACAGGTTGCAGTTTTCTGTTCTCACTTCACTTGTGGCAGTTGTGGACATCTGGAGCTTCTCCTCAGGTGCGCTGTACTTCTGTATCTCCTTCTGGAGTTTTTTCTTCAACCGTGTCTTGTTCATTTCTTTCACCTTGCCGTCTTCCTTGTCCATGTGCCTGTAGCTCTCACACATGACTTTGAGCTCCAGCATTGTCTCTTCCAGAGCGGCGATTTCTTGTAGCATCTGGTCATTCTCGGCCTGCTTCTGCTGTGTCCTCTCCACTCTTTCCCTGCAGTCTTGCTCCTCCAGCCAGAGAGTGTCATATTCATAGTTTTTATTTGAAAGATGTTCCTTCAGTTGTTCATTTTCACTTTTTATGGAGCTCCGGGACAGCTCCAAGGCCTCACATTTCTTCCACCAGCACAACTCGTTTGCAATTTTCTGGTTCACCATTGAGATCTTGTCCTGTAAAAGCTCTTTTTCTTCCAGGCTTCTGTCCATCTCAGATTTCAGGTGGTCGTATCGTGCTTTTTCATCTCCTTGAGGCAGTTTCGATTCTAACTGGCCACACTCCTCTGCCAAAGTGAGGTTCTCGTATCCCAACAGTTTCAATTCGTCCTCCAGTTTTCTGGTTTCCTCTTGGACTGTCTCTGCACTCATTATTTTCGTCTGTATCTCTTTACACACCTCGCCAAGTGCCTGATTTTCTGCACGGATGTGATCCAGTTCAGAGTTTAATGCTGCACAGCGTTCGTCCAAGTCACACTGAGGCAGTTTTGATTTTAAAAGGTCGGACTCAGATTTCAAATGAACATTCTGGACTTTCAAAGATCTCAATTCGTCCTCCAGTTTACGAATTACTTTTTGACCTGTCTCTGCACTCGATAATTTGTTCTGTAGCTCTTCGCGTTCCTGGAGAAGTGCCTGATTTTCTGCACGGATGCGATCATTTTGAGAGCTTAATACAGCACAGCGTTCTTCCAAGTGAAGCTGAGGCCGTTCATGCTGATTGTTGTGAAGTGCCTGGATTTGCTCTAATAAAGCTTGATTTTCAAGCACGGCGGAGTCACAGGTTGACTTCAGGAAAAGAAATGTATCTTTCCCACAAGTGCCTCCACTTGCAGCGACTTTTTCACTCGTTATAAACACACACAGTCAGAGGAGTCGACCATCTTGACTCACTTCACTCTTTGGCAAAGTTTGGCTCGACCAAAATGGACGGAGCGCATGAGTTTGGGGAAAACAAAGTTCCTGTTGGACACTCGTTTTGGTCACGTCATCACACAGCGTGAGTGTGACGTAGGATAAAGCCGCAGAAATGTACGGAAACCTCTATGTCTGCACTGTCAGAGGGGAAAAGGAAGTTTCTGTCTTTTACGGTTAGAAAGTTCTGCGGTTATAGAAACATATTCCTCTGTATCGTGTACGATACCGTAGGTCTTGGAGGATTAATACATTCTCATTATAACATGTCACCAGCGCCTTGTTTTACCGTCACTGTTGTTTATTCACCCGCTCTGTCAGGTCTGAATGTTACGATGATCAAAATTATTAATTGATATAAAAGTTTAACAAAATTACATCTCTGAGTTTTTGTCTGCTTTTCATTTGCGTCATTATAGCAGCTCAACCCGACGAGCCTGTGTGATCAACAGAATTATCACATGTGCTACAGAAAAGAGAACATATATTTTTTAACGTGAAACAATGAAACGGAAATGAAACGGAATTCAACATTTCTGAAAAGGAAAATTTCAAGTTTTGAAGCAGAAACTCATTGGCCCTCTGTATGTACGTTAGGGATTTAACGATATTCGATATAACGTCACGTGTTGACATTTGTTTTTGTCCAAAGGGAAATGGTTATTGCAGTTTCCTCCTGAAAACCAACAAGAAAACAGCTCCACTCACTTTTTAGTTTACATTGATAAACCCGGGAATGACAAGGATATTAACTTTTAAATACTTCAGAATCACTTTTGGCTTTTCATCAGCTTTAATTAAATGCTCATATACGCACACAGCGTATTTCTCATAAATCTCATAAGTTTTAGTCAGAAAATGGTCTGTTGAGACATTTCTCTGTAGTTTTAGTGTTCACGGTTTACTGTGTGAATGCAGCGAGAGAACAGACAGACTCAGGAGGAAATGAAAAGAAATTATCATCACAAAAGGAAAAGTGATAGTGTAACTCCACTACAGCCTGTATTAAGAGTAGAGGCCGTATTATGAAGTGAATAAGTGAATTTATTGAGTTAATATACAGTACATAATACCTCACACGTATATATGTATGTGTAGACGTGATAATATCATTTTCTGTATAGAATGAAACAGAAATGTTCACTTTACTCAAACACAAACATACAAGGAGTAAAATCAGAGAAAAGATCATTTTGCAGAGGTCTCTAAATTCTTTCCAGAACTGTAATTAAAAAATATTATAATTTTAAATAATGAAGATTAACTCAATAAAAGAATATGATAATAAAAAGGAATTATGCATGATCAAAAGAATAATAAAAGAAATTATAGAGCGAAATAAAACTATACACACTATATGGACATGTGATGCTGATGATGAAACGTGCAGCGACGTATATTTGTACTTTTATACACACTTACTCGCCACACTCTGGACACTCTGTTCCAAACAAATGAACTAAACCATGTCACACAGAAACTACAGCAGTGCAGTAGTTGCACAGTAATGTGTGTAATGTTTCATGAACATCACAGTTTTATTATATTATATGAGTCTGACATCTTATGTATTAGTGAATATATTTCTCGACTGTTTTCTATGTATTTATTGTATAGTAATTTTTACTGTTGTTTTTAGGTGGACAGTATCTGCTGTCAAGGGATGAAAAACAGCCTTTGGCTAATTCTGGCATATTTACAGAAATGTTGATTAATGTGCACTGTCCCTGAATTAAATCAATACATAAATATTATACTCAGTAGCAGAAAAAAATTACATGAGATTTTTAAAAACATATCGATATCGTGACCCGTGTATCGAGATATGCATCGAATCATGAGAAAACCATATGCATCCCAAGTGTGTGTGTGTGTGTGTGTGTATATGTGTGTGTGTGTATATGTGTGTGTGTGTCTGTGTGTGTGTGTCTCTGTGTATAGTATGTCCAGTACTGTAGTTATGTGTATGAGTGTGTGTGTATGTGTCTGTATGTGTGTGCGTCTCTGTGTATAGTATGTCCAGTGCTGTAGTTATGTGTATGAGTGTGTGTGTATGTGTCTGTGTGTGTGTGCGTCTCTGTGTATAGTATGTCCAGTACTGTAGTTATGTGTATGAGTGTGTGTGTATGTGTCTGTGTGTGTGTGCGTCTCTGTGTATAGTATGTCCAGTACTGTAGTTATGTGTATGAGTGTGTGTGTATGTGTCTGTATGTGTGTATAGTATGTCCAGTGCTGTAGTTATGTGTATGAGTGTGTGTGTATGTGTCTGTATGTGTGTGCGTCTCTGTGTATAGTATGTCCAGTGCTGTAGTTATGTGTATGAGTGTGTGTGTATGTGTCTGTATCTGTGTATAGTATGTCCAGTGCTGTAGTTATGTGTATGAGTGTGTGTGTATGTGTCTGTATGTGTGTATAGTATGTCCAGTGCTGTAGTTATGTGTATGAGTGTGTGTGTATGTGTCTGAGTGTATGAGTGTGTGTGTATGTGTCTGTATGTGTGTGCGTCTCTGTGTATAGTATGTCCAGTACTGTAGTTACATAAACATGCCCCTGTTTCCCTGAGCTGGTTTCTCAGTAACTCGTTAAAACTCAGATTGTGGATCAGTCGGGCAGAGTTCATTATGTCATAAGAACCGGGTCAAAGGTCGTCTGGATTTTCCTGCCGTAAAACACGCATCATAAAAGGTGAGAGGGCAAAAGCCGCTCAGGCCAAACAGAAACACCGCGTTTAACAACGTGTAAATTCACTGTTTATCCGTCTGCGCAATTCCTGAATCTATTCACATGAAACAAAAACGGGCTCAAAGTTCAGCCTCTTCTGCGTCGGGAATCACAACAGCTTCACAAAGCGCAGCCAATATTCGACCCCAAAGACGTGAGTGTTGTCGGCTGAAAGGATTTTAAGACGTAACATTAATACGACGAGTTTAAGAAGGATCAGAAGTTTGGAGATTTCTTTCAAGATCTGGAGATTTCTTTCAAAAACCGATAATCTTCCACAGAGTTAATTAAATAATCTGCAACCCTTATTAAAACAGTAACCTACAGATCGACAGATAGTAAACAGATTAATGAAATGATTAGTAAATGTGCTTAATAAGTTTCAGTTTAGTGTAGATATTAGGGTGGTTCTTATATGGGGTCAACATTTAAAGTCGGAGGAAATTGTACGGCCCGTCCCCTCCACTGGTTCCACTTGATATAAAAACTATTTCTGTATGAAATATGTTTTATTTTAAACAAAAATTCAGGTATGCTCAATGCAAATGAAGTTTTACATAACTGGACTCTGAACACTGTAATAACAAAAACAATACAAAAGCTCTCAAATACGCAATAAAGTCATCAAGAGTAACGTTTCTGTGCTAATTATCTTGTTTTTGACTCTCAACAAGTGCAATTTGAGTTCTCTTGACTTCTTTTACTTTCGTTTTTCAGCACCACTTGGAGGATGAATTGCGTTTGTTCCTCTGATTTTGTCCTCAGCCCGTTATATTCCTGAACAACATTCTGATTTTAAAGCCAAATGAATTTCTTCCTGGATCATGTAAACGTTTCTTCTTCTTCAAAATAATCTCGGTGGTTGGTGCTCGTTGGCTCGTCCTTCGATCCGGCTCCTCCAGTCGTCTCTTGGGACTTTCCTCCACGTCTCTTTGGATTTGTGAGCGGGATGTGGGAGTGGGCTGAGGTGTGGCAGCCTCAGACTCAGTTTGTCTTCTTCCTCCTTCTCCCACACTCTTCCCTTCTCCTCCTCAGCTCACAGACGGAAAGCGTGAGGACAGAATTCTCCAGCTGCTGCTTCATTATCATCGGAACGACCGCGGAAAAAGTTTGGATCGTGTTTGTGTCGGTGGCGAAACGACAAACCGAGATGACAGAAAAGCCGGGAGCAGCTGAAGTGTGGGTTTTCTTCCCAAAGACGGAAATACGTTTGTGCCGCTGTCCAATCAGCACCTTCCCCACCCCCAGACGCTGAGAGGAATTAAATAAAGACCATTTTTATTATTTCCAATGAAACTCCAAGGAGAATATTTTAATTCCGAACTATTTAATTTAGAACATTTAATTCAGCATTAAAAAACATCATGTAAACGTGGCCATTGTAAAAGAACGTAAAATGCTTTCTTGCCCAAAATAAATACATCTATAAAAAATATGTAATAATAAATAAATAATACAATTCCAGGGCTGAAATGATTCTAGTGAAGGTGTACGGAATTTAAAAACACGACATCACAATTTGTAGCTGCGCGTTTCCTGCAGGTTTGTGTGTTAAACATGTGTGAATGAAACAAAATACAACTCCAGGTCCGTTTGTGACGAGAAAACGACATTAGAACGTGACCGAAAGTTCACAAGGGTGAATTTTGGTTAATATTTTACATTTAAACAAGCTAAAAAAGCTAAAAGCAGCTAAAGAATGTGAAGTTACTTAATGTGATTGTGTTTGGTGATAATGTGATGCTTTATGATGAGGAAACTGCATTACAACAGATCATAAAGCAGTGTAATATGGGCCCTTTACATTCCTGTGGTGGTGTAAAGTGAGTTTCTCCCTGGTTCAGACTCAGATTATCAGTCGTAATGCGTTTAGTCTGGTCTCTGCAGCACCAGAGCAGCCTCATCCTACACTAATAACACATCACTGCTGCATTTTATATCCACACTAACCTGAAACTTATTAAACTAACACATTTCCTTCTGGGTAATAAAGTATCTCTGTGACTCTGAGCTGCTCCGTCAGATCACAACCACCAAGCATCAGCAACACTACGATGACGGCCGATAAAACACAGCGTCACGAATATGTGGAGACGCAGAGACGCAAGATACAAACTCAGTGACTGGCGAAAATAATGTTCACACTTCCTTCCTTCCTCGTTCAGACTTCCTTCCTTCCTCATTCCTCGCAGCGTCTCATCCACATTATCCATAGAGTTTGTCCTCCTCAAATAATGACTCCAGTCCACAAACCTGCGCTGTGAATCCAATTTGAGTCGTTCTTTAAAAGTAAAAAGTCTGGATAGTTCCTCCCGTGTGTTTGTTTCCATCCACTCAGCGCACAGATCGAGGTGAAGCTGCAGATCAGCCACAGTGAGACTACTTCCTGTGGACTTCATCTCCTCTTTTCTGCTTTAAAAATCCTGCATCTGAAGTATTGCTCCACATTTCACAAATAATAATCACACAGTTTGGACTTGAGTCTAAACTGGAAGTGCAGAGCTCTGATCAGCTGACGTCTTTGGGAAGAAAACCCACACTTCAGCTGCTCCCGGCTTTTCTGTCATCTTGGTTTGTCGTTTCGCCGCCGACACAAACACGATCCAAACTTTTTCCGCGATGATAATGAAGGAGCCGCTGGAGAATTCTGTCCTCACGCTTTACGTCTGTGAGCTGAGGAGGAGAAGGGAAGAGTGTCGGAAAAGGAGGAAGAAGATAAACTGAGTCTGAGGCTGCCACACCTCAGCCCACTCCCACATCCCGCTCACAAATCCAAAGAGACGTGGAGGAAAGTCCCAAGAGACGACTGGAAGAGCCGGATCGTCCAGATCGCATCAGAAGGACGAGCCAACGAGCACCAACCACCGAGATTATTTTGAAGAAGAAACGTTTACATGATCCAGGAAGAAATTAATTCAGCTTTAAAATCAGAATAAACCCACTGACTTCAGGATCAAGTTCGAGGTCTGTATTGTATCATGGCCTATATATTGAGGTACGTATCATATCGTGGCCTATGTAACGAGAACAGTATCGTATAATGGCCAATGTATCGTATCATGGCCTATGTATCATATCACGGCCAAAGTATCGTATCGTGGCCTATGTATCGAGGTATGAATCATATCGTGGCCTATGTATCGAGAACTGTATCGTATCGTGGCCAGTGTATCATATCATAGCCTATGTATCGAGGTCTGTATCGTACCGTGGCCTATGTATCAAGGTATGTATCATATCATGGCCTATGTATCATATCATGGCCAAAGTATCGTATCGTGGCCTATGTATCAAGGTATGTATCATATCATGGCCTATGTATCAAGGGCTGTATCGTATCATGGCCTATGTATCGAGGTCTGTATCGTATCATGGCCTATGTATCGAGGTCTGTATTGTACCTTGGCCTATGTATCGAGGTCTGTATCGTACCGTGGCCTATGTATCGAGGTCTGTATCGTACCTTGGCCTATGTATCAAGGACTGTATCTTATCAGCAACTACTTAATAATACCAGCCCTACTCAAGATATTCTTCTACATATATTTTTTAAACCATGTTGAAAGAGTAAAACACATTTTCTAAAGTCCAGAGCTGAGAAATAAAACTAAAATACGGTGAACTCCTGTGACCTCGGCCTCCGGTGAAGTTAAACCCGGAGGATTCCAGTAAAATCTCCGCTGAAGTTCCAAAGAGTTTTCACCCCTTCACTTGTATAAATACACTCGTCCCTTTCTCAAACACGGCTGAAGTTGGGTTGTTTTAGTAATTCCCCGTTTCTGAGAGCTGCAAACATGACGTCACCTGAGACTGATCCAAAAGTTCATCTTCAAACACCATCGCATTAAATAACTTGACGGTTTTTAGCCGTTTTTAGCGTTTGAACCGTGTTTAAAGGTCCGATGTTATGCAAAACTTTTAGTCATGGAGTTGTTTTTTGTTTACATTCGCACATTCATTCAAACCCTGCAGATTTAGGCTGAGCTCTTCTCTCAGAATTCTTCTCTCGAACTGAAAACACTCTGTTCCACTTTTTGATGTCATCGGGTGGTACAGGAAGGACGTGCTCCACTGTGTTTTTAAACTCCACACACATTCACTGGAATCATTTGGATGATTTCACCCCTGGAATTTAGAGATGCACCGATACCACTTTTTTGAAAACCGATACGAGTAGTACAATCATTTCTGTACTCGCCAATACCGATACTTTACTGATCTTACAAATGTGCAAGTGCAAAAAATATATATTTAATAAACCCAGAAAAAAATACAAACATGATATTCCCTCTCTAAACACCAGGCTGTGTCCCTAAGAAGAACTCTGAACTTTTCTTTTCTTTCATTTTATTATTATTTAATTTAGCTTTGATTTCATTTTTTCATGAATATGAAAATTTGACAATAAACATTCTAAATCTTAATGGGTCTAAATCATATTATGGGTTTAATGCAGCTTAACGCACATTTGTTTATGTTACACAGAAACTAAACTTAAAACCGCATGGCTCATTTGCATAAACTATAAGCGCTGAAAAAAAACCCCAGCTTGTTCGTTTGTTACGGAAAAAGACTCCGTGATGAATGTTGAAGCAAAGACGAAGAATTTATTTCTTGCAGGAAATAAGGGAACAGAAGCATTTACACTAAAGGGGCTTTGTATAATTAACCCAGTGACTTTTAGTTACAAGACCAAAGATTTCTTCAAGATAAAATAATATTTTAATAATTTGTGAACACTTTTGTAAATATAGTTGTGTAAAAAACAGGGCGCACGAATGGAGCAGTTTGCACTTTAATTGGACACCTCTGTGGACTTTACGGGACCTTTTTGCAACAATGTGCATGGGTCCGAGTCTGAAATTCCCCACTGTGGGACAAATAAAGGATATCTTATCTTGTCTTTCAGAGATCGTCCGAGTGCAGCAGCTCTTTCACTGATGTTGCTACAGTCGTTTTATTTATGTTGGCACTAGGGCTGTGTTGAAAAAAATTGATTTTCCGATTCCGAATCAATTTGCATACCAATTCCTTAAGACCGATTCGTGCGTCCAAAGATCAATTTAATGTTTAACACATTTTCCCACGGTGAACTTTAACCCCACTTGTTGCATCATTGACTATATCAAAACAGTGAACACGGCGACAGACACAAGTGAAACGTGAGCCAAGTCCCGGCTTTGAAGACGCCAGAAACACTCAAAGCTTCGTCTGGCGCCATTTCGGGTCCAGAAACGATAAAGACAAAGATGCACTTGACAGAAACAAAGAGATTTGAAGGACAAATGGAGGTGAAGAACAGCGGAAACACAACCAACCTCAGGAAGAGCTCAGGGAACAGCTCAGGGAACAGCTCAAGAATGGTTCTAATAACACTAACCTCAATCCAGGTTGGATCGGATCAGATTGAATCGTGATAATCGATTCTGAATCTTGAGAATCAGAATCAAATCGATTCTTGGAATTTAAATCGATACCCAGCCCTAGTTGGCACTGGTTTCTCATAACCGGGATATCAGCTTATTCGGGACACTGAAACCAGGATACTGCGGAATGTGTCGTGTAAACGTGGTATCGACAAATGTTTAACGAGTATATTATGGAAGTATCGGGCCGATACCCGATACCAGTATCAGTATCAGTGCATCCCTACTGGAATTCCCCGTCTTTACTGAACTAAAAGGAGCTGTTCACTTGAAAACTACTACTTCATGACATCACAAGGTGGAACAGAGCGTTTAGAGCTCTGAACCTTAACTCTATTTATTTTACCTGGTCTCTCTTCTTTCCAGATGGAAGAGGATCCTCTGTGTTTTTAAAGTCCATCATTTTTCACCAGACTTTGATCATTTCACTGATAAATCACCTTCAGGGCAAACTAACTCCTGCACCAACAGCGTCTGTCTGGAGCTTTATGCAAAACTTAAAACTTCGAGACCTGAGAGAGAGTTACTGAAAGAACAAGACCTGGAACTAAACCTGGACTAAAGGAGGACCACATCAAGTCTAAAATAAGGTCTAAAACCAGATTCAAAGCCAAGTCTAAAACAGGTCTAAAACCAGGTCTGAAACAGGTCTAAACCAGGTCTAAAACCAAATCTAAAAAAGGTCTAAAGGCAGGTCCCAAACCAGATCTAAAGCCAGGATTAAAATCAGGATTAAAACCAAGTCTAAAACCTGGTGAAAATCCAGGTCTAAACCAAGGTCCAAAACCAAATCTAAAACTAGGTCTAAAGCCAGGTGCAAAACCAAGTCGAAAACCAAGTCGAAAACCAGGTCTATACTAGGTCTAAAACCAGGACTAAATCAAGATCTAGAACTAAAGGGAGCTGTTCACTTCAAAACCACCGCTTCATGACATCACAAGGTGGAACAGAGCGTTTGGAGCTTTGGAGATGCAGACAGACTAATAATAAAAGGTTAAAACACGACTCCAGGTCTGTTTTTGAGGAGGTGACAACATCAGAACATGACTTAAAGCTCACAAGAGTCAGTTTTGAGTTATACATTTACCGTTATGTCATCTGCAAAACCGTTTTAATGGAAATACCAGATGGGATGTGTTAGCATGCTAGTTGTTTTTTAGCATTAAGAGTGACAGAAAACCTCCACTCTGCTGTACTAAGTGTTTATAAACTCATCCCGGTGAGTAATTAAGACGCTCTGAATGCATAAAGTAAGAAAAGAATAATGAAATGAATTGTTTTTCACGTTTTTAAGACAGGAAAAATCATGCACGGCGAATTTGAAACCACAAAACTAAACCACTTCTGCTTTAAAATGAAACCTCCGTGTTCCTGTACCCACCTAGAGCTGGGGCGACTCTGTCCGGATGGCAGCAGAGGAACCATACCATTCTCCACGCCGCATCTCCCAAAGGTGCTGCTGACGCTAACATGCACCATAATACTCCGATTTAGCTCCGGAAACATCAGCCAAGCTCTGAAAACTTCATCTTCGGGGCCGGTTTATCCACGTTTACGTTTGCGGAACGGTCTGAAGTGTCCATCGGCGTGGGAGGGGAGGCGGCGACGGTCAGAAAGCAGAGGAGCAGTCACTCTCCCCGACTATCGCGCTCTTAAGAGGATGAAGAGGAGATTAAAGGAGAGGCAGCTCCGTGGACCGTATGGCCTTAATTAGACAAATTAAGCTCGGGCTAATTTTACATGTAAACGAGCTGTTCCCCTCAATAAGTATGTCACCGAGTGTGTTTACGGACGGATTCATACAGATTACGTAGTTGTTTCATCAGATTTTGAATTTGCCATCATTTTTATTATTGTTTATCTTGATTGCATCACACTTTTTCCCCCCTTTTTTGCACTAAACTGTCCTGGAGCTACTGTGACTTTTGAATTTCTCCACTGTGAGATCAATAAAGTCCTGTCTTATCTTATCTTATCTTATCAAATCTCTCACTTTGACTTTTTAACTCTGAGTGTTTGAAATTCAGTTTAAATACTCAGCACAAATGTTTTCAAGCTCTCAAATTCAACCGTCAAAATTCAGGCTGTAAAAATTTGTAGGAAAGATCAATCCAAAGTGATCCGATCCAATTTAGTAACAAACAGAAAATGGTGCAGGGAAGCGATCCGATTGGTCAGTAGGGATGTAACAATAATGTAAATATGGTGATATCGTATCGTCAAAGGTCTCACAATAATATCGTGGAGCATCACAATATATCGAATCCCAAGTGTCTTTGCTTAAATGAACAGTTCTGATGCAGAAAGAGCTATAAAAAATCAGAGGGAACTACATAGACCATGATCCTTTGCTCCGTTTCAGTGCAGACGACATGAAGAAATAACTGTTCTAAGCACTTTTACATCTTCATTCTTTGGGTTAAGTCTTGTGAAGCATTTTTAGAGGAAAAAGTAAAATATTCAGTTTTTTTATTGCAGTAAATCTGGTGCAGTGAGATGTTTATGGTGAAAATAACGGACAGAGAGATTTGGATTTCGTTCCATCCCAATAAATGTACCAAATTAACTGGTCAAAGCCTTTCAGAGTCAGTCTTGTTATTCTGTAGAATATCGTAATATCGTGAGCTTTCGCACGATATCGCAATAAATATCGTACCGTGAGATTCAGACCGTGACGATGTCGTATCGGGAAACTTGGATATCGTTTCACCCGTATTGGGCAGAATTGGCCTCATCAGAACCTCATCTTATTTATTTCTTCAGTGTAAACTCTGCCCACAGATGAGAACGGCCCACAGGAAACAGCCTCTGTCCTCCTCACTCACAGGATCGATCGCTTATGACTCGGCGTCTTGGATCTTTGTTGTGAAATTTTCCACTCTGAATTTTGACTGTTGAATTTGACGTCTTAAAAACAATTGTTTTGCGTCACGTTTTTTGTATATTTATGGAGTGCCGTGTAGGCCCATGGGTGACGTAGGCTTGTGGGTGGAGCCTTGTACAGACTTGTACTGTTAACAATAAGAAGTGTTTGCACAGGGCTAAGGAGAGATCACTAGATTACTCAAACATGCATGGATGACTCTAAAACCTCTTCAGGCAGATTTTTGATGCAGGAACAACGTTAGAACATGGGAGAAAGCTTCAAAAAGTACATTGAGAGACTGCTGGGAAAATCAGGTGCCACAGGGGGGCGCCAGTCGCAAAAACTGCTCAGTAAAGCGTCTTTGAGTGTCCAGAAAAGCGCAAAAAAGTGACCCATTATTATTATTATTCATTATATTATTATTCCTATTATTATTATTATTGATCTGTAAAGCTGATCACGTGATCGGCCGTGAGCTGGAGATATTTGTCACAGTGAGGGACATGAGGACACCGGACAAACTGCTCTTCATCATGAACACTCCTGCCCATCCACTGCCCCGGACTACAGAGGGACAGATAATACTCCCTACAACTCCACACCCTCTCACCCTTATGCTGTCAATCATCAGATCATCTCTGAGCGACCTCTTGTATACAGCTGTGATTTCCCGGATTTATACTACAATATTTGTGTTTTACTTACTGTTAACGATGGGAATGGTTAGTCGACTAATCAATAAGTGATCATGAAGAATTGTGTCGATCACGTTCATTTTTAATCGACAAACTGAACGTAGGTTGCTGTACGTAGCGTAAGGAGACGAGGCTGCGTCTGAGCACAAACACTGGAGTTTCTCCTCACAGAACTGGCACCTCCTTAAAAATCACTGTGTCACTCTGGGATATTCCGATAGTACTTCATAGTACTGATAGTACATTACTGCAACATAAAGCTGTGTGCACATGCATCCAAAAGACAAACAAACATGATTTCATTATAGTTCTATTTCGATAAAAGCACAGAACAGACTCACCGTCCTGTCACAGGGAGAACACTCATATTCCACTGAGACGAGGCTTTAGTCCGGCAGAAGCTGAACACATCAGGACAGAGTGACCTGTTTTTTGTTGTTGTTTTTTTATTTCTAGCACTAATAGTTTCTGCAAAATTAGGCATGTGGTTTTAAAGTTTCGCTAAATTTAATTTCTGTAAAACGTAAACAAATGTGCACAAAGCTGCAAATAATATCAGGCTGATGTGGCTCTACAGTCCTTATGGTTTATATGTTGTAAAGTTGAGTTTTTTTAAATAAAGTTTAACTGCCAACAGTTGTCCTGCTAATAAAGATCTCTTCACGGAAAAACACGCTGTATTTTTGTTTTTTTATTGCATTTTAATAGATTTGTATAGTATAGTAATAATAATGATAGTAATTTGAATATAAAAACGTTGATTAATTGAAAACCAATCATAATAATCACATGCTCATCCCTCCTTACTGTACATACATTTATATAATTTGTCTTATTGATACTAGTCTCTATTTTTTATTGGTACTTATTTAGAAGTTTATTACCTTTTTTAATACATATTTTACTCTTGTGTTCTTGTAATATGTGATGCCTGAGCCGCTGTGTTTTCCCCTTGTGGATCAATAAAGTCTGTCTGAATCTTGTGCATTTCTCGCTGAGCAGCTCCAGAGTGACGGAATAAGGCCAGAGCGTAAACAGAAAAACCGAGTGAAAGTCCGATAACGGCGTCAGACTGTGACAGCTGGACTTACTCCGGCTTTAAGATCGGGCATTTCAAGGACGTTTTAAACATTAACCAGCCCAGACTTTATGATGTAAACCGAGATAATGTTGACGATTATACGGTACTTAAAACATACCATAAGTGGAGTTTAAATAATCCACAGAGAAATCTGAAGTAGTTCTGACCAAGATTAGCCCCGAGATCAGGAGACGGGTCAAATGCAGAGGACAAACTCCCCTATGGAGACAGTAAAGTGTCTTAAAGTATCTTAACATTAACTCCTGTTTATTTTAACTGGTCTCTCATCTTTCTAGATGGAAACCTGAACTGATCCTCTGTGTTTTTAAAGTCCATCATGTTTCACCAGACTAAAACCAGGTCCAAAACCAGGTGAAAAAACAGGCTTAAAAGGTCTGAAACCAAGTCTAAAAGCAGGTCTAAACCCAGGTCTATACCAGGTCCAAAACCAAAACTAAAACCAAATCAAAACCAGATCTAAAACCAGGTCTATTCCAGGGTTATACCAGGTCTAAAACCAAATCTAAAAACAGTCTAAAACCAGGTCGATACCAGGGTTATACCAGGTCTAAAACCAAATCTAAAAACAGTCTAAAACCAAGTCTACACCAGATCTACACCAGATCTAAAACCAGTCAAAAATCAGGTCTAAAATAAGGACTAAAACCAGAACTAAACCAGGTCTATACCAGGTTTATAACCAGGTCTATAACCAAGTCTAAAACAAAGTCTACACCAGATCTATACCAGATCTAAAACCAAGTCTAAAACCAGTCTAAAAACAGGTCGAAAACAACGACTAAAACAAGAACTAAACCTGGTGTAAAACCAAGACCAAACCAGGTCTATACCAGGGTTATACCAGGGCTAAAACCAAGTCTAAAACCAGGTCTAAACCCATACCAAACCTGTTCTAAAACCTGGTCTAAAACCAAGACCAAACCTGTTCTAAAACCAAGACCAAACCTGTTCTAAAACCAGGTCTAAACCAGTATCAGATCAGGAGAACCTGGACACAGCCCCTTCAGTTTTCTCCTCTCTCCACACAGCTCCAGCAGAAAAAGAGGATGAGGAAGAGGAAGAGGACACGAACGCCTGTTACTCACGGTGAGTGACTCCGGCCAGGGTTTGGTAGAACGTGGGCGTGTCGCTGTCGTCTGTGAGCGTCACACACGCGCCTCCCGAGAGCAGCCATCTTGAGAAGGTAAAGGCCTCTTTGTTCTGCAGCAGCCACGAACGGAAACGCTCATAGTTCACCTTATCTCCCTGAAGAAGGACAAAGGAAATACATTAAAAACACAGTCCTAACTCAGGACTAAACCAGGGCTAAAGCAGGTCTAACTCAGGACTAAACCAGGACTAAACCAGGTCTAACTCAAGACTAAACCAGGACTGAACCAGGTCTAAAGAAGGACTGAACCAGGACTGAACCAGGACTAAACAAGGACTAACATAAGACCAAACGCTCATAGTTCACCTTATCTCCCTGAAGAAGGACAAAGGAAATACATTAAAAAGAGAGAGCTAACTCAGGACTAGCCAGGGCTAAACCAGAACTAAACCAGGACTAAACCAGGACTAAACCAGGACTAAACCAGGTCTAGCTCAGGATTAAACCAGGAATAACACAAGACTAAACGCTCATAGTTCACCTTATCTCCCTGAAGAAGGTCATAGGAAGTATATCAACAAAGCAAAGCAAACTCACCAGGTCTAAACCAGGTCTAAATTAAAAATACACCATTTCTATACCAGAACCTAAACCAGGACTATCAGATGATCCTGTATTTACCTCTAAGAAGCACTGTCGGAGAGCCAGAGGGACCTCTCCATCCAGAGCCTGGAGAACGGTCTCCATGTCCTCCTTGGACGCATATCCACTGGGGTCACTGGCAAACAGGCTGAACAGGTCTGACGAGAACAGAGAAAAAAAGCATTATTACATGTTTTATTTCAATATATAGAGCAGGAGGAGCAGAAAAGAAGGTCAGAAGAGCAGAGAAGAAGATCAGAGGAGCAAGGAAGAAGGTCGGAGGAACATAGAAGATCAGAGGAGCAAGGAGGAAGGTCAGAAGAGCAAGGAAGAAGGTCAGAGGAGCAAGGAAGAAAGTCAGAGGAGCAAGGAAGAAGGTCAGAGGAGCAAGGAGGAAGGTCAGAAGAGCAAGGAAGAAGGTCAGAGGAGCAAGGAAGAAAGTCAGAGGAGCAAGGAAGAAGGTCAGAGGAGCAAGGAAGAAAGTCAGAGGAGCAAGGAAGAAGGTCAGAGGAGCAAGGAAGAAGGTCAGAGGAGCAAGGAAGAAGGTCAGAGGAGCAAGGAAGAAGGTCAGAGGAGCAAGGAAGAAGGTTGGAGGAACATAGAAGATCAGAGGAGCAAGGAAGAAGGTCAGAAGAGCAAGGAAGAAGGTCAGAGGAGCAAGGAAGAAGGTCAGAGGAGCAAGGAAGGTTGGAGGAACATAGAAGATCAGAGGAGCAAGGAAGAAGGTCAGAAGAGCAAGGAAGAAGGTCAGAGGAGCAAAGGAGAAGGTCAGAGGAGCAAAGGAGAAGGTCAGAGGAGCAAGGAAGAAGGTCAGAGGAGCAAGGAAGAAGATTAGAGGAGCAAGGAAGAAGGTCAGAGGAACATAGAAGATCAGAGGAGCAAGGAAGAAGGTCAGAGGAGCAAGGAGGAAGGTCAGAAGAGCAAGGAAGAAGATCAGAGGAGCAAGGAAGAAGGTCGGAGGAACATAGAAGATCAGAGGAGCAAGAAGGAAGGTCAGAAGAGCAAAGGAGAAGGTCAGAGGAGCAAGGAAGAAGGTCAGATGAGCAAGGAAGAAAGTCAGAGGAGCAAGGAAGAAGATCAGTGGAGCAAGTAAGAAGGTCGGAGGAACATAGAAGATCAGAGGAGCAAGGAGGAAGGTCAGAAGAGCAAGGAAGAAAGTCAGAGGAACAAGGAAGAAAGCCAGAGGAGCAAGAAAGAAAGTCAGAGGAGCAAGGAAGAAGGTCAGAGGAGCAAGGAAGAAGATCAGAGGAGCAAGGAAAAAGATCAGAGGAGCAAGGAAGAAGATCAGAGGAGCAAGGAAGAAGGTCAGAGGAGCAAGGAAGAAGGTCGGAGGAACATAGAAGATCAGAGGAGCAAGGAAGAAGGTCAGAGGAGCAAGGAGAAAGGTCAGAAGAGCAAGGAAGAAGGTCAGAGGAGTAAGGAAGAAAGTCAGAGGAGCAAGGAAGAAGGTCAGAGGAGCAAGGAAGAAGGTCAGAGGAGCAAGGAAGAAGGTCAGAGGAGCAAGGAAGAAAGTCAGAGGAGACAGGAAGAAGATCAGAGGAGCAAGGAAGAAGGTCGGAGGAACATAGAAGATCAGAAGAGCCAGGAGGAAGGTCAGAAGAGCAAGGAAGAAGGTCAGAGGAGCAAGGAAGAAGATCAGAGGACCAAGGAAGAAGGTCGGAGGAACATAGAAGAAAGTCAGAGGAGCAAGGAAGAAGGTCGGAGGAACATAGAAGAAAGTCAGAGGAGCAAGGAAGAAAGTCAGAGGAGCAAGGAAGAAAGTCAGAGGAGCAAGGAAGAAGGTCGGAGGAACATAGAAGAAAGTCAGAGGACCAAGGAAGAAGGTCGGAGGAACATAGAAGAAAGTCAGAGGAGCAAGGAAGAAAGTCAGAGGAGCAAGGAAGAAAGTCAGAGGAGCAAGGAAGAAGATCAGAGGAGCCAGGAAGAAGGTCAGAGGAGGAAGGAAGAAGGTCAGAGGAGCAAGGAAGAAGGTCGGAGGAACATAGAAGATCAGAGGAGCCAGGAGGAAGGTCAGAAGAGCAAGGAAGAAAGTCAGAGGAGCAAGGAAGAAAGTCAGAGGAGCAAGGAAGAAGATCAGAGGAGCAAGGAAGAAGGTCGGAGAAACATAGAAGAAAGTCAGAGGAGCAAGGAAGAAAGTCAGAGGAGCAAGGAAGAAGGTCAGAGGAGGAAGGAAGAAGGTCAGGAGAGCAAGGAAGAAGGTCAGAGGAACATAAAAGATGAGAGGAGCAAGGAAGAAGGTCAGAGGAGCAAGGAGGAAGGTCAGAAGAGCAAGGAAGAAGATCAGAGGAGCAAGGAAGAAGGTCGGAGGAACATAGAAGATCAGAGGAGCAAGGAAGAAGGTCAGAGGAGCAAAGGAGAAGGTCAGATGAGCAAAGGAGAAAGTCAGAGGAGCAGAGGTGAAGGTCAGAGGAGCAAAGGAGAAGGTCAAAAGAGCAAAGGAGAAGGTCAGAGGAGCAAAGGAGAAGGTCAGAGGAGCAAAGGAGAAAGTCAGAGGAGCAAGGAAGAAGGTCAGAGGAGCCAGGAAGAAGATCAGAGGAGCAAGGAAGAAGGTCAGAGGAGCAGAGGAGAAGGTCAGAGGAGCAAGGAGAAGGTCAGAGGAGCAAAGGAGAAGGTCAGAGGAGCAGAGGAGGCAGTATATTGACTCACATTTTGCTTTCTCTTCATCTCGCCCTCGTGTGAGAAGAACCAAACCAACGATTAAATTATTGAAGTGGAGCCCTTTGGCTGTTCCTCCAAACGATGAATAAATCACCTGCAAAAGTAAAAACAGTCCGGTCAGAATCCTCATGTGGACTTTTCCGTGTATCCGTCACATTCCAGATGTTTTGACCTGGTTCATGGTTCATATCTATAACTTTTTTGTATTTTTCGTATAAAAAACCCCTTTTACAAAACCATGAAAATAATAATGTGCTTTTGGAGACATTACTCCAGACACAAAATAAATAATTTTTAGTGCACATTCAATGACAGATTAACTTCTTCTACATACTTAGCTATAATAATTTCTTTATATCTTCGCGTAAACATTTTCATCTTTGGCCATTTTTGGAGCTCATCAATCACAGAGCTCCAGATTTTCTTTCCCACAAACTAAAATACAAAAGCTTTTCCTCGGAATCGGGCCATTTTAAAGAGAAGCAGTTCCCTTAAATTATACCTACTTTCACTTTTTTGAAGACCAATACGAGTATAATAGATTTCTGTAGCTGCAGATACAGATACTTTACCAATCTTACAAACGCACAAGCGCAAAAAAATATTTAATAAACCCGGAAAAAAATACAAACAACCCTGATATTTCCTCTCTACACACCAGACTGTGTCCCTAAAAAGAACTTTAAATTTTTCTTTCATTTTATTAATATTATTTAATTAAGCTTTGACTGAGAGTGAGAAACGTCATTAATTTTTAACTTTCTGAATCTTGATGATGTGTTTAATGCAGCTTTGACACATGTTTGTTTACGTTTTACAGAAACTCATTTGTAAAAAACTGTAAACGCTGAAAAAAGCAGCTTCTGTCGACTAAAGGACACGACTCAGTGGAATATGAGTGTTCTCTCTGTGTTCTGCTGTGTTGGAGATGGTTCATGTTTATTTATGTCGGTCACTTTATTTATTTTGGCTTCTGTTGTGATGAAAAGACTGAAAAGTGTTTGTCTTTTGGATTCGTGCGCACTCGACCGCTGCAGTAACCGGGACACCGCGTAAACCTGCACCAGGACCAAACCGGGATACTCCAAAAACCCGATCATACCCGGGACACTGATGTGCAGGTAAACGCACTCTGAGGGATATAGGGATCTCCAAGGAGCCAGAGCCGAGGGACTGCGAGGCTCCAGTGTTTGTGCTCAGACTCCTCACGCTACACACAGACACCTACATTCAGTTTGTTGATTAAAATGAACGTGATCAACGGAATCCTTAATGATCAATTAGCGATTAGCGATAATAATTTCTTTACATCTTCGCTTAAACATTTTCATATTTGCCCATTTTTTGAGCTCATCACTCAGAGTTCCAGATTTCAACCCCACAAACTGAAATGCAAAAGCTTTTCCTTGCTGCACAGACTCGTTTTAAAGAGATGCACTTCCCCTTAAACTATAAATATTTTCTCTTTCAATAAAATGTTTCTGAATATTTTTTGGTAGTTCTTTCCTTTTTGCCTTGTAAATTATTTTTGCTGTCTGGAAGCTGATCACGTCCTTAAGTTTTAACATTTTCGAAGCGATAAATAAAACATCCCAGACGAAACAATAACGCGTCCATGGAGCAAAGCGTTTGACGGACTCTCCATCGGAAAAGCTCCACAATGCAGCTTTAACACGAGTTTGTGGAGAAACGTTTGGGGATCAGAAGTTTGCAGATTTCAAAAACAGTGAGTCTACCATAAAGTTAGAAATAATGTGAACAAAACCTTCTGTGCTAAACAAAACACGGCTTCACCTCGCCTTATTACTTGAGCACTGTTACGTAAGGCTCATGTAAATCCGACGGGAACTCCGGATAAACAAATGCTTCTTATTCAAACAAACCGGGAAAGACGTCTTCCTCGCACATCGATTTGAAAAACAAATGATTTTACGTCAAAGTGGACTGAAAATAGCCTTAGTGAGCATCAGCGGCTGTACCGAGGCCAGTGATAAATGTATGTATGTTTGGAGTGGTTGAATTTGAAAATAAACAACCACTTTCAGAAAGAAAACTACAAAAATGGCCGTCCTAGTGTGAATTAAATTTGGGATTCCCCTTGTATTCTACGTTTTGACCCTCTGAGGCTCCTGTAGATTCTGGGGCATCGTTTTAATGGATGCAGAAGAGGAATTGTTAAAATATTTGACACTAAACAGGAGCCAGAGAACCATTTATCTTGGTCTGTTGCATCTTCATAAAGGATTGAGTTACCGTGGTGACACAAAGCTCACATTAGCAAAGAAAACGTCAAAAAACATTTAACAAATATTGAAATTTAAATTTTAGTATCGTGACGTAACTAATTAGTCGTACAGTCGATTAATCAGTGGTTTAGTCCTAGTTCGGTCCCGGTTCATCCCTGATTCAGTCCTGGATTAGTCCTGGTATAGTCCTGGTTTAGTCCTGGTTCAGTCCTAGTTGAGTCGTGGTTTAGTCCTGGTTCAGTCTGTTTAGCTCTAGTTCAATCCCAATTTAGTCCTGGTTTAGTCCTGGTTTAGTCCTGGTTTAGTCCTGGTTCAGTCCTGGTTCAGTCCTGGTTCAGTCCTGGTTTAGTCCTGGTTTAGTCCTGGTTTAGTCCTGGTTTAGTCCTGGTTCAGTCCTGGTTCAGTCCTGGTTCAGTCCTGGTTTAGTCCTGGTTCAGTCCTGGTTCAGTCCTAGTTCAGTCCTGGTTCAGTCCTGGTTCAGTCCTGGTTCAGTCCTGGTTTAGTCCTGGTTTAGTCCTGGTTTAGTCCTGGTTCAGTCCTGGTTCAGTCCTAGTTGAGTCGTGGTATAGTCCTGGTTCAGTCCTGGTTCAGTCCTGGTTCAGTCCTGGTTCAGTCCTGGTTTAGTCCTGGTTTAGTCCTGGTTTAGTCCTGGTTCAGTCCTGGTTCAGTCCTGGTTCAGTCCTGGTTTAGTCCTGGTTCAGTCCTGGTTCAGTCCTGGTTCAGTCCTGGTTCAGTCCTGGTTCAGTCCTGGTTCAGTCCTGGTTCAGTCCTGGCTCATTAGCACAGAGATCCTGTTATTTCCCAATCCAGCGTCTCGTGTTTTCAGTCGGGCTTTTCCTGTTTGGCAGAATCAGAGGTTACGCAGCTGTGACAACGACCCTCACATCTGGACCCCGTCGTTACGGAAACCGCTGCCATGGCGACAGGAGGAAGAGGAGGAAGAGGAGAGGAAGAGGAGAGGAAGATGGCGGAGAGACGGCTCTGAAGTCCTGAAGAAGATGCTGCTGCGGGTTTTTCCGTTCTGGTACCGATACTTGGGCTTTAAAGTTGCACTGCGTAATTTTTCTGTTAACTGTTTCCATGGAGATGTTACTGTTTTGCCTGAAATGTTCCATAGTATGCCATAAAAACGTATCTGTCTAATGTGAATAATAATAACTTACAACAACATAAACTATTATTGCGTTTAGTGGCTGAAAATATCTACTGGAAAATCTTATCTTTTAGTTGAAATGAACAATAATGATGAAAAAAAAAGGTCATTATAAACTGGTTTGGTCTTTAGTTTGGTCCCTGGTTCAGTTCTAGTTTAGTCTCTGGTCTAGTCCTGCTTTAGTCCCGGTTCAGTCCCTGGTCCAGTCTTGTTTTAGCTCTGGTTTAGTCCCTGATTTGGTCCCTGGTCCAGTCCCTGGTCTAGTTCCTGGTCCAGTCTCTGGTCTAGTCTTTGGTTCAGTTGCTAATTCAGTCCCTGGTTCAGTCCCTGGTTCAGTCCCTGGTTCAGTCCCTGGTTCAGTCCCTGGTTCAGTCCTGGTTCAGTCCTGGTTCAGTCCCTGGTTCAGTCCCTGGTTCAGTCCTGGTTCAGTCCTGGTTTAGTCCTGGTTCAGTCCTGGTTCAGTCCTGGTTTAGTTCTGGTTTAGTTCTGGTTTAGTCCTGGTTTAGTCCTGGTTTAGTCCTGGTTCAGTCCTGGTTCAGTCCTGGTTCAGTCCTGGTTCAGTCCTGGTTCAGTCCTGGTTCAGTCCTTGGTTCAGTCCTGGTTCAGTCCTGGTTCAGTCCTGGTTCAGTCCTTGGTTCAGTCCTTGGTTCAGTCCTGGTTCAGTCCTGGTTCAGTCCTGGTTCAGTCCTGGTTCAAAGCTGGTTTAGTCCTTGGTTTAGTGCTAAAAAGAATTGGTAATTATAAACTAGGGATGTAACAATAATAATAATGTAAATCTGGTGATATCGTATCATCAAAGGTCTCACAATAATATCGCGGAGCATCACAATATATCGAATTTGCTTAAATGAACAGTTCTGATGCAGAAATAGCTAAAAAAAGACAGAGGGAACTACATAGACCATGATCCTTTGCTCCGTTTCAGTGAAGAAATAACTGTTCTAAGCACTTTTACATCTTCATTCTTTAGGTTAAGTCTTGTGAAGACAGAAAAAGGAGCAGATTCAGTGTTTTTTATATCACAATAAATCTGGTACGGTGAGATGTTTATGGGTCAATGACGTATGAAGAAATTTCAAAATAAAAAAAATCTGAGTTTCTATTCAACTTTTTCAAATATTTCCAGTGTCAGGAGCATAAATCTGTGTTTAACGTTTATATGAAGCATTTTTAGTGTAAAATGTCATGTGGTGCGACCGAGAATAACCTTAAAATAGTTTTATTTTCTAAAACACAGTTGGGATTTTAATCTAAGTTCTGAGTAATATGAAGTTTATAGAAACAAACTGTTGAAAATGGAGAAGATCAGTTGCTCCATGAAACGTAACAGTCTAAGCCAACACCACCATCATTTTATTATTAGGTATTTTTAAGGTATTTTTTAATTTTATTATTATTCGCTTTATTGTATTTGTTATTAATAATAGTAGTACAGTATTTATTACAATTCTGTTATTAATATTATTATATTATATATCTACTCGTATTCATATTCAAGGTTTGAGTCATTTGTTTTTAATAGTTTCATAAGTTATGTTCTTTCTGCAAAAAAAATGAACAAACTGTTGCGTTTCTTTAGATTTTTAATGCACATTGATATTTTCTTTTGCTCCAGTATGACGTCACCTGCTTGTGTTTAATGAACAAACTACTGCCCTGGAAAATGAAGAAAAATGAAGAAAAATGAAGAAAAATGAAGAAAAATGAAGAAAAATGAAGAAAAATGAAGAAAAATGAAGAAAAATGATGCACGGTCGCACCACATGACATTTGAACACTTTAAGCACAAAAAACATGCAGAATAACTCAGGATTTATGAAAAAAAAAAAAAGATTTGGTTCCCTGGAGGTCAGAGGTGCTACAGAAATGTGCTGAATTATTATGAAATTTGAACCTTTTTAACTGAGGAAACTGCGCTTGGACAGAAAATGTAGGCGTCCCCCATGTACAGTGTTGTTTGTATTATATCGTGTGCAGTTCTGTGCCTCACCTCGGCGACTTTGGGTGGAACGGCGTCTCCCAGCACCTCCCTGTAGAAGCTCTGCTGGCTCATGTAACAGGAGACTCCGCTGGAGCGTTTGAAAGCATCTTTCAGACGCTTCAGCTCCACATCCGTCACTAAAACACAAAGACGAACACACACAAACACATTAGAATCAGACAAACTCCACTGATCCACGAGGAGACAGACGTGGACACACTAACCCACATTTCAGACAAAACAAAACCCACAAAATCAAGTATTTTCTGGAGTGTCTGGATTTTGTTTTGTCTAAAGTTTTGATCCTTTTCCCTGAGAGCGCCCTCTACCCGTTCACCTGAGCGACCAAAAGGCTCTTTGTTTCACATGTGTCTCTAAAAGAAACAAATCTAATTGGATGATCATTTTTGGCTCCGGTTTTCTATGTAAAAATTATACAGAGAGATTTTTTTAAGTCATGTTATAATGTTGTTCCTTCCCATAGATGTATGATAAGAGCTGGATAAGCCCCGCCCCCTCTATCCGTGACCGCAGCCACATGTCTGCGGTCACGGATAGAGGGGGCGGGGCTTATGTGGCCGAATGAGGTACTGCAGCTGCAGCCCAGGAAAAAATCTCCCACAGAAGCACAATGTATTTTTGGAGAAATCAAACTGCCCGTGTTCGGCTGACAGGGCGTCCACAGCTTTCAGAAAGGTCGGATTTTGTAGGATTCTTCTGTATTTTTACAATATGAACTTTAAAAAATGTTTTAATCGACAAAGCGTCTAAAAATCAGCTTTGTAAGAGTTAGCTTAGCCTCACTCTGAGCCTGCGCTAGCTCCGCTCTGAGCCCGCGCTAGCTCCGCTCAGCAGGTCTCGCTCTGATTGGTCAGAACTGTTTGTGTTTCACACGTTGGGCTGCATAATAGAACTATAATAAAATCCAAGATGGCGCCCTGTCATTTTCAATGGTCTGTGCTCATTGGCGCATGACTCCAAAAAAGATTTTTACTTCTGCATTTACTTCCTTGTTTACAGTCCAAGACTGTTGGGCTGTGACATCAGAAACAGTTCTGACCAATCAGAGCGCGAGCTGCTGAGCGGAGCTAGCGCGAGCTCAGAGCGGGGCTAAGCTAACTCTTACAAAGCTGATTTTTAGGCGCTTTGTCGATTAAAACATTTTTTAAAGTTCATATTGTAAAAATACAGAAGAATCCTACAAAATCCGACCTTTCTGAAAGCTGTGGACGCCCTGTCAGCCGAACACGGGCAGTTTGATTTCTCAAAAAATACACTGTGCTTCTATGGGAGATTTTTTCCTGAGCTGCAGCTGCAATATCTCGTTCAGCCACATGTCAATCTGAGGTCACGGACAGAGGGGGCGGGGCTTATCCAGCTCTTATTATACATCCATGGGCTGCGTTGGGCAAACAAGGAAATAAATGCAGAAGTAAATTTCTTTACTTCTTTACTAAATCTTTTTTGGATTCATTTTTTATTATAAATCAATGTTCCCTCCTTGAAAACAGACCTGGAGTTGTGTTTTCTTTCATTTACACATGTTTGAGTAACTCTTAATTATTAGTCTGTACATCTCCAAAGCTCAAAATGCTCTGCTCCACCTTGTGATGTCATGTAGTTGGTACTTTTTAAGATTCAAATTCCAAGTTCCAAGTAGTTTGAGTTCAGCAGCGATTGGACTTCAAGTAGAATCATCCAAATGATTCTAGTGAACGTGTATGCATCTTAAAGGACAGTGGAGCACTTCCTGTATCGCCACATGACATCACAAGGTGGAACAGAGTGTTTTGTTTGCGAGAAGAACTCCTAAAAGCTTAAATAATGCAGAGTTTGTGTGTTAAACATGTGCGAACGAAACAAAACATAACTCCAGGTCTGTTTGTGGTGAGAAAACGACATTCGAATATAATAGTGCAATAAGTAAAAGGAAATTAAAACATATATTAGTTTTCAGTAAAAGCAGAAGCAGAAGCACTGAGTGGACTCGGAAAAGTAAATCAATACGGAGAGATGGAGGAAGTGAACAGGGTCAGACTCATTAAGAACTGCCGATGACCAAACCTGTTCTGACGACATGGATGTGTAGAGCTCTCCTCATCTGAGCTTTACACCCAGAAAGGTCGCCATAAAAGAGATTTAAATGTTCATGGATCATTTTTGACAGTTTTTACAGCACTTACAATGTGATAACTACATAAAAATATAAATTATACAGGAATAATGAGGATTTAGAAGTCAAAATAAACACAGCTTGACTAAAAACGGACAAAATAACTTAAAGACTTGGTTTGGTCCCTGGCTTAGTCCCTGGTTCAGTCCTGGTTCAGTCCTGGTTCAGGCTTGGTTTAGTCCTGATTCAGGCTTGGTTCAGTCCCTGGTCTAGTCTCTGGTCTAGTCCCTGTTTCAGTCCTAGTCCAGTCTTGGTTCAATACTGGTTTAGTCCTTAGTTTGGTCCCTGGTCCAGTCCCCGGTCTAGTTCCTGGTCCAGTCTCTGGTCTAGTCCCTGGTCTAGTCTCTGGTCTAGTCTCTGGTCTAGTGCCTTGTCTAGTCCCTGGTCTAGTCCCTGGTCTAGTGCCTGGTCTGGTCCCTGGTCTGGTCCCTGGTCTGGTCCCTGTCCTAGTCCCTGGTCTAGTCCCTGGTCTAGTCCCTGGTCTAGTGCCTGGTCTAGTGCCTGGTCTAGTGCCTGGTCTGGTGCCTGGTCTGGTCTCTGGTCTGGTCTCAGGTCTAGTCTCAGGTCTAGTCTCAGGTCTAGTCTCTGGTTCAGTCCCTGGTCCAGTCCCTGGTCCAGTCCCTGGTCCAATCTCTGGTCCAGTCCCTGGTCAAATCTCTGGTCCAGTCCCTGGTCTAGTCTCTGGTCTAGTCTCTGGTCTAGTCCCTGGTCTAGTCCCTGGTCTAGTCCCTGGTCTAGTCCCTGGTCTAGTCCCTGTTTCAGTCCCTGTTTCAGTCCTAGTCCAGTCTTGGTTCAATACTGGTTTAGTCCTTAGTTTGGTCCCTGGTCCAGTCCCCGGTCTAGTTCCTGGTCCAGTCTCTGGTCTAGTCCCTGGTCTAGTCTCTGGTCTAGTCTCTGGTCTAGTGCCTTGTCTAGTCCCTGGTCTGGTCTCTGGTCTGGTCCCTGGTCTAGTCCCTGGTCTAGTCCCTGGTCTAGTCCCTGGTCTAGTGCCTGGTCTAGTCCCTGGTCTAGTGCCTGGTCTGGTCCCTAGTCTGGTCCCTGGTCTGGTCCCTGTCCTAGTCCCTGGTCTAGTCCCTGGTCTAGTCCCTGGTCTAGTGCCTGGTCTAGTGCCTGGTCTGGTGCCTGGTCTGGTCTCTGGTCTGGTCTCAGGTCTAGTCTCAGGTCTAGTCTCAGGTCTAGTCTCTGGTTCAGTCCCTGGTCCAGTCCCTGGTCCAGTCCCTGGTCCAATCTCTGGTCCAGTCCCTGGTCAAATCTCTGGTCCAGTCCCTGGTCTAGTCTCTGGTCTAGTCTCTGGTCTAGTCCCTGGTCTAGTCCCTGGTCTAGTCCCTGGTGGTTCAGTCTTGGTTTAGTGCTTATTTTTAGTCCTTGGTTTGGTGCCTGGTTCTGCTCTAGTCCAGTCCTGGTTCAGTCTTGGTCCAGTCCTGGTTCAGGCTTGGTTTAGCCCTGGTTCAGCTCTAGTCCAGTCCTGGTACAGTCCTGGTACAGTCCTGGTTTAGTCCCGGTCTAGTCCCGGTCCAGTCCCGGTCTAGTCCCGGTCTAGTCCCGGTCTAGTCCCGGTCTAGTCCCGGTCCAGTCCCGGTCCAGTCCCGGTCTGAGACTCTGCAGCAGAAGTAAACTCGGTGATTCAGAGTCCGTGAGCGTCAGGGACTCGCCAGCGCCTGGACTCACAAACCAAAACTAAACCTGAATTATTTATGCTCCACCAGAGCCGGAGCCACTTCAGGGACCAAACCCGGACTCTGGACTCAGACCAAAACCAGGACCCATTACCCAGAATCCCTCCCTCTGCCACAGCCCCGACCGACACCCACATGATGCACCAGACGAGTCCCACGGGCGTCGTCTGGGTCCACGACAAGGAAACGAGACCAGGTTTGGATCATTTGGGATTAAAAAGAAACGTTTGGTCGAACAATTTTGTATTTTTATTTTATATTTTTGCTGTTATTAAACCAGTGATTTTTGGAACGACATATGAAAAGTGTAAGAAATGTTAAATAAAGCGACAACAGTTTCATTTGAAAATAAAATGTTAAGGTCTGGTCCGGACTCTTGGTCTGGACTCTTGGTCCGGACTCTGGCCCGGACTCTGGGTCCGGACTCTGGGTCCGGACTCTGGGTCCGGACTCTGGGTCCGGACTCTGGGTCCGGACTCTGGGTCCGGACTCTGGGTCCGGACTCTGGGTCCGGACTCTGGGTCCGGACTCTGGGTCCGGACTCTGGGTCCGGACTCTGGGTCCGGACTCTGGTTTAGTCTTGCTTCAGACCTGGTTCAGTCCTGGTTTAGTTCTGATTCAAATCTCCTATAGTTCTGATTTAGTCATGGTTTAGTTTTGGTTTAGTTCTGGTTTAGTTCTGGTTTAGTTCTGGTTCAGTCCTGGTTCAGTCCTAGTTTAGTCCCAGTTCAGTCCCAGTTCAGTCCCAGTTCAGTCCCAGTTCCATCCTGGTTCAGTCCGGGTTCAGATCTCTTATAGTCCTGATTTAGTCCTGCTTTAGCCCTGGTTCAGTCCTGGTCCAGCCCTGTTATTTTCATCCTGGTTTAGTCCTGATTTAGACCTGGACTTAGACCTGGCCTTAGACTTTATTGATCCCCTCGGTAAATAACTTGGCCACAGCAGCTCAAACGTCACAATATTTTACAAAAACAAAGCGTAAAAAATACAAAAAACACACATTTTAAATCGTCCGCTGGCATTTCGGCCTCTTAAACCCAGAGTCGTGTAACTGGGACAGAAGAATCCGGGTCGGTCCGTCCCCGGTCCGGTCTTTATGGTCCGCAGACTCAGTACCAGTGTGTTTTCCCGTGTAATTAAATAAAGTGGTACATCTTGTTCCAGTTTGGGGGATAATGGTGAAATTGTGGCCGTCGGACACAAAGCTCGACTCTTCACGGACACGACGCCGTATTGTAAAGGCCTGAAGCACTGCAGCTATTCTCAGACTGACGGAACAGACACCCGGGAAAACGGGACCAGACCGGGACTAGACCGGGACTAGACCGGGACTAGACCGGGACTAGACCGGGACTAGACCGGGACTAGACCGGGACTAGACCGAGGCTAGACTGGGACTAGACCGGGACCAGACCGGGACTCAAAGAATAGTAAAAGTATTGTGTGAAAAAAACATATTACTTGAATTTGTATTTCAAAGAGATGTCCTGAGGGATTGAGTGGTTTAGTCCTGGTTTAGTCCTGGTTTAGTCCTGGTTTAGTCCTGGTTTAGTCCTGGTTTAGTCCTGGTCTAGTCCTGGTCTAGTCCTGGTCTAGTCCTGGTCTAGTCCTGGTCTAGTCCTGTTTTAGTCCTGTTTTAGTCCTGTTTTAGTCAGAGATCTACAGCCTATTCAGTCATGGTTCAGTCCTGGGACTAAACCAGGACTAAACAAGTCCTGATTTTGTCCAATTCTAGTCCTGCTTCAGTCCTGCTTCAATCCTGGATTAGACCTGGTCTAGTCCTAGTTTAGTCCTGGATAAATCCCAGTTTAGTCCTGCTTTAGTCCTGCTTCAGTCCTGGATGAATCCTGCATCAGTCCTGCTTTAGTCCCGGTTTAGTCCTGTTCTAGTCCTGGTTTAGTCCTGGTTTAGTCCTGGTTTAGTCCTGGTTTAGTCCTGGTTTAGTCCTGGTTTAGTCCCGGTTTAGTCCTGTTCTAGTCCTGGTTCAGTCCTGGTTCAGTCCTGGTTCAGTCCTGGTTTAGGGTAAAAGGCGTTGAGTCCAAAGACACTGATCTGCTGCATTATTAAAACTTTTAAAATGAAGTAAACGTAAAACCTTTTTTACAGGAAACAGTTTTGGCGCCAGGAGGAAGTGACCCCAGTGTAACCCCTGACCCCTGCGTGACCCCAGCGTGACCCCTGCGCGACTCCAGCGTGACCCCTGACCCCTGCGCGACCCCAGTGTGATCCCAGCGTGATCCCAGCGTGACCCCAGCGCGACCCCTGAATGCAGCGTGACCCGTGCGTGACCCCAGCGCGACCCCTGAACCCAGCGTGACCCGTGCGTGACCCCAGCGTGACCCCTGTGTGACCTTTAGGCTCAAACGTAAACAAACGCTCACAGATACAGGAAGTGCAGACGCTTCAAAAGTCGAGCTGCGCAAGAGGAAAATACACCGACAATATTACTAATGCTCAGAACTAAACCAGGACTAAACCAGGACTAAACCAGGACTAAACCAGGACTAGACCAGGACTAGACCAGGACTAGACCGGGACTGGACCAGGACTAGACCAGGACTAGAAAAAAAGACAAAACCAGGACAAGAACAGGACTAAACCAAAACTAAACCAGGTCCAGAACAGACTGGAATAGACCGGGACAAGTTCTGGACTAGACCAGGATTAAAGTCTGAGCTAAACCTCGACTAGAACAGGACTAAATCAGGACGAGAACAGGACTAAACCAGGACTAGAACAGGACTAAACCAGGACTAGAACAGGACTAAACCAGGACTAGAACAGGACTAAATCAGGACAAGAACAGGACTAAACCAAAACTAAACCAGGTGAAGAAAAGATGAGACTAGACTGGGACTAAACTCTGAGCTAAATCTTGACTATAACATGGCTAAATCAGGACGAAAACAGGACTAAACCAAGACTAAACCAGAACTAAATCAGACCTAGAACAGGACTAAATCAGGACGAGAACAGGACTAAACCAAAACTAAACCAGGACTAAATCAGACCTAGAACAGGACTAAACCAAGACTAAACCAGGACTAAATCAGACCTAGAACAGGACTAAACCAAGACTAAACCAGGACTAAACCAGACCTAGAACAGGACTAAACCAAGAGTAAACCAGGACTAAATCAGACCTAGAACAGGACTAAACCAAGACTAAACCAGGACTAAATCAGACCTAGAACAGGACTAAACCAAGACTAAACCAGGACTAAATCAGACCTAGAACAGGACTAAACCAAGACTAAACCAGGACTAAATCAGACCTAGAACAGGACTAAACCAAGACTAAACCAGGACTAAATCAGACCTAGAACAGGACTAAACCAAGACTAAACCAGGACTAAATCAGACCTAGAACAGGACTAAACCAAGACTAAACCAGGACTAAATCAGACCTAGAACAGGACTAAACCAAGACTAAACCAGGATTAAACCATGTCCCAAAAAGACAGGACTGGACCGGGATGAGACTCTGAGCTAAACCAAGACTAGATCAGGACTAAAGCAGGACTAGACCAGGACTAAAGCAGGACTAGACCAGGACTAAAGCAGGACTCCACTAGGACTGCACTGAGGTGAAACCAGGACCAAACCAGGATTACAGTGAGATAACTGTGAACGCATCGTAAACTCGATATAAAACAGGTTTAAAAAGGAAATTTAGAAACTCACGTCCTGTTTCTGTGATGGAAACTGAGTGATTTCTGGGTCAGGAGGAAACATAAAAGTAAAAAGAAACTGAGCACCTGCAGTTTACAAAAGTCAGAGCCAGAAACAAGAGAAGGACCAGAGAGAGTTTTTGTATTATTGAACAACAGGAACGCCTGTAATGAACGGGGATGTAACGATAACGTAAATCTGGTGATATCGTATCGTCAAAGGTCTCACAATAATATCGTGACCATCACAATATATCGAATCCCAAGTGTCTTTGCTTAAATGAACAGTTCTGACGCAGAAATGGCTAAAAACCTAACCCTAAACAGAGGGAACTACATAGACCATGATCCTTTGCTCCGTTTCAGTGCAGATACATGAAGAAATGGCTGCACGATCACTGCACGATCACTGAAAAATATAAATTGATGACATTTGATCATTTGATCTTTTCTAAGAAACATATTCACGTGTCTTCATGGTGTTGCTCGTGCTGTGATGTGTCAGTTTTAGGGCTGAAACGATTCATCGAGTAAATCGATTAAAAAAATGCATCGATTATTTTTTGCGATGCTTCGTTTTATTTTCATACGCTCGCCGATGGCCGGAACCTTCTGCGGTAGAGGTAAAGTTTCCGCACGACCACTGCACTTCACTGTGCACACAACAGCGCGGCCATGGATGTGTAATAAGAGCGCACTCTGCATCTCCTCCCGTACGCCGCGCACACCTATGTAATCTGTAATCTGTAATCTGTAGGGGATTACATTTTAAAAGTCGCCTTCTCAACACTGATGCTCCAACATCTAAACAGAACCGTACATTACATCAAGTGGAAAAGAAACCGTGAGGTGAGTCGACCTGAGCCCAGCGATAATTACGTTTTTCATGTCCAAAACACGTGGATCTGTCAGTGCAGGTGGAGTGGACTTAACATGTGCAAAGTAGACACGACAATAACAAACGATTACTCGATTATTTGAACAAAATAATCGTCAGAATAATCGATTACTGCAGCCCTAATCAGTTTATACAAAATACACAAATGAAGGAGTGAGGAGCAGAGCTGGAGTGAGTGGAGCTGCAGAGTGAACAGATGCAGAACTCTTCACCTCTACACCAGAGCTTCTGAACTCCACCAGTTTCATAGGCACATTCACTGAACCCTTCTTAACTGGAGAAATAAAATGTGTTTTTTTTTTATTCAAAACACAGGTTTATATATTTTATTGGTGCACAAAATGAACCGTGCATCAACTTCACTGTGTTCAAAGAACAAAACCATCAAAACATGGTTTTCACACAAAAACAAGAACATAATAATGATGATGAATTATTTACTAAAAATCAGAGCGACTTCTGCTGTTGCCTTTGAGAGACCAGTTCAGACATGTGCAGCTTCACCTTGGCAAGTGCAACTCTCATGTCATTTTCATAACAAAGTCTGTTCCTTTTCTTCGTTTTTATGTCCAGCGTCGTCGAAAAGGATAAACAAAGATATGGAAATGGTCCGGGGCGAGTCACCAGGAATCACATGAGCTGTGAGTCTGACCCCTGAACCCCTGAGACTCACTGATCAAACCAGGCTCAGAACCACTGGTCTAGAGCTAAAGTCTGAGTCCAACCCGAGACTTTTCTCCTTAAAGCTGAAGCTGTGGATCAGTCGACAGAGCAGCACTAAACTGCAGATGGACTCATGGTGGAAAGTCACCAGATTAGTCTCAAATGGCACATCCCTTCTGATTAGCGTTTCTTACACTCTGTATTTTACAAATGTCACAGGTTTTTTGGGTTTTTTTTGTACTTGTATTGACATTTTTAAAAGTCTAACCAGGGACAGGGGCAAATTAACCTGTGGCTGAAGCCTTATGTACATGATTTGGTGGTAATGTTTTTTGTACAGTCCCTGACAAAAACTAATGAATAAAGAAAGAAAGAAAAAAAATAACTGTTCTAAGCACTTTTACATCTTCATTCTTTGGATTAAGTCTTGTGAAGCATTTTTAGAGGAAAAAGTCGCAGATTCGCAGTTTTTTATTGTAATAAATCTGGTTCGCTGAGATGTTTATGGTGAAAATATCGAACAGAGAGATTTGGATTTCGTTCCATCTCTAATGACGATAAATGTACCAAATGAACCGGTCAAAGCCTTTCAGAGTCTTGTTATTCTGTAGAATATCGTAATATCGTGAGTTTTCCCACCATATCACAGTAAATATGGTACGGTGAGGTTCAGACCGTGACGATATCGTAAAACTGAGATATGGTTACAGCCCTAATTCATATATGTTCTATAATGTGATTTTTGGGATTTTCTTTTCTTTTCTCTCTCTCAATGTTAAAATAAACTGACTGAAACCTACAAAATCATCTAAGGATCAAGTCCTTATCTCCTCCACTGTAGATTTGTTTAGTGTCTCCGTGGAAAAAAGCAGGTGACGGAAAAGTTGCGCAATGCTCTTTTAACATGGGATTATTTTTAGACCTGGTTTGAGAAAAGGAAATGACAACGTTTAGAAATGTCACTCACACAAAAATGTTCCCTCCCATTCATTTTAATGAGGCAGGACTAAACCAGGTCTAAACCAGGTCTAAACCAGGCCTAAACCAGGACTAAACCAGGTCTAAACCAGGTCTAAACCAGGGCTAAATCAGGGCTAAACCAGGGCTAAACCAGGTCTAAACCAGGGCTAAACCAGGGCTAAACCAGGGCTAAACCAGGACTGAACCAGGACTAAACCAGGTCTAAACCAGGGCTAAACCAGGGCTAAACCAGGACTAAACCAGGACTAAACCAGGTCTAAACCAGGGCTAAACCAGGACTAAACCAGGACTAAACCAGGACTAAACCAGGGCTGAACCAGGGCTGAACCAGGGCTGAACCAGGGCTAAACCAGGGCTGAACCAGGACTAAACCAGGGCTAAACCAGGACTAAACCAGGTCTAAACCAGGTCTAAACCAGGGCTAAACCAGGACTAAACCAGGGCTAAACCAGGGCTAAACCAGGGCTAAAACAGAACTGAACCAGGGCTAAACCAGGACTAAACCAGGACTGAACCAGGGCTAAACCAGGGCTAAACCAGGTCTAAACCAGGGCTAAACCAGGGCTAAACCAGGTCTAAACCAGGACTGAACCAGGGCTAAACCAGGGCTAAACCAGGTCTAAACCAGGACTGAACCAGGGCTAAACCAGGGCTAAACCAGGGCTAAACCAGGGCTAAACCAGGGCTAAACCAGAGCTAAATCCGGACTAAACCGGGACTAAACCGGGACTGAACCGGGACTGAACCGGGGCTAAACCGGAACTAAACCGGGACTGAACCAGGACTAAACCAGGACTGAACCAGGACTAAACCAGGTCTAAACCAGGACTAAACCAGGACTAAACCAGGGCTAAACCAGGGCTAAACCAGGACTAAACCAGGACTGAACCAGGACTAAACCAGGACTGAACCAGGACTAAACCAGGGCTAAACCAGAGCTAAATCCGGACTAAACCGGGACTAAACCGGGACTGAACCGGGACTGAACCGGGGCTAAACCGGAACTAAACCGGGACTGAACCAGGACTAAACCAGGACTGAACCAGGACTAAACCAGGACTAAACCAGGACTAAACCAGGGCTAAACCAGGGCTAAACCAGGACTAAACCAGGACTGAACCAGGACTAAACCAGGACTGAACCAGGACTAAACCAGGGCTGAACCAGGATTAAACCAGGGCTGAACCAGGACTAAACCAGGACTAAACCAGGTCTAAACCAGGACTAAACCAGGTCTAAACCAGGGCTAAACCAGGGCTAAACCAGGACTAAACCAGGACTAAACCAGGTCTAAACCAGGTCTAAACCAGGACTAAACCAGGACTGAACCAGGACTGAACCAGGACTGAACCAGGGCTAAACCAGGGCTAAACCAGGTCTAAACCAGGCCTAAACCAGGACTAAACCAGGTCTAAACCAGGTCTAAACCAGGGCTAAACCAGGGCTAAACCAGGTCTAAACCAGGTCTAAACCAGGTCTAAACCAGGGCTAAACCAGGGCTAAACCAGGACTGAACCAGGACTAAACCAGGTCTAAACCAGGGCTAAACCAGGGCTAAACCAGGACTAAACCAGGACTAAACCAGGTCTAAACCAGGACTAAACCAGGGCTGAACCAGGGCTGAACCAGGGCTGAACCAGGGCTAAACCAGGGCTGAACCAGGACTAAACCAGGGCTAAACCAGGACTAAACCAGGACTAAACCAGGGCTAAACCAGGGCTAAACCAGGTCTAAACCAGGACTGAACCAGGGCTAAACCAGGGCTAAACCAGGGCTAAACCAGGGCTAAACCAGAGCTAAATCCGGACTAAACCGGGACTAAACCGGGACTGAACCGGGACTGAACCGGGGCTAAACCGGAACTAAACCGGGACTGAACCAGGACTAAACCAGGACTGAACCAGGACTAAACCAGGTCTAAACCAGGACTAAACCAGGACTAAACCAGGGCTAAACCAGGGCTAAACCAGGACTAAACCAGGACTGAACCAGGACTAAACCAGGACTGAACCAGGACTAAACCAGGGCTAAACCAGAGCTAAATCCGGACTAAACCGGGACTAAACCGGGACTGAACCAGGACTAAACCAGGGCTAAACCAGGACTAAACCAGGACTGAACCAGGACTAAACCAGGACTGAACCAGGACTAAACCAGGACTAAACCAGGACTAAACCAGGACTAAACCAGGGCTAAACCAGGGCTAAACCAGGACTAAACCAGGACTGAACCAGGACTAAACCAGGACTGAACCAGGACTAAACCAGGGCTGAACCAGGATTAAACCAGGGCTGAACCAGGACTAAACCAGGACTAAACCAGGTCTAAACCAGGACTAAACCAGGTCTAAACCAGGGCTAAACCAGGGCTAAACCAGGACTAAACCAGGACTAAACCAGGTCTAAACCAGGGCTAAACCAGGACTAAACCAGGACTGAACCAGGACTGAACCAGGACTGAACCAGGGCTAAACCAGGGCTAAACCAGGGCTAAACCAGGACTGAACCAGGACTGAACCAGGACTAAACCAGGTCTAAACCAGGGCTAAACCAGGACTAAACCAGGTCTAAACCAGGGCTAAACCAGGACTAAACCAGGACTAAACCAGGACTGAACCAGGACTGAACCAGGACTGAACCAGGACTGAACCAGGACTGAACCAGGACTAAACCAGGTCTAAACCAGGGCTAAACCAGGACTAAACCAGGACTAAACCAGGACTAAACCAGGTCTAAACCAGGTCTAAACCAGGACTAAACCAGGACTAAACCAGGGCTAAACCAGGGCTAAACCAGGTCTAAACCAGGACTAAACCAGGGCTAAACCAGGACTAAACCAGGTCTAAACCAGGGCTAAACCAGGACTAAACCAGGACTAAACCAGGTCTAAACCAGGTCTAAACATATAAACTATATTTGTACATTCATTGAAATTGGTCATTTCCTTGTTCCGAAAACAGGTCTAAAAATAACTCGATATTTGTTTAGTGGAGCAGCTGATGCAAAGTGCGGCTAAACAACTGAGTTTTTTACAATAGCTCTGACGTCATGGAGACTCGGGCAGGACCAGGGCCGACAGGGGCACTGACAGGGGCACTGACAGGAGCACTGACAGGGGCAGGGCACAGGCAAATCCGACAGGTGCAGTGCAGTTTCAGGGTATAAGGTCATAAAAGACACTGTGATTATGACTAGATTAGAGTAGACAGGTTTTAGACAGAAAAAAAAGATATTTTGTTCACTTAAATAATAAATAACCTTTGCACTCTGCTCACTGATCATTAAAAAGACATTTCTTAATAAAAATAACAAATATAACCTGGTTTATAAAGAAAATAAACACAATATATCAGGGCTGCACTCTTAATGGATCTATACAATATCAAATTTTTAAACTGTCACAATTATCAAAATGCAAAAGGTCCTAACTACTTAGATAATGTCTGGTTTAGTCCTGGTTTAGTCCTGATTTAGTCCTGGTTTAGTCCTGGTTTAGTCCTGGTTTAGTCCTGGATAAGACTTGAATTAGACTTGGATTAGACCTGGTTTGGTTCTGGTTCTGGTCCTTCAGTCCTGGTATTTTCAACCTCTCCTCGGGTTAGGGTTTGGTCCTGTTTTGGGCTTTGTCCAGTTCTGGTTTAGTCTTGGTTTAGTCCTGGTCTAGTCCCAGTTTAGTCCTGCTTCAGTCCTGCTCCTGTCTTGGTTTAGTCCTGCTTCAGTCCTGCTTCAGTCCTTTGTAGAGCTGTGACAGACGAATATGTTTAAAACGTGACCTGAATCCTCATTTAAACTTAATTTGCATTCGTATTTTTCTCATTTATTTGGGTCTAAACCGTGTCGTCGCAGGAGTGTTTTTCTCGTTTATTTGGGTCTAAACCGTGTCGTCGCAGGAGTGTTTTTCTCGTTTATTTGGGTCTAAACCGTGTAAATCGCAGGAGTGTTTTTCGTTTATTTGGGTCTAAACCGTGTAAATCGCAGGAGTGTTTTTCTCGTTTATTTGGGTCTAAACCGTGTCGTCGCAGGAGTGTTTCTCTCGTTTATTTGGGTCTAAACCGTGTCGTCGCAGGAGTGTTTTTCTCGTTTATTTGGGTCTAAACCGTGTCGTCGCAGGAGTGTTTTTCTCGTTTATTTGGGTCTAAACCGTGTCGTCGCAGGAGTGTTTTTCTCGTTTATTTGGGTCTAAACCGTGTCGTCGCAGGAGTGTTTTTCTCGTTTATTTGGGTCTAAACCGTGTCGTCGCAGGAGTGTTTTTCTCGTTTATTTGGGTCTAAACCGTGTATACGCAGGGGGGGTTTTATCGTTTATTTGTGTCTAAACCGTGTAAATGCAGGAGTGTTTTTCTCATTTATTTGGGTCTAAACCGTGTCGTCGCAGGAGTGTTTTTCTCATTTATTTGGGTCTAAACCGTGTCGTCGCAGGAGTGTTTTTCTCGTTTATTTGGGTCTAAACCGTGTCGTCGCAGGAGTGTTTTTCTCGTTTATTTGGGTCTAAACCGTGTCGTCGCAGGAGTGTTTTTCTCGTTTATTTGGGTCTAAACCGTGTAAAAGCAGGAGTGTTTTTCTCGTTTATTTGGGTCTAAACCGTATTAAATGCCGCAGGAGTGTTTTTCTCTTTTATTTGGGTCTAAACCGTCTCGTCGCAGGAGTGTTTTTCTCGTTTATTTGGGTCTAAACCGTGTCGTCGCAGGAGTGTTTTTCTCCTTTATTTGGGTCTAAACCGTGTCGTCGCAGGAGTGTTTTTCTCGTTTATTTGGGTCTAAACCGTGTCGTCGCAGGAGTGTTTTTCTCATTTATTTGGGTCTAAACCGTCTCGTCGCAGGAGTGTTTTTCTCGTTTATTTGGGTCTAAACCGTGTCGTCGCAGGAGTGTTTTTCTCGTTTATTTGTGTCTAAACCGTGTAAATGCAGGAGTGTTTTTCTCGTTTATTTGGGTCTATACCGTGTCGTCGCATGAGTGTTTTTCTCGTTTATTTGGGTCTAAACCGTGTCGTCGCAGGAGTGTTTCTCTCGTTTATTTGGGTCTAAACCGTGTCGTCGCAGGAGTGTTTTTCTCGTTTATTTGGGTCTAAACCGTGTAAATAGGAGTGTTTTTCTCGTTTATTTGGGTCTAAACCGTCTCGTCGCAGGAGTGTTTTTCTCGTTTATTTGGGTCTAAACCGTGTCGTCGCAGGAGTGTTTTTCTCGTTTATTTGGGTCTAATCCGTGTCGGCGCAGGAGTGTTTTTCTATTTTATTTTTGTCTAAACCGTGTCGTCGCAGGAGTGTTTTTGTCGTTTATTTGGGTCTAAACCGTGTATTAAATCGCAGGAGTGTTTTTCTCATTTATTTGGGTCTAAACCGTGTAAATCGAAGGAGTGTTTTTCTCATTTATTTGGGTCTAAACCGTGTCGTCGCAGGAGTGTTTTTCTCGTTTATTTGGGTCTAAACCGTGTCGCCGCAGGAGTGTTTTTCTCGTTTATTTGGGTCTAAACCGTGTCGTCGCAGGAGTGTTTTTCTCGTTTATTTGGGTCTAAACCGTGTCGTCGCAGGAGTGTTTTTCTCGTTTATTTGGGTCTAAACCGTGTCGTCGCAGGAGTGTTTTTCTCGTTTATTTGGGTCTAAACCGTCTCGTCGCAGGAGTGTTTTTCTCGTTTATTTGGGTCTAAACCGTGTCGTCGCAGGAGTGTTTTTCTCCTTTATTTGGGTCTAAACGGTGTCGTCGCAGGAGTGTTTTTCTCGTTTATTTGGGTCTAAACCGTGTAAATCGCAGGAGTGTTTTTCGTTTATTTGGGTCTAAACCGTGTGTCGTCGCAGGAGTGTTTCTCTCGTTTATTTGGGTCTAAACCGTGTAAATCGCAGGAGTGTTTTTCTCGTTTATTTGGGTCTAAACCGTCTCGTCGCAGGAGTGTTTTTCTCGTTTATTTGGGTCTAAACCGTCTCTACGCAGGAGTGAGTTTATCGAATATTTGGGTCTAAACCGTGTCGTCGCAGGAGTGTTTTTCTCGATTATTGGGGTCTAAACAGTGTCGACGCATGAGTGTCATTCGCGTTTATTTGGGTCTAAACCGTGTCGTCGCAGGAGTGTTTTTCTCATTTATTTGGGTCTAAACCGTGTCGTCGCAGGAGTGTTTTTCTCGTTTATTTGGGTCTAAACCCTGTAAATCGCCGCAGGAGTGTTTTTCGTTTATTTGGGTCTAAACCCTGTAAATCGCAGGAGTGTTTCTCTCGTTTATTTGGGTCTAAACCGTGTCGTCGCAGGAGTGTTTTTCGTTTATTTGGGTCTAAACCGTGTCGTCGCAGGAGTGTTTTTCTCGTTTATTTGGGTCTAAAACGTGTCGCCGCAGGAGTGTTTTTCTCGTTTATTTGGGTCTAAACCGTGTCGTCGCAGGAGTGTTTTTCTCGTTTATTTGGGTCTAAACCGTGTCGTCGCAGGAGTGTTTTTCTCGTTTATTTGGGTCTAAACCGTGTCGCCGCAGGAGTGTTTCTCTCGTTTATTTGGGTCTAAACCGTGTCGTCGCAGGAGTGTTTTTCTCGTTTATTTGGGTCTAAACCGTCTCGTCGCAGGAGTGTTTTTCTCGTTTATTTGGGTCTAAACCGTGTAAATACTTGAGTGTTTTCTCGTTTATTTGGGTCTAAACCGTGTCGTCGCAGGAGTGTTTTTCTCGTTTATTTGGGTCTAAACCGTATTAAAGCAGGAGTGTTTTTCTCGTTTATTTGGGTCTAAACCGTGTAAATGCCGCAGGAGTGTTTTCTCGTTTATTTGGGTCTAAACCGTGTCGCCGCAGGAGTGTTTTTCTCGTTTATTTGGGTCTAAACCGTGTCGTCGCAGGAGTGTTTCTCTCGTTTATTTGGGTCTAAACCGTGTCGCCGCAGGAGTGTTTTTCTCGCTTATTTGGGTCTAAACCCTGTCGCCGCAGGAGTGTTTTTCTCGTTTATTTGGGTCTAAACCCTGTCGCCGCAGGAGTGTTTTTCTCGTTTATTTGGGTCTAAACCGTGTCGCCGCAGGAGTGTTTCTCTCGTTTATTTGGGTCTAAACCGTGTCGCCGCAGGAGTGTTTTTCTCGCTTATTTGGGTCTAAACCGTGTCGCCGCAGGAGTGTTTTTCTCGTTTATTTGGGTCTAAACTGTGTCGTCGCAGGAGTGTTTTTCGTTTATTTGGGTCTAAACCGTGGTCGCCGCAGGAGTGTTTTTCTCGTTTATTTGGGTCTAAACCGTGTCGTCGCAGGAGTGTTTTTCTCGATAAGTTGGGTCAAAACCTTGTAGAACCAGTAGAGTTTATCTAATGTATTTGGGTCTAAACCGTGTAGTCGCAGGAGGGTTTGTCTCGTTTATTTGGGTCTAAACCGTGTCGTCGCAGGAGTGTTTTTCTCGTTTATTTGGGTCTAAACCGTGTCGTCGCAGGAGATGTTTTGTCGTTGATTTGGGTCTAAACAGTGTCGGCGCTGGATTGTATTTGTCGTTTATTTGGGTCTAAACCGTGTCGTCGCAGGAGTGTTTTTCTCGTTTATTTGGGTCTAAACCGTGTCGTCGCAGGAGTGTTTTTCTCGGTTATTTGGGTCTAAACCGTGTCGCCGCAGGAGTGTTTTTCGTTTATTTGGGTCTAAACCGTGTCGCCGCAGGAGTGTTTTCTCGTTTATTTGGGTCTAAACCGTGTAAATCGCAGGAGTGTTCTCTCTCGTTTATTTGGGTCTAAACCGTGTCGTCGCAGGAGTGTTTTTCTCGTTTATTTGGGTCTAAACCGTGTCGTCGCAGGAGTGTTTTTCTCGTTTATTTGGGTCTAAACCGTGTCGTCGCAGGAGTGTTTTTCTCGTTTATTTGGGTCTAAACCGTGTCGTCGCAGGAGTGTTTTTCTCGTTTATTTGGGTCTAAACCGTGTAAATGCAGGAGTGTTTTCTCGTTTATTTGGGTCTAAACCGTGTCAAATGCAGGAGTGTTTTTCTCGTTTATTTGGGTCTAAACCGTGTCGCCGCAGGAGTGTTTTTCTCGTTTATTTGGGTCTAAACCGTGTCGTCGCAGGAGTGTTTTTCTCGTTTATTTGGGTCTAAACCGTGTCGCCGCAGGAGTGTTTTTCTCGTTTATTTGGGTCTAAACCGTGTCGTCGCAGGAGTGTTTTCTCGTTTATTTGGGTCTAAACCGTGTCGTCAGGGAGTGTTTTTCTCATTTATTTGGGTCTAAACCGTGTAAATCGCAGGAGTGTTTCTCTCGTTTATTTGGGTCTAAACCGTGTCGCAGGAGTGTTTTTCTCGTTTATTTGGGTCTAAACCGTGTCGTCAGGAGTGTTTTTCTCGTTTATTTGGGTCTAAACCGTGTCGTCGCAGGAGTGTTTTCTCGTTTATTTGGGTCTAAACCGTGTCGTCGCAGGAGTGTTTTCTCGTTTATTTGGGTCTAAACCGTGTCGCCGCAGGAGTGTTTTTCTCCTTTATTTGGGTCTAAACCGTGTCGTCGCAGGAGTGTTTTTCTCGTTTATTTGGGTCTAAACCGTGTCGCCGCAGGAGTGTTTTTCGTTTATTTGGGTCTAAACCGTGTCGCCGCAGGAGTGTTTTTCTCGTTTATTTGGGTCTAAACCGTGTCGTCGCAGGAGTGTTTTTCTCGTTTATTTGGGTCTAAACCGTGTCGTCGCAGGAGTGTTTTTCTCATTTATTTGGGTCTAAACCGTGTCGTCGCAGGAGTGTTTTTCTCGTTTATTTGGGTCTAAACCGTGTCGTCGCAGGAGTGTTATCTCGTTTATTTGGGTCTAAACCGTGTCGTCGCAGGAGTGTTTTTCTCGTTTATTTGGGTCTAAACCGTGTCGTCGCAGGAGTGTTTTTCGTTTATTTGGGTCTAAACCCTGTCGCCGCAGGAGTGTTTCTCTCGTTTATTTGGGTCTAAACCGTGTCGCCGCAGGAGTGTTTTTCTCGTTTATTTGTGTCTAAACCGTCCAGGAGTGTTTTTCTCGTTTATTTGGGTCTAAACCGTGTCGTCGCAGGAGTGTTTTTCTCGTTTATTTGGGTCTAAACCGTGTCGTCGCAGGAGTGTTTCTCTCGTTTATTTGGGTCTAAACCGTGTCGTCGCAGGAGTGTTTTTCTCGTTTATTTGGGTCTAAACCGTGTCGTCGCAGGAGTGTTTCTCTCGTTTATTTGGGTCTAAACCATGTCGTCGCAGGAGTGTTTTTCTCGTTTATTTGGGTCTAAACCGTGTCGTCGCAGGAGTGTTTTTCGTTTATTTGGGTCTAAACCGTGTCGCCGCAGGAGTGTTTCTCGTTTATTTGGGTCTAAACCGTGTCGTCGCAGGAGTGTTTTTCTCGTTTAGTTGGGTCTAAACCGTGTCGGCGCAGGAGTGTTTTTCTCGTTTATTTGGGTCTAAACCGTGGCGTCGCTGGAGTGTGTTTCTCGGGTTTTTGGGTCGAAACCGTGTCGTCGCAGGAGTGTTTCTCGTTTATTTGGGTCTAAACCGTGTCGCCGCAGGAGTGTTTTTCTCGTTTATTTGGGTCTAAACCGTGTCGTCGCAGGAGTGTTTTTCTCGTTTATTTGGGTCTAAACCGTGTCGCCGCAGGAGTGTTTTTCTCGTTTATTTGGGTCTAAACCGTGTCGCCGCAGGAGTGTTTTTCTCGTTTATTTGGGTCTAAACCGTGTCGTCGCAGGAGTGTTTTTCTCGTTTATTTGGGTCTAAACCGTGTCGTCGCAGGAGTGTTTTTCTCGTTTATTTGGGTCTAAACCGTGTCGTCGCAGGAGTGTTTTTCTCGTTTATTTGGGTCTAAACCGTGTCGTCGCAGGAGTGTTTCTCTCGTTTATTTGGGTCTAAACCATGTCGTCGCAGGAGTGTTTTTCTCGTTTATTTGGGTCTAAACCGTGTCGTCGCAGGAGTGTTTTTCTCGTTTATTTGGGTCTAAACCGTGTCGTCGCAGGAGTGTTTTTCTCGTTTATTTGGGTCTAAACCGTGTCGTCGCAGGAGTGTGTATCGTTTATTTGGGTCTAAACCGTGTCGCCGCAGGAGTGTTTCTCTCGCTTATTTGGGTCTAAACCGTTTCGTCGCAGGAGTGATTTTCTCTTTTATTTGGGTCTAAACCGTGTCGTCGCAGGAGTGTTTTTCTCGTTTATTTGGGTCTAAACCGTGTCGTCGCAGGAGTGTTTCTCTCGTTTATTTGGGTCTAAACCATGTCGTCGCAGGAGTGTTTTTCTCGTTTATTTGGGTCTAAACCGTGTCGTCGCAGGAGTGTTTTTCTCGTTTATTTGGATCTAAACCGTGTCGTCGCGGGAGTGTTTTTCTCGTTTATTTGGGTCTAAACCGTGTCGTCGCAGGAGTGTTTTTCTCGTTTATTTGGGTCTAAACCGTGTCGTCGCAGGAGTGTTTTTCTCATTTATTTGGGTCTAAACCGTGTCGTCGCAGGAGTGTTTTTCTCGTTTATTTGGGTCTAAACCGTGTCGCCGCAGGAGTGTTTTTCTCGGGTATTTGGGTCTAAACCGTGTCGTCGCAGGAGTGTTTTTCTCGTTTATTTCGGTCTAAACCGTGTCGCCGCAGGAGCGTTTTTCTCGCTTATTTGGGTCTAAACCGTCGTCGCAGGAGTGTTTTTCTCGTTTATTTGGGTCTAAACCGTGTCGTCGCAGGAGTGTTTTTCTCGCTTATTTGGGTCTAAACCCTGTCGCCGCAGGAGTGTTTTTCTCGCTTATTTGGCTCTAAACCGTGTCGTCGCAGGAGTGATTCTCTCCATTATTTGGGTCTAAACCGTGTCGTCGCAGGAGTGTTTTTCTCGCTTATTTGGGTCTAAACCGTCTCGTCACAGGAGTGTTTTTCGTTTATTTGGGTCTAAACCGTGTCGTCGCAGGAGTGTTTTTCTCGTTTATTTGGGTCTAAACCCTGTCGTCGCAGGAGTGTTTTTCTCGTTTATTTGGGTCTAAACCGTGTCGTCGCAGGAGTGTTTCTCTCGTTTATTTGGGTCTAAACCGTGTCGTCGCAGGAGTGTTTTTCTCGTTTATTTGGGTCTAAACCGTGTCGTCGCAGGAGTGTTTTTCTCGTTTATTTGGGTCTAAACCGTGTCGTCGCAGGAGTGTTTTTCTCGTTTATTTGGGTCTAAACAGTGTCGACGCAGGAGTGTTTTTCTCGGGTAGTTGGGTCTAGGCCGGGTCGGCGCAGGAGTGTTTTTCTCGTTTATTTGGGTCTAAACCGTGTAAATGCAGGAGTGTTTTCTCGTTTATTTGGGTCTAAACCGTGTCGCAGGAGTGTTTTTCTCGTTTATTTGGGTCTAAACCGTGTCGTCGCAGGAGTGTTTTTCTCGTTTATTTGGGTCTAAACCGTCTCGTCGCAGGAGTGTTTTTCTCGTTTATTTGGGTCTAAACCGTGTCGTCGCAGGAGTGTTTTTCTCGTTTATTTGGGTCTAAACCGTGTCGTCGCAGGAGTGTTTTTCTCGTTTATTTGGGTCTAAACCGTGTCGTCGCAGGAGTGTTTTTCTCGTTTATTTGGGTCTAAACCGTGTAAATGCAGGAGTGTTTTTCGTTTATTTGGGTCTAAACCGTGTCGTCGCAGGAGTGTTTTTCTCGTTTATTTGGGTCTAAACCGTGTCGTCGCAGGAGTGTTTTTCGTTTATTTGGGTCTAAACGGTGTCGCCGCAGGAGTGTTTTTCTCGTTTATTTGGGTCTAAACCGTGTCGTCGCAGGAGTGTTTTTCTCGTTTATTTGGGTCTAAACCGTGTCGTCGCAGGAGTGTTTCTCTCGTTTATTTGGGTCTAAACCGTGTCGTCGCAGGAGTGTTTTTCTCGTTTATTTGGATCTAAACCGTGTCGTCGCGGGAGTGTTTTTCTCGTTTATTTGGGTCTAAACCGTGTCGCCGCAGGAGTGTTTTTCGTTTATTTGGGTCTAAACCGTGTCGCCGCAGGAGTGTTTTTCGTTTATTTGGGTCTAAACCGTGTCGTCGCAGGAGTGTTTTTCTCGTTTATTTGGGTCTAAACCGTGTCGTCGCAGGAGTGTTTTTCTCGTTTATTTGGGTGTAAAAACTGTCGTCGGAGGAGTGTTTTTCTCGCTTATTTGGGTCTAAACCGTCGTCGCAGGAGTGTTTTTCTCGTTTATTTGGGTCTAAACCGTGTCGCCGCAGGAGTGTTTTTCTCATTTATTTGGGTCTAAACCGTGTCGTCGCAGGAGTGTATTTCTCATTTATTTGGGTCTAAACCGTGTCGTCGCAGGAGTGTTTTTCTCATTTATTTGGGTCTAAACCGTGTCGTCGCAGGGAGTGTTTTTCTCGTTTTTTTGTTTATAAACCGTGTCGTCGCAGGAGTGTTTTCTCATTTATTTGGGTCTAAACCGTGTCGTCGCAGGAGTGTTTTTCGTTTATTTGGGTCTAAACCGTCTAAATGCAGGAGTGTTTTTCTCGTTTATTTGGGTCTAAACCGTGTCGTCGCAGGAGTGTTTCTCTCGTTTATTTGGGTCTAAACGGTGTAAATGCAGGAGTGTTTTTCTCGTTTATTTGGGTCTAAACCGTGTCGTCGCAGGAGTGTTTTTCTCGTTTATTTGGGTCTAAACCCTGTCGAAGCAGGAGTGTTATTATCGTGTATTAGTGTCTAAACCGTGTCTACGCAGGAGTGTGTTTCTCGTGGATTTGGGTCTGAACCGTGTCGTCGCAGGAGTGTTTTTCGTTTATTTGGGTCTAAACCGTGTCGCCGCAGGAGTGTTTTTCGTTTATTTGTGCCTAAACCGTGTCGTCGCAGTTGTGTTTTCCTCGTTTATTTGGGTCTAAACCGTGTCGTCGCAGGAGTGTTTTTCTCGTTTATTTGGGTCTAAACCGTGTCGTCGCAGGAGTGTTTCTCTCGTTTATTTGGGTCTAAACCCTGTCGTCGCAGGAGTGTTTTTCTCGTTTATTTGGGTCTAAACCGTGTCGTCGCAGGAGTGTTTTTCTCGTTTATTTGGGTCTAAACCGTGTCGTCGCAGGAGTGTTTTTCTCGTTTATTTGGGTCTAAACCGTGTCGTCGCAGGAGTGTTTCTCTCGTTTATTTGGGTCTAAACCCTGTCGACGCAGGAGAGTTTATCTCGTTTATTTGGGTCTAAACCGTGTCGTCGCAGGAGTGTTTCTCTCGTTTATTTGGGTCTAAACCGTGTTGTCGCATGAGTGTTTTTCTCGTTTATTTGGGTCTAAACCGTGTCGTCGCAGGAGTGTTTTTCTCGTTTATTTGGGTCTAAACCGTGTCGTCGCAGGAGTGTTTCTCTCGTTTATTTGGGTCTAAACCGTGTCGTCGCAGGAGTGTTTTTCTCGTTTATTTGGGTCTAAACCGTGTCGTCGCAGGAGTGTTTTTCTCGTTTATTTGGGTCTAAACCGTGTCGTCGCAGGAGTGTTTTTCTCGTTTATTTGGGTCTAAACCGTGTCGTCGCAGGAGTGTTTTTCTCGTTTATTTGGGTCTAAACCGTGTCGTCGCAGGAGTGTTTTTCTCGTTTATTTGGGTCTAAACCGTGTCGTCGCAGGAGTGTTTTTCTCGTTTGTTTGGGTCTAAACCGTGTCGTCGCAGGAGTGTTTTTCTCGTTTATTTGGGTCTAAACCGTGTCGTCGCAGGAGTGTTTTTCTCATTTATTTGGGTCTAAACCGTGTCGTCGCAGGAGTGTTTTTCTCATTTATTTGGGTCTAAACCGTGTCGTCGCAGGAGTGTTTTTCTCGTTTATTTGGGTCTAAACCGTCTCGTCACAGGAGTGTTTTTCCCGTTTAAATGGGTCTAAACCGTGTCGCCGCAGGAGTGATTTTCTCGTTTATTGGTGTCTACACCGTGTCTCCGCAGGAGTGTTTTTCTCGTTTATTTGGGTCTAAACCGTGTCGTCGCAGGAGTGTTTTTCTCGTTTATTTGGGTCTAAACCGTGTCGGCGCAGGAGTGTTTTTCTCGTTTGTTTGGGTCTAAACCGTGTCGTCGCAGGAGTGTTTTTCGTTTATTTGGGTCTAAACCGTGTCGCCGCAGGAGTGTTTTTCTCGTTTATTTGGGTCTAAACCGTGTAAATCGCAGGAGTGTTTTTCTCGTTTATTTGGGTCTAAACCGTCGCCGCAGGAGTGTTTTTCTCGTTTATTTGGGTCTAAACCGTGTCGCCGCAGGATCGTTTGATTCGTTTATTTGGGTCTAAACCGTGTCGTCGCAGGAGTGTTTTTCTCGTTTATTTGGGTCTAAACCGTGTCGTCGCAGGAGTGTTTTTCTCGTTTATTTGGGTCTAAACCGTGTCGTCGCAGGAGTGTTTTTCTCGTTTATTTGGGTCTAAACCGTGTCGTCGCAGGAGTGTTTTTCTCGTTTATTTGGGTCTAAACCGTGTCGCCGCAGGAGTGTTTTTCTCGTTTATTTGGGTCTAAACCGTGTAAATGCAGGAGTGTTTTTCGTTTATTTGGGTCTAAACCGTGTCGTCGCAGGAGTGTTTTTCTCGTTTATTTGGGTCTAAACCGTGTCGTCGCAGGAGTGTTTTTCTCGTTTATTTGGGTCTAAACCGTGTCGGCGCAGGAGTGTTTTTCTCGGTTATTTGGGTCTAAACCGTGTCGGCGCAGGAGTGGGTTTCTCTTTTAGTTGGGTCTAAACCCTGTAAATGCAGGAGTGTCTGTCTCGCTTATTTGGGTCTAAACCGTGTCGTCGCAGGAGTGTTTTTCTCGTTTATTTGGGTCTAAACCGTGTCGTCGCAGGAGTGTTTTTCTCGTTTATTTGGGTCTAAACCGTGTCGTCGCAGGAGTGTTTTTCTCGTTTATTTGGGTCTAAACCGTGTCGTCGCAGGAGTGTTTCTCTCGTTTATTTGGGTCTAAACCGTGTCGTCGCAGGAGTGTTTTTCTCGTTTATTTGGGTCTAAACCGTGTCGTCGCAGGAGTGTTTTTCTCTTTTATTTGGGTCTAAACCGTGTCGTCGCAGGAGTGTTTTTCTCGTTTATTTGGGTCTAAACCGTGTCGTCGCAGGAGTGTTTTTCTTGTTTATTTGGGTCTAAACCGTGTCGTCACAGGAGTGTTTTTCTCATTTATTTGGGTCTAAACCGTGTCGTCGCAGGAGTGTTTTTCTCGTTTATTTGGGTCTAAACCGTGTCGTCGCAGGAGTGTTTTTCTCGTTTATTTGGGTCTAAACCGTGTCGTCGCAGGGGTGTTTGTCTCGTGGTTTTGGGTCTAAACCGTGTCGTCGCAGGAGTGTTTTTCTCGCTTATTTGGGTCTAAACCGTGTCGTCGCAGGAGTGTTTTTCTCGTTTATTTGGGTCTAAACCGTGTCGTCGCAGGAGTGTTTTTCTCGTTTATTTGGGTCTAAACCGTGTCGTCGCAGGAGTGTTTTTCTCGTTTATTTGGGTCTAAACCGTGTCGTCGCAGGAGTGTTTTTCTCGTTTATTTGGGTCTAAACCGTGTCGTCGCAGGAGTGTTTTTCTCGTTTATTTGGGTCTAAACCGTGTCGTCGCAGGAGTGTTTTTCTCGTTTATTTGGGTCTAAACCGTGTCGTCGCAGGAGTGTTTGCGTTGTTGGTGAGATGAGGAGAGTTTGTGGTTGTGGTTCAGATGCAGCTGACTCACGGGTTTATGTTTCACCGGGAAACATGCAAATGACGTGTTTGTAACCATTGACCGAGCTCAGGGCCGCGGTGTTTGCTCAGGTAAAGTGTCCGGGCTGCTCCTGTGGCTGACCCTGTGGCTGCTCCTGTGGCTGACCCTCCACCCCCCGCCGGACCCACACACATGCGAAGGGAGGAACAGCAGAGGTGGAAACGTCACCGAGTAAATGTCAATGTGGCTTCCTGTTTTTGGTCATAATGTCACTGTGTTTCAAAATAAAACTGAACCAGGACTGAACCAGGACTAAAAGAGGACTAAAAGAGGACTAAACCAGGACTAATCCAGGGCTAAACCAAGGCTGAACCAGGACTGAACCAGGGCTGAACCAGGACTGAACCACGAGTGAAACAGGAATGAACCAGGGCTAAATCAGGTCTAAACCAGGTCTAAACACAAGCTAAACCAGGGCTAAATCAGGTCAAAAACCAGGACTGAATCACGATTAAACCAGATCTAAACCAGGGCTGTAAACCAAGATTAAAGCAAGACAAAACCTGGACAAAACCTGGACAAAACCAAGACTGTACCAGGGCTAAATCAGGTCTAAACCAGGACTAAAAGAGGACTAAAACCAGGACTAATCCAGGGCTAAACCAGGACTAAATCAGGAACAAACCAGGACAGAATCAGGGCTAAATCAAGTCTAAACCAGGACTAAACCAGGATTAAAATAGGACTAAACCAGGTCTAAACCAGGCCTAAACCAGGTCTAAACCAGGTCTAAACCAGGTCTAAACCGGGTCTAAACCAGGCTTAAACCAGGTCTAAACCAGGTCTAAACCAGGTCTAAACCGGGTCTAAACCGGGCTTAAACCAGGTCAAAACCTGGACTAAACCTAGACTAAACAAGGGCTGTAAACCAAGATTAAAGCAAGACAAAACCAGGACTAAACCCTGAATAAACCAGGACTAAAAGAGGACTAAACCAGGGGCTAAACTAGGACTAAATCAAGGATAAACAAGGACTATAAACCGGGACGAAACCAGGTCTAAACCAGGCTTAAACCACGCCGAAACCAGGACTAAACCAGGACTAAACCTGGACCAAACAAGGGCTATAAACGAGGAGTAAAAGTCAGGAGTAAATCAGGGATAAAAAAGCGCTAAACCAGGTCTAAACCAGGTCTAAACCAGGACTAAACCAGGTCTGCACCAGGTCTAAACAGCTGCAGATGTTTCTGTAATAAAGACGTCCCTTTAAAATGCTGTGTTTTCAGTCCAGTCGTGGTATATCCAGGTGAATGTTTAATGATTGTGTAAGAAACTAAGAGGACTTTTACCTCTGGCGACAAGTCAGAGCAGGAACACAACTCTATACACCAGTTTATAATGTTAAAAACACTGAAATGCAGATAAATAATGAGTAAATCCTCTGCTCCTCCGTCACTGCATCCATAAACCTGCTCTTTGCTCTTCCTCTTGGCGTCTGTAGCTCCAATCCCAGCCTCCTCTGCACATCCCATTTACAGTTTACAGACTTTACTTCCTGCTTTGTTCCTTGACGCTCGTCCTTCTGGGAATCCTGCTCCTGTCGACACCCAAACCCTTTTTCCCTGCAGTCACATGACCATTTCAGGCCATTTCTATAAAGGCAGGAAGTGTCTTGCTCACGGACATAACAAAAGTGCAGGCAGGAGAGGGGAGGGTGGTGAAAAGTGTCGTGAAACAGACGCAAATCGATATTAAAACTAGTGTTGAATCCTCGTAGGTCCTCGTTTTTCGGAAGTATCGGTACTAAAAAGTCCCACTGACAAGACAGAAATGAACCCTGGTTTAGTCTTGGTTGAGTCCTGGTTGAGTCCTGGTTGAGTCCTGGTTTAGTCCTTTGTTCAGTCCCTGGTTTAGTCTCTGGTTCAATCCCTGGTTTAGTCTCTGGTTCTGGTTCAGTTCCTGGTTCAGTTCCTGGTTCAGTTCCTGGTTCAGTCCCTGGTTCAGTCCCTGGTTCAGTCCCTGGTTCAGTCCCTGGTTCAGTCCCTGGTTCAGTCCCTGGTTCAGTCCCTGGTTCAGTCCCTGGTTCAGTCCCTGGTTCAGTCCCTGGTTCAGTCTCTGGTTCAGTCCTGGTTCAGTCCCTGGTTCAGTCCCTGGTTCAGTCCCTGGTTCAGTCTCTGGTTCAGTCTCTGGTTCAGTCTCTGGTTCAGTCCCTGGTTCAGTCCCTGGTTCAGTCCCTGGTTCAGTCCCTGGTTCAGTCTCTGGTTCAGTCCCTGGTTCAGTCCCTGGGTCAGTCCCTGGGTCAGTCCCTGGTTCAGTCCCTGGTTCAGTCCCTGGTTCAGTCCCTGGTTCAGTCCCTGGTTCAGTCTCTGGTTCAGTCCCTGGTTCAGTCCCTGGTTCAGTCCCTGGTTCAGTCCCTGGTTTAGTCTCTGGTTCAGTCTCTGGTTCAATCCCTGGTTCAGTCTCTGGTTCAGTCCCTGGTTCAGTCTCTGGTTCAGTCCCTGGTTTAGTCTCTGGTTCAGTCCCTGGTTTAGTCTCTGGTTCAGTCCCTGGTTCAGTCCCTGGTTCAGTCCCTGGTTCAGTCCTTGGTTCAGTCCCTGGTTCAGTCCCTGGTTCAGTCCCTGGTTCAGTCCCTGGTTCAGTCCCTGGTTTAGTCTCTGGTTCAGTCCCTGGTTTAGTCCTGGTTCAGTCCCTGGTTTAGTCCTTTGTTCAGTCCCTGGTTTAGTCCTGGTTCAGTCCCTGGTTTAGTCCTTCGTTCAGTCCCTGGTTTAGTCCTGGTTCAGTCCCTGGTTTAGTCCTGGTTCAGTCCCTGGTTTAGTCCTGGTTCAGTCCCTGGTTCAGTCTCTGGTTTAGTCCCTGGTTTAGTCCCTGGTTTAGTCCTTCGTTCAGTCCCTGGTTTAGTCCTGGTTCAGTCCCTGGTTTAGTCCTGGTTCAGTCCCTGGTTTAGTCCTTTGTTCAGTCCCTGGTTTAGTCCTGGTTCAGTCCCTGGTTTAGTCTCTGGTTCAGTCCCTGGTTCAGTCTCTGGTTCAGTCTCTGGTTCAGTCCCTGGTTCAGTCTCTGGTTCAGTCTCTGGTTCAGTCCCTGGTTTAGTCCCTGGTTTAGTCCTTCGTTCAGTCCCTGGTTTAGTCCTGGTTCAGTCCCTGGTTTAGTCCTGGTTCAGTCTCTGGTTCAGTCCCTGGTTCAGTCCTGGTTCGATCCCAAATGAGGGTCTAAACCAGATCCTAACCAGGACTGAACCAGGTCTAGATCAGGGCTGAACCAGGACTGAACCAAGTCTAAACCAGGTCTAAACCAGGTCTAAACCAGGTCTAAACCAGGTCATCAACATCCCCTGGGGGTGTGATGCTAACTGGAGGCACTGCTCCGTCTGAACCTCTGTGACTCACGTTCGACTTTGTTTTATCACAATCTGATCATTAAGCTGGAACTCCAACAGGAACTGAGCCGACTTTGTGCCGGTAAACAGTTCAGTTACAGTGAATTATGTATGTTTTTGATTCCTCGTTTCTATGGATACGTCATCGTGTCACCTGGAAAGTTCCGCAATGACGTTAAACAGCTCAAACTTTACATTTCTTCAGTCACAGGTGGTTTTACAGCTCAAAAATACCCAGAAAAGCCGACGTTCTGACCTGGACCTTGGCCTGGTTTGGTCTCCATCGTATAAAGACAGAAAGGTTTAATGCCGTACTGTGGAACATTCCAGACAAAGCAATAACATCTCCATGGGTAACAGTATTTGACGGAGCCTCCACCAGAAAAGTCACACAACGCAGCTTTAAATAATTTCAGTATTATTTGTTTTTTTTCAGTTTTCAGACGATCCTTTTTTCTTTATTTATTATTTTAACCAGGGCTAAACCAGGACTAGACCAGGACTAAACCAGGACTAAACCAGGACTAGACCAGGACTAGACCAGGACTAGACTAGGACTAAACCAGGACTAAACCAGGACTAAACCAGGACTAGACCAGGACTAGACCAGGACTAAACCAGGACTAAACCAGGACTAGACCAGGACTAGACCAGGACTAGACTAGGACTAAACCAGGACTAAACCAGGACTAAACCAGGACTAGACCAGGACTAAACCAGGACTAAACCAGGACTAGACCAGGACTAGACCAGGACTAGACCAGGACTAAACCAGGACTAGACCAGGACTAAACCAGGACTAAACCAGGACTAAACCAGGACTAGACCAGGGCTAAACCAGGACTAAACCAGGACTAGACCAGGACTAAACCAGGACTAAACCAGGACTAAACCAGGACTAGACCAGGGCTAAACCAGGACTAAACTAGGTCTAAACCAGGACTAGACCAGGACTAAACCAGGACTAAACCAGGACTAAACCAGGACTAGACCAGGGCTAAACCAGGACTAGACCAGGACTAGACCAGGGCTAAACCAGGACTAGACCAGGGCTAAACCAGGACTAGACCAGGACTAAACCAGGACTAAACCAGGACTAGACCAGGACTAGACCAGGGCTAAACCAGGACTAAACCAGGACTAAACTAGGTCTAAACCAGGACTAGACCAGGACTAAACCAGGACTAGACCAGGGCTAAACCAGGACTAAACCAGGACTAAACAAGGTCTAAACCAGGACTAACCCAGGACTAGGCCAGGACTAAACTAGGACTAAACAAGGCCTAAACCAGGACTAAACCAGGAATAAACTAGGACTAAACAAGAACTAAACCAGGGCTAAATCAGGGGTAAACCCGGACTAAACAACGTCTAAACAAGGGCTAAACCAGGACTAAACTAGGACTAAACCAGCACTAAACAAGAACTAAATCAGGGCTAAAACAGGACTTAACTAGGACTAAACCAGGATTAGACCAGGACTAAACCAGGACTAAACAGAAAGACAGAAAGGTTTAATGCTTTAATACTGTGGAACATTCCAGACAAAGCACTAACATCTCCACAGAGAAAAGCATTTGACAGAATCAGACAATCCTTTTTTTCTTTTTTAATTTATAATTTGTGTCATTTTGAGGGAATAAACACCCCATTAATGACAAAACAGACATAAAACGTAACGTAACAAACCAAAAAAACACAACAACAAACAAACAAAGGAAGAATAAATAAATAAAAAGAAGAGGTAACGCGTAACCATGGAAACCGCTGAGCATTCCGCCATAGACATACGTACGTACATAAGTTTTATTTTAATACGCTGTGAATTGCAATTAAATTCTACAGACGTCGCGCACACAGGAGCAAACGACGAACTTCTGGAATGAAGAAAAGTAAAATCAGAAAAATCACAATTTGTTTACTGTAATGTACGGAAAATTATGCTAAAAAAAATAAAAAATAAAGTGAGTAGAACGACCCCCCGTCCCTCCCCGGCGTGAATACGGCTCCCGACTGAGCTATTGAACCGCACTGCTGCATCCTGGGAGGACGATTAAGCGGAACAAAAGGATCGATAATAAGTCATTTAGGAGGCGTGCGCGCGGGCTGAAGGCCGGTGTAAACACGGTGCCGCCGCCGTTGGCCAAACTCAGTGTCCGAACGGCCGCGGTCCTGTGAAAACTCTTTCCACGACGCGACGCGACTCAGCAAAGCCGAGCGGGAACACGACGCTCAGGAGGAAGAGGCGGCGTTCAGGCTACGTCACAAAAATGAGGAATCTGGAGAGTCACGATAACAGAATCTGAGGCCCGATAACGGAATCTGAGGCCCGATAACGGAATCTGAGGCCCGATAACGGAATCTGAGGCCCGATAACGGAATCTGAGGCACGAGAACGGAATCTGAGGCCCGATAACGGAATCTGAGGCCCGATAACGGAATCTGAGGCCCGATAACGGAATCTGAGGCCCGATGACGGAATCTGAGGCCCGATGACGGAATCTGAGGCCCGATGACGGAATCTGAGGCCCGATAACGGAATCTGAGGCCCGATAACGGAATCTGAGGCCCGATGACGGAATCTGAGGCCCGATGACGGAATCTGAGGCCCGATGACGGAATCTGAGGCCTGATGACAGAATCTGAGGCCCGATAACGGAATCTGAGGCCCGATAACGGAATCTGAGGCCCGATAACGGAATCTGAGGCCCGATGACGGAATCTGAGGCCCGATGACGGAATCTGAGGCCCGATGACGGAATCTGAGGCCCGATGACGGAATCTGAGGCCCGATAACGGAATCTGAGGCCCGATGACGGAATCTGAGGCCCGATGACGGAATCTGAGGCCCGATAACGGAATCTGAGGCCCGATAACGGAATCTGAGGCCCGATAACGGAATCTGAGGCCCGATAACGGAATCTGAGGCCCGATAATGGAATCTGAGGCCCGATGACAGAATCTGAGGCCCGATAACAGAATCTGAGGCCCGATAACAGAATCTGAGGCACGATAACAGAATCTGAGGCCCGATATCGTTACAAGAGATCGAAGAATAACAGAAATATAGAGACGTGAACCAAGACTAAATCAGGACTAAACCAAGACTAAACAAGGACTAAACAGGAACTAAACCAGGACTAAACCAGCTGCAGATGTTTCTAGAATATGTCCCTTTAAATGCTGTTTTCTTATCATAGCGTCAAAAGTCTCACAATAATATCAGAGGGAACTACATAGACCATGATCCTTTGCTCCATTTCAGTGCAGACATGAAGAAATAACTGTTCTGAGCACTTTTACATCTTATTTTAAGACATTTTAAGAGGAAAAAGCAGCATATTCACTGGTTAGCTGAGTTCTGTTGGCCTCGTTAGATCCCTAATTGCTACAGAGAAATATCACAATAAACGATATAATTGAAACTAGGATACGTAAAGCAGGATAATCCCAGAAAACAATTAAAAAGTGAATCATTAAAAGGTATTCTGAAGTGAAAAACTTATTACTTAAAAAATAGCAAGAAAATCACCATTACTGCAAAGAAAATGTTCACACAATATATATTTGTACACCCAAAATATACAGTACTGTTCCAGCTCCCACATATTTAAGAATACAGGAATAATCAGGCCTAAGAATCCGTATAGTTTAGACTGAGCTGCAGTTCAGGTGAGGATTCTGTGGTGGAATTTTCTGTGGAGCCGAATCCAAACAAATAATGATGAGGTTCAAAATTTGTGGATCAGAAGTTTGGAGATTTGTATCAAAATTTTAAAAATCCAAAAAGTGAATCTTTCATAGAGTTATAAAGGCTCCTGCCGTCTGAAACTATAACTATAACTTTTATTTTATAGAGAAATTTAAATATTTGAGGCTGCAGTCGCATTTGTCCTGGTTTAGACCTGGTTTAGACCTGGTTTAGTCCTGGTTTAGTCCTGGTTTAGTCCTGGTTTAGTCCCGGTTTAGTCTTGGTTTAGTTCTGATTTCACCCTGGCTTCGTCCTGGTTTCATCCTGGTTTAGTCTTGGTTTAGTCCTGGTTTAGTTCCGGTTTAGTCCTGGTTTCATCCTAGGTTCGTCCTGGGTTCGTGTCCTGGTTTAGTCCTGGTTTAGACCTGGTTTAGTCCTGGTTTAGTCCTGGTTTAGTCCTGGTTTAGTCCTGGTTTCACCCTGGGTTCGTCCTGGTTTAATCCCAGTTTAGTCTTGGTTTAGTCCTGGTTTAGTCTTGGTTTAGTCCTGGTTTAGTACTGCTTTAATCCCGTTTTTTTGTCCTGGTTTAATCCTGGTTTAATCCTGATTTAATCCCAGTTTAGTTTTGGTTTAGTCCTGGTTTAATCCTGATTTAGTCTTGGTTTAGTCTTGGTTTAGTCCCAGTTTAGTCCTGATTTCATCCTGGGTTCATCCTGGATTCGTCCTGGTTTAATCTCAGTTCAGTCTTGGGTTTTGTCCTGGTTTAATCCCGTTTAGTCCTGGTTTAGTCCTGGTTTAGCCCCAGTTTTCATGTCAATTTAGTCATTTATAATAATTTCCTTTATAACTACAGAAAAATACTAAACAAAATACTAACTAAATAACATTCGAAAACCCACACACCTGAGTTACAAATACATGAAACACACATTTGTAAGGGTTCTGCTACCGGTTTGTCTGAAATATCATACTATATGTATCTGTATCCATGGAGACTAGAAAGTGACAACACCAGACTCAAGTTACAGGTCATATCTACGGAGAAACGAATACAGGTTTTCCAGTATATTCTTTAGCCATCAGTTTAATGCCATATTGTAAAAAAAAAAAGTCTGTCAAATCAAGCAATAACTTCTCGATAGCAACAAGCACCAGAAAAGTTACACATTAGTTACACATATAAGCGCTTTGTGTTGCAATATTTTGTATGAAAAGCACTCTATAAATAAAGTTTGACTGATTGATATTACATTTTTAACAAGAAATCATACAAAAGCACAGCCTGATATCGCAATTTACAGGCGCCAGGCTCACTGCATGATTCAAAACAAAGCCACATTTTTTTCAACAAAATCCACATGACCGCAGGAGTGGGGGACCAGATTTTCGAAATAAAAAACTGGGAAATCCCTGGTTTGGGGTGGTTAGTAATAATAAAATTGTGAAACAAGTGGGTAATGAAGTAAAGCACTAATGTGAGTCAGTACAGTCACATTTTCTTTGTGTTGTGGTCATTTTTAACCAGATTTTCTGCGTTTTAGCTGAACAAATGACAGTTTAGGCCTCTCTTTACTGCTAACAGGTGTCAAATAGGTCAAAAATTGGGACACCTGGAGCATCTCTTGTATAAAACCATGACAAATCACTGGTTTTGGATAAATTTGCTGGGACAGGGGCCCTACACAGGGCTCAAAACTGGGACTGTCCCGGGTAAACAGGGACGTCTGGTCGCCCTAGATGAGTGAGCTACTGTGTACAAACACTGGTCACCCTAAACATCCCTAAACACCCTAAACATGCACCAGAAAAGTTAATTATTACATCTTTACAAACCAATCAGATGAAAACACAGCCAGATATCGCCAATTATATCAAAAAACAAATAAATATAATAAAAGATACTGCTCCAGCTTCACTGCACTAACGTGAGTCACTATAGACACATTTTCTTTGTGTTTTGGTCATTTTTAAGCAGCTTTTCTGCATTACACCTAAACAAATGTCAATTTATGCCTCTTTTTACTGCTGACAGGGATCAGATTAGTCAAAAATAGGGACACCTGGAGTATTTCTTGTATAAAACTGGGACAAATCACTGGTTTTGGTTAAATCTGCAGGACCAGAAGACACAGAACATGCAGCAAAAAGTTAAATATTACATCTTTAAAAAGCAATCAAATGAAAACACAGCCAGATATCACTAATTATAACAAAATGCAAATAAATATAATAGAAGATACTGCGTCCTGCTTCACTGCACTACTGAAATCATCAAAACAAAGCCACGTTTTCAGCCAAATCCGCCTGACAGCAGGAGGCTTCAACCTGACACGGCTAACAACAATAGCCACCGTTAGCATCTGTCACATGCGTGGGTTTATTTCGCCCCAAAGCCACAGTTTGATCCGGCAGCAAAGGGGGGAGCTAGCCCTGGGTTAGCTGTTTTTGCTAATAGCTGCAGGCAAAACACATTACTCACTGTTGACAAGTGAGCCACGGATGCTAACCCGAGCTAACCCGTGACAATACAGCAAAACACACCAGCTACAGCAACATTTAGCCCCAATGCAAAAGACACTAATTCATTTTGACAAGCTAGTTAGCATGTTGCAACAGTTTGGTTAGCTGTTGACCTGAAATCCCGCACGAATCTCACATTTATTTCAACCCGTCCTATTTTTACTGTAATTGCATGGCTTTTTAAACAATGTCACGAAATAATTGCGCAAATAAAGGCAATAAAACGTGCAGCAGAGCCGGAATATCGCAACGGGAAGGCTGCTGTGTGTATTATGATTGCGGGGAAATGACGCTAACCCACTGCCAATACTGATAATGTCAACAACAAAGCAATTTCTTTAATTCCTGGCTGAATTAAAAGCTTACAGATGTGTCGTAAAAGCGTGTTTGACAGCTGTCTTTCCTAAACAACAAACAAGGCAAATTAAAAGGCTGTAGTTGCAGTGCTGGTGTTATGCCCGATATTGCACCCCGTAGTCAACATGGCATATTTACGACTAAAACTGTCAAAATACGAAAAGAGTAACCGATTTAAGCATTGTTTTCGATTAGATATGCAATTAAGATAAACGAATGATAAAACAGTGAGGTAAGATTAGTAATTTTGCGTGATTAATTGTAATATCGATGATGATGTGTTGTTTTTCTACGCGTTACAAGCCAATTAAAAGGTGTTGCAATGTTTAAACGTGTTGGATTGTGTTTCTAGATTACAACATATTGTTAATAGTAAGAAAAATGTTAGCAAAGAGGCATAAAACGGAAATGTAAGTGGAAATGTTGGTAAAAAAGAGCGCGGGTGGGCCGTGCGGACGGGGTGCGGGTTGGGGCAGTACACCGGCTAACGCTACGGGCGCACGGAACAGCGGGTTTAGCTGCAGCGGGAGGAGGGAACGCGTCCAAACGTGACCCACCTCTCTTCACGGCCTCGTCAAACGTCAGGAACCCTATCCTCGACTCTTTGGCCCCCATGCTCTCGCCTCACTTCATCTTCGCCAGGCCCCGGGAAAGCGATCGGGCGCGGCGGGGCAGCGGAGCGCCTGGAGTCGGTGTGCGGCGGGTGCGTGTGTCGGTATTTCGCGCTAGCCTCGTCGGTCTGGACGCGGAGGGTTGGACGCTGTCAGTGACGCCGTGACGTCACGACGTCACGTGGCCCGCATGTCATTTGATCGGCCTGTTGTAAACACAAGAATTTGTTTTGTTTGTGAATAGAAAGCGCGATACAAACCTAGAATCTGACATAAAACATGAACTTTTTTGGTGCATTTGAGGAAAAATTGAGGATATTAAAATAAAATATCAACTAGGGATGTGACAATAACCAAAATATCGTGATATTGTATCGGCAAAGGTCTCACAATATATCGAATCACAAGTCTAAACCAAGACTAAACATGTGAATGTATTTATTATTTTGTATCATTTGTATAATACATAATACAGATACTGCACATGCTGAGCTGTGAAGATGAATTCTTAAACCTCTGGCAATGTTATTGTTTATCCATCCATCCATCCATCCATCTTCTCCCGCTTAATCCGGCTGGGTCGCGGGGGCAGTTTGCTGCCCAATACTCATAGCACCTGACCCCCCCTATGAACCCCTCTGCAGGTGGTGAGCCCACAGGAGGGTGGACAACATGGTCCTTGATGTTAGTTCATAGGGGTGCTGCATGTTTTGGGTTATTGTTTATACCATTATTACTGTTGTATATTTGACATTTTAAAAATAAATATCAATTAAAAAATAAAATAAACACTGCAAATAAAGCGCTAATATCAAAAGGAGATCATTTATATATATATATATATATATATATATATATATATATATATATATATATATATATATATATATATATATAATAGTAATAGATTTGTTAAGAAAGGAAAGAAAGGAGGGAAGAAAAGAAATTGCCTTTAAAATTATGCTAAATTTGTAGTATTTTTCACATTGAGATTAAAAACCTCTTTTTCAAGGGAGTCCAAGAGGCGGTAAAAACACGAGTAAAAAAAAGCATGAAGTGGTAAAAAGTAAAATAATATTAGTTAAGTAGAGTGACTACAAGTGTTAATTTAAAAATGGATGAAAAAAGAGAGAAAGCGAAATTAAATTATAAATTGGCCAAAATATAAATAGAAGGGGCCTAACAGTGTGGTTATTCTGCACTACCACATTACTTTAGTTTGATTTAATTAAATTTGTGTGTGTTTGGGGGTCAGGGGTTTGCAGTTTTGTTGTTTTATGCTTTTATGTTTTTTTTTAATGTTTATTATTGTATTTTGTTAAATGTTATATTCTACTGCCGTTCATAAAATAAAAAAGCCCTAATATCAGACATTCTTGTACAAAAACGTTTATTTACTGAGCTGCCTCGGTCACCATAAGGTAAACAAACAAACTTACAAGGTGAAAGAATAAATACGAGACACTCTGATATGCTTCAGTATTTATTTACAGCTACGGTATGTTAATTTTGAACAAAAAAAGGAGATTAATAAAAGCAGGTTGTGTTTTTTTGTTTGTGTCGTCGTGTTGTGTTTTTTTGCACTGGAAAATGCTCATCTTTACTCAGATCGGGCTTGCACCTCCACAAACCTGACTCTTATTTGGCCTCCTCCTGTTTTACCGTATTATAGCAAAAGAAAATGTTCTTTTTGAAAACGAAAAACGAAATTATTCTGATTTGATCCAAACTGCGCACACAAGACTCCACCTGCACAAGAGTTCACGCAAAAAAACAACAACAGTTTAAACAAAAAACGTACCAGGAAACGGTGTATTTACGTCAAAACACAGAACAGATAAAGGTAAGATCTTTTTATACTTCCATGGAGAGCGTCATACGTGATAAAAGGTGAAGAATTGCGTCCTCCAGCGGCAGCAGCGGGAACAGCACGAGTCACATTAGGTTTGATTTGAGTCATTTAAGGTCAGATAAAGTTTGTGTGTCTGCGGTTGTTTATTAACTCCATTTAAAGCGTTCAGAATGTTTGAGTTTACACGACCTGTTGATAGCAGCTATACATTTAGAAGGTTTCTGTGGGTTTTTATTGTCTTTAACTCTATACAAACATCCCCAGTGCATTTATTTATATCATTATCATCATTATTATTTCATTTTTTATATGTAAGTACAGTTATTTTATGGCTAAAAGCTTATTTTCTTAGTTGTCAGTATTAATATTAATGCTTTGCTCTGCTTTACTATGTCAACATGTGAAGTTAACTGTAGGCACTGCTCTGTCTGAAGCTCTGTAATACTTTGTTTTAACACAATAACAGTTTTCTGACCTAAAAATAGTATTTGCACTTCACAAAAAAGTAAAATTTATTATCAAATGTGAAATATGCCTGTACATAAATTGAAAAAATGTTGTCGATTCAACTTTTTTGTCAGGATTTGTTCAGTAAAAATGCTTAGTGTCGATCAAAAGCTCTTGTCAAATAAACAAATAATAAAAAACACAGTTGTAAATGTCTTTAAGCTGGGGTCTGATGTCGCTCACATGTCTCTGAGGGATTTTCATTTTCCAAATTTTCCTTGATTTTCCTAATTTGTGATATTCGAAAGTTAATCCCAGTTTTCCCATTAAAATTACATTTGTACAGATAATTACAAAAGAGAATTTAAGACTGGTTGTTTTCACGTAAACTTTCAAATGAATCTGAATGTATGAAGTTGAAATTTAAAAGGCAATAAGATGAGGTAGGAATGATTTTATTTTAACAGTAGTATTAGCAGTAGTACAAGTTTTAGTAGTAGTACAGCAGAAGACACAAAAGTCAAATTTAAAACACTAAAATACAGAAAATAAATGTTATGAAACTCCTGCTGATATTACTATGACCTACCTCTTCTACTGGTACTGCTACTACTACTACTACTACTACTACTACTACTACTACTACTATTACTACTACTACTACTACTACTACTACTACTACTACTACTACTACTACTACTACTACTACTGCTGCTACACATAGATTAAAAACAAACAAACAAACAAACAAACAAAAATAAATCAACTACTACTACAACAGGGGCAGAGTACAATCTCCAGTTAGTCACTCTTCTGCCTCTGTGTCTCTTTTAAAGCATTATTTTTGCAGCTTCCTTCTCTTATGTTTTTATATATATCTACTCAGATGTTAAGTATGTTTCTAATTTCTAGTAGTATTACAATCAATCTTAATACCTTTTATTTGGTCTGCTTAACACCAAACTACTATTCTACCTAATTCTAGTACTCCTATTGCGCGGAATTAGTGTTTAAGACCTGTTATTTATTTATTTTTATTACATTTTATTACTTTTTATTACACCGTTACATGATTGCAGTTTGAGTTTCCGCCGCTGCGACAGGGGGCGCTGTTCCACCCGCCCCAGCGCCGGAAGTGGGTTTGTTTTGGTCCTGGTGACACATGCGACTCACGTTTGAGCTGAAATAATGAAAAATAAAAAGATCTGAAGGTCCAAACTCCGCGGATACACGTGTTCAGGGATTGTTCCGGGGATGGAGCATTTTGTGAAGAAAAGTCCGTGATTTTTGTGTTTTTAAAGCGGATAAAATGAGCTCGCGTGTGTTGCTGTTCTGGCCCAATCTGATAGGTGAGACTTTAAACCTGCCGATAAAGATTCACTACGGGACTTTGGCCTAATGCTGAGGGCGATTAGTTATTTTATGATTAAAAAACACAGAAATATACAATTAACTTAAATCTGCTTAAATCTGAAGCTAGTTTCAGTCGGGACAAAATGCCATTAGCAAACTGTCAAATTGTTTATAATCCAAAACCACCAAAATCCAAACGTTATGGTGCGTTATAAGAATAATTAATTGTAATAATTTGTAATAACGAAAGGTAGTAAAAGTAATACACATTTTAATTACTTTCTCCACCTAATAAACCCTTTAAAATGTTCAAAATGAAATTGACATAATATATTTTCAACGAGCAGATCTAAATGCTGATGGTTTTATGACATTAGAACAAAAATAAACAACAATTTTGAATTTCTAAGGTACAAATATTAGTTAATTTGCTTCTCTGTTAAGAAAGATGGGGGAAAAAATTGTTTTCTGACCTAAAAATAGTATTTGAGCTTCACAAAAAGTAATTGTTAACGTTTTAAGTGTTGATAATTATCGTTACATTTTTCAAATTACTATCCACGTGTTTTAATTCACGAGGTATTGGCGCATAGCTAATCATATATAATAATGGGATCTAATTGTAAATGTATTATCAAGCCCCTTGTGTTATTAAGTCCCTTTCAGACCGAAAACGTCGTATCAATAAAAGAAAAAGCAGGAGTGTTATTACAGTGTGCGGGAGTTTTCTTGAAAACAGCGACGTGCCTCTGCTCCAGTGCACCTGTTGCCCAGTCAGGTTCTGCAGAGTCCACACAGAAACACTTCAGAAAAAGTATAATATGATGAAATATGAAATATATCTGTACATACTCAAGTGAAACACTGTTGTGTGGTCAACATTTCTGTGAGAATTTGTCCAGTAAAACCTCAAAATGTGGACTTGTTCTTTGTAAAAATGCTTAGTGTCGATCAAGCTCTCGTCAAATAAAGAGATAATGTAAAACACAATTGTAAATGTTTTTAAACCGGGCTCTGATGTCATTCACATACATCTGAGGGGTTTTCATTTTCCAAATTTTCCTCGATTTTTCGTAATTTGTGAGATTCTAAAGTTAATCCCAGTTTTCCCATTAAAATCACATTATTTTTCACTTCACTTTTGCCTCCATTTCTGAATTTAGAATGATTTTGTTTGCAAATTTTACAAAAGGTTCTATACTACTCTATGGAAACGCTGTCCTCTGCCTTTGTCCATCCTTCAGTGTGTCTGTGTTGTGTTTCCTGTTCAGGATACTTCAGGATTCTCCTTCTGTTTGGAGCCTGGACTTTTTATGAGACTCCTGCTGTTTTCCTCCCTCTGTACACGGCCTCCATTCTGCTCGACGGTAACGTGCACAAAATCCATGAAACAGAGAAGGTTCTAATGTAAATGTGACTCTAATACTCATGTGTCTTACAGTTGTGGACATATAATCCAAAATAAGCTTTTCAGAGCTTTTAGCCACATTATATTTGTCTCCTTTTCTCATTTAACCTCTTAAGTTTTAGTTAGTGATTCATGCATGTTTGAGTAATGTATTGACATCTAAAACCTCTTCACTTTTTGATGAGGGAACAACGTTATAACCTGATGAAAAGCTTCAGAAAGTTGATTTGGAGTAACATCTTTTCTCTTATACTCCGTGTCTCTGCAGGAGTGGACGGGTGGCTGGCCCGGAGGCTGCAGCAGGTCTCCAGGTTCGGGGCCTGGCTGGACGTGGTCGTGGACAATCTGAGCCGAGGGATGCTCTGGACTCAAGTCTCCCAGGTCTGTATTTCATCATTTGTGATATGGACTGTCACAAACCGGTGCTAGAGACAAAGGACAGTGACACAAACGAGATGTGACGTAAATTCAGTGGCTTTTATAAAGTGTTAAGGAAATCTTTCCATAATCATAACTGAGGGTTCATGAGGACTTTCAAAACACGACAGACACTTAGTCAAAATACTGTATTTCTCTGTCAGTTATGTCTTTCATTTTTGTTGAATTCAATTTAGGGCTGGGCGGTATACCGTTTGAACCGGTATACCGGTAATTTTTATTTTTATGATATGAATTTTTTATTTACCGCCATACCGTGTGTGCGCGCATATGTCGGCAACACAGAGCGGCGGAACGTCGCTGTGTAGATTGAGCGGGGGCTGTTTTTCAGTGTTACACCAAACAAGCCAACAAGCCAGGTAAGGATAGCGAGTTGAGTAGAAAGTAAAATCTGCATCTTCTCCCCAATCTCTGCGTAATGTTGGCACTGCAGCACAAAACACTACACAGACGTCCCTGGTAGGCGCGTTTGCTAAAGGGACCGTCTGTGTAGTGTCGCGGCTCCGCGCACCCGCTCTTCACCTTTTCGCCCGGGCACGGCTCCGTGCACCCGCGCTCTCCGCTCTCTCGCCCGGGCACGGCTCCGCGCACTCCGTCTAAAGGGACCGTCTATGACAAGAAAAGCAAACGTTGGAATGATATTACCAACGCTATCACACTCCACTTAGCCAAAGACAAAAATACCGTTAAATACCGTGATACCGTGATAATTTTAAAAAATACCGTGATAACAATTTTTGGTCATACCGCCCAGCTCTAATTCAATTTATTTCCATATGTTATTTTATTTTGACTTCTAATAACCCAGCGTTGTGTCTGACTCGTCCTTGACGCCGTTTGGAAACTCTTGTCTGTGAATGTTTTGGGTGGTGAATGTGCTCTGTGTGATCTACTGTAAACACAGAGAACCACTGCAGCAGGAAACCAGAGCCAGACGTATCCCACAGATCAGGAGTCAGGACTCACAGCACACACTTAAACAAGACATTTACCCTCCTCCTCGTCCTTTTGCCTCTAACGTCTGAAAATCTTATGAACCCAACACCAGACAGAAGCTTCACTCAAGCAGGAGGAGGAGTGGGAGGTGTAATGCGCCCGTCAGAAGCTTCTGTCTCTATCTCGGGTGTAACAGAGCTTGTGTTTGCCTCTATAAACCCGCTGAGGTGGTGTTTTCTGTGTGTTTTCGCTCTCAGAGCTGTGGCTGGCTGCTGTCGTCTCTGGAGTGGTGTGTGTTTGTGTGTAATCACGGCTCGAGAGGAGAACACTGGAAAAACAGCTTCAGCTCCAGCCCCAAACTCGTTCAGGCCGTCATGAGCAACGGTACGAGCTCCTCAGACCAGCTTCTCCAGAACTTTATACGATTCTGTCCACTTTATTTACGCGGCACATTTCATAAACAAAACAGCTGCACAATACCTGAAAACACTGATCAAACTTTGCTCAGAACAGACGACTCGATCCACACGTCCACAACAAACAGAAACTGTACGACTCCACAAAGATCCTCGGCCTTTGCACAGTCGCTCATTTCTCACTATTAAACAGTGGAATAAACTTTCAGACTCTGAAACAGTCTGGAGACATTCATCATTTTACTCCAAACCTACAAAAGCACATTCTAGACAATCAAACATCAGTCAAGCTCATTATACTGGACATTTTTACTCACAAATTCAGCACAACTACATTTAATCTCATTATTGCTGTGATTTTAGGACGTCAGGATTTATGAATTGTGATGTTTTATGGTGTATTTTTATTGCTATATTGTAATGTAAATTATAATAATAAAAGTAAATAATGGAGGGAGATACGCGAAGCCAAAGTTTGGTTTTATTAGAACTTGAGCCTCATCTTCAAATATAAAGCTGCTATAAAGGGGTTTGAGTTTTAAGAGTGTGTGCGGTTTGGTAGATCTGGAGGAGGTCTGAGATGTAACGTGGGTCCAGTCCATTCAAAGATTTAGAAACAAACAATAAAATCTTAAAATCAGCTCTAAAACAAACTAGAATCCAGTGCGACAACGATAAAATCTCAGTTGTGTGTTCATGAAGAGTCTGGTCACCGCTGAATCTCGCAGAGTTCGAGTGGATTGCGCTCTCACCTCTCTGTCAGAAGAGTGTTTGTTTGTTATAATTGATCGATTTCCCGTCAGGTTTCCGCACTCCTCTGGGTCTGCTGGTGGTGAGTGGACTTCACGTTCTCCCTCTGTGGCTCTACTGCGCTCAGCACAGTTCGCTCCGGCCGCCGTCCTGGATCCAGCTGCAGGTCACGGCTCTGCTCGTTCTGGGACGGACTCTGGCGTTTGTCGCTGAGGTAAGACGCCGGCTCAAGAGTTTTGAATCCACAAATACCAGGAGGGAGCGTGTGACTTCGGGGAACAGGCTTTTTTTTTTGCTGTACTAGAATAAAGTGTAACTGCACATCCACTACAGTAGTTGGCAGTGTAGTGTCCGTTTTTTTACGCCCCGAGCAGGAGATCTGAAGTGCAGTGAACAAACCCTCAAGAAATACCATGGGAAAATGTTTAACAAGGATGAAAAGAAAGACGGAGATCACGAAACAAACGACAGTCTCCCGAAAGCCCAGACGAGGAAATATGATGAAGCGTTTGTAGCGCTCAGCTTCACTGTGATGACGGTGGAGATGAGGAAAGGCCGCTGTGTTTACTCTGTCCAAACATGTCGGCAGTGACAGTACGAAGCCAAATAAATGTTGACGCCGCTTAAAGACATTACAGCCCAAACACACTGATGAGACGCTTGAGTTTTTTCAGAGAAAATGTGCCGAACATCACCAACAATCCTCCTGCTTTGTGGATTCTGCTTCAGTAAAGCAGCAGCACCGTGAGCGTCAGATCAGGAGGAGCTGATCCTGCTGCACTTTTACACTTAGATTCTGTCACACTGGAGGAAGCAAGTGCTGCAAAAATAAACGTTTTGCCTCACAGTTCGATGAAGCAGCTGACGGCAGCAAAGACGGTTTGTTTATTGCTTATGTTTTGTTGTGATCAAATCCCCGTGTGAGGATCTGCTTTTGTGTAAGAGCCACAGCTGATTCTAAATGCTGCACTGAAGTGCACAGACTGTATCAGGGATGAGAAGAGGACTTCAGGCCCTCATCAAGAAGGTTTCACCTAAAGCTGAGTGGAAACAGTTTGTACACAGAGCAGCACCAACATCGAGCACATTTCCTCTGAACTAAGAGGACTAAAAGTCTTCTCTGCTGTTTGTGAGGAGATGGAGCTGAAACACACTGAAGCACAAGGAAAAGTCCTGCCCCAAGTTTTTGAGCTCAGCAGATGAAAACGATGATTTTCACGAGCAGCAGGTAGAAGCACTCAAAGACGATTCAATCCAACAGTTCGATAGTTCGATGAAGAGGAGAACTGTAAGTTACTCAAATACAATCAATCAATTTAAATACAGTCAAATACATGACTAAATACTAAATACTAATAAAATACGACACTAAATCCAATCAGTCAGTTAAATACTGTCCCACTATTAATTGTATTTAATGTGTTTCTGTTGTTGTCAACCTTGGGTGTCCAGAAAGACGCCTAATAAATAAAGTAGCTTCTATCATTATTATTAGAAGAGGACTCCAGGCTCATCAGGAAGGCCTCACCTAAAGTGGACACAGTTTATACACAGAGCAGCAAAGGCTCCTCTCCTCTGAAGTGAGGTTATGACGGACATCACAGGTGTGGTCAGTTTTATAAAGAGCAAACCCGAGTCTTCTGCTTCTGTGAGGAGATGGACAAGAGGCTGAAGCACAGTGTCCGTCCCGAGGAAAAGTCCTGTCCCCAGTTTTTAAGCTCAGGAGATGAGGATGTTTTTGTCTGAAGATGCAGAAAAGTTTTGTAACGAGAACTTCCGGGTGAGACTGGCCTATTTGAGTGTTCTCTCTGTGACAGAGGATGTTCTGCTGATGCTGAGTCTGTCCCGATCATACCCAGGACACTGATGTGCAGGGAAACGCACTCTGAGGAATATAGGGATCTCCAAGGAGCCAGAGCCGAGACGTGGGACTGTGAGGCTCCAGAGTTTGTGCTCAGACCTCGACTCCTCAGGCTGCGTTACACAGACACCGACATTCAGTTTGTCCATTAAAATGAACCTGATCCACCAAACTCTGAAGGATCAATTATGGATTAATCGACTAATCCTGCCCGTCCCTGTCTTAAACCCAGAGTTAATCGAACTTCCTTTATAAAATGAAGCCATCCTCTTCTTCTCTGACCCTCTTCTTCTCTTTTCTTCTTCCCTCAGGTCTGGTGCATCTGGACTCATATAAAGTTTCTCACCAAAGACGAGAACGAGGAGAAGAAAAGTTAAAGTCGACGATGTTTGGAATCATTTTCATCATATTTATGAATAGTTCTGTTTGTTTTAAGATATTTAAAAGGGAACAGGGTAAAATGAGGATTTTTTCCCTATTATGTTTCACCTTTAATATGAGTTTAAAGATGCACTACACAGCTGTTCTGGTGGAGGGTCTGTAATGTTCCACAATGTGGCATTAAACATGTTCATATAAGATTTGTTTGTATTGCTGAAAACCTCACAGACTCTTATGATGAGCGGGGCCGCCTCTCCACAGATCTGACCTGTAACTTGCCCTAGTGGTGCTTCCTTTTTGTCCCTGTGGAGTTTAGTCCATCCATCTGGGAGACAAACAGGAGGAAAGTTCCACAGTGAAGCTTTAAGCGGACTTGAAAAGGGGCATTTCTTTGTACAAACAGAGTTAAAGCTCAAACTTTGCCTTTGCACTTTTGAATGTATTTGTTCAATAAATGATTTCACTTTTGGAAACTGTGCTGTTTTCTCTGGTGTTTTAAAGCTGTGGGGACCTGGGGTTTCAAAAATATCGAAAAATCAGACACGAATCGAGACCAAAACCAGAATCGGAACAAGATCCTCGTCTTTCGCAGATACTAAAAAGTCGCATTGACAGGGCAGAAAAAACACGCCTTACGGATTTGGACAATATTTTTATATCTCATTCTTCGCTGCTTCCAAGTTCTTGGATTGCACCTAAACGAAAATCAGATTTTATTCCTATTCATCGAGGCAAAAAAGCGATGATCTTACAGCAGAACGTGAACTCTTCCACATTGACTCGGCTGCAGTTTCCTCCAGGCGCCTCTCTCTCCTTTGCTGCTGCAGGTGTTTGATTTACGACGGAAAATGTCTTCTCCCCGTAGCCTCCATGAGGACCTCGAGCTCCAGCTGAAGAAACTCCATCTCTTTTTGATCGTTGTCATGGTGATGCTCATGGTTTCGGGATCCATTGACTGGCTTTTTATAGTAGTCGTGCAGGTAACTGGAGGTGAACCTGCTCAGAGCTGATTTACCTCATTCATATCAGCGGATCTGGAACCAGGAACTCAGAGTTTCCGTCTCAGAGTAAGTGAACTCAAAGTTCAGGGATAGACTCGGAGTTTGTTGAACCCGCTTTCTGGAACAGCCCCCTGGTTTAGACCTGGTTTAGACCTGGTTTAGACCTGGTTTGGCTCTGGACCACCATGGACTCTACCTGGACCACTGAGGGACTACACAGAAATAAGGACACGTCCATCCATTTTCTCCCACTCGGGTCGCGGGGGCAGCAGTCTAAACAGGAACTCCCAGACTTCCTTCACCCCACGCGCTTCCTCCAGCTCCTCAGGACCTCAAGGTGTTCCCAGGTCTTCTGAGAGACAGATTCCCTCCAGCGTGTCCTGGGTCTTCCCCGGGGCCTCCTTCGTGCTCAGAACATCCCCCGAGGAAGGCGTCCAGGAGGCATCAGGACAGATGCCCGAGGACTTCCTCTTGACGTGAAGGCACAGTGGCTCTACTCTGAGCTCCTCACCCTGTCACTAAGGGAGCGCCCGGTCACCCTGCGGAGGAAACTCATTTTGACCATTTGGAGCGTGAGGCTGACAGGTGGATCGGTGCAGCGGCGGCAGTGATGCGGTCGCTGTATCGTTGTGGTGAAGAGGAGCTGAGCCCAAAGGCGAACCTCTGGGTTCACCTCAGTCTCGTTCCTCCTTCACCTGTGGTTCTGACTCTGGATTCACCTCAGTCTCGTTCCTCCTTCACCTGTGGTCCTGACTCTGGGTTCACCTCAGTCTCGTTCCTCCTTCACCTGTGGTCCTGACTCTGGGGAACACAACATCTATAACATCTATAAAAGAAGGTGATTTGCGAGGCCCAGCAGATAATGGGCAGCCCTGATCAGCTCTGATCAGGGCTGATCAGCCCTGATCAGCTCTGAGGAGTTTAACCTCCTTCCTTCTGGGCGGCGTCCTTTGTTTCTGAAGCCATAACCAGGATGAATGCTCTTATAGCTTGGATCGTGGTGAGCTGCAGATACATACAGTACCTGTTCTTTTTTTCCTATTTTTAAGGGAATGTTTGTTTGAATTGTTGAGCTACACTTAAAGTTAAACTCGGGCCCGTCTGAAGCTAAAGTCGTTTCTAGAGGAGGTGAATTCTGTCAGGAGCCAAAAAACGGCACAGATCAGTGTTTCCTCGGTGGAGATCTCACTGTGGCAGTGAGTCTGTCAAGGCAACAAACTAGTGTAGTGATGGGGGCAAGTTCTGAACTTCCACGTAAAACGACAATTTGCTTCAGACTGAAGAAGCTTAACACCACTTTAACCCATCTGACAACAGCCACGAGTCTAACAAACCAAACGCTCTGCCTGGTTCACTCATTAGTGTCTGGAAACGTTAGAAAACAACTTTATAAGCACCTCACACTTCCCTCTGCTGATTTCCCACTGCACAGGCCAAAGCCCAAAAGACTCGACTGTCGACTCCAGAAGCAACAAGTGAAGATCGACGACTGACGGAGAAGAAGAGAAACTGAAAGTTGTTGAAAGAAAATGGTTCAGGAATGTATTTTTTTAGCAAAAAATATAATTCATTCGTAAATAAATGGGATCAGAAACGACATCGGCAATAGAGTCTTTTTTGAAGTTGAATAAAAGGCCACAAGGGAATAGAAAATAAAGCACCACCGTTTAATGTGGAAAATCACAGGATTTTGTTTCAAGAGTTTTTTATTTATTTCATTGGGGTAAAGGTATTGAGTATCGAGTCTATTCTTTAGTATCAAAATCATTCCTGACCCATGTTCTTGAGCAAATGTGTCTTGCGTATGGGTAAAGATCACCAGGAAGTGTGTGTTCGCATGCTAGTTGTCAGCTTTACACAATGGCAGTTCTGAAAAGCGTAAACTCAAATTTTCATCAATACGATGAAAATTTTTTGTGTTTTTAACACAGAGAAATCAGGGCCAGCGCCTCTAAAGAAAGCAGATAACATTTTCAGACACTCATCTAAAGGTGCACTGTGGAACTTTTCTGGCAGAGGGTCCGTCACCTTCTTGTTTCTATGGATACGTCATTGCTCTGCCTGAAATGTTTCACAGTGCGACGTTACAGGTGGTTTTACAGCTCAAAAATACCTAAAAAAAAAAACACCTGGTTTGGTCTCCGTGAAGACAGAAAGGTTTAACGTCAAACTGTGAAACCGAAATCTCCACGGAGAAAAGCGTTTGACGGAGCCTCCGCCCGAAAAGTTCCACAGTGCGGCTTTAAAACGGGAAGAAACGGCGAAACTCGTGAAGGTTTCGTGACATGAAATAACTTTATTGTTTTGCGTCTAACAGTGAAGCAGTAACAGGACAACAGTGGTACTCCATCATTTGACACGTGGCGAGAGCGAAGCACCAACTCGCCTTTTCACCCACCAAAAAAACTCAGATGCCCTTCCGCGATTACGCCGTAGACCCTGTAAACCTCGTCTGATCCAAATATTTAAAGTGCGTATGACAGTTGTTTTTTTTTTGACATTTTCACTTTATTTTGTTGGATGTAACACCTGCTGGAAATGTAAGTCGTAGTTTTGCACCAAACGAGACGCAAAATTGTGAAGAAAAGTCGAAAAACACATTAAAAACTACAGGAAGTGGAGAGAGTCCCACACTGATGACATCACACTGGGAGATCTGCAAAAAAATTTACATAAACGCACTTTTTCCTGATATTTTAAACAAGATTTCAACAAAATAAACGTGTTTTCTCATATTTTTATTTGTCAAATTATAATTTCTGACGACTTTTGACCCATTTGTACATTGCGGTTGCTAGGAAACGGTTTTCTAGTGTGATGACGTCATGATTTTCAACCAGGAAGTACAATTTTAAACCTAAAAAAAAAAAAAGGTCCAAAAACCCCCCAAAACATGGGATTTTTTATTTTATTTTTTAGCAACATCTTAAAGGTTTTGGACCAGTTTTCAAGACAATAAAAATCAGGTAAAGCGATTTAAATGTGTTTTAGTAAAATTAATCTACTCATATCTCGTCATACGTGCTATTCAGGGCTGTTAACGTCTACCCAAAGACCCATTTTACTCTCAAATTCCTGTAATTTTCCACGTATTTTTCAACTTTTCTTCACAAACTGCTTCTCAGTTGGTGTAAAACCATCATTTATATTTGCAAAAACAGGTATTATGGACAAAATAAAGCCAAAATTAGAGGAATAAAAGCGCCGTACGCACTTTAAGAGGCAGGACGCAGTAGTAGGAGGTGGCTGTAATGTAGTTTTGGGGCTTACATGGGTATTTTTAGTCTATTTTCTCTTTTAAAGCTGCACTCTGTAACTTTTCTGGCGATGTATATGCACCTGCTCGTCTATACAGAGGTTGCCTGAAATGTTCCTCAATATGGCATTAAGTTTTTCTCGCATTTATCAAGTCATAATACGGGTGTTTTGACGTCTTGAAAGGCAAAACAGGTTTTACTGTGAGTGGGCTCGCCTCTCCGTAGATTTTAAGCGTAACTTGGGTGTTTGAGCCGTTTGTTTCCATGGTAAAGTGTAATGCCGTACTGTGGGACATTCCAGGCAAAGCAATAACATCTCCATGGAGACGAGAAGCTGGCGGAACATCGAGAAACGTCAGAAACTTTGCAGCTTTAAACATCTTTAGTATTTGTTGCTTTTGTTTAGTCCTGGTTTAGTTCTAGCTTAGTCCTTTGTCCTGGTTTAATACTGGGTTAGACCTGGTTTAGTCCTGGTCAAGGCCACGGTGTAGACCTGGCTTAGACCTGGTTTAGTCCTGGCTCAGTGATTCTCAGACCTGGTTCAGTCTTGGTTTAGATCTAGTTTAGACCTGATTTTAGTCCTGGTTTAGCCTTTATTCAGACCTGGTTTAGACCTGGTTCCGTCCCGTTTTAGTGCTGGCTTTAGTCCTGGTTAAGACCACAGTGTAGACCTGGCTTAGACCTGGTTTAGACCTGGTTTAGTTCTGGCTCAGTTAATCTCAGAGCTGTTTCAGTCTTAGTTTAGACCTAGTTTAGTCCTGATTTAGACCTGGTTCATCCTGGTTCAGACCTGATGTTAGTCCTGGTTTAGTCTTTATTCAGTCCTGGTTTAGAACTGGTCTAGGCCTGGTTTTAGTCCTTGTTTAGACCTGGTTCCATCCTGTTTTAATCCTGGTTCCAAAATCCACATCTGGACTAAGATGGGTTCAAACCAGGACCAAGACAGGTGTGAAGTCCTGGTTTAGACCTGGATTAGACCTGGATTAGACCTGGATTAGACCTGGATTAGACCTGGATTAGACCTGGATTAGACCTGGATTAGTCCTGGATTAGACCTGGATTAGTCCTGGTTTAGATCTAGAAGAATCCTGGTTCAGACAGAATTGGAACCATTTCTTAAGCCTTGGTTTGGTCCTGGTTTAGTCCTGGTTTAGTCCTGGTCTAGGTCTTCCCGGACGTTGTGGTGTGTCAGATGCCCTCCCAGATGAGAAAGGGCCTTGTAACAGACAGAAAAACATTTGTGGATTTGATTTTTGTCGAATTCTGATGAAAATATCAGAGAAAATGAGAGAAAATACCCATGTGAGCGCACAGACACCAGGGCCTTTGTGTTTATGTGATTCGTTTGATAAAATCTGATAAAAACATTCATAAAACAACATTATCGAAAGTCCTTTTTAAGAATCTAAGGCAGGACTCTCGGGTTTTGGGCCATTCAAAGCTTCGTGTGAAAAAGGGAGAAGATCCAGTAAAAGCACTAAGCGACAGCAAAGGCAAAGCATCAAAACAGGCTCAAGATTCAATCCCCAGGTCAGAATTTCGGTAAATCCAGGACAAAATCTCACCAGACGTTCGGAAAAATGTGGAAAATACAAGTTGTGTTTGGTCGAAACGGCAAAAAAACAAACTTTAGGATCTTAATACTTAATGCAAGAAGTGATACGGTTCTGAAATGGCAGGTTAGGACCTGGTTAGGACCTGGTTCAGTCCTGGTTCAGTCCTGGTTCAGTCCTGGTTCAGTCCTGGTTTAGGATTTAGACATGGTTCAGTCTTGTTTCAGTCTTGGTTTAGACCTTTTTTTTTTTTAAATCCTGGTTTAGTTCCTGTAAATCCTGATCTAGTCCTGGTATGAATCTTGATACCTGGCCGAGTCCTGGTTTAGTCCTGGGTTTAGTCCTGGTTTAGTCCTGGTTTAGTCCTGGTTTAGTCCCAATTTGGGATTTAGACTTGGTCTAGTCTTGGTCCAGTCCTGGTTTAGTTCTATCTTAGTCCTGGTTTAATACTGGATTAGTCCGGTTTTAGTCCTTTAGACCACGAAGACTAAGGATGCATCAAAACTTGGACTGGACCAGGACTAAACCTGGACTAGACTAGAACTAAACCAAGACAATCAGAACCAAACCAGGTCTACATCAGGACTGAGCTGGGTTCAAACCAGGATCAAAAGAGGTGCGAAGTCCTGGTTCAGCCCCGGTTCAGTCCTGGTTCAGTCCTGGTTCAGTCCTGGTTCAGTCCTGGTTCAGTCCTGGTTCAGTCCTGGTTTAGCCCCGGCTCAGTCCTGGTTCAATCCTGGTTCAGTCCTGGTTCAGTCCTGGTTCAGTCCTGGTTCAGTCCTGGTTCAGTCCTGGTTCAGATCTCAAATAATCCAGGTTCAAACAGGATCACAACAATTTCTTAAGACGTGGTTTGCAAACAACTTAAAGATGAACTGTGTAACTTTTCTGGTGGAGGTCAGTCACCTGCTGGTCTCCATGGAGATCTACGGAGACACACCAACAAGTTACGGGTCAGATCTGCGGAGAGGCAAGCCTGCTCACTGCAAGAACGCATGATTTTCTATCTTTTTTTCCTCGCGATTTACACACTCAGTTTAATAAATGCAAGATAAGATTAATGCCATACTGCGGAACATTCTAGAGAAAGACGCAACATCTCAAAGACAAGCAGGTAGCGTCCATCTCCAGAAATGTTCCATAGTGTGTCTTTAATATTCCAAAAGTTGAAGAAGTTTTGACAGTTTTTGTGGTTTTGCTCTGCTGTTTAGACCTACTTTGTCCCGCTTTAGACCTGGTTTAGACCTGGTTCAGTCCTGGTTCAGTCCTGGTGAGATTTTGGGCCCTGGATTCACAAACCCCGGTGCATTGTGGGTTTCCGTTCGCACAGCGGCCGATGGAGTGATCGTTTTAAATCGAAATGGCTCACGCAGCTTCAGAGCGGATCAGGACCACGGACAGCACGAATCAGCCAAAACATCACGACCGCGGAGTCCGGACTTTAATACTCCAGGTCTGTGCGGTACCAGCAGGAAAATGAGACCGGGTTCAGTCCTGATCGAGTCCTGGTGAACATCTCGAGTCCTGATTGAGTCCTGGTTTAGTTTAGTCCTTGGTTGAATCCTGGTTGAATCCTGGTTTAGTATTTGTTTGCCTTTGTTTAGTCCTGGTTTAGTTCTAACATAGTCCTTTGTCCTGGTTTAATACTGGATTAGACCTGGTTTAGTCCTGCCTCAGTGACTCTCAGATCTGGTTCAGTCCTGATTTAGACCGGGTTCAGTACTGGTTCAGTCCTAATTTAGACCTGGTTTAGTCCCATTTTAATCCAGGTTCTGTCTTGTTTTAGACCTGGTTTAGACTTGGTTTAGATCTGGTTCAGACCTGGTTTCAGACCTGGTTTTAGTCCTGGTTTTAGTCCTGGTTCAGTATGATTTTAATCCTGCTTCAGACCAGGATCAGACCTGGATCAGACCTGTTTTAGTCCTGGGTTTAGTCCTGGCTCAGACCTGGTTTTAATCCTGCTTCAGTCCTGGATCAGACCTGCATCAGTCCTGCATCAGTCCTGGATCAGACCTGTTTTAGTCCTGGGTTTAGTCCTGGCTCAGACCTGGTTTTAATCCTGGATCAGACCTGCATCAGTCCTGCTTCAGTCCTGGATCAGTCCTGGATCAGACCTGGATCAGACCGGGTTTTAGACCGGGTTTTAGTCCTGCTTTTAGTTCTGGTTTAGACCTGTTTTAGTCCTGGTTTAGACCTGGTTCAGACCTTGTTTTAGTCCTGGTTCAGACATGTTTTAGTCCTGGTTTTAGTCCTGGATCAGACCTGAATCAGTCCTGTTTTAGTCCTGGTTCAGTCCTGTTTTAGTCCTGGTTCAGTCCTGTTTCAGTCTTGGCTCAGTCCTGGATCAGACCTGGATCAGACCTGGATCAGACCTATTTTAATCCCCCTTCAGTCCTGTTTTAGTCCTGTTTTAGACCTGTTTTAGTCCTGGTTCAGTCCTGTTTTAGTCCTGGTTCAGTCCTGTTTTAGTCCTGGTTCAGTCCTGTTTTAGTCCTGGTTCAGTCCTGTTTTAGTCCTGGTTCAGTCCTGTTTTAGTCCTGGTTCAGTCCTGTTTTAGTCCTGGTTCAGTCTTGGCTCAGTCCTGGATCAGACCTGGATCAGACCTATTTTAATCCCCCTTCAGTCCTGTTTTAGTCCTGTTTTAGACCTGTTTTAGACCTGTTTTAGTCCTGGTTCAGTCCTGTTTTAGTCCTGGTTCAGTCCTGGTTCAGTCCTGTTTTAGTCCAGCTTCAGTCCTGTTTTAATCCTGTTTTAGTCCTGTTTTAGACCTAGTTCAGACCTGTTTTAGACCTGGTTCAGTCCTGCTTCAGTCCTGTTTTAATCCTGTTTCAGACCTGTTTTAGTCCTGTTTTAGTCCTGCTTCAGTCCTGCTTCAGTCCTGTTTTAGACCCGTTTTAGACCTGTTTTAGTCCATCTTCTGCAGGTGGTCATAATGTTCTGGCTGATCCTCCTGTCGTCCGTCCGTCTCCGCTCTCATCACATCTTAAACACTTAAAACTCTTTTTTTTTTTTCTCCGATTCCACGTCTCGTTGGGTAATAAAAGCGCGGGCTACATCGGACATACACGTTTTTGCATATAAATTATTGGCGTTTTTATTGTGTCTGTGTCAGTTCAGCGCTGGAAAAAACATGAAAAACTCGTGTAACAACTCACCATTTTCATGACATTCCTTTAAGAGTCTCAAAGCCACCAAAAAAATTGCAAAAAGCATTTTTCCACGTCCGTTTTTTGCAAAGGAAATATTAATCCAAAGGTACAATCTGTGTTTTAAACGTACAGATCCGGCTTGGGTTTTCTCACGATGTGTTTCTGTAGTCATGGCATTGGAAAGCTACGCAAAGAAGTGGTAGTTCGTCCAAAAAGTTGTAGTTTTTTTTGTGTTCGTTCACCGTTTTGTCCCAGTGGAGTTGCCGTCCGTAGCTGCTTGAGGCTAAAATGTCTGGCATGGAGTTAATCGAGTGTCGTTTGTGACGTAGGAGTTGAACAGAGGGTTTATCGAGCTGGTTTTTGGTTCGCGCCGCTGTAATTCCCGGGCCTATTCACGCGAAACAAAGACGGGCACAAAGTTCGGCCTCTTCTCTGTCCGTGTAAATAATATTTTAATGTATAATTGTAAAAAACTACACCAGAAAGATTTGATTTTGACGCGATGATTCCAGTCGTTGTGCAGGAGTCTGTGTAACTCTGTGGGAGATTTTTTGGGTTTCTGAAATCTCCAAACTTTTCCTTCTCAGCTCCATAAACGTGTCAGATTAATCTTATGGGTTAAAGATGCACTGTGTAACTTTTCCGGTCTTTTCGTCGTCTCCATGGAGGTGTTGTAGTTTCGGTTGGAATGTCCCAGTGTGGCATTAAACGTATCCAAGTGTTTTGCCGCCGCGTAATAACGTAAATGGGTTTTGACGGACGTAAAAACTTGCGTTAGTTCTGGTTTAGCCCCGGATCAGACTTGGTTTAGACTTATTATAGACCTGGTTTAGACTTTATTATAGACCTGGGTTCGGTCCTGGTTAAGACCTGATTTAGTCCTGGGATCAGACCTGGTTTAGTACGGGTTTAGACCCTGGTTCTGACCTAGATCAGACCTGGTTTAGACCTGGTTTAGACTTGGTTTAGACTTGTTTTAGACCTGGTTTAGAGTTGGTTTAGACCTAGTTCAGTCCTGGATCAGACCTGGTTTAGACCCTGGTTCAGTCCTGGATCAGACCTGGTTTAGACCCTGGTTCAGTCCTGGATCATACCTGGTTTAGACCCTGGTTCAGTCCTGGTTCAGACCTGGTTTAGACCCTGGTTCAGTCCTGGATCAGATCTGGTTTAGACCCTGGTTCAGTCCTGGATCAGACCTGGTTCAGACCTGGTTTAGACCTGGTTTAGACCTTGTTTAGACCTTGTTTAGTCCTGGATCAGTCCTGGTTTTAGTCTTGGTTTTAGTCCTGGTTTAGATCTGGTTTTAGTCCTGGATCAGAACTGGTTCAGACCTGGTTTTAGTCCTGGTTTAAGTTCTGGTTCCAGACCTTGTTTAGCCCTGGTTCAGACCTGGTTTTAGTCCTGGTTTAAGTTCTGGTTCCAGACCTTGTTTAGCCCTGGTTCAATCCTGGTTTTAGTCCTGGTTTAGACCTGGTTTTAGTCCCGTTTAATTCTTCTGTACCCGGTGGTCATAATCTTCTGCCTGACGTTCGCCTGGTGTCTCCCGCAGAGCTAAATAAGTGTAATGCCAAACTGCGGAACATTCCGGACAACACAGACATGGACAGAAGAACGAACGCCCTGCCAGAAAACCTTGAAGCCAACAGCAACTTTGGGGGATTTCTGAAGCGATTGTGGGAAAAAAATGATTTGACTTTTGTTTATTTCTGACAGAGACGAGGCTGAACTTCGTGCCCGTTTTTGTTCCGTGTGGATATTTTCAGGAATTACAGAGATTTAAACCATAAACCAGCTCGAAACATCTGTAATCTGAGAGTTACACACAGCAAACTCCACCACAGAACTATCGGGAGTTTTTCATTTTCATCGTCGTGAATCCTCCGTCAGTGACCGAAGCGCCGTTTTCCGCTCAGGCAAACATAAATTCAGCGGGTTTTTTTGTTTTGTTATTTCTTCATGTAAATTCCCTCTTTTTTGTGGAGTTCTGGAGTTTTGTTTTCACGCGAGGCAGGGTCGGGTGGGGCCGTGGGTCTGGGCCAGTAGAAAGGCCTGGACCACCTCCTGCGTCTGCTGCGGCGTGTTGTTGACGTCCTCCAGGGCGTCGGCCACGGCGAACTGTCTGTCTCTGAGGCGGTTCCAGTTGGACAGGACGTTGTGGTACTCGAAAACCTTCTCGAAGTTTCCCACGGAGTTGTAGAGTTTGATGAGGCCCCTGTAGTCGTACTCCAGGCCGCTGTAGCCCTCCCCGAACAGCTTCTTCCCTGTGAGAGATTTAAAAAAACAGATTTATTTAACCTGTTAACACCCGCCTAATTCTGTCTGTGCACAACAGTGACACAAACCCAAATGTCACAGCTTATTAAAAGAAAATCTTAGACCCCACAGACTTGTGTGATGCATCATTTTAAAGCTTTGACCTTCTAGTTTCTGTAGATCTGCATATGAAGACTGTGAGTGCAGCTCACTTACAGTACAGACATTCAAAAATTTTAATATTTTTGCCTTGGAAAAAAAATAAAGGCTCTAACTTGGGCATATTTCATCCTGGGCATTTGTGGCTCACTACACTCACTGCTGAAGTTGTTGCAACAAAATTTCAGACTCTGGGCCTCAGGGTTTGGTGCTGTGACCCTTTTTGTAAAAATATGTCAATTCGGCACAAGTGTCCAAATATGTACCAGATGTTCCAAACTGTAATAAGATGTAATGTATAATAAATAAATCTTCTTCTGAACTTTAGGCAGGTTTTCTTCAGATAAAAAACTAAAACAAGCCAAAAAATGTCTCTCCATATGCCTCTGGTGCCTCCACCAGTGTCTGTGCGTCAGAGCAGGTGAGTTCCTCTCCAAACACATTTACACACTGAGCTGCTCTGTCACTATCTCACCTCTGCCCCACGAGGGGCCCACCGCCCTAAAGGGCTCCTGATAGGCTCTTCAGATCTGTCAATCATTTTCTGGAAGAACCAATGACTGAAGAGCTTTTGCCGTGGAGCGCTCGCTCAGACATGCGTAATACGCCGCTAACTGGACGCGCTCCTTTTGTTCCTCGAGCTGTAACCGCCGCCCCGAACCCCGGATCATGTCGTGTGTGAAAGCTTTTGTAAAGAAGTTTGTTGTCAAAATTGTAAATACATGCAGTTTAGTATTATGTAGTACAAGAAACCACCTTTTTTGTGCTGAAGAATAATCATGTACAATATTCACGTGAGTAAAGCTCATGGAAAGTTTCGGCCAGGCAAGGCTGCGGAGGGGGAGGTGGAGACAGCTGCCCTTCCTGCGGTATTGGACAGACACAAGGTCAGTCTCACAAAGTTTATCTATTGTTTTTGCTTACGTGCAGAAACTGTATTACACTGTTTAATTGGGTACGCCCTGCCCTGTGTGGTAGGGACCTGCTCATGCTGAACTTAATAAAATGAACGGAGAGACAACTGGTGGATTTGGAAGAGACTGAGGAAGCTCCGAAGTGGGGCACCCAGTGGGACGAGCTGTCAGAAGTGCCACTTGTCTCCCCGTGCACGTAAAAACTTAAGTTGAGTTGTGTCTTTGATTCCTGGTGTTAATGCTCAGTCAGTAACAGGTTGTATTCAGGGCTGAGACGTAGTCATCTCAGTTTAACACTGTCATTCTCACAACACTGTTTTGTGTGTGTAATTTCCTGACATCGTGGATGGTCTCATTTTGTAGAGTGTAAAGAAAACGAGCAAACCCCACAGCGCTAACAGAAGTGAACGCTAAGCTAATCTAAAGGGTGGCAAGGGACAGACATGTTTTCATGCGTCGTTCACCCATTCAGACAAACACGGACTTTCTGGATTATTTCTCCACATGGACTTATTTTATGAAAAAAACAACTGGATATTCTTTTTCTGTGGACTGTTACGGACTAATTGAGCTCAGCTATTCCTGGACTCAAACAGTTTCGGACAGAACCGGCTCAAAGGTCAGAAATGCGCATTGTTGGTTTGATTATTTTCAGTTATTATAAGTTCTGGCTCTTTGGGCTGCAGCATAAAATGAATGATACGGTTGTTTTACTGAGGAATGAAGCTTTCAAACGATGTACAGCAGCTCAATAGTGGAAAAATAATGAAGGTGAATATTTGGCTTGACTTTCTAATGTTGTGTAATCGCCCGCAGGCGGGTGGTGACGACACGCTGGGGGTGTTCTACATGCTTCTCTGTGCTGAAATGTTCAACAGTTACCATGGCGACACAGTGCACGCATTAGCAAATACAGTCAAGAGTGTTTTAAGTCTGAAAACTGGAGAAAAAATACAAAATAAAAGTGAAGATTTCTCTTTGCAACCGATTAATATTTGTGATTAAAATGAAATGTATTGATGAAATGTTTTGACTCTCTAGAAAAGGCTGAAGGCGGCAGATAACATAAGATTACTCTTCTGCTCCTTTTCATTCATTTCTTGTTGTGACACTGTTAATGCCTTTTTATACTTTGTGAATTAATATAAGAAAAAAATAAAAAATTGACGCCACATTTTCATTTTCCTGTGATCAGTCTAAGCGTTCGGGAATTTGATTTTCAACAAAAACGGCGAGAGCGACGAAACTGACTAAACTGAGACTGTTTTCTAACGCTAGGACTAATTTTAAGTGTGAGATATTCGTTTAACGCTGCAAATCACATGTTGTAGCTCCAAATAATTCAACTCTTGTGTTGAAACAAAGCTCAGATTCAGTCTAATTTAAAGGTTGTATAGAGGATTTTTGCAAGGAAAGAGAAATCCCCTTTCCTCCACAGCCCCCTCAGGAGAAACACCTCCTCCCGCCTCCTTACTGTAGAAATCCTGCTTGTTTACAGCGTTCAGAATCGCTGTTGAAGTTACATATCCAGAAGTAATTTGCGCGACTGAAGCGTCAGTCGCGCCATCGCTGGAAGGAATCTCCAAGAATCACTAGCGTTTGTCTTTGCTCCTTTTCCCCTTCTCTTCTTCTTCTTTCAGCGACCTCAAAAACTGACTTTCTTTTGAGGTGAACTCGTCGCGAATCCTCGTCCGTCGCTGCAAAAAAAATCTGTGCGAGGAAGCTACAGCTGGAAAAAGCCGCTAAGAACCGCCGCGTCGGTGGAGTAAACGGCGTCTTGCGTCTGTGGAACGTGCGAGAGGCGAACGTGAACCGCGTAATCCCAGCGCGTCGGCGAGTCAGTCACGCTGGAAATGTAGGGACTGACGACCAAAGAGCCTTTGCAGAAAGCTTTTATAACTGTCCGACACTCATTAACTTGAAACTTGTTCTCAACGCTGATAAAACAAAGCTCATGTTGTTTTCTAATTGTAAAAAGTTGCCTCAGATGATTCCCACAGTGTCCACTCCTGAGGGCAGTGAAATAGAGTTTAGTTTAGTTTATTTATTTAATGAGACAGGGACAGTGCACGATCTACATTAACCTCAGCAGGAGAGATGCTTGTAGCAGGTTGTAGCTCCAGTGCTCATTTCCACCTGTGGTCCCCGGGCAGGTGGATGTTATAGTTCATAAATACAAACATACAAAGAGAACGTCTTTATAATGACCGGAGCATCATTAAAATTCTGTGTCCTCATTCATACCCAGTTCTCTCAGCACCATAAAATAAGAGGTGGTTCATATGTACAAACACCTCGGGGTCTTAATTGATGACAAACTCACTTTCAAGCCACACAGAGATAATCTTGTGAAGAAGCTGAGGCTAAAATTGGGATTTTATTTTCAAAATAAATTGTGTTTTTCTTTTAATGTAAAAAAAGCGTCTTGTCAATGCAACATTTTCATCTGTGCTGGATTATGGAGCTCTTTTGTACGTGAATGCTGCTGCTCATTGTCTTCGAATGATTGATACTGTTTATGATACTTCTTTGAGGTTCAGTACAAACTGTAAGACGTCCACTCACCACAGTGAATCATCCTCTGGAGTGGGACGGCTGCTCTGCCCACTCGGAGGAAAAGTCACTGGTACTTTCATTTATGAGGCAATATTTGGACCACTGCCTTCGTAACGTTTGCAGCCTAATTGGTCTGAGAAATTCTGAATCGTTTTCTCTTCGTTCACAAGTCTATTTGCTGCTTTCTGTTCCTTATGCTCGAACAGAATTGGGTAAAAAGGCATTTGTTTATTCTGCACCTTTTGCGTGGAATATGCTACAGAAAGACTGGAAACTGACTGATTTAATTTCCTTGAGCCCTTTTAAATGCAAACTGAGAGCTTCTGAGACCAATTGCACAATCTGCACTTGTTTTTTCATAATGTCTTTAAACTTTTATGTCTTATCTGTGTAAATGTGTAACTGTGTTTTGTGTTTGCTGCTGCCTCTGGGCCAGGACTCCCTTGACAAAGAGGTTCTTAACCTCAATGGGATATTTCCTGGTTAAATAAAGGTCAAATAAAATAAAAAAATAATAAAAAAGAGCCAATAGATAACGAGGCAGGTTTATCTGGCTCCACCATGTCCACAGTTGACAGATTTTCATTCTTTTGTTTTGTCATCACAGTTACAAGGTTGAGGAGCCCTTTTGGATTTGTGACAAATGAAGGATCTGGCGACGCGAAGTCAGGAGCTCCTTCTGTTTCCTGACTGGATAAACTCAGAGCGCTTCAAAATAAACCGTGAATAAATGAACATAACAGATGTGTCGGCTGCTACTTTCGCCAGGACTCTCTTGAAAAACAAATTCTGAATTGCAACGGAACCTTCTTGGTTAAATAAACGTGAAAAAAAAAGAAACGATATCTGCGAAATCAAAATCAGCCAACCCCAGTTTATTATCTCTATATACTATAGTTGTGTCCTTGGGCTCTAATTTAAAGGAATAAATTAAAATCATTCAAAAAGTACATAGAAAACAGCCTCTTTTCTCTCAATTAGGCCCAATGAGCTTCAGGCAAAAAGTTTCAGGTCTTTCTTTAAGTGTATCATGTTTGTCATTCCTAACTTTTGTATCTTCGTGTTTTTAGTGGATGTGAAAACAAAATCAAATGAAGGCTGTTCAGTTTGACGCGTAGAGTGTGGAGTTTTCTGCGTACCGATGGCGATGGAGCGCAGGTACAGCCTCTCGGCGTCCTCGTACTGGTTCATGTCGTAGTTGTAGAGCGACGCCAGGTGCCCCACAGACAGGGCCACCTCATAATCCTCGTGCCCCAAGAGCTGCTCCTTTATCTGGATCGCCTTAATGTGCATCTCCTCCGCCTCCTGGAGTCACACAGCAGGGCTTAGACCGGGCTTAGACCGGGCTTAGACCGGCCTTAGACCGGCCTTAGACCGGCCTTAGACCGGCCTTAGACCGGCCTTAGACCGGCCTTAGACCGGCCTTAGACCGGCCTTAGACCGGCCTTAGACCGGCCTTAGACCGGCCTTAGACCCGGACTTAGACCCGGACTTAGACCCGGACTTAGACCCGGACTTAGACCCGGACTTAGACCCGGACTTAGACCCGGACTTAGACCCGGACTTAGACCCGGACTTAGACCCGGACTTAGACCCGGACTTAGACCCGGACTTAGACCCGGACTTAGACCCGGACTTAGACCCGGACTTAGACCCGGACTTAGACCCGGACTTAGACCCGGACTTAGACCCGGACTTAGACCCGGACTTAGACCCGGACTTAGACCCGGACTTAGACCCGGACTTAGACCCGGACTTACACAGCAGGGTTTAGACCAGGTTTAGATTGCTTTTAAATGCTGGTTTTAAGTTCCCAGTCTAGTCCTGGTCCAGTCCCCAGTCTAGTCCCCAGTCTAGTCCCCAGTCTAGTCCCCAGTCTAGTCCCCAGTCTAGTCCCCAATCTAGTCCCCAATCTAGTCCCCAATCTAGTCCCCAGTCTAGTCCCCAGTCTAGTCCCCAGTCTAGTCCCCAATCTAGTCCTGGTCCAGTCAAGTCCCCAGTCTAGTCCCCAGTCTAGTCTCTCCAGTCCAGTCCCGGTCCAGTGATGGGCCAGTCCTGATCCAGTCCCTGGTCCAGTGATTGTCCAGTCCTGGTCCAGGCCCCGCTCTGGCCCCCGAGCTAGTCCTTGATTCAGTCCTAGTCTAGTCCTAGTCTAGTCTCTGTCTAGTCCTACTCTAGTGCCTGGTCTAGTCTCTCCAGTCCAGCCCAGTCCTGGTCCAGTCCCCGGTCTGGTCCTCGAGTTAATCCTTGGTTCAGTTGTAGTTTAGTCTCTGTCTAGTCCTAGTCTAGTCCCCGGTCCAGCCCCCGGTCCTCACCTTAAACTTCCTCATGGACTGGTAGAGGCGTCCTAAGTTGCCGTAGTGTTTGGCGGTCTGGACGTTGAACTCTCCGAAGGCTTTCTTGGCGAGCTGCAGCGAGGACAGGTGCAGGTCGTGAGCTTCCTGCAGGAGGCGCTCTTCCGTCTCTTTGTTGTGGCAGTCGATGGCGATTTCCTCCAGAATCAGAGCTACAAAAACACACAAAAAGACAAGCTTGGTCAACATTATAACCTGGTAGAAAGCTAAAACATACAGTCAATTTCACATAATACTCTCACTTTAAGTTACCGTATTTTTTTCATGGTTTGACTTATATATTGACTTATATATGAAATATTTCAGTTCATCTAAACGTAAATGTAAACATGGGGAAGGTACAAACCAGAGGCACCGACAGAATATATTAAAAGTCCTTTATTGCATCGAAGGAGCCGACGCGTTTCCATCAGCGAGATATAATTTCACATGTTGGTGATTTTCACACTGACACAAGAGGCTCTGGGCTTGTACCAGCATCTGCTCCGCCTCAGGCTCCTCCTCCTGCTCCACCGTCACTTCTGTCACCACCTGCAGCACCTCACACCTGTTTTCTTACTTAAATCCACATGGAGACTTTTTTTGTCCAGTGAATAATCCACTGAATCTGGTCCTTTAGTGCGACAGAAGCATCAGCACCAGCTGTTTTTTTCACTATCTGTAAATGAGCCACGAGGCTTTAAGTTTCGTTTCTATAAAACTTAAACCAATGTGAGCAAACACATTATTATTTATGGTAAATACTGAGCGAGAACCGGAAACGTGTGCAGAGCGGAGGAAGAGAGGAACAATCAAGCAGCAGAAAGAAAGTTTGGAGTGAACAAGAAACTTCTTTTTGATGGAGAAAAGTGGAGGAAACTCAAACTGCAGTGAAGAAAACAAAAGCTCATCGTGGGTAAAAGCTGAATTTATCTGGAGATGGTGGAGTTACTCAGAAGTGACACCGAGGATGAAGAATTCAGTGGATTTAGTGATTTGGAGCGAGAGTTTGGTAAACTTATTCTGTTGTTTCTGCTCTAGTTTTGTGAATAACTGTTCATATGTGACGTGAACACACCAGACACATGTTCAGCCTGTTCTTCTCTGTTCTGTTGGTGTTTCAATAACTTGTCTTTCAACATGAAGTGTTAGTCTCTGATTTTAAGTCCAGTGCAACTTATATATGTTTGTTTTTTTTCTTCATTATGCATTTTTAGTTGGTGCGACTTATACTCCGGAGCGACTTATAGTCCAAAAAATACGGTACTCCTCACTTTCCAAACACATTCCTAGATTCTTAGTTTTGCTGTGATGGTACCAACAACTAGCATGCAAACACCGCACCAATGTAAGTTTTACCTTTGACTCTCTTGGAGGAGGCCAGCAGCAGGTGGTCCTCTGGCAGAATGTGGGTGATGATGTCTATGGCACGTTCTGCATGAAACCTGCACATACAAATAAAAAAATAAATAAATAAAATTAAAAAAAATCACCATCACATGAATTTACTGATGTTTAAAAAGCCAAGTAGGATTCGGTTTGTGGTACAGCTTCACTTCAGAGCGCACTTAGCTCCTGACAGAACTCAAATAAACATGATGGACTTCTTGGGAACACACAGCGATACAGAGACGTGCATCGTGATTCTTTTAAATGACAAACCGTAAAATACCAAATAGTCGCCGGGGCATTTATTTGTCTCAACGTCTTAACAGACCAGGAGTTTATTTGAATTTGGGGAGATTAATTCCTTTCTCACAAAAATCTCACTCGGCAAAACCGGAAAATCTGGTACGCACATTTTTTTAACCAGTGTGACGATCATTTAGGCGACTTTCTACAGACGTGGGCGAGTTCATTTGAAATGTTCCAAATGTTTTTCCACATTTGAAAGCGACTCCTGAATCACAGAAACATGGTGTCCCCAGGTTTGACTCCCCTAAATTTAAGACTTTTTAAAGACCTTTTTTAAGACCACTTAAATGAAAATCAAGACCAGCGGGCGAAAAACACCAGATCCAATTCTAATAATGACCATTACTCACTGCTTTAAATAACAAAAATTATGTTTATTGTAAAATCTCATTCAGAACTCATTTATAGTTGGATGTATTACTTGTAAAATGGCCAAAAAATAATTTACAACATTCTAACAAGACAAACTTAAGCTTTCACATGGTCTTGTCTCACATTGCACTGCAGCCTGGTTGAGCTTACAAAAAAAATAGGCTCATGAAATTTAAGAGCTTTGTGATGAAAATAAAAATTGGACAACATCATTGAAGATTTTTTTGAAGTCTTAATTTAGAAATATAAAATTTAAGACTTTTTAAGGACTTTTAAGACCACACGACGAGCCTGAGAAAGTAATTAAAACCCTCTCGCAGCACGCGGACGTTCCTTTAGCAAATGAAAACAAACGACAGACGCAGCGAGTGTGGAGCAGCAGAGTGAGAACGTTCATCCGCCGCATCAGGAGGAGCAGCCGTTTCTTTCAGCGCTTATAGTTTATGCAAATGAGCCGTGTGGTTTTGAGTTTGGTTTGTGTAGAGACGACGCGAGCATCAGTTCTGCACGACTTCTGTCTTCAGCTCGAACATTAGACTCACCGTTTATTTGGATCCGGTGATTATTTATCAAAGTGTACAAATATCCACCTGCACCCGGTGTTTAAAGTGGACCCGGTCGTTAATTAGAACCCGGCTCTTATTTGGTATTCTACATTCTTCAGCTTCATTACAAATGAGTTTTACACTTATGAACCTGCAGACTTCTGCATTCAGGCTGAATCTGCTGTGGGGAAAATGTGACTTGTTGTGGGACAAGTGAATTCTTCTGACATTAAGGGACAAAGGATTCCCAGTGCGTTTAACTTTTAGCAATGCTTAAAATGGGCATCCGTGTATCAGGACAGGAGTGTAGGGACACACACTGTATCCTGAGGTACACACATGGACCTCTGTGTCTTTTATTTATTCATTTAATTTTATTCATTGTTTCATCCATTTTTAGCTTTATGCATTTCAACACTTTTTATTTTTTGTTTTTATTTATGATTTACTGTCTTTTATTGTCTTAATTTGCTTTCTTGGAGATGTTACGTCTTTGTCTGGAACTTTGCACAGACTGGGATTAAAAGTGACACTGCCAAGACCAGTTACGGATCAGATCTGCGGCGAGGCGAGCCTGCTCACGGTAACAATGAGTATTTATAAAGGTATTTCTGAGCAGCAAACACCTGTAAATGAATTAACAGTAGAAAATTAGTGTGGGTCATTCCAGGAAAACCATCACATCTCCAAGGAAAGAGGCTGGTCAGAGACTAGAGGAAGTCTGACCTACGAGACAGTGTGAAACAAAGTGAATGGAGGCTCAGTACTCGTAAATAATCATAAAACCGAGCCGCGTCTTCTCACAAAAACAGTAACATTCGATGGTGTTGTGATACGTGTCCTTCCCCCCGTCGGACCCACACGCCTCTGCCCCTCCGTCTCTAAACGTGACCTGCTCCTCGTCAGGCTCGGAGTGAAACCGGGGTTAAACTCACAGGGCGTTGTCGAATTTGCCGGAGCTGTACTGGTGCACGTAGGAGGAGTAGGCCAGGTCCTCGTGAGCCGTGGCCACGTGGATGTTTTTGCCCCCGAACACCGACTGCCGAATGTCCAACGCTGTCTGCAAATCAAAACAAATCCAATCAGGGCGTTTAATCCACTTCACCAGACAATTACCCCCTCGCCGCGGCTCCGCTCTGGCAATAAACATGTGCCAGATGCCCTCCCGTGCTCCTATATTAAAGGTGCACTGTGTAACTTTTCTGTTTGGGGGTCCGTCTCCTGTTTGTCATTGCTTTGTCTGGAATGTTCCGCAGTCTAACATTAAACTGCTCTACTTCACATTTATTTATGTTAGTTACAGGTGGTTTTGTGGCTCAACCTGTAACTTGGGCCGGTTTGGTTTCCGTGGTGATAGAAAGGATTAATGCCATACTGTGAAATATTCCAGACAGACTCCCAATCACCATGTTGTTTCTCCTGTACGACCTCTTAAATACAACTGAGACATATTTATATTACTATATTTCTATATTTTTACTGATATCACAGTGAAATGTGTCAGAAAAAGTTTGTTTTGGCATAAAAAATATATATTTACATAAAAACTTAAATTTAAAAGCGGGAAAGTGCAAATATGCTTAAGTTTCATCCATTTTTTTAAGTGTTTTACTCTTTTTATGAAAACAGAGGTAAAAGTTGGTGCCGTATTAGGGCAAATTGTAAAATTCTTCAAAACTTTAAGAAAGAAAAAACAACTTTATAACGGCCTACTGTTTTTTTTGTAGATTTCAGTTTGTATTTTTAATCTTAAAGTTATTTTATATTTAATAACATTTTAACAGTATGTCCATTGCCCCAAAATGACATTTTTAAGACGTCCTGGGCTTTAAATGTAGAAAAATGTTTAATCAAAGTTTTTTCAAGGGACATGTATGAAATGATAAAATATTCACTTAAATATACAAGAAAATCTACACATTTTACAGCCACATTTTCATTTTTGGAGCATTTGAACCCCCAAAATGTCACTGACCCATTTACATTTATATAATTATGTCTCTTGCTATTTTTGCTACTTATTTTATTATTTCCATTCATTTTTTTTCCTTTTTTCGTTATTATATTATATTGTGATGTGCGAGCTCCTGTGTCCGAATAATTTCCCTTGTGGATCAATAAAGTTTGCCTAAGTCTATTTGGACATAATTAACCCACTAACAAAGTACTGCAAACAGTTCAGCTCTAATTCACTTTGCATTGAAAAAACCTCTCTCTGTCACTGCTGCTGTCAGACGCCTCGTTTTGGTCTTAAAATGTTCGTATTGACCCGCTCTACGTGATCCTGGGGTTTTATTTAGCTACTGATCACTAATGAATCAGCCACCGAGCCTCTTCTGCCACTGTTTTTGCCAATTATGGTCTAAAATAACAAAGTTTACACACTCGGCGACGACTTTAAACTAGGCTTTGTTGTGTTATATATGTGGTCGATGGGTTAATAGCAGTGAAAACTCTCAAAAACGCAAAAATAACAACGGCTATAGGGAAAAATACAGGGAACGGGCTCTGGCGTTCCGAAATCTCCCCCAACGAAGCAGCCACTTTGCTAAGTGGATGAGAGCGTTAATGTCGAACATCACGGCCTTCGCTAATTACACGTCTGGGTCGGGAACGATCAAGTGTCTCGGCTCCTGATTGACTCCCAAATATAGAACTTGATTGCAAATTAGCAGCCTTAACTAGCATCGATTAGCCTCATTTGACCGGAGCCGACGTCTTTATACAGTCTGTGGTCATGAGAAGAGTTTAAAATCAGTAACTTACCTGGTAAATTGCAACTGATTGGCAAATATTGTCTACATTTAGTAAGTAAAATCCGTAGTCTAGCAGCGTGTCTGAATACTTGGGATGTTTGTGACCAAAATGTTCCCTGTAAAAAACAAAACGCAACATTAAAATTCCCACAAAAAGAAATTCAAAAATACAGTAAAAAGGCCAAGATAACACTGTTTTCTGTTCTTTTTGGTTATTTTCTCTGTTTCCTCTTCACAAACAGACCTGGAGTCGCGTTTTGTTTCATTCACACGTTTAACACACAAACCCTGCAGATTTAGACAGAGTTCTTCTCTCAAACTAAAAAAAAACAACAACTCTGTTCCACTTTGTGATGTCATGTGGTGATACAGGAAGTGCTCCAGTGTGTTTTTAAAATCCACACAACTTCACTAGAATCATGTGGATCATTTCAGCCCTGGAAATGCAAATCTCTACTGAATTAAAGGTCAAATTGGAGCTGTTAAACTTGTAAACTACCTCTTTGTGACATCACAAGGTGGAACAGGGGATTTTGAGCTTTGGAGATATAGATAAACTAATAATAAACAAACAAAACACACAACTCCAGGTCTGTTTTTGTGGAGGGAATAACTTTAGAACATGTCTCTAAAACTCACAACAGTCCATTTTGTCTAATACAGGACCTTTAAAGCTGCATCGTGTAACTTTTCTGGTGGAGGGTCCGTCAAATGCTGTTATTGCTTTGTCTGGAATGTTCCGCAGTATGGCATTAAACCTTTCTATCTTCACTGAGACCAAACAAGACCAAGTTACAGGTCAGATCTGCGGCGATTTGACCCCAAAATGTTTGTTTTTCTCTGTGTTTTTGAGCTATAAAACCACCTGTAATTGGAAAATGTAATGTAGAGCCGTTTAAAGTCACACTGTGGGACATTCCGGGCAGAGCAATGACTTATCCATAGACACAAGCAGACGACGGACCCCCAACCGAAAAGTTACACAATGCATGTTGTAAAAAATGAAACAGTGGGACAATCTGTGCAAGAAAGTGCATGGAGACAAGCAAACTCACAAATATAATAATCCCTACAAGTGTAACAAAACTATATACACTGAAGCAAAGGAGAAATTCAGTTCATCCTCATCTGCTTGTCTCCATGGTGACAGTTAAATTTAAGTATATAGTGGGTTACCTGGCTAAAAAGACTGCATGTTTGATCAGCTGTTCTGCTTTTCTGAATTCTCTCTTCACGACACAGGCCTAAAGAGACAAAAAGAAGTTGGTTAAGTAAAAAAACGTACAGTGTGTGGACTTTTAACTCTAGTTTTTTAGTTTTACTGCAGTTAAATGAATAAATATGCAGTGTGTGGACTTTTTTAACTCTAGTTTTTTAGTTTTACTGCAGTTAAATGAATAAATGTGCAGTGTGTGGACTTTTTAATACTGTTCTTTTCTGTTACTGTAGATAAAAGGGCCTGTACTTGATTTTTTCCTATGTGTTTGAACAAAATGTGCCTTGCCCCAGTACTTGCATATTATATAAGCCACTCTGGAGTTCTCCGTGTCCTGTCTGCAGCCAAATATATCATGTATTTATCATCCAATAAACAGGAAGTTGTGAAAGCGTTTATAAACTCATCGTGGTGAGTAACCAGGACCCTCTGAATGCAGAAGGTGAGTGAGGAATAACTCAGGACCACGGAAAACTCTTTACAATCAACTACGTCTGTGTTTAATTGTAATTGTTTTTAGGGAAATATCTGGTACGGGGCCTTTAAATTGACCGGAATTCTCTCAGACTGTATGTCCCCGTGTGTCAGATGCCCTCCCGTCCTCTTGTACTCCTGGAGTGTAGGTCTTTAGTTAGTCAACTAATGTCCTGGTTTAGTCCTGGTTCAGTCCCGGTTCAGTCCCGGTTCAGTCCCGGTTCAGTCCCGGTTCAGTCCTTATTTGGTCCTGGTTCAGTCCTGGTTCAGTCCTGGTTCAGTCCTGGTTCAGTCCTTATTTGGTCCTGGTTCAGTCCTGGTTCTGTCCTGGTTCAGTCCTGGTTCAGTCCTGGTTCAGAGTCCGGTTCAGAGTCCTGGTTCAGTCCTTATTTGGTCCTGGTTCGGTCCTGGTTCGGTCCTGATTCGGTCCTGGTTCGGTCCTGGTTTAGTCCTGGTTCGGTCCTGGTTTGGTCCTGGTTCAGTCCCGGTTCAGTCCCGGTTCAGTCCCGGTTCAGATCCGGTTCAGTCCCGGTTCAGTCCTGGTTCGACGATGGTTCAGAGTCCTGGTTCGGTCCTGGTTCGGTCCTGGTTCGGTCCTGGTTCGGTCCTGGTTCGGTCCTGGTTCAGTCCTGGTTCAGTCCTGGTTCAGCCATGGCTCAGTCCTGGTTCAACGATGGTTCAGTCCTGGTTCAGTCCCGGATTGGTCCTGGTTCAGCCTTGGCTCAGTCCTGGTTCAGTCCTGGTTCAGTCCTGGTTCAGTCCTGGTTCAGTCCTGGTTCGGTCCTGGTTCGGTCCTGGTTCGGTCCTGGTTCGGTCCTGGTTCAGCCTTGGCTCAGTAATGGTTCAACGATGGTTCAGTCCTGGTTCAGAGTCCTGGTTCGGTCCTGGTTCGGTCCTAGTTCGGCCCTGGTTCGGTCCTTATTCGGTCCTGGTTCGGTCCTTATTCGGTCCTGGTTCGGTCCTGGTTCGGTCCTTATTCGGTCCTGGTTCGGTCCTTATTCGGTCCTTATTCGGTCCTGGTTCAGAGTCCTGGTTCGGTCCTGGTTCGGTCCTGGTTCGGTCCTGGTTCAGTCCTGGTTCAACGATTGTTCAGTCCTGGTTCAGAGTCCGGTTCAGAGTCCGGTTCAGAGTCCTGGTTCAGTCCTTATTTGGTGGTGTGTCAGATGCCCTCCCGGATGTTGTGGACAGAAATGATGAGTGAAAACATTTGTGGATTTTACTTTCGTAGAGTTCTTAAATGAAGCGCTGGTGTTTGTACCTTTGAGGCCTGTCGCAGAACATCTACTACTACTTTAACAGGCAGCCCTGGAGTTATTTCCTTCATGGCCTCTATACACCACCTGTAAGCCTGCAAGACAAAACACGGGGACCAGTCAAGGAGTTTTCTTCTTCAGAGCATTTTTATTTATGATTTTGGCCGCGTCTCATTTTTCTTTCCTCGCGTCCTTCTCGATTCTGCAGGAAATGGGTGAGGAAATCCTGCCCACAGAGGAGACACAGGAAGGAGAGAGGAATCGAAACTGGCCACGTTTACATGATGTTTTTTAATTCCGAATTAATTGTTTGGAATTAAATAGCTCGGAATTAAAATATTCTCCTTCGAGTTTACATGGAAAACCTGTTAAAACGTCTTTATTTAACTGTTCTCAGCGTCTGGGGGTGGGGAAGGTGCTGATTGGACAGCGACACAAACGTATTTCCATCTTTGGGAAGAAAACCCACACTTCAGCTGCTCCCGGCTTTTCTGTCATCTCGGTTTTTGTCGTTTCGCAGTCGACACAAACGCGATCCAAACTTTTCCCGTGGTCGTTCATATGATAATGAAGCAGCAGCTGGAGAATTATCTCCTCACGCTTTACATCTGTGAGCTGAGGAGGAGAAGGGAAGAGTGTGGGAGAAGGAGGAAGAAGACAAACTGAGTCTGAGGCTGCCACACCTCAGCCCACTCCCACATCCCGCTCACAAATCCAAAGAGACGTGGAGGAAAGTCCCAAGAGACGACTGGAGGAGCCGGATCGAAGGACGAGCCAACGAGCACCAACCACCGGGATTATTTTGAAGAAGAAGAAACGTTTACATGATCCAGGAAGAAATTCATTCGGCTTTAAAATCAGAATAAACCCCCATTTACTACAGGATTAAGTCAATTTTCAGAAGGAATTAAGTGTTTACATGGACTTTTTAAAGCGGAATTCATTTTTATTCAGAATTAAATGATTAAATTACAGCTCGCATGTAGACAACCGAGACCAATAAAGTTTGATTCTTCTCTCTGGTGTCTGTTCCTCCTTCCTTCCTCCGTGGTTTTCTTTGGGACACTTTTGATCGACAGCTGAAAAATGTAGGACTGAGGAGAGGAAACGAGGAGAAGGAAGTGCGTAAAGGGAAACGAGATGCCGCAGGTGTCATTGGAGAAGCGCCTCACCTCGTCGTAGTGGCTTTTGGCGAAGAGCAAGGCACAGAGTTCCCCGTAGAGCGCCGCCCTGTTGGCCTGGTGTCCGTGAGTCGACAGTTTGTCCATGAACGACTGAGCCAGTTTGAACGTCTCCTCTCCCAGGTGGTACTTGCAGTTACCGTTACGCACGTGCAGCAGCCTGAAACACAAACGCCAGATACATTTGTTTGCCATTTGCGGTATAAACAAAACAGATTGGAAAAAGGGGAAGGGAATAGAAACCCAGAGTGATTATTCAGTGACCAAAAGCACCTTTAATACGTAATTTATTCAAAGATATTCCAAAAAAAAGTGCTGGCTACCGTCTTATAGTGCACTGTTAAAAGATTTTTTTCATTTTTAAAGAATTTTTTGGCCTGTTTGCTGTACTAGAATTTGGCAAAGATTTGGCAAAGATTTGGCAAACCATCAGAGCCAGAAATCAAACTCTGCCCAAAGCCTGGGGTATGTGGTGCTGCTTTAAATCACTTCTGACACCAAAACACAGAACAGGTCACATTACAACTTCACAGATTCTGCATTCACTCAGTCACACTTCTGTCGCCACAGCCGCCCCGGGGCAGACTGACGAAAGCAGGGCTGCCCACGGATTCACAGGCACCACATAAACACATTATAAAAGCCTAAAGACACAACAGCGGTGTGAACTCTGTAGATGAATCCAATTGAGTTAAAATATTGGGCTATTTTACTTTTTTTAGCATTTTTTTTTTTAAAAAGACCTGGCAACACTGGCTGTAACTATCCAAATGCCCTTTCAGTGTTTTAAACGTTAACATTTTCATTCATTCAAACGTATTATAGTGTTTAATAATGAACCCTAACGTCTGTATTACCTTATTATATTATTCTCTGACCTGACGCAGCACTCCACAGGTCTAAACACATTATAAAGAGTTCTACTACAGCCCCGTTCGCTCAAGTACAACCTGGGGATGTGTGGTAATTTTCAAATTACTGCGCCACTTCTGTGCTACTTGCAGCACATTTGCACGGGATAAGCAAAGTCCGCAAACGTACTCCATTTTACCGACGTTGACAGAGTGAACGAGGGAAAAAAACATGGAAATAAGAGACAGAGAGAACGCTGGTGGACACCGCCTTAGATCTGCCTGACAAACAGAAACTAGAAACATGTAGGTGTGTTAGTTTCAGAGTAGTTTTAGTGTAGTTAGCTCCTCCCTGCCGGCGGATAAAACGCAGTGTCCTCCAGCGTCTGACCAGAACTGAAGCAGCAGTTTGGACGAGGCTCCGAAACGTATTTGACTGAAAAACTTTTGTCCAGCGACAGAATTAAATTAGTGCTTTGCCGTGGATTCTACCTGGACGACCGAGAGGGATTTTACAAACATCTTTGAGTAAGTTTTTAATGATTCTTTGACCTGACGCAGCACTCCAAGGTTCTGACCACACAATGGAGTCATTGTACCATATTATAATGAACCATCCAATACCTGACCTACACAAATACCAATACCAGTGTTTATAGAGTCTGTATTGTCTCTGTGGGTAAATCTTGAGCGATTCTCTGACCTGACACAGCAGCTCACAGCTCTGACCACATAAAAGAGTCATTATACTGTATTAAAAATGAAACATCCAATACCTGTGGTGTTTATTAGGGGTGGGATGAGACAATTTTCACAAAACGAGACACACCACGAGATCAGGTCCACGAGAAAAAGACAAAATAAGACTTTTTGTAATAAAGAAGTCGTGTAATTCATGTCACAATTCTTATTTTATGTCATACTTCAGCCTTGTCGCGCTGCTTTTTAGAACTACAGCTTCTCACATTGTATAACTCGCCATCTCTTATCGCTTCTTTTTGTCCGAGCCAAAGTAAATTCACATGGAAAAAATCCTGCGAGATCATTTTTCTCATGTGTGGCAGTTTTGTCTTGCGAAATCTCATCCCAGACCCTGTGTTTTTTTCATGTCTGCACTGTCTCTTTGAGCGAATCTTGAGTGATTCTCTGACCTGACGCAGCACTCGACGGCTCTGAAGCAGTGGAGGACTTCACTGTGGAGAGAGCAGAGCTGAAGACACGACAAAAACACCTTCTCTGCGTCTCCGTACCAGCCTGCGTCAGACAGGAACCCGCCTGAATGAAGACAGAAACACAGAATTATTCAAAACTAAACTATAACACATCTCAAAACCAAACCAAACCAAAAATCCTGTATGGCTGAGTGAGGTTTTTCTTCCCCTCGCGTCTAAATTTTCGATTCAGTTTCATCTTTTCTGTTTAAAAACGGTTTTCAGTATTGAATTTATGAGCATAAACATAGCAAACATTTATTATTTCCATTTAAAAAGCCCATATTACGTTATTTTCTGATCAAAAACATACCTGGGGTTGTGTTTTGATTCATTTGCACATGTTTAACACACAAACTCTGCACATTTTTTCTCAAATAGAAACAGTATTTTGAGATTTGGAGACATAGAAAGAATGTGTGAGGAAACAAAACACAACTCCAGGTCTGTTTTTGATGAGGGAACAAAATCGGAGCACGGCTCCAAGCTCACAAGAGTCCGTTTAGTGTAACTTAGAAACAAATAAGAACAAATACTCACCGAGCACGAAGCCAAACTGAATCGCCTTCTCTTTGACGTGCGCGTCTGACTCCGCGATGTAGGAGCAACGGCGGCTGAAGGAATTCGCCAGAACGGACGCTACTTTGACGCCGTGGTCCATCAGCGCCTGGAAACAGTGGTGCAGGAGGTGTCTGGGGAGAGGGGAGGGCAGGGCGGGTTAGTGATGGGGGCCCAACCCAACCCAACAAGACAGTTTCCAAAGTGCTTCGCATAGGAATAACATTTAAAGGGACATTTTGGAGACAGAGCCACATTTCCTCATGAGCCAGAGTGTTGTCGATGTGTGGAGTTATATTTTAAAATAATTCATCCAGTCCTTATATTTGCAATTGTCACTAAGGCAAGGCTATAGGATCTGAACCAAAAAGAAAAACAGCTCTGGGACAATCCTCATTATCATTTAAAACAATTACAGAACGGAATAAACTTCTAGCTGAACTTAAATTAAGAAAAACGATCTGAGGCTGTGGAAAAGTCGGTTTTATTATGTAAAATGTGAATCAAAAGCAAATAACTAAAGACTGAATCAGACTTTTCCACAGCCTCAGATCCTTTCTCTTCACTAGTTTTGTGGAGTTTGTCTCCGTCAGCTGAGCAGAAATGACGTCCTATAATTACCACAGAAATAATAATGAATCATTTTAGAAATAAACTCACACAAATGAAAACTGTCACAGCACAAAACAGCACAAACCAAATACAAACGGTTTCTATAATTTTCTGCCTGTTTTGAGGCTGTTTCACATTCTGAGGTTCTGGACGACGTCATCGACCAAAAATAAAACTGCAAATATCTGAAGAACCAGAATCACACAAACAAAACTTTTGGCAGCACAAACGAAGCACAAACGACTGACTCCATTTTGGGCGTTTTAGAGCTTTTTTAAGCTTACTGTGAGGCTGACCCCAATTTGACCTGTAAAAGAATTGTTTTCGCCAAAAAAAAAGGAGCACAAATGAAACTTTTTGCAGCACAAATGATTTACATAGATTTTGTGTAGGTTTGAGTTTGATGGGGCGACTTGTATCTGTGTTTTCTGTGTGTGTTTTTGTATCTGTGTTTTCTGTGTGTGTTTTTGTATCGATGTTTTCTGTGTGTGTTTTTGTATCTGTGTTTTCTCTGTGTTTTTGTATCTGTGTTTTCTCTGTGTGTTTTTGTATCGATGTTTTCTGTGTGTGTTTTTGTATCTGTGTTTTCTGTGTGTGTTTTTGTATCTGTGTTTTCTGTGTGTGTTTTTGTATCTGTGTTTTCTGCGTGTGTTTTTGTATCTGTGTTTTCCGAGTGTGTTTTTGTATCTGTGTTTTCTGTGTGTGTTTGTGTACCTGTGTTTTTGTATCTGTGTTTTCTCTGTGTGTTTTTGTATCGATGTTTTCTGTGTGTGTTTTTGTATCTGTGTTTTCTGTGTGTGTTTTTGTATCTGTGTTTTCTGAGTGTGTTTTTGTATCTGTGTTTTCTGTGTGTGTTTTTGTATCGATATTTTCTGTGTGTGTTTTTGTATCTGTGTTTTCTGAGTGTGTTTTTGTATCTGTGTTTTCTCTGTGTGCTTTTGTATCTGTGTTTTCTCTGTGTGTTTTTGTATCGATATTTTCTGTGTGTGTTTTTGTATCTGTGTTTTCTGTGTGTGCTTGTGTATCTGTGTTTTCTGAGTGTGTTTGTGTATCTGTGTTTTCTGTGTGTGTTTTTGTATCTGTGTTTTCTGTGTGTGTTTTTGTATCTGTGTTTTCTGAGTGTGTTTTTGTATCTGTGTTTTCTGTGTGTGTTTTTGTATCTGTGTTTTCTGAGTGTGTTTTTGTATCTGTGTTTTCTGTGTGTGTTTTTGTATCGATATTTTCTGTGTGTGTTTTTGTATCTGTGTTTTCTGAGTGTGTTTTTGTATCTGTGTTTTCTGAGTGTGTTTTTGTATCTGTGTTTTCTGTGTGTGTTTTTGTATCGATGTTTTCTGTGTGTGCTTGTGTATCTGTGTTTTCTGAGTGTGTTTGTGTATCTGTGTTTTCTGTGTGTGTTTTTGTATCTGTGTTTTCTGTGTGTGTTTTTGTATCTGTGTTTTCTGAGTGTGTTTTTGTATCTGTGTTTTCTGTGTGTGTTTTTGTATCGATGTTTTCTGTGTGTGTTTTTGTATCTGTGTTTTCTGTGTGTGCTTGTGTATCTGTGTTTTCTGTGTGTGTTTTTGTATCTGTGTTTTCTGTGTGTGCTTGTGTATCTGTGTTTTCTGCGTGTGTTTTTGTATCTGTGTTTTCTGTGTGTTTTTGTATCTGTGTTTTCTGCGTGTGTTTTTGTATCTGTGTTTTCTGTGTGTTTTTGTATCTGTGTTTTCTGAGTGTGTTTTTGTATCTGTGTTTTCTGAGTGTGTTTTTGTATCTGTGTTTTCTGTGTGTGTTTTTGTATCTGTGTTTTCTGAGTGTGTTTTTGTATCTGTGTTTTCTGTGTGTGTTTTTGTATCGATGTTTTCTGTGTGTGCTTGTGTATCTGTGTTTTCTGAGTGTGTTTGTGTATCTGTGTTTTCTGTGTGTGTTTTTGTATCTGTGTTTTCTGTGTGTGTTTTTGTATCGGTGTTTTCTGTGTGTGTTTTTGTATCTGTGTTTTCTGAGTGTGTTTTTGTATCTGTGTTTTCTGTGTGTGTTTTTGTATCGATGTTTTCTGTGTGTGCTTGTGTATCTGTGTTTTCTGAGTGTGTTTGTGTATCTGTGTTTTCTGTGTGTGTTTTTGTATCTGTGTTTTCTGTGTGTGTTTTTGTATCTGTGTTTTCTGAGTGTGTTTTTGTATCTGTGTTTTCTGTGTGTGTTTTTGTATCGATGTTTTCTGTGTGTGTTTTTGTATCTGTGTTTTCTGTGTGTGCTTGTGTATCTGTGTTTTCTGCGTGTGTTTTTGTATCTGTGTTTTCTGTGTGTTTTTGTATCTGTGTTTTCTGCGTGTGTTTTTGTATCTGTGTTTTCTGTGTGTGTTTTTGTATCTGTGTTTTCTGAGTGTGTTTTTGTATCTGTGTTTTCTGAGTGTGTTTTTGTATCTGTGTTTTCTGTGTGTGCTTGTGCATCTGTGTTTTCTGAGTGTGTTTTTGTATCTGTGTTTTCTGTGTGTGTTTTTGTATCTGTGTTTTCTGTGTGTGCTTTTGTATCTGTGTTTTCTGTGTGTTTTTGTATCTGTGTTTTCTGAGTGTGTTTTTGTATCTGTGTTTTCTGTGTGTTTTTGTATCGATGTTTTCTGTGTGTGTTTTTGTATCTGTGTTTTCTGTGTGTGTTTTTGTATCTGTGTTTTCTGAGTGTGTTTTTGTATCTGTGTTTTCTGTGTGTGTTTTTGTATCGATGTTTTCTGAGTGTGTTTTTGTATCTGTGTTTTCTGTGTGTTTTTGTATCGATATTTTCTGTGTGTTTTTGTATCTGTGTTTTCTGAGTGTGTTTTTGTATCTGTGTTTTCTGAGTGTGTTTTTGTATCTGTGTTTTCTGTGTGTGTTTTTGTATCTGTGTTTTCTGTGTGTGTTTTTGTATCTGTGTTTTCTGTGTGTGTTTTTGTATCTGTGTTTTCTGTGTGTGTTTTTGTATCTGTGTTTTCTGTGTGTGTTTTTGTATCTGTGTTTTCTGTGTGTGTTTTTGTATCTGTGTTTTCTGTGTGTGTTTTTGTATCTGTGTTTTCTGTGTGTGTTTTTGTATCTGTGTTTTCTGTGTGTGTTTTTGTATCTGTGTTTTCTCTGTGTGTTTTTGTATCTGTTTTCTGTGTGTGTTTTTGTATCTGTGTTTTCTGTGTGTGTTTTTGTATCGATGTTTTCTCTGTGTGTTTTTGTATCTGTGTTTTCTGAGTGTGTTTTTGTATCTGTGTTTTCTGTGTGTGCTTGTGTATCTGTGTTTTCTGTGTGTTTTTGTATCTGTGTTTTCTGTGTGTGTTTTTGTATCTGTGTTTTCTGTGTGTGTTTTTGTATCTGTGTTTTCTCTGTGTTTTTGTATCTGTGTTTTCTCTGTGTGTTTTTGTATCTGTGTTTTCTGTGTGTGTTTTTGTATCTGTGTTTTCTGTGTGTGTTTTTGTATCTGTGTTTTCTGTGTGTGTGTTTGTATCTGTGTTTTCTGAGTGTGTTTTTGTATGTGTTTTCTGTGTGTGTTTTTGTATCGATGTTTTCTCTGTGTGTTTTTGTATCTGTGTTTTCTGTGTGTGTTTTTGTATCTGTGTTTTCTGTGTGTGTTTTTGTATCTGTGTTTTCTGTGTGTGTTTTTGTATCTGTGTTTTCTGTGTGTGTTTTTGTATCGGTGTTTTCTGTGTGTGTTTTTGTATCTGTGTTTTCTGTGTGTTTTTGTATCTGTGTTTTCTCTGTGTGTTTTTGTATCTGTGTTTTCTGTGTGTGTTTTTGTATCTGTGTTTTCTCTGTGTGTTTTTGTATCTGTGTTTTCTGTGTGTGTTTTTGTATCTGTGTTTTCTCTGTGTGTTTTTGTATCTGTGTTTTCTGTGTGTGTTTTTGTATCTGTGTTTTCTGTGTGTGCTTGTGTATCTGTGTTTTCTGTGTGTGTTTTTGTATCTGTGTTTTCTGTGTGTGTTTTTGTATCTGTGTTTTCTGTGTGTGTTTTTGTATCGATGTTTTCTCTGTGTGTTTTTGTATCTGTGTTTTCTGAGTGTGTTTTTGTATCTGTGTTTTCTGAGTGTGTTTTTGTATCTGTGTTTTCTGTGTGTGCTTGTGTATCTGTGTTTTCTGTGTGTGTTTTTGTATCTGTGTTTTCTGTGTGTGTTTTTGTATCTGTGTTTTCTGTGTGTGTTTTTGTATCTGTGTTTTCTGTGTGTGTTTTTGTATCTGTGTTTTCTGTGTGTGTTTTTGTATCTGTGTTTTCTGTGTGTGTTTTTGTATCTGTGTTTTCTGTGTGTGTTTTTGTATCTGTATTTTCTGTGTGTGTTTTTGTATCTGTGTTTTCTGTGTGTGTTTTTGTATCTGTGTTTTCTGTGTGTGTTTTTGTATCTGTGTTTTTCTGTGCGCGTTTGTGCCTCTGTGTTTCTCACCTTTTGTCAGACGCTCGCAGAACTTTAGCGAACACCTCGAGCTCACAGAACTCTCCCCCGAGCTGACAGAGCCGGCCCTGCTGGTACAACTGTGGACAGAGACACACACAGGCTCAGACAGGGACAAAAGTGAAACAAAGTGAAGCTGCACACGGACAACATGGACCTATCATCGTTTTTTTATCGTATTATTCATGTTTTAAAACTTTATTTGTTTGTCCCCTGCATTGGACCCATCCTTCACCGTCTCTGGGTTAAATTATTTTGTTCAGCCCTAAGTTAAACCTTAATTTCAACATTTTGGTAACCGATTAGAGAGAATAATTTACAGGTCCATTGTGCAACTTTTCTGGTGGAGGGTCCGTCAAATGCTTTTCTCCATGGAGATTTTATTGCTTTATTGTCTAAAATGAGATTAAACCTTTTATATCTTCACAGAGCCCAAACTATCCCCAAGTTACAGGTCAGATCTGTGTCAGAAGGTTGTTTTTCGAGCTATAAAACCACCTGTAATTGAATAAATGTGAAGTAAAGCTGTTTAATGTCACACTGTGGAACTTTCCAGACAGAGCTATCACATCATTAACCAGTTGCCGATACAATACAGACCTCAATAAGGTGAGTTTTCGATTCGATATGATATATTTTTCAAATCATTTCGATACGGTTCAATAAAAAAATATCGTGGCTGTGACACTAAAGGTGTTTGTTAATCCATTTCTTGTGCAAAGTTTATATAAAACACGCCCATTTTACTCATCAGAACAGTGAAAATGTCAAATGTGTTGCATAAATGAGTTTTATTCCTCTGAACAAGCACTAACAAAATAATTGCGTAAAATATACCAAAAACTAATCTTGGTGATATATCGATACAGCTGCCCACGATATCAGTGCTGTATCATCACATAAACGATACGATACATTGATATTTCGATATTTTTGCCCTAATTTCCATGGAGAAAATCATTTGACGGATCCTCCACCAGAAAAGATTCACAATGCAACAAACTCACTGCAAATTCCTCTGCTCTGGCCAAGATTTTAAAATTTATGTCACGTTATTCATCTTGTTTTCAGATTTATTACCGACTTACTAGTTCTGAGGCAGCTTAATTCTAGTCTAGAGGTTGTTTATTTTAAGATAACTTGTCAAGTAAAAATTATTTTGCTGCATGGACACATAATTTCACTACTTTTAAGTCATTTTCTGATAGATTTAAGTCTTTATATCTTAAACTGGCCAAGCTTTTTTGCAGTGAACAGCAACAAAACAACAATAGAACTATAGAAATGTTATATGTAAAACTGTCTGTACAATTTACGTCACAGTTTCCTAATAAACAAATGTGATGCATGTAATCAGCCACTAACATTTTTTAACAAAGACCAGTGTTCATGAATGTCCCAGATTCTCACCAGAGTCTGTGGAGCCTTCACTCTCGGATTTTAGTTCTAATATTTTTACAACCAACACAATAATCGTTAGTTTTCCGAACAGTTAATTGTGAAAGATTTAACACCAAAACCAATGATTCTGACACACTGTGGCCATGAAATACAGGACAAGACTCGTTTCGAAGCTTTTAGGAAACCATCTTATGTCAAGAACCGAGCTCCATGAACAAACTCAAGACGTAACCATGACTACTAAGCCGTTAAAGCTGCACTGTGTAACTGTAGTGGAGTAAGGGTCTGGAGATGCTTTTGCGTCGTCTTGCATGTTCCGCATCAGTAAACTAGTCTATCTCCATGATGACGAGCTGGCGAGACTAGGCCAGGCATTGTCACCAATAAATAACATCTGTAATTGAACAAATGTGAGATTGAGCAGTTTAATGCCGTACTGTGGAATATTCCAGGCAAAACAAATATGGAACATTCCAGGGAAAGCAATAACATCTCCATGAAGACAAGCCTGTAACACTATATTACCAAAAATATTCGCTCATCTGCCTCGACTCTCATGTGAACTTCACCCCATTTTTAATCCAGAGGGTTTAATCTGACGTCGGCCCCTTTGCAGCTTTAACAGCTTCAACTCTTCTGGGAAGAGTCCACAAGGTATAGGAGAGTTTATGGGAGGTCACACACTGATGTTGGAGAGAAAGTCTGAGGCTCTCTGTCTGCGCTCTAATTCATCCTGAAGGTTTTCTATCAGGTTGAGGTCAGGAATCTGTGCAGGCGTCAAATTCCTCCACACCAAACTATATCCTCCAGGTCTTTATGGACCTTTGTGGCCTGGTTACAGTCGTGTGGAAGAGGAAGGAGCATCTCCAACTGTTCCCACAAAGTGCTGACGTATTCAGGGTTCCTTTCACTGAAACTAAGAGGCTAAGCCGAGCTCCTGAAGAACAAGCCCACACAATAATCCCTCCACCAAACTTTACACTTGTCACAGTCACACCAGAACCGTTCTCCTGGAACCGTCAAACCCACACTCGTCTATCAGATCTCCAGATGGAGAAGCTCGGTCCCTCCAGAGAAGGCGTCTCCACTGCTCTAGAGTCCAGCGGCGCTTTACACCGCTGCATCTGACACTTTCATTGCACTTGGTGATGTGTGGCCTGGATGCAGCTGCTCGGCCGTGGAAACCCATTCCACTCTACGCACTGTTCTGGAGCTCATCTGAAGGACTCATGAAGCTTGGAGGTCTGTAGTGTTTGACTCTACAGGAAGTCAGCGACCTCTGCACACTCTGCGCCTGAGCATCCGCTGACCTGCCCCGTCAGTCTACGTGGCCTCCACTTCACGGCCGATTCGCTGTCGGTCCCAATCACTTCCACTTTGTTCTAATCCCACCGACAGTCGACTGTGGAATATTCAGGAGGAGGAAATGTCACGACTGGACTTGTTGCACAGGTTCATCCTCTCACAGTTCCACACAGGAACTCGCTCAGCTCCCGAGGGCGACCCATTCTTTCACAAATGTTTGTAAAAACAATCTGCAGGCCGAGGGGCTGGATTTTATGCAAATGTGGCCATGGAAGTGAGCGGAACATTTCCAATATTTGGATGGGTGAGCAAATACTTTGGGTGATATAGTGTAGATGGCACCCTCCACCAGAAAAGCTGCACAGTTGCACCTTTAAATCAAAACTGATTGAAACACCTGAATTCTTCACAATATTGTTATTCTCCAAATATATAATTTCATGATTATTATTTGATACCTGTCTCTTACTATATTTTCAGCTACTTATTTAGAATTTATTATTACTATCTATATATTTACTCTTTGTTATGGTAATATACTGTGACGTGTGAGCTTCTGTGTCCAAATAATTTCCCTTGTGGATCAGTAAAGTTTGTCTAAGTCTAAGAAACTTTATCAAAACTTATTTTCAGCTTATTTTTGGGACACAGTGTTGACCCAGTTTCTTCAAATCAAACAGAAAACTCACAGCCAAGTTTTTGTAGAGGTGCAAATGCAAAGAACAGAAAATTAAAAGTGCCAAAATGCGTAGCTAACTCAGATGGCCGATGTCCAGAAGCTATTTTTATTTTAAATAACGCTTCATTAAATCATTTTGGACCAAAATTACCAATAGTAGAGCCAGTTTCTTACGCCTGGATATTGTGAAGTTAAAATCTTTTACTTTGGAGTGGCTTTAAGATTAAACAAACATCACAATTGTTTAACTTGGAACAGACCAAATAAATATAACGTAATAATACAACTTTTCGTTTGGAGGTCTGTCACTTTCTTGTTTCTATGGATATGACATTGCTCCATCTAAAATACTCCACAGTGTGACATTAAACAGCTCTACTTTACATTCAATTCAATTACAGGTGCTCAAAAATACCTATAGAAACCAAATAACATTTTTAGATACTTATTTAAAGCTGCATTTGTAACTTTTTGGTTCGGGGTCCGTCACCAGCTTATTTCTTTGTATACGTCATTGTTCTGTCTAAAATGTTCCACAGTGTGACATTAAACAGCTCTACTTTACATTTATTCAGGTTACAGGTGGTTTTATAGCTAAAAAAAAACACCTACAAAAACAGACATTCTGACAAAGCAGTGGAGAAAAGCGTCTGACGGACCTTCCACCGGAAAAGTTACACCGTGCAGCTTTAAAATGGCCGTAACCCGAGCCTCCATTCTTCACTCTCTCCTCGGTGGCATTTTTCACAAGTCGCGGGGGTAATTTGAACCACGCTCCCTCCCAGTTTGGACCAACAACAGAGTCAGACAGTAATTTACACTGGTTCGTGTAAAACAGCTGCTGATGACGACTATTAAAGTCTGTTTCCCACAACCAACCTCCCAAAACAATGTTCCAGAATAGAAAACGCACACATTTACAACAGTAGTTCATGTAGTAGTTGTAGTCGTAAATAATGTAGTAAATAATGAGGATAATTCAAATAAACCTCTAATTAACTGCCCTATATTAAACATGCATTGTGTAACTTTCTAGTGGAGCGTCCGTCACCTGCTCATTACTATGGATACGTCATTGCTCTGCCTGGAATGTTCCACAGTGTGACATTAACAGCTCTACTTTACATTTATTCAGTTACAGGTGGTTTTATAGCTCAAAAATACCTAGAAAAACTGACATTCTGACTCTGAGTGGGGTCGCCTTTCCACAGATCTGCCCTGTAACTTGGTCTGGTTTGGTCTCCGTGAAGATAAGAAGGTTTAATGCCATACTGTGGGACATTCCAGATGAAGTAATAAAATCTCCATGGAGAAACGCGTTTTGACGGACCCTCCAAATTTCCAAAACGTGGATCTGACTCCTTACTGTGAGCGGGCTTGCATCTCCATAAACCTGACTCTTACTTGGCCGGGAGGAGGGCCTCTTGCTGCTTGTTACCATGGAAATGTTGTTCCTTTGGCTATAATATTCCACAGTATGGCATAAGTTTCATCTATCTCCATGAAGAACGTTCAGAAGTATGGTTTTATCTTTCCGTTTCCATGGACTCATATAGGTGACTTTCCAACTTCAGAAAGTTACATACTGAAGCTTTAACTAGAACACAAGATTCATAAATTGAGTAGGAGAGGAGTAGTATAATGGTTTGTGTAGGAGTAACTGGCCTTTTCACAGATCTGACGTGTACCTCTGCTCTGTCTGGTTGCGTTACCGGTTTTTCTTCTGGGAGATGGAGTAGGGAGTAATAAAATTGTGAAAAGAGCGCGTAACATTGTGCATTCTCATGTCAGTCATAATCTAAGGGACTTTTTTTGCTTTACGGTCATTCCCAAACACGGTTATCTGTATTTTGGCCAAACAAATGACTTTATACTGTATATGTTTATACTCCTCTTTACTATTGGCAGTCACCAAAACACAAAGAAAATGCGACTATACTGACTCGCATTAGTGCTTCACTTCATTACGCACTTGTTTCACAATTTTATTATTACCATCCACCCCAAACCAGATCAGATTAGTCAGAAATTGTGACTGTCCTGTTTTAGTCTTGGTTTAGACCTGATGTAGTCCTGGTTTAGATCAAATTGGTCAAAAATAGGGACATTTCTTGTATAAAACTGGGACAAATCACTTGTTTTGGATAGTTCTGCTGGGACACGGGACACAAGGCTCAAAACTGGGACTGTCCCGGGTAAATAGGGACATCTGGTCACCTGAAGATAAAGGTCTAATGTCACACTGTGGAACATTCTAATAACGCAAGAACATTTCATTGGAGATAAGGCAGCAGCAGACCCCACCTAAAAAAAGTTATATAGTGCACTTTTAAGCTTTCAATTAGCATATATAACATTATTAACTTACAGCAAATTACCCATATTTATATTGGTACACAGAAAAAGAGGATATTTTCACAGCTTGGGGTTTAAAATGTTAAATGTTTACAATAATGCTCTGTCAAAAACACCATTTTAGCTGTTATGATATTTGCCATCAAACAAGCACGTCAAGACTTAACAATTTTCATCAAAAACAACCAAAAAGAACTACTTACGACCACAATACCTTTCAAGACACTTGACAGCTGTGATAACACGTTAAATAGATGTTAATTAACCCACTGACACGGAAACAAAAGCCAGGTTAGCACAGAATTAGCTGAGTAAACTCCCTTGCCTTGTGCGAACGGTGCTAATGCTAACTAATGCTAACTCCCTTTCCCCCACAAACAAGCGCTCAGACACGGCGCGTTTCCCGCTTTTTCCGCCCCAAATCTCACCTTGTAATAGACATCAAACTGTATATTTTCGGGCAAAGAGCGTATGTCCCTTCTGGAGCGGCTGTAGTTGTCCACGACCGCAGAGATAGCCGTGTTATAGAGAGATTCTGGGATCCACTCTAGCTCCGCAGCCGCCATGTTGTTTTCCGTCTCCCGAAAAGCAGCAGCGGCAGACCGGCCCAAAAGCTCCTGCTCCCCGGCTACATTCACTGCTTTTACCGCGGAGAAACGGGAGAAACCGGCCCCAGAGCTCCACGGTGCAGCATCGGCCCCAGGGAGCGGCAAACACCGACCTATAAGGGGTGTTTTGAGGCGGATTTGTCACGGTTTTGCCTCATTGCTGCGCCCGATCAGCAGCACACAAACAGCAGTCACAGCGGCAGGAGCGGGGGTGCCAGGTTTGCACACAGGAACAAGCGGAAAGGCGACCAAACAAGCGACGGTGGGAACAGTTTGACACCAGAGTAGGGTGACCAGACGTCCCTATTTACCCGGAACAGTCCCAGTTTTGAGCCCTGTGCCCCCTGTCCCAACAGATTTACATAAAACCACTGATTTGTCCCAGTTTTATACAAGAAATGCCCCAGGTTGCCAAAAATACCTCTATTTTTGACCAATTTGATCCCTGCCAACTGTAAAGAGAGGCATAAACTGTCCCTAGTTTAGGTAAAATATAGAAAAGCTGCATAAAAATTAACACAAAACACAAAGAAAATGTGACTATACTGACTCACATTAGTGCTTTACTTCATTACGCACTCATTTTACAATTTTATTATTACCAATCACCCCAAAACCGGGATGTCCTAGTTTTTTATGTTGAAAATCTGGTCACCCTAACTGACTGACTTAGACAAACCTTATTGATCTACAAAGGAAATTATTTGGACACAGTAGCTCGCTCAAGTAGGGTGACCAGTCCCAGTTTTGAGGCCACTGTCCCGTGTCCCAGCAGATTTATCCAAAACCAGTGATTTATCCCAATTTTAAACAAGAAATGCCCCAGGTTGCCAAAAATACCTCTATTTTTGACCAATTTGATCCCTGCCAACTGTAAAGAGAGGCATAAACTGTCACTTGTTTAGGTAAAATACAAAAAAGCTGCGTGAAAATGACCAAAACACAAAGAAAATGTGACTGTACTGACTCACATTAGTGCTTTACTTCATTACACACTCGTTTCACAATTTTATTATTACCAATCACCCCAAATCAGGGATGTCCTAGTTTTTGTTTTGTTTTTTGTTTTTGAAAATCCAGTCACCCTTACTGACTGACTTAGACAAACTTTATTGATCCACGAGGGAAAATATTTGGACACAGTAGCTCGCTCATCTAGGGTGACCAGTCCCAGTTTTGAGCCCTGTGTCCCCTGTCCCAGCCATTTGTCCCAGTTTTATACAAGAAATGCCCCAGTTGTCCCTATTTTTAACCAATCTGATCCCTGCCATCAGTAAAGAGAAGAATAAACTGCCATTTGTTTTGATAAAATACAGAAAATCTGCTTTAAAATGACCAAAACATATAGAAAAATGCAGAATGCAGAACAACTTTACTTAAGTCAAATAAAACTCAAATCAAACTTTATTTGTAAAGTGCTTTTCATGTATAAAAATGCAACACAAAGCGCTTTCCAGTGATTAAAAAAAAGGCACTCGCACATTCCCACCCCCACCCCAACAAACAATCCCACATAAAGCTAAACTAAACAAGTGAGTCTAACTGTGACATAACTTTTTATCTTTTTTTTTTCACTTTTAAGTAAAACAGGAAACTCTGAGATTACCTGTGACATACTATCTTAACTATTTTAATTACACACTCGTTTCACAGTTTTATAATTACCAACTACCTCAAACCAGGGATGTCCCCGTTTTTTATTTTGAAAATCTGGTCACCCAAACTGACTGACTTAGACAAACTTTATTGATCCACAAGGGAAAGTGTTTGGACACAGTAGCTCGCTCATCTAGAGTGACCAGACGTCCCTATTTACCCTGGACTGTCCCCCTGTGTCCCCTGTGTCCCAGCAGATTTATACAAAACCAGTGATTTGTCCCATTTTTATACAAGAAATAACCCACGTGTCCCTATTTTTGACCAATCTGATCCTTCCCAACAGTAAAGAGAGACATACACTGTCATTTGTTTAGGTAAAATACAGAAAAGCTGCTTAGAAACGACAAAAACACAAAGAAAATGTGACTATACTGACTCAGATTAGTGTGGAATGCGTAACAACTTTACTTAATCATGCACTCGTTTCACAATTTTATTATTGTCCCCGTTTTTTATTTTGAAAATCTGGTCACCCAAACTGACTGACTTAGACAAACTTTATTGATCCACAAGGGAAAGTGTTTGGACACAGTAGCTCGCTCATCTAGGGTGACCAGACGTCCCTATTTACCCGGGACAGTCTCCTGTCCCAGCAGATTTATCCAAAACCAGTGATTTGTCCCAGTTTTATACAAGAAATGTCCCAGTTGTCCCTATTTTTGACTAATTTATGGCCCAGTAACAGTGAAGAGGGGGATGGATTGTCACTTGTCAAACTGTGATTGAAAACGGTCCCTCAGATTATGACCCACAAATAAATCGAGGACGGACGATGTTACGCGCTCTTTTCACAGTTTTATTCACGTCAACCGTCCCAGCCTGAGTGTGTCCCAGTTTTTAATTGTGAAAATCCGGTCCCCGTTACCCAAAAAGCAACGGTGGAAAAAGTTAGACCTCGATTTAGACTTGGACGAAGTTTATCAATCCACAAGGGAAATTATTTGGACACAGCAGGTCACACATCACAGTATAACATGATAACAAATAGTAAAAAATATAAATGGTGATACAAAATTCTAAATGAGTAGCAAAAAAGAGCAAGAGACACGTGTGAAATAAGACAGAATTATATAAATGTAAACGTACATGTCAAAATAAAACAGAAAAATAAAAACATCTCATCTATATACAAGAGGTCATAGGAAGTGCAACAATGATATGATGATTGACAAAGGGTTAACTGTTACATAAGGGTGAGTTGTACAGTTGTAGGGAGTATTATCTGTTACATAAGGGTGAGTTGTACAGTTGTAGGGAGTATTATCTGTTACATAAGGGTGAGTTATACAGTTGTAGGGAGTATTATCTGTTACATAAAGGTGAGTTGTACAGTTGTAGGGAGTTACATAAGGGTGAGTTGTACAGTTGTAGGGAGTATTATCTGTTACATAAGGGTGAGTTATACAGTTGTAGGGAGTATTATCTGTTACATAAAGGTGAGTTGTACAGTTGTAGGGAGTATTATCTGTTACATAAAGGTGAGTTGTACAGTTGTAGGGAGTATTATCTGTTACATAAGGGTGAGTTGTACAGTTGTAGGGAGTATTATCTGTTACATAAAGGTGAGTTTTGGTACAGTTGTAGGGAGTATTATCTGTTACATAAAGGTGAGTTTTGGTACAGTTGTAGGGAGTATTATCTGTTACATAAAGGTGAGTTTTGGTACAGTTGTAGGGAGTATTATAGTATGAATGTAGTCCTGTATCTCTCACTGTTTGAGTGGGGCCCTGTTTGTAGAATGAGCTTTGGGGTGTGCAAAAATATCATTTAATTTGATGATACAGTATCGATATCATGGGCTGCTGTATCGATTTATCGCCCAAGAGTATTTTTAAGTATATTTTACTCAATTATTTTGTGTAAGAGCTATAATTGTGTTGGCATTTTCATTGGTTTGATTAATAAAATTGGTGTTTTTCATATTAACGCTGCACAGACTTAGTATCTTTTAGTATCACAGCCATGATTTAGTCTTTGTTTTTTACCGTATCGAACCGATTTGAAATACATCGTATTGAATCATATTAAATCAAAAGATATATAGGCACTTGTGCCTATGTATCGAGGTCCGTATCGTATCTGCAAAACAGTAGTGAAAATGTGGACTCAAGTTCAGTGTTTTTCAACCTTTTTTACACTTTTTTGGCTGAAAAGAGACTCACACCACCAAACAGAGCAGAACGATTTGAACAAATATTAGCGATTTTTTCCTCACAACAAAAGTGGGATCAAGTCGCTGTTAAGCAAGACTCAAGTCGCAAGTCTTTGGCCTCAAGTCCCAGTCAAGTCCCAAGTCAAAGACCTGCAAGTCCAAGTCGAATCCAAGTCCTGTACTTAGATTTTCAAGTCTTTTCAAGTCCTCAGACACAAATATATATAAAAAGTGAAATAAGCCATATCTGCATATATTATATACTGTGACTTTTTGAAGTCATTGTACAGCAAGTGGAGTTAAAATAAATGTTGTAATTCATATTATTCTCAGAAATATAAATCAAATGTATTTTTTCATAATCAACCACAAGGTTATCAACTTTTTTTATTCATATGAATTACATTCTGTTAAATCTTAATTAATCTAGCAATCGAATGGATCAATAGGCAAGTTTGATGCAGTGTGGCAATCCTTTATTTCTTATGTGGAACAACTAACAATGCTTGACTCTGTGTAGTGTATACCTTGTATAGATGTGTAAGATAAGTAGGTAATTACTCTGTGGGCTTTTTTGTGTCCCTTTTTGTGTGTGTGTTTTGTTTTTTTGTTTTTTTGGTAATGTCTTATATTTTCTTTGATTCTGTCCTTGATGTTTTTTGTATCTCTTTGAAAACTCAATAAAAATACATTGACCAAAAAAAAAAATTTATCTAGCAATGGAATGTTGTTCATTTATAATCTTTCACATTGTGGCATATCTATTTCCATAGAAAATGTTTCGAAGTGTGGCTTTAACTCTCCATAGAATCATCCAGGTGCCGTGCCACTCCCAGAAAGTTACATACCATAGCTTTTATTTTTTTTAGTCCACTTTAAAGTTTTTGTCCGTGATCTGATCAGAGAGAATTATCTGGTCATGTAAACATAAAGGTAAAACTGTGACCCACTGATTTTCAATTAGGATCAGTTCAATCCAAAAACACACACACGACAAACCCACGATTTTCCTCTTTTACACTGATAACAACATGAACCGTTTGCATCTCGGTCACTTTCAGGTCTCTGGTCTGGAGTGAACCCAACACAAATGTGCCGCTTTCCAAAAACAGGGGCCCAAAGTCGCTGGAAAGAAGCAGACTTGGCAACGGCGGCAGCAGACGCACCGACGCACTGACGTAATGTGCAGGAGAAGCCAAAAGTCCCTCAAAGGAAGAGTTATCCAGTTTCGAGCGGTTATTTCTAGATCTTTGGAGAGATTTAGATTCAGATGGTGTCTAGAATTGGCAGGATGGAGCCCCCATGTGTAATTTCAATCACTAAATATTCCAACCTGAATATGCATTTGTGATCTTCTTATTACAATTACAATTACAGCCATTCAAATGATGACTTTTGTTCATTTTGTTAGTATTTGTTTTTGTTTTATCTCCTCTGTATGTTCAGATACAGCAGATTTAATCCTGATTTGTTCTGGTTAAGTCCTGTTTTTGTTTTGTTTTTTGCTGCTCTTGTTTCAGGTCTAGTCCTGGTCTGGTCCTGGTTTAGTCGTGGTTTAGTCCTGTTCTTTTGCATCTCTCGTGAGGCATTGTGGTTCTGAAGTGGTCAGTGTCTATCAAAGGAGCTCTAGTACTGGTTTGGACCTGGTTTAATTCTGGTTTAGTCCAATTTTTTGTGTAGTTTTTTGCTTCTCTTGTTTCAGGTCTGGAACTAAGTGGTCTAGTCCTGATCTGGTCCTGGTTTAGTTCTGGTTTAGTCCTGTTTTTTTCGCATTTCCTGTGATGCGTTCTGGGTCTAAGGAGGTCAGAATCTATCAAAGGGGCTTTAGAACTGGTGTGGACCTGGTTTAGTTCTGGTTTAGTCCCTGTTTAAACCTGAGCCTAGACACACTTTAATCATTTTTGTAGTATTTTCATGACTGAGATAATTATTCCTATTTTGTTTGATTCAGTGTATTTACTTAAAACGGTTTTCTTTACGGTTGACATGATTATTTGTTGATTTTTTTGCTTAAAAATAAATTAGATCTATTTACATTTTTCTTCCAGTTAATTATTGCTAATGTTAATGATACGTTTACCCAAGTAAGTTTATTTTTTGTATTATTTTGCGGTTTATGGCTTATTTAAGACGAGTGCAGGTGCATCATGGGAGTGTGGAGTGGAGCCAAACAGTTTTCTGACCTCCTCTCGCCCTTTACCTGTTTAATTTCTCCTTTTTGTACGTTTTGTGCGTCCTCAGCTGTACGTGAATCCTCAGTGAAGAGTTTTTTTCCTGGACTTGGCTCGTTCTCTGTGGATTTATTTCACTTTTCAGGATTTCTAAAAGGTGGAACAAGCGGCGCAAAGCATCAATCTACGGCTTCACACATGTCTGGACCTCACCTGACAGCCACTGGTTACGATGCTGCCCACACACAGCAGAAGAAGAAATAACGTTGAGCCAGCAGTGCATTATGGGTCATTTCTGGTGGAGAGTCTGACAGTTGCCTTTTCCGTAGAGATTTTTGCGCAGAATGTTCCACAGTATGGCATTAAACTTATGGAAACGACTAAGAGTGCATGTTTTTTTAACAAACAAAACACATATAAGAGAATTAACACAAGTTACTGTATGTTTAAAGCCAAACGGCGAAACATTCCAGGCAACGCGACCCGTGGGTTTCGGAATGATGAAAAATTAGGACGATTGCCATGGAAACTAGCAAATTTAAACCAAATATCCTGTCGTTTGAATGGTGAATGGTGGAAAGTCCTCAGAACCAATAAAAAGAACCTGAAACCCACAAATAGCACCTTGATAGAGACGAGCAGGTTTCAGACCCTCCAACAGAAAGTGACACAGTGGAGCTTTAACTGGTGATTGTCAATGATTAGTGATGATGTTATTTTTACATTTGGTGTTCAGTTTCTTAAATTAAGAAACTGAACACCAAATGTAAAAATAACTAAAGTGCGATGAGCTGAGAAAATGTTTAAATATTGTTCAGGAAATGTATTATTTTTTCAACCCATTCATAGCAGCTGATGTTATTGTTACAGAAAATAAAATATTGGGGTTTATTTTAGCTTTGGAATAATTTTAGTTTATAGACTTTCTAGAAAATGTAACACCTGTTTGTTCCATCTTATTTGTTCATCTCTTCTGGTGTCACAGTAGTATTTACAGACAGATACGATCAGACCAAACAGGTCTTTCAGATCTCTGTCTTCAAATGTTCCACACCTTGTTTTTGAACTCCAGACGTTCATCCTGAAGCCAAACCGACTCATGATCCTCCAGTTTCTCCCTTACCTCCTCTTTTTTGTGCTTCACCTGCCTGGGAGGAGTCACCTAACACCATCTGCAGTCATCACACACCTGAGATCCAGCTCCAGCCAACTCCTGCCCACACCAGTGCCGCTGCTTCTTCCACTCCCTCTCGGTTCTGTCAGTTTAACCATATCAGTAACTAGTTTATGGCTCACGTTTCTGAAGATCTTGTTTTTTTTTTTTTTGTGCTTTTTTCCTGGACCTTTTTTAAATTTAACTTTTCTTTTTCTACTCCCAGTGCTCCACCTGTAAAATAAAACAAGCTCTTAACTTCACACGAGTTTGGTTCTGCTTTTGGGTCCAAAATCTGCACATTATAACTCATTATAACCAACTCATGATGTCATCAGGTGCTGGTCACTCTCCACCGTTTGTGTCCCGCCTGTTCACGTTGTAAAGTCTGAAGTTTTGTCATTCTTGTGTAAATACTGTGAGCGAAGAGGCTCTGGGACTGGAGGAAGAGAAGGACACTCAGAGAGATTTGGAACTCAGGGAGGCTGTGGTCTGTTCTAGTCCTGTTCTAGTCCTGTCCTGGTCCTGTCCTGGTCCCGTCCCTGTCTTGGTTCTGTCCTGGTCCTGTCCTGGTCCTGTCCTGGTCCCGTCCCTGTCTTAGACCTGTCCCTGTCCTGGTTCTGTCCTGGTCCTGTGCTGGTCCAGTCCTGTCCTAGCTCTCTCCTGACCCTGTCCTGTGCCTGTCTTGACTCTGTCCTGGTCCTGTCCTAGCTCTGGTCCTGTCCTGGCCCTGTCCTGGTCCTGTCCTGGTCCTGTCCTGGTCCTGTCCTAGCTCTGGTCCTGTCCTGGTCCTGTTCTGGTCCTGTCCTAGTCCTGTCCTGGTCCTGTCCTAGCTCTGGTCCTGTTCTGGTCCTGTCCTGGTCCTGTTCTGTTCCTGCCCTGGTCCTGTCCTAGTCCTGTCCTGGCCCTGTCCTGGTCCTGTTCATTGGCAGCACTCAGGCCTCACAGCAAGAAGGTTGCGAGTTCGATCCCCGAGTCACCCGGGCCTTTCTGTGTGGAGTTTGCATGTTCTCTCCGTGTCTGGATGGGTTTCCTCCGGGCGCTCCGGTTTCCCCCATCAACTCAAAACATGCACTGTAGGTGTGAAAGTTGTGTGAGTGAGTGTTGGTGGTGGTCGGAGGGACCGTTGGCGCCGCTTGGCTTGGCAGCCGCCTCTGTCAGTCTGCCCCAGGGCAGCTGTGGCTACAACAGTAGTTTACCACCACCGGGTCTGGAGTGAATGAAGATGCTCTGTAAATAATCCTCTGTAAAGCGTCTTTGTGACATCTGTCTGTGAAAAGCGCTATATAAATAAATACACACTTACTGTCCTGGTCCTGTCCTGGTTCTGTCCCGGTCCTGTCCTGGTTCTGTCCTGGTTCTGTCCTGGTTCTGTCCTGGTCCTGTACTGGTCCTGTCCTGGTCCTGTCCTGGTTCTGTCCTGGTTCTGTCCTGGTCCTGTACTGGTCCTGTCCTGACCCTGTCCTGGTTCTGTCCTGGTCCTGTACTGGTCCTGTCCTGACCCTGTCCTGTCCCTGTTCTAGCCGTATCCTGGTCCTGTCCTGGTCCTGTCCTGGTCCTGTCCTGGTCCTGTCCTGGTCCTGTCCTGGTTCTGTTCTAGTCCCGCTCTGGCCCTGTTCCTGTATATACTGATTTTTTATTTTATTTTATGTTTTATATCTCTCTCTATCTTTAAATTTTATGAGGATTATTTATATTTTCATTTGTTTTATTGTGATTTGAATGTACTTCTTATTCTGTAAAGTTCTTTGAATTACTTTGTGCACGAATTGTGCTAAACAAATAAATTTGCTTTGCCTTATTTTAGTTTGTTCACCATATATAAGCTTCCACATTGGACATACTAATAAATATTAAAGTTTACATTATAATAATTGGATCGTTGTCAGCCAAACACACAGCTTTATGGAACCTATGGAACTTATTTCTGTCTTTTTGTATTTTCCAACGAGTTATAAGAAATGTATTTTATTAATTTATTTTTTGAGTAATTTCTTCGACGACTTTTTTTAATTTCTACTTGAGCAATATTATTTTGAAGTAACATTACACCACCACATCTGTTTATGCCACAATTAATCGATAAAACGTGTTTTTTTTATTTATTTATTTTTTCTCGGTGTAGTTCCCGGTCCTGCTCGCCGGGGGTCGCTGTCGCACCGCCGTCAGCTGGGCGGATGTGACGTCACGGCTCGGAGCATGCCTACTCCGCTCGAACAAAAACAAAAGAGGCGACTCCAAAACACACTCCCCGCGCTCTTTATGCACACAAACCCGCAAAAAACGCCGCAAAAACACCCGCAGCAGCCATGGAGCACGGCCTGATCCTGCGAATGAGCGTGTCCACGGACCAGGGCGGCCGGAAGTATATGGAGGACCTGACCGACGTGGTGGTAGAGCCGGAGCCGGGGGAAGGCGAGCCGAAGTCGGGGGAGAACAGCGGGGAGGACAGCGCGGAGGATTCCCCGGATAAAAGCGCTCAGGACGAGCAGAAAACAGCGGATTCTGCGCAAACGGAAGCGCGGACGAGCCCCATATCATGTAAATAGCGTTATCTTTTTTTATCGTAAATGTAGTTTTTGTGTTTACAAGCACCTTTTGCGCTTTCCACGCTCAACAACACCTTAAAACCTACTCTCTCCTTCATAAAAGTAGAGTTTATTTTATGTTTTTGTGCAACTACATTACGAATCGACCCTATTTCATTTTAATTGAAACTAGATATTAAAGCATTTCTACTCCAAATCTAGTATTGTTGTGTTTACGTGTACTTTTTGCGCCCTCCACACTCAACAACACCCCAAAAACTATTCTCTCCTTCATAAAAGTGGAGTTTATTTTGTGCTATTTGCAGTTACATTATTAATCGGCCCAATTTCACATTAATTGAAATAAAATATTAAAGCATTTCTACTCCAGATATAGTACTGTTGTGATTATAAGCACTTTTTGTGCTTTCTACACTCAACAACACCTTAAAACTACTCTCTCCTTCATTAAAATATTAAAGCATTTCTACTCCAAATCTAATAGTGCTGTGATTACATTACACTTATGTAAATAGTGTTATCTTTTTAATAGTAAACATAGTTTTTGTGTTTACATGAACTTTTTACCACGCTCAACAACACCTTAAATACTACTCTCTTCGTCATTAGAGTTTATTTTGTGTTATTTGCAGTTACATTACTAATTGACCCAATTTCACATTAATTGAAACTAAATATTAAAGAATTTCTACTCCAAAACTAGTATTATTGTGTTTACAAGCACCTTTTATGCTTTCCATGCTCAACAACACACTTAAAAACTACCCTGTCCTTCATAAAAGTAGAGTTTATTTTTTGTTATTTGTAGTTACATTACTAATCAACCCACTTTCACGTTAATTGAAACAAAATATTAAAACATTTCTACTCCAAATCTAGTATTCTTGTGATTATATGCACACTTATGCAAATAGCATTATTTTTTTAATAGTAAATTAAGTTTTTGTGTTTACATGCACTTTTTATGCTTTCCACGCTCAACAACACCTCAAAAACTACTCTCTCCTTCATAAAAGTAGAGTTTATTTTATGTTATTTGCAGTTACATTACTAATCAGTCCAATCTTATGTTAATTGACCTGATTTGTTCTGGTTTAATTGTGTTTTTGTTTGTTTGTTTTGTTTTTGCATCTCTTGTTTAAGGTCTGGAACAAAGTGGTCAGTGTCTTTCAGAGGCGTTTTTGAGCTGGTTTAGTTCTGCTTTACTGTAATCCTGGTTTGGTCCTGGTTTAGTTCTGGTTTAGTCCTGTTTTTTGCATCTTTTATGAGGCATTCTGGGTGTGAAGAGGCCAGTATCCATCAAAGGAGCTTTAGAGCTGCTTTGGACCTGGTTTTGACCTGGTTTAGTCCTGGTTTAGTCCTGGTTTAGTCCTGGTTTAGTCCTGGTTTAGTCCTGGTTTAGTCCTGGTTTGGGTTTTTGGTGGCTTTTGGCTATGCTCCATTGGCCTATCACACCTCTGCTCACTTACCATGTATTATTCACACAGACAAGAGGTGAAGTGTCTTGCCCAAGGACACAATGGCAGCATGAATCAGTCCATTTCACGTAAACTGAAACAAAATATTAAACCATTTACACTCTAAATCTAGTACTGTTGTGATTACGCTCACACTTTTCACACTTTCAACACTCAGTAAATGTTATTTGGAGCTGAATCACTTTTTATGCTTTACAATTATCTTAACGATTTTTTAAAAAGTACAGTCGGAAAAGGAAATAAAAAGTTAAAACCATAATTTGGAACATTCTCCGTGGACATAGATAAGCTTTGTGCCATACTGTGGAATATTACCACTCAGGGAACAACAGCAAGAGTCAGGTTTGTGGAGATGCAAGCCCTCTCACAGTGAGGACACACGTTTTTCGTTTACGTTTTTCAGTGCAAAAAACGGCTTGGCTAAAGTTAATTCCACTTCCCCTAGTGTTAATTTGGCACCTGCCGCCAGAGAAGAACCAGTTTGAACCAGTTTTGTGCATAATTTCATCTTAAATCAACTAAAATAAAGTGTAAAAAATAAAACTCCTCTGCGTGTTGTTTAGCTGAATCAGGATAACTCTATAAAGTGTTATTTGTTTACTCTCGACACATTAATATAAGTCTTGATTTCAGAGTTGAACAGGAACTTTGGTCCAGTGTTACTTCATGAACTTTTCCAAAAATGTTAAATTAACTTCCTCCCCCTTCCTTTTCGGGCATAAGTAAAATCCGTGTGACATTTATTTTTGTTTATTGCTATAGTTAAGAAGCATTTGTTTTTTGTTCCGTATCTATGTCGTCACGTTATATGTCTGCATGTTCTGTGCACTGCCGTCCAAATAAACAAATAGACTCATATAAACCCTGAGGAAATGTTCAAATTGATTCTGTGAGAGTCGATTTTAACACTCCACGTTTTGCTGTACGTGGTATTCAGTCGACATTTGACACATGAAGATAAATTAAATGCAAAAAAACAAACAAAAAAACAAAAGAAACATAAATAGACACAGGTTTATAAGATATTATTAATAATCACTTTTAATAACAACTCGTGTCTATCTGCTTTCAGGCAAATTAAACTTGTGGAGCAATTCAGATATTTAGGGTTAGTGCTGGATCCAACATTTGCATTTAAAAAACACATGAAAAAAGTGTGCAATATACTGTAAAATACAATTTATCTCTCTTTAGACTCAAAGCAAAGGTGTATCTGAATGCAATGATCATTTCTCATTGAAATTATTGTATTTCCAGTTGGTCTCGGGCGAGTGACGCGACACTAAAACCACTCAAATCGCTTTGCAATCAGGCAGTGAAAATATGAGATAAAAAAACCACTGCGACATCACCACTGCCAAATTCTTGCAAAATATAAAATGTTGGACTTTGGGAACAGGATTATACACACACATATTCAAATGTGCGATTAATGCACAGGATTTTAAACAATGCTGCGCCTCAGCCTCTGAAGAGAGTTGTGTAGCTTTGCTCTGAGCAGAAAACCAGAACATCCAGGTCCACGAGCCACAATGACTGCGCCTAAACTGAGCCCAGCCCTCTCACACGGGGCCATTAAAGCCTGGAACGAGCTCCCAGACAGACTTAACCTCTCCTGACCCGAGGGACGTCTCTTATAATGTCAGAAATTGCCTTTTTGAAGGTCAACACTGATGTTGTTTTATGTTATGTGATTTAGTGTTGTATTTGAGCCCTTTTAAATGTTGAATGTGGAAGTTTGAAATGTGATGTGTGTTTTTATATGATAGAGTGTGTGTGTGTGAGAGAGAAAACCTGGTTTGACTGTAGAAGAATGGATGTTTGGATGTATTTTAATGTTTGTGAACCTGCCCAGGGACTGCAGATGGAAACTAGCTTTAGCTAAAGGTGGTGTAAAGCATCTCTTCTCTTGAGATTAATGCATTTACACATGGTCCCTGTTTAAATAAACTAAACTAAACTAGTGATACACCTCTAAAAAGTTACCTTTGCATATAAAAAAAGCTTAATATTTGCACATTTTTAATACTTTTCTCCAAGTCCATTTCATAAACTGTTGTTACTTTTATTTTTTTCCAAATAAAGTTAAAAGTTCCAAGTAAACGGCTCATTTCACCTTTAGTTCAGGAGAAATGGGCAATTCCAGGGCTGTAATTATCCAAAAGATTCTAGTGAAGGTGTGTGGAGTTTAAAAACACCGAGAATCACAGGGTGGAACCGAACTCGGTTAAATCTGCAGAGTTAAACGTGTGGGAGTGAAACAAAAACGCGACTCCAGCTCTGTTTGTGACGAGGAAAATGACTTGCTGTGTTTGGTTTGTTGCTCTCCGCAGCCGAACGCTCCAGCCCGTCGCCCTTGCCGCCCCCCCGCCGCCGCTCCGTCGCCTTCTTCGCCGTGTTCGACGGCCACGGCGGCAGAGAGGCGGCTCAGTTCGCCCGCGACCACCTCTGGAACTTCATAAAGAAACAGCGCGGCTTCTGGTCCGGCTGCGACCGCGAAGTCTGCGCCGCCATCAGGAAAGGGTTCATCGCCTGCCACCTCGCCATGTGGAAGAAGCTGCGTGAGTGTTTTTAGCAGTCAAATCCTATGCAAAAGAGCCCCGCGACAAATTCTGCCTCTGTTTTACATCGGTGCAGTTTATTCACAACAAAACGCATTTCCTAAACAAAGCAGTTTCCGAGAACTGAGCGATACCGATCAAAAAACGCAGCGGAAATTTAAAATAAAGCTTTGTTTAGTTGGGATGTAACAGTAACCATAATATCGTGATCTCGCAGTAATATTGTGGATAGAAGTGTCACGATATCCGAGTCTCACGATACGATATTATCACGGTATGACCCTCACGGTATGATATTATCACGGTACGATATTTATTGCGATATCGTGGGAAAGCTCACGATATTACGATATTCTACATAATGACAAGACTGACTCTAAAATGCTTTGCCCAGTTCATTTGGTGCATTTATTGTCATTAGAGATGGAACGAAATCCAAATCTCTCTGTACGATATACATGTCTGGAAAAAAAATAAGAGTCCACTGTGTTTTTTTGTTCTGAAATCGGCGTCTCTACGTTGCGTGACGGTCGTTCCGCTCCAGCGTCTGTTAAAATCCAACACAAACACACCTCATTCTGCTTCATGAGGCTCTGATGAGGAGATCACCTGAACCGAACCTGATTTAAGGAGGAAAAAGAGAAAAAACACATTATTATTCCACCAAATATTGATTTCTGAACTCTTCAACGTAAGTTCAAACAAATGAATTAAAATGAAAATGATCTTGTTTTCTTCGCATTATTTGAGGTGAAAACATTTCATCTTTTTTGTTATTTTGACCATTTGTCATTTTCTGCAAATAAACGCTCGAAATGACAAGATTTTTATTTGGACTTTGGGAGAAATGTTGTCAGTCGTTTATAGAACGAAATAAAAATGTTCATTTTACTCAAACACAAACCTATAAGGAGTAAAATCAGAGAAACGGATCATTTTGCAGCGGTCTCTTATTTTTTTCCAGAGCTGAACATCTTATGGTACGATATTTATTGCAATAAAAAACTGTGAATCTGCGACTTTTTCCTCTAAAAATGCTTCACAGACTTAACCCAAAGAATGAAGATGTAAAAGTGCTTAGAACAGTTATTTCTTCATGTCGTCTGCACTGAAACGCAGCAAAGGATCATGGTCTATGTAGTTCCCTCTGTTTTTTTTTAGCTATTTCTGCATCAGAACTGTTCATTTAAGCCAGAGGTGTCAAACTCATTTTGGTCCGGGGGCCGTATGCAACCTACTTCGATCCCAAAAGGGCCGGATCAGAAAACTCAGTTCTCTCTTCAAGTTATTGTATTTTTCTCCGTGTCTCGTAGTGGTCTTTAAGATTATATTCCTCGAGCAACGCCACTTGTTCCAAACGCACTGAGCACAGATTTCCCATTCACCTCTGTCAACAAATAAGAATTAGACTATTTTTCTTGGGAAATCCTGAACTCAGCATCTGCTTTTCTCATTTTTTGACATTTTGCTGATGAGGGTCACGGTCGACAGTCAAAACGATCGTCCTTTAAGAGCGTTTGGAAAGAGGAAAGTCGTCATTTGTGCTGCTCTGGTGGGAGTCGCAACGTACAGAAACACCGGAGATGCTGCTATGCTAAACAGTGCAGAAAATTAACAGAAAAATCTGAAAATTTTAAGTATTTTAATAGAAAAATCAGCCGAGGGCCAGATTAAAGGTCTTGGAGGGCCGGATCTGGCCCCCGGGCCGCATGTTTGACACATGTGATTTAAGCAAAGACACTTGGGATTCGATATATTGTGATGTTCCACGATGTTATTGTGAGACCTTTGACGATACGATATCACCAGATTGGACCATCGCAATATATCGAATCAGAAGTTTCTCTTAAATCTTAAATTCATTGTTATGGTGCAGCATTGGCTAAAAAACAGAGAAGTAAGAAAGACTTTATTTCTAGAGCGTCTTTCACAGCTAAAAACTCACAAGGTGCTTCACAGAGTGGAATAAACAACATGTACAAGAATTGAGGAATTAAAGACGCACTCAACCAAAAGCCTGTCTAAACCGCCGTGTCTTGAGCTGCTTTTAAGGGTCTCTAGAGTCTGCGGAGTCTTTAGGACCCTCCAGAGGCCCTGACCTCAGGACCGTGCGGCCTGAGGTGTCGGGGCGCAGAAAGTCCCTGATGCACTGATGCACCCGTCCGTTTAGAGCTCTGTGAGATAAAACTGTGATTTTAAACTCAATACTCGACTCAGCAGGAAGCCGGAGCAGTGAAGATAACACTGGGGTGACGTGCGTTCAGACCCTGCAGCCTCGTTTTGTGCAAGTCGCAGCCGCTTAAGTTTGGATGTGTTAAAACAAGTAAAAAAGAGAATCGCAAAAATCTAACCGAGGTGAAATAAAAGGCACAGACCAGGATCCTCTGCTCTGTTTCCAGTCCAATTTGCACAAAGAAAGAACTCATTAAGGACTTTTAAATCTTGACTCTTTGGTTTTTGACAGAACCAAAAGCTTGTGAAGGCAGATTCAAGAGGAAAAAGTCGCATATTCACGGTTTTCTTAGTCTCTACACAATATTGTGCCATAAGAGCTCGAACATGGATGTATAAGACACAAGCCAGGGCTCAGTTAAAGACGAACCATCAGGCAGCTTACATTTCTTTGCAGAACATTTTTAGGCACAAACTGTCATTAGAAAAGATGGGACGAGACACAGTTTCCACAAGAAGAGAGCGACAAGACGAGATTTTAATCATTGTAATAGTTCATAATTCCCCTAAACTCGTCTTTTGGTTTTAAGGGTTCAGAGTTTGTGGAGTTTTGTGGCGTGTTTTACGAGCCCCGCAGGAAGTGCTCTTCTGTCGCACTATTTATAAACCCGCAACTAAAGCAGAGACCGAACCAGCTGGACGTCCCAGGTCCTTTCATCCACAAACCAACACTTAAAGCAGAACTGAGTAACTTCAGCGGTAGAGCTCCCCCTACAGGTCGCTTGTGAAAATGCACAGTCCGAAATACTCTCCCCTCCCGCTCATCTGCTCCCGTTTGTTTCCATAAAGCCTGTGAACAGTGTCCAACACAGTGTCTCAGGTGGGTCATGTTTCTTACTCTGTGTAATGGTGATTGATTTCAGTCTTATACATGAGCTCTTGTAAAAATATATGTACGAGCGCCCAGAGCTCCCAGTGCATCGCAGCTCCCGGAGCGCCGCGGCTCCCGGAGCGCCCGGAGCTCGTCAGTACAGGGTGTGTTGTAGCTCTGTAGCTGTGTGTAGCTGAAGTGTGGCAGAGCAGTTTGGCTCTGGTGAGAACAGAACAGACCCTGAGCTCAGATCCGGGTCGGCAGGAGCATGTGTGGTTTTTCCGCCCAGAGGCAGAGGCACCGGTGAACCCTTCAAACACCCCAGAATGTCACATGTGACCATCAGAGGGGCTTTAGAGGCATTTAATTAGGCAAAATGTTATTTAGTTCTGCTTTAAAGCAGATATACTCTGCAAAATTAAGTTTTCCAAACTTTTAACCATTGTTGTTTCCCCCAATCTTTAATAACTTACAAACTAACTTTACAGACTCACCTCCACCGCTCCACGCCCACTGCTCTGTACTCACCTCCTTCTCCACTTTGATTTTCTTCATCAGTGATATTACTAATTCATTCATTCATTCATTCATTAATCATTATAATAATAATAATACATTTTATTTATTTGGTGCCTTTCTGGACACCCGAGGTCACCTTACAACAGCAGCACAGACACATGTCCTCAAAGACTCTTTACGTCTGCACCACCAACACTCACATCACTTTCATACTGATGTGGGTGAAGTGCTTTGCCTCAGGACGTGTGCTGTCAAACTAATACTTTTAAAAATCAGATTAATCACTTTATAATTTTGATTAATCGCAGTTAATTACATTTTAATTTTCTGTTGTAGACTTTATATCACATTAATAATTAAAGCCTTTGTGATTTACTAATTGTGATTTTGATTCAATTTCAATGATTTAATCAGTTTTTCACCTTTAAAACGTGATAAGGAAGAACTTTAGGACGGGAAAACACGTCTGTGGATTTATCTTTGTAAACAAACAGTGTCACCGGAGACTTCTGTGTTATCAGGTCCTTCTCTGGGTCAGTCCAGATAAACGATCAGACCTGGACTGAACCAGGACTGAACCCGGACTGAACCAAGACTGAACCAGGGTCTAAACAAGAACAGAACCAGGACTGAACTAGGGACAAAACCAGGACTCATTAGGGACTGAACCAGGATTAAACCAGGACTGAACCAGGACTAAACTAGGAACAAACCAAGACTGAACCAGGGACTGAACCGGGGTCTAAACAAGAACAGAACCAGGACTGAACTAAAAACTGAACCAGGACTATAACAAGGGACAAAACCAGGACTAAAACAGAGACTGAACCAGGACTGAACCAGGACTGAACCAGGACTGAACCAGGACGGAACCAGGACGGAACAAAGGACAAAACCAGGACTAAACCAAAACTAAATAAGGACTTAACCAGGAAAAAAGCAGGGACTAAACAAGGACTGAACCAAGACTAAACCAGGGACTAAACGAGGGACAAAACCGGAGTCTAAACAAGACTAAACCAAGATTAAACAAAGACTGAACAATGGTCTAAACCAGGGTTTAAACCAGAATCTAAACCAGGACTAAACAAGGAACTGAAACAGGAACTGAACCAGGGACTAAACCAGGGACTAAACCAGGACTAAACCAGGGACAAAACCAGGAACTGAAACAGGAACTGAACAAGGGACTGAACCAGGGACTGAAACAGGAACTGAACCAGGACTGAACCAGGGACTGAACCAGGGACTGAACCAGGGACTAAACCAGGGACTAAACCAGGGACTAAACCAGGACTGAACCAGGGACTAAACCAGGGACTAAACCAGGGACTAAACCAGGACTGAACCAGGGACTAAACCAGGGACTAAACCAGGGACTAAACCAGGGACTAAACCAGGAACTGAACCAGGAACTGAACCAGGGACTAAACCAGGGACTAAACCAGGGACTAAACCAGGAATTGAACCAGGAACTGAACCAGGGACTGAAACAGGAACTGAACCAGGACTGAACCAGGGACTGAACCAGGGACTAAACCAGGGACTAAACCAGGACTGAACCAGGGACTAAACCAGGGACTAAACCAGGGACTAAACCAGGACTGAACCAGGGACTAAACCAGGGACTAAATCAGGACTGAACCAGGGAATAAACCAGGGACTAAACCAGGGACTAAACCAGGGACTAAACCAAGACTAAACCAGGGACTAAACCAGGACTGAACCAGGGACTAAACCAGGGACTAAACCAGGGACTAAATCAGGACTGAACCAGGGAATAAACCAGGGACTAAACCAGGGACTAAACCAAGACTAAACCAGTGACTAAACCAAGACTAAACCAGGGACTAAACCAGGACTGAACCAGGGACTAAACCAGGGACTAAACCAGGACTAAACCAGGGTCTAAACCAGACCTGTGGACATATACTCGTCTCTTTGCTCTTATATTTGCTCCAGATGGTCCTAAAGCTTCAGAAAACTTTCAGTTCTGTCCTGGGGAACTGAACTTTTTCAGTATCGATACCTGCGAAAAACGAGTGTCTAACTTCGATACTCGTCTTAACATCGAGTAGTGTCTGATTTCCGACGCGTTTGTCGGCCCCAAGCAGCAGCAGGGAGGTTTATGTTTGGAGGCAGCAGTCGTGGGAGGAAGCAGCTGTGCGTCGGGAGAAACAGGTTTGTGTGTTTTCCCTGTGTTTGTTTTGGTTCGAGCGTTTTTTTTGTTTTGTTTTTTGTGTCGCGGTTGTGGACCCGGGGCCGTACTGAGCATGTGCGGAGCGCCGGGGCCGGGGATGTGTCCGGGCATGTCGCCGGAGAGGGAGTCACACACCCTCTGCCCCGGCCAGAGGGAGGGGAAAGTCTAACTCCACGCCCCGTGTGTCAGATGCCCTCCCCGGGGTCTGACTCAGTGCAAAAGCTGCTCACAGAAAGAGTTTAGACTTTTACAAACATGAATATAAAGTTTAGCAGTTCAGATTTCATTTTCAAGCTCCTGAACTGAAATAGGGACTGAACCAGGACTGAACCAGGGACTGAACCAGGGACTGAACCAGGACTGAACCAGGGACTGAACCAGGACTGAACCAGGGACTGAACCAGGACTGAACCAGGACTGAACCAGGGACTGAACCAGGACTGAACCAGGACTGAACCAGGACTAAACCAGGGACTAAACCAGGGACTAAACCAGGGACTGAACCAGGACTGAACCAGGGACTGAACCAGGACTGAACCAGGACTAAATCAGCGACTGAACCAGGGACTGAACCAGGGACTGAACCAGGGACTGAACCAGGGACTGAACCAGGGACTGAATCAGGACTGAACCAGGACTAAACCAGGGACTGAACCAGGGACTGAACCAGGGACTGAACCAGGGACTGAACCAGGGACTGAACCAGGACTGAACCAGGACTGAACCAGGACTGAACCAGGGACTGAACAAGGGACTGAACCAGGACTAAACCAGGGACTGAACCAGGGACTGAACCAGGGACTGAACCAGGGACTGAACCAGGACTGAACCAGGACTAAACCAGGGACTAAACCAGGGACTAAACCAGGGACTAAACCAGGGACTGAATCAGGGACTGACACAGGACTGAACCAGGACTGAACCAGGACTAAACCAGGGACTAAACCAGGGACTAAACCAGGGACTAAACCAGGGACTAAACCAGGGACTGAACCAGGGACTGAATCAGGACTGAACCAGGACTAAACCAGGGACTGAACCAGGGACTGAACCAGGGACTGAACCAGGGACTGAACCAGGGACTGAACCAGGACTGAACCAGGGACTGAACCGGGACTGAACCAGGACTGAACCAGGACTGAACCAGGGACTGAACCAGGGACTGAACCAGGGACTGAACCAGGACTGAACCAGGACTGAACCAGGGACTGAACCAGGACTGAACCAGGACTAAACCAGGGACTGAACCAGGACTGAACCAGGACTGAACCAGGACTGAACCAGGACTAAACCAGGACTGAACCAGGACTGAACCAGGACTGAACCAGGGACTAAACCAGGACTGAACCAGGACTAAACTCTACAAACATGTACTGCGTTTGATTCTTGGACTAATACAAATTTTCGCAGTTCACATTAAATTTTTAAGCCCCTGAACTGAACATTTAAACATATTTTGAAGATAAATTTGCAAATATAAAACAATCTTGCAAAATCAGTCTGAAAAAAATAGGTAAAATGAGGTGTTTTCCAAAGTTTTTGAGCCGTAAACCTCCCGTGTTCAGGTCTCTTCAGTAACTTTTTTAAACGTTTTTGTCACGGAGCCACATTTCATTCCCGCGTGGTGTCAAAAACAAAAAAAGTAACGCAAAAACCCACAAGATCGGAATAAAGAAATTTAGTTTTCTAATTCATGTTATTTAAATGTCATTGTTTAAAGTCTAGTTTGTAGGTTCGTTGTGACATTTTTCTGGTGGATGGTCCATTGATGCTTTGTCTGGAATCTTTCACCGTATAGACTTTTAAACTTTTCCATCTCCACGGAGACCAAACCAGACCAAGTTACAGGTCAGGTCTGTGGAGAGTCGACCCCGCTCACAGTCAGAACGTCTGTTTTTCTTCTTACTGGAGACAAACGCGTGGATAAGTCTCTCCAGGTCGACATTAGACCTCTGATTTTTGCTACGTTTTTTTAGATGGTAAAAGGCTGCAGATGTTATTGATTATTTTTTTTTAGATTAAAGTTCAAGTCCACGCGCTTCTCGCACCATCACCAGACTCACGAACGACTTCATCCACCAGGCTGTTAGGATGATGAACTCTCTCCCCTCTCCTGCTTCCTGGAACAGAACTCCCCAAAGAACACGCAGACTTTTCCGTTTATTATTATTTATTCATACACATGGGAGTGAGAGACACAATTTTGGTTCTTTTTCCTACGAAGAACTGAACTTTTTTGAACTTGGAAATTTGAACTTGAATTATTACCCTGAGATTCCCAGCCTGATTTGCAGCTTTTAGAGAGAGAGAGACACTGGAGGTGAAGCTGACTCTGACTCCGACTTGTGTCTTGTCCGATTTTGGAGAAAGTTGTTTTCCTCCACACACTGATCTGCTGCAGTGAGGCACATGGTTTTGTTTTTTATGTTTTTTATATTTATGTTTTTTCTTTGGTCAGTGTTGAACTCATTACAGTCTGCACACAATATATTCAGTCTGATGTCCGTCAAATAAAGCATGTTCAGTCTGCAGAATAATCACATCAAACACTAAAAGCACAGAGTCGTCTGCATAAAATATAATAGTTACGATGTCAGGGTTATAAACTGTGACCTCTGAACCTGTGCGTTCTCTCGATGAATGAAGTATTTACCTGTCTATCTTTCTTTCCGTCTTTCTCTCTGTCTTTCTTGTAAATTGTGATCTCTGAACTGGGGCCCAACCGATATATCTGTTGAACGATATTATCAGCAGATATGGGCTCTTGGAAACACTTCGGCTGTCGGCCAAAATCTTGCCGATATTACACATGGACATTTTCCCTTGTTCTAAAGCTCAGACTCTCTACATTCTGCCCGTTTTATCCAATTTACAGACAGATAAATGTCCTGATCTGTGGCGCTGCGGCAGTATTTGTCTGAACACGTCGCCATGTGCACTTGTTTGTGAGGCCGAGTGTTGAAATGTGTCGGTTTTGAAGCTCGTTTTGGTTCTTTCTCGTTGGTTAGCGATTAGCTGCTGTAGCTCGCACACATAAACAGGCTGTTTTCTCTTCTGTTAGCGACGGTAAAGTGACTATAGTGGCCGTATATATGTTACTGGACACGCACTGATATGGAAATGAGCTGTAATATGTGAATAGAGGTGTGAATTATTGGCATTTAGCAGATCATTAATTACCGCGGCGCACACGCATTTACCGCTAAAGGCTAATAGCGCTAGTTTACTTACAGAACTTTCTTTACAGGCTAGAATATCGTACAAAAACACCATTAGGCCGAACGACTCTTTAAATATGACGTAAAGAGGCAGAAGAACAAATGTCGCCTAAATAAACCCGACTGAAAATCCAATAGAGCCAAACTTAAGTTTTATAAACTACTGAAGATTTACAGTGAATTTTTATGTCATAAATATATCGGTGATTATATCGGCAGCTGCAACTCCCATTTTATCGATATCATATCGACCGCAACAAAATCCATATCAGTCGGGCCCTACTCTAAACCCGTTCTCTCTCTCGATGAATGCGGTATTTTTCTGTCTTTCTTTCTGTTGTTCTTGTAAATTGATCTCTAAACCTGCCCTCTCTCTCTTGATGAAGTATTTATCTTTCTTTCTCTCTGTCTTTCTTTCTGTTGTTCTAGTAAATTGTGCTCTCTAAACCTGCCCTGTCTCTTGATTAATGAAGTATTTTTCTCTTTCTGTCTTTCGTTCTTGTAAATTGATCTCTAAACCTGCCCTCTCTCTTTCTCGATTCATGAAGTATTTTTCTTTCTTTCTTTCTGTCTTTCTTGTAAATTGTGATCTCTGAACCTGCCCTGTCTCTTGATGAATGCAGTATTTACCTGTCTTTCTTTCTTTCTTTCTTTCTTTCATTCTTTCCATCTTTCTTGTAGGTTGTGAACCTCTCTGAACCTTTTCTGTCTTGATAAATGCCGTCTTTTTTTGTCTTTCTTTTTGTCGTTCTTGTACATTGTGATCTCTGGACCTGCCCTCTCTCTCTCTCTATGCATTCATCAGTAGTAGAAGTATTTATCTGTCTTTCTTTCTTACTCCCTACTCCCTTTCTTACGCCCTACTCTGAACCCTCTCTCTGTCGATGAATGCGGTATTTTTCTGTCTTTCTTTCTTTTGTTCTTGTAAATTGATCTCTAAACCTGCCCTCTCTCTCTCTCCCTCTCTCGATGAATGCAGTATTTATCTGTCTTTCTTTCTGTCTTTCGTTCTTGTAAATTGTTCTCTAAACCTGCCCTCTCTCTCTCTCTCTCTCTCTCGATGAATGCAGTATTTATCTATCTTTCTTTCTGTCTTTCGTTCTTGTAAATTGTTCTCTAAACCTGCCCTCTCTCTCTCTCTCTCTCCCTCTCTCGATGAATGCAGTATTTATCTGTCTTTCTTTCTGTCTTTCGTTCTTGTAAATTGTTCTCTAAACCTGCCCTCTCCCTCTCTCTCGATGAATGCAGTATTTATCTGTCTTTCTTTCTGTCGTTCTCGTAAACTGTGACCCCTGAACCTTCCCCTCCCTCGTGTTGCAGCGGAGTGGCCGAAGACGATGACGGGGCTGCCCAGCACGTCGGGCACCACGGCGAGTGTGGTGCTGATCCGGGGCGACCGCATGTACGTGGCCCACGTGGGCGACTCGGCCGTGGTGCTCGGCCTCCACGACGACGCCTCGGTGCCGTTCGTCCGGGCGGCGGAGCTGACGCAGGACCACAAACCCGAGCTGCCCCGAGAGCGGCAGAGGATCGAGGGGCTGGGCGGCAGGTACGGCCCTGCGCCTGTCGCCATCATTACTGACGGGCGCATCCTTATTTTAATGGGTCTTTGTTTATCCTGGGCACGTCTCCTCTGTACTGGGTAGGAACATTTGAACAAATAAAGAAATGCAAAATTAATCAATAAAAAATAAATCAATAAAATAAATAAATTCATAAAAAAGTTAATTGAAAATATATAAGTGAGATAAATAATAAATCAATAAATAAAATAAGTAAATAAATCAATAAAAATACATAAAGTATCAGTATAATCTTTTCTTCAAACCCATTTTTATCGGTCGGCCTTCCTTTAACTGGATTCATTTTAGTTCTTTTTATTCCCTACTTTTTATTCTATCTCTTTTATGTATTTATTTATTAGAATTAATCTGATTTGTTGCATCAGTGACTGTTTTATGTGCTATTTTTGTGTGTATTGTATTGTTCACTGCTGCTTCTACAGCACTTTGTAAACCTTGTTTTTAAAAGGGCTTTATAAAAAAAGATTATTATTATTATTAGTAGTAGTATTGTTAATAATAATAATCTATACACAAAACAACAGAAATCTGATCATAAAATAAATAAAAAGTAAATTGAATATATATTAGTAAATAGAATGATTGTATATTCTTAATTTTCTTCATTTTTCCCAACACTAGTTTCACAGTCGGGTGCAGATCAATAGTTTTGTTTCCTTAAGTCCTGTATTATAATTACAATCTTAAAGGTACATTGTGTAACTTTTCTGGCGGAGGCTCCGTCAAATGCTTTTCTCCATGGAGATGTTATGGCTTTGTCTGGAATGTTCCGCAGTACGGCTTTAAACCTGTTTTTATCTTCATAAAAACTAAACCAGACCAAGTTACAGGTGGAGATCTGACTGCCGCTCAGTCAGAACGCCTGATTTTCTTGGTATTTTAGAGCTATAAAAACCACCTGTACGTGAATAAATGTAAAGTAGAGCTGTTTAATGTCACACTGCGGAACCTTCCAGGCAGAGCGATGGCGTGTCCATAGAAACGAGCAGCTGATGGGACCAGTGGTTTCCATCTTTTTTCTCTGTGTGACCCATATTTTAGGTTTGGACACTTGGGCGACCCTCCACACTTTCCTCCTGCCTGATAAACTCCAGTCTGTTCAGGACAAATCTAATTATTTAAAGATATAGTTCGTAAATTATAGAATATTAATGATTATAAAAAAATAATAAATAAAAATATAATATAAAATACTTACTAGAAGCAGTTAAAATGTCATCAATTTAGTTTGGACCTCTTTTCATTTTTGTCCTCCTTTGGATCATTTTTATTTATTTTTTTTTAGAATTACAGTGGAGATGATGTAGTCCACATTTAGTCCTGGTTTAGCCCAAGTTTAGACCTGGAATAGTCCTGTTTCAGACCTGGTTTAGATCCACGGATACTTGGAAAGCCAAACCTTTCCTTTGGCTGTGTTGTGTGTGAAAAGTTTGGTTGTCAAAACTCGAATCAAAACTAAATATGTGTTTTAAATGAACTTATGTTTGCAAATTTTTGAACTAAATGCAACAGATTTTTGGATTTCTTGAGTTTTTCCTAATGATGGGTTATGATTAGAGGTGGAGAAGGTTTCGGTGGACGGAGGAGGGAACGCGCTATGGTTTGTTTAATGGTTTGTCAGACTAAGTGCATCGTCCGTAATAAACCTGCTGTTATGCTCCTCCTCAGTGTGATAAAGAAGTCCGGCGTGAACCGTGTGGTCTGGAAGAGGCCCCGACTGTCCCATAACGGCCCCGTGAGGCGCAGCACCGTCATCGACCAGATCCCCTTCCTCGCCGTGGCCCGGGCTTTAGGTAAACGGACGCGTCGCTCTGTCTGTGCTGCTGCGTTCGGTTCACGGTTCATTTCGAGCAGAGCGCACAAAATCCCACGTACAGACATGCAAACTCCAGACACGAGAAACAAAAACATTGAAACAAGGACGATTACATTTGTTTACGTGCCCGAAAAGGAGTAAAAAAACGTTCGTTAGGACTTAACCAAGCAGCTTTACAGCCCTAAGTCATTGTACACATTTAAATTATACCGTTCTGATCAACCACTGCAAAATAAATATCTGAAAAAGAAGCTTCTTTATTAGTACAGTGTGACGAAGTGATATCTTTCAACTTTTTTTTAAACTATTTTAAATTTGGACATTCCTTGAGCTCCACGTTTAACTTATTCCACAATCTTACGCCGCAAACACGAATACAGAAACCGTCCTCCTCGTTTTCACCTGTCACTTTATAATCAAATTTCCCTCATATTTGCAGGTGATAGTGTGTGTTTTGCCTTAAATAAAATAACAATAGACATTTTATCTGCCATAAACTACAAATATGAATGTCCCAGTGTTTTATTAGAGCCTTGTGCCACTTATCTGGAGGTTACCACATTTCAAGCCCCCAGAGTCTTGGGCAGTGGTGCCCAATACGTCGATCGCCAAGGCAGCGTCGGTAGATCGCCAAGGTAGATCGTAGTGTCGTATTCTGTTTCTTTACGGTCTTGGACGGCGTTTGGACTCGGTCTTGGTCTGACTCTCGTCCACTGTGATCATATTTCATTAAGGCCGCTGCTATTGGCAATAAACTCATACCGGCCGATGTGGAGGAGCGCGGGGTGTGTCTCTACAGCCGATGAGCTCGTCTGGAGTCCGGACACACACCTCGAGCGCTCGCAGCTTGTCCACAACACCCTCGTAACAGTGTGTATCACACTGCAGGTTAAACTTCTTCAAACATTCTCCCTGTCCATCTGCCTCACTTTAGTGAACCGCCTTTTCGCGCTCTCGTTCCTTCTGCAGCGCATACAGGCCCCGTCCTCAGTGCGTGCTGATTAGCCCAGAAGGGAAAGACGAAATACAACGCAAAAACTAAACAAAATTTATGTTACAGTGTTGCCACAAAGCGGTAATACAGCACAGAGCAGATCTACCGCAACATGCATCTGTATTTGTTTGGTAAATGTGCAGAGGCGGTAAATACCACTGCAAAACCAATAAGATATTGTTACTCCAGTGGAACTTGAAAAGAAAAAAAAAAAACGGGTTTAAAAATCCTACTCTTTATTTACTTTCTTCAGTTTCGTGTAAAGTGCCAGAGGAAGTTCTCTAAATAAATGAGCTCGCAAACTGTGGGCGAGGGTCCAAAAAGGGGCAGAGTGTTTCCTGCAGTACAGTTTGTTTGGCTTAAATAAACATTTATCAGGTAAAATGGAGATGAATCTATAAAAACTTATTTACGTGAGTCGGCCTTTTACCACCTGAAGTCCTTAAGTCCAAGTACCGTTTCACCGCGACTGATTCTAAATATATTTATAAATCAATAAATAATTTGGGTTTTTGTAGTAGGTCGATCATTTTGACTTTGTCATTTTGAAGTAGCTCGCATGCTGAAAAAGTGTGGGCTCCCCTGGTCTTGGGTAACCGTCCATCACCGGTGTTTCCTGTGAACAGAAGAGACTATAGCGGCCCCTCCATTCTAAAGGAAAATCAGCAGAGACAGACAGGGCTACAGGGAGCCAGAGAGGCCACCAGAGACGGAAAAGGCGAGGAGGAAGATGGAGGGAGAGGAAGAGCAAGAGGAGAACGGGAGGAAGGGTTGACGATGAGCAGGGAGGAGGAAGGAAGGAGCGATCCATAGGGACTAGAGGGAAACAGTCAGCCAAATGAGGGTTATCTGGAGAGAAGGGAAGAGGGAGAGGAGGAGGAAAAAAGAGGAGGAGAGCAGAAGGAGAGGAGGACAGGAGGAAGGAAGGAGTGACCAGTGAGGACAACAGGGAGTCAGACAATCGCCCAAATGAGGAGGAGGAGAGGGGAGGATGTAAGGACAAGCAGAGTCTCAAATTCCATAGTCTTAAAGTTGAACTCGGGCACGTCTGAAGCTAAAGTCCGTTTCTAGAGGAGGTGGAATTCTGTCAGGAGCCAAAAAACGGCACAGATCAGTGTTTCCTCGGTGGAGATCTCACTGTGGCAGTGAGTCTGTCAAGGCAACAAACTAGTGTAGTGATGGGGGCAAGTTCTGAACACCACAGTTTTTAACACCACCATCTTACAACAGCCACGAGTCTAACAAACCAAACGCTCTGCCTGGTTCACTCATTAGTGTCTGGAAACGTTAGAAAACAACTTTATAAGCACCTCACACTTCTCTCTGCTGATTTCCCACTGCACAGACCTGTGCCGTTTTTTGGCTCCAGACAGAATTCCACCACCTCCAGCGACGGACTTCAGCTTCAAACGGGCCCGAGTTCAACTTTAACAGAAGACGAGCGTAACAAAATTTCACTCCGTTTCTCCTCGTAATTTCAGCCACATTAAAAGACAGTTTAAATATGAAATACGGGCCAACTCCACAAATCGTGTGCAAGAAATTGTTAAACTGAAACCTGTTTGTACCTCCAGAGTCAGAGCGAAATCTATGGGAAACACTGCGCCACATTCTGTTGTATAAAACATCTTATTCTGTATCTTTTAAAGTGAAAGTAAATAAATATAAAACGCTTTAACACTAACGAAGCTCTAAAATTCAGATTCTAACTGATGCTCAAACTAATATCCAAACTAGAGACTCATTTGATAAAAAAAACCAAACAGATTTGCTCGGGTTTTCCACTCGTGTAACACAGACACAGTTTTATTTCTATCCACATATGCAGAGTTGTATTTTCCTGGCTTTATAGCAGGACGGGAATAGTAAAGGTCACTTGTAAATTCAGGCAAATCTGTTCACCAAAAAGGCGGGAGGCAGAAGCGCAGGATAAACTGCGTCAGTAAAGTAGATCAGCGCCCTCTAGTGGCAACAACAGAAACGCATTTAGCCTCAAAACCAAACTTTAAAGCTCAAGTTCAAGATTTATTGTCAGTTCTTCATACAAAAAACATACATAATATACAAAATATAAAAAAAATAATCAAAATTGTACATATAAATAACTGATAATAAATTCTAAATGGCGAAAAAGTGCAAAAGGCACATAGTAAAAACAAAAAACGGAAATAAATAAGGAGGATCAAGTGGGAAATTATTTATGACGGTCAGACAGTGGCACTGATCCTGACTTTTACTTCTCCGTTGCTTTACTTTTCACATTCTTCTTCTTCAACTTTTCCCATTCACTTCCCTCTTGATCCTCTTCGCCCGGTCCGTCGGGAAAAGTCCCGCAGCCGCTTCTGTTGTGGCTTCTTTTTGGTGCGTTGTGGCTTTTTGTTGTGTTTGCATCTGTGGTTGTGAGCCCTCCCGGCTCCCGTAGGTTTCATATTAACTTTGCAAAAGAAGTTTAACAAAGACTTTTAGTATCACAGCCACGATTGAGCCCTTTTTTTCTCTTGAACGTATTGAATCTATTTGAAATATATCGTATCGAGGTCTGTGTTGTATCTGCAGCTTCTTAATGATCTGCAGCCCGATTGTGTTTACTAGAATTTACATAAAATATCGCACAACATGCTGGACCAGGGCTGCAGGACCGAAGTGTGATGTCCTAGCGCTGAGGACAGACCCCGGGCAGGTCCAGGCTCTGTTTCTGTTTCTATTTTCTCGATAATCTTCACAAAGCCCCCTCCCCCTTCCTTCGGTCTCCCCCGCTGCAGGCGACCTGTGGAGCTACGACTTCTTCAGCGGGGAGTTCGTGGTCTCCCCGGAGCCCGACACCAGCGTGATCGTCCTGGACCCGAGGAAACACCGGTACGTCATCCTGGCCAGCGACGGGCTGTGGAACATGGTGCCGCCGCAGGAGGCCGTCACGCTCTGCCACACCCACGACAAGAGCAAGGTGAGCGAGGACGGCCACGGACGCTTGGAAAAGGGCGATATTTGACCTTAAGCACGTGGAAAACAGAACGAGTCCATTTTAAACAGGTGGCAGGGCTCTTTCCTTATATTCAGACTGTAAAAACGCTGTGTATAGAGCTTTTAAGACATGTCTTTTTATGAAATTAAAACCGTAAAGTGTTTCTTTTCAATACAGAACCCCAGGAAGACCAGTTGGCCCCTGGGTACAGCTAATAAATAAACAATAAACAAGCAGAGACTTACTTTCACCTCAAGAGCCGCTTATACATTATATCTGTACTGGGATAGACATATTTTACTCACATACATGGGGAAAATTGGCTAAATGCCCTTTAAAACAGTAAGAATACAAGAAATACGATTGTTATTGTGTTATTATAGCTCTGTGAAGTCGCCCCCATCAAACTCAGACCTGCACAAAAACTACGTCAGTCGTTTGTGCTGCAAAAAGTTTTGTTTGAGCTGTTTTAGTTTTGGGGATATTAACGATTCTTTTATAGGTCCAACTGGGGTCGGCCCCACAGGAAGCTTCAAAATGCACTAAAACGCCCAAAGTCTGCCCCAGGGCAGCTGTGGCTACAATAGTAGTTTACCACCACCGGGTATGGAGTGAATGAATAATGCTCTGTAAAGCGTCTTTGAGTGTCCAGAAAAGCGCTATATAAAACTGATGCATTATTATTATTATTAAAATAGAGTCATTTGTTTGTGCTTCATTTGTGCTGCAAAAAGTTCGGTTGTTTGGTTGTGCAATTCTGGTTTTTAAGATATTAAGTTTGATTTTGGGCCGACGACGTCATCCAGCCCCTTAAAATGTGAAATAACTTCAAAACAGGCAGAAAATTATAGAAAACATTTGTATTTAGTTTGTGCTGTTTTGTGCTTTGACAATTTTAATTTGTACGTGTTTATTTCTAAAATTATTTTCACAGAAATTATAGGACTTCATTTCCGCTCAGCTGACGGCGACAAACTCCACAAAACGAGTGAAGAGAAACGACCTGAGGCTGTGGAAAAGTCTGTTTTATTATAAAATCTGAATCAAAAGCAAAAGACTAAAGACTGAAACAGACTTTTCCACAGCCTCAGGTCGTTTCTCTTCACTAGTTTTGTGGAGTTTTGCTCAAGTCGCTGCTTCAGCTCAGCGAAATAAGAGTATGAATGAAATAATAATGAATCATTTCAGAAATAAACTCGCACAAATGAAACTTGTCGCAGCACAAACGAAATACAAACATTTTCTATCATTTTCTTCCTGTTTTGAGGCTGTTTCACATTCTGAGGTTCTGGACGACGTCATCGGGGGAAAATAAAACTGCGAATATCTGAAGAACCAGAATCGCACAAACGAAACTTTTTGCAGCACAAACGAAGCACAAATAAGTGACTTGATTTTGGGCGTTTTAGAGCATTTTGAAGCTTCTTGTGGGTCTGACCCCAGTTTGACCTGTAAAAGAATCATTATTTTCTCCAAAACTAAAGAATCACAAACAAAACTTTTGGCAGCACAAAACATCACAAACGATTGACACAGTTTTTGCACGGGTTTGAGTTTGATGGGGCGACTTCACGTAGATGTTTTTTAGATGTTTTAGCGGGCTGATGGTTTGACCCCGGCCGCTCTCTCAGTCTGTTCGCAGCGTTTCCAGCTCTCGGCAGCTCGTGTCGCTCTCTCTGCTGCGCTGGAGGCAGAGGATGCTCCGGGCCGATAACACCAGCGTGATCGTGATCAGCCTCGCCTGCCCCGGGGCCGAACAGAACCCCCTGAGCCGAGACGAGGTTCTGCTGGACCTGAGCCAGAGCGGACCCCAGACCAGAGCCCACACGCCTCTGCAGCAGGTACAGGAGGGACGTGTGGGACATGTGGGGGGCGTGTTCTGTATGTTTGTTTTGAGTGGGATTAAACGTGTAAACTCCATATGAAATGAAATGTGGTCGTGGATGGAGGTTGAGCGGGCGCCAAACTGGGCACTGGATTAACCCTCGAAGACCTACGCCATCGTATACGATAACGAGGAATATGTTTTCTGTAACCGCAGAACTTTGTAACGGTAAAAGACAGAAACGTCCTTTTCCCCTCTGAAAGTGCAGACATAGAGGTTTCCGTACATTTCTGCGGCTTTATCCTACGTCACACTCACGCTGTGTGATGACGGGAGCAAAACGAGTGTCCAACAGGAACTTTGTTTTCCCCAAACTCATGCGCTCCGTCCATTTTGATCGAGCCAAACTTTGCCAAAGAGTGAAGTGAGTCAAGATGGTCGACTCCTCTGACTGTGTGTGTTTATAACGAGGGAAAAAGTCGCTCTAAGTGGAGTTAATTCTCACACACATGGAAAATGACACATCTCGGTGTGTGTAATTGTGCATCTCTTTCTATTTTTATTTAAAGGTTTATTTCAGCCCAAATGAACAAATCCAAATGTAATAAACGCTCTGGAAATGCATTACAAGTGATTTGGCTCTGTTCTATGCTCTGGCCCTGGACTTTACAGGAGCTGTTTCCATGACTGGCACCAGAAAAGTAATGAAGCGATTCAGGGCTCTACACTAACTTTTTTTTTCAGGAGCACATGTGCCCCTAAGTAAAAAATTTTAGGCGCACAGAAAAAAAAATGGGGGCACAAATAGGTTTTCGTTTTGAACGTTTTTTACAGTGCAGAACTTGCACACACCAACACCAACTTATTTGAATGAATTTTATACAAAAAACACAAGAATTCTGACTGTGCTTTTCCTGCATGATCGCAATGTTTTTATAAATCTATCTCCATTTTATCTGATTAATATTCATTTAGACCAGGCATGTCCAAACTACGGCCCGGGGGCCAAATGTGGCCCTCAGACCAATTGTTTTGGCCCTCAGGCTTTCAGCTGAATTGGCCCCAACTACCGCAGTTAATACTTTTTACTGCATATTTTTGAAATCTACCGTAATTTCACGACCATACGGCGCACCGTACGAAAAGGCGCAGTCTCAGTTTTGTGTGCCATTACTGTATTTAACACACACATAAAGCGCACCGTACGAAAAGGCGCAGTCTCAGTTTTGTGTGCCATTACTGTATTTAACACACACATAAAGCGCACCGTACGAAAAGGCGCACAAACAAGCATGCAAATGTGCGTATTGAAAAATATATAGGGAGCAAAACTGAGTTTGGTTGTGCTTTATTTAAGTACTAATTACAACAATATTAAACAATAGTCATTATTCAAATCCGTCAAAGTCCTCATCCTCTGTTTCGGAATCGAACAGCTGCGCAAAGTCCATAGCAGGTCCACTTCGCTCCTCGCTGTCGGAGTCACTGTCTGTACCGTGCGGCTCCTCAGAAATTATACCGGCTTTTGCGAAAGCTCGTTTAACAGTACCAGCAGACACGTTAGCCCAAGCATCTACAATCCATTGGCAAACTGTAGCGTAACTCGCCTGGCGCTGCCTTCCACCCTTCGTGAAGCTGTGGTCTCCTTCGGTCATCCATCGCTCCCATGCCGCTCGCATCCTTACTTTGAACGGCCGGTTCACGCCGATGTCCAGCGGTTGGACTTCTTTCGTCAGCCCTCCCGGAATCACAGCAAGCGTAGCGTTCATTTGCTTCACTTGTTTTTTCACGTCAGCGGTGAGATGAGCACGCATAGAGTCATAAATTAGAAGCGATGGTGATGCGTGGAAAAAAGGTGTCTCTTTGCCATTTTCAGGGTTGTTAAAACAGCAATGTTGTGCATAAAGCACATACCTGTTCTTTTATACACAAGCCACGCCCACACTTCCCCCTTTAACGTTCTCATGCTTTTTCTAACACGTCCGCCTCACATAGAGCGCACCCCTTTTTCTATCACGTCCGCCTCACACAAGGCGCACTGCACGAAAGGGCGCGTGGCTCATTTTGAAGAAAATCTAAGACGTTTATATGCGCCTTATGGTCGTGAAATTACGGTACCTTGATCAAGCAAATTTAGTGTGTCCTTTTGAGAGTCGAAGTCTGAACAAACATCTGGTGGGTCATTTAAACCTGTTATAAATGCACAAATTTGAATTACTCACTATTTTGACCACCAGTTTATGACCCTCGATCGGCCCTCACACTGATCTTTGTTTTAATATGTGGCCCTTGATGAAAAAAGTTTGGCCACCCCTGATTTAGACTTAAAATAAGCCAAACAGACTGTACTGCACTTAAACACTCTGGGGCCCTTTTTGGACCCTCACCACAGTTTGAGAACCTCTTCTTTAAGAGAACTTCCACTGGCACTTTACACAAAACTGCTTCGAAGTGAAAATGGTGGCGGGGATTTTTAAACCTGTATTTTCACATTTCTAACTGGAGTTACTTTCTCTCACTGGTTTTACAGTGGGATTTAGCCTCTGCACATTTACTAAACCAAACGCACATTGTGACAGATTAATTTGGCATTTTCTTAGGCAAACTTGAGCTCACATATCGCCTGCTCTGTGCTGTAGCTCTGCTCTGTGCGGACAGTGCGGTTTTACTGAGTCCAGTGTAAAGTGAATTAAACGAGAGGTAAGAAATGCATGGATTAAAATGTCAAAGTTGTGACGAGTTAAATTTAGTTTCACTTTGGCCAATTGTCTTCACTGAAAAAGGCTGAAGAAAGAGCAGCAGTAAATAATACTATTAAAACACAGTGTACACAGTTCAGCAGCTAATTCTCTCTCCTGTTCACAGCCGTCCACAGACGAAGACTCCTCGCTCTCCTCCGTCTGCGACTTCGTGCCTTCTTTGGATCGATGCGACGGCCTCTCCGGCGACACGAGTCTTTTCTACGCAGACTCCTCCCCGTCTTCCTCGCCCTCCTCCTCCTCCTTCTCTCCGCTCTCGGACTGGACCCACTCCGACCCGCCCGGGCGCCCAAAACGGACCAAACTCCTGCGCGACGCGGCCGATTCGCCGGAGCGTTCGCCCAAAGCGTCCAAGCGCAGGACAGCGGACAGGACGCCGTTATCGCAGCACAACCCGGAGGAGAAACACAAAGACCAGAGCGTTTCGAACCTTCTGCGCAAGACGGCGGTGTGCGTGTGCTGAAAAACGGACTTTTTATCTGAGAATTCACTGCGATTAATAATTATGTACCAACATGAGTTAAAATGAAAACAATTTTACACTGAAACTAAAGTGTATTTAGTAGAGTAGCAAGAAAACTAGATACTGATTTAAAGTATCGATACTGGAAGAAAATGTTTATTAGGATAAAATGACCTAATCAGATTTGTTTTTTGTTGACGCGTGTGAAACGAAGGAGCTCATTTTGAACTCCAGACCGGCTTTATTTCTGAACCACTTTGAAAACTTTACAAAGTGCTGGACACAAACCCACAACAGACGAGGACATTCGCAGTCAAAGTCCCAAAACAACTACGAAAAACCACAGAAAACAATAAGATCCTCGCGTTAAATAACAAGAAATGTACATCTCACTTGTTAAAAGCCAGTGAAAAATAAAACAAATAAATAAAAGTACATTTCTCTTCCTCAGCTGAACAGATTTTAACACTTCACTCATTGATTCTGCAGAAATCCTCCATGTTTTTCAGTCCCTTGTGATAGTTATGAGCGGACCATGTGCGTCCCTGATTGGCTGGTCCACTTGTCAATCACAAACCTTCATAAAATATTGTAAAAGTTTGTGTTTTGGATCCCAGACAACAAATTAGACCATAAAAAAATAGGGATGTAACGATATCCAAGTGTCACGATACAATATGGTCACGTCTGAACCTCACGGTACGATATTTATTTCGATATTTAGACTGTGAATAAGCTTCTTTTTCCTTTAAAAATGCCTTCACAAGACTTAACCCAAAGAATGAAGATGTAAAAGTGCTGAGAACAGTTATTTCTTCACGTCGTCCGCACTGAAACGGAGCAAAGGATCATGGTCTATGTAGTTCTCTCCTTTTTTTTTCGCTATTTCTGCATCAGAACTGTTCATTTAAGCAAAGAGACTTGGGATTCGATATATTGTGATGCTCCACGATATTATTGCGAGACCTTTGACGATACGATATCACCAGATTTCGGTTATCGTTACATCCCTAAATCACAAAAACGCACTTCAAATCTCCTTTTTTTCTTGCCTTGGACGACAGTATAGTTGATTTGATGAAGACTTTTTGCCCAAACGTTCAGAAATGGAAGGCGCTTTTTGGACTTTTTCGTCGCCGCTCCTCGCGTTTGCACCTCTTGAAACTTTGGTGCACGTTTTCGGTTTTATTTAAACTAAATTAGACCATACCTGGATATTTCTGAGAATGGCTTATGGCTCTGTTAGTTTTCAATATACTAAAATTGTCCTCTGCGTAGTATGTGTTTCATATTTTTTACAGGAGCTAAATATACCAGAGCCAGTCAATATATATATACTATTATCTCTATATACGTCTGACAGAGTTAAAAATAACTTAAATGAAGATGAAATTCCAGTTTTACTCATGTTGGTGTGTAATATTTGCAGTAATGGCAGTTTGAGGTCGCGTTTGTATTGGTTTAAAAGCTCGGACCTGTACGACAAAGCGGGATCATGGTCATTTTCTATAATTTTATGTATTTCGATGCATTTTTAAACCACTAAATCTGCTTTGTTGTACAAATCCCGCCATTTTTCTGTGTCTGTTAACGTATGTTTGCATTTAGAGGTCTCATAATGTGCCAAAATGCCACTGAAACGAAACAAAATTAAGGCTGCAACGATTCGAAGTAGACTATAAAAAATAAATGTCTGGTTATCTGGACCATACAGTCTCTAAAACACACATGAAAAGACAGTAGCATGATTAAAGCCTCAATATTGAACCTTTTTGCCCAAAAATAGACCAAAATTAAAGGATGTTTTTAAAAATGTGGTTACGTTTATTCGTGGATTTCAGCTTCCTGTTATAGGCGACGTTTTGATTTTGACTTTTCAGCATTTAAAACATGGGAAATTCTGTTTTAAATATCAAATTACTAATTTTTTGTAGCTCTGAGAAGCTGAAAAAACGTGCGTCTTTACTGTGAGGGGGGCTTGCATCTCCACAAACCTGACGCTTATTGCCATCTCCAGAAAGTTACGCGCTGTACCTTTAAAAGAAATGGTCAAAAAAGAATAAATTCTCTGTTTAGAAGCCTTCAGTCACCATATTTCAACATATATTTGGTTAAAATGTGTGTAAAAAGTCAACGTACAAATGGAAACATGAATCGCAGTCTAGTCCACCACTAAAATAATAGTTGCAGCCCCTGAAAACTGCACTGAAACATGGTTAAAGCTCAAACGAACCTAAATGTGGCATAATATGAGACCTTTTAAACCTTTTATTAACATAATTTCCTTAAAACGACGGGCGGTGTGTCTTATTTTTCCATCTTTTTTTCCACGTTTAATGCAGGTGTTGTAAATGATATGGATTTTTATAACCTTGAGTCGTAGGTTTTATGACAAAGTTCTATTTTTCTACGCCTTTCATTGTACAGGAAACACTTTACCGAATACCTCCACACAGTCTCGCTCATGTTTACGACGTTTTGTCTTCTGTTTCGGCGTCGTGGCCGGTGCACGCTGACTGCAGGTGCGGAAACAAGACGTAAAACAGGAAATCAGACGCACAGATCCGGGGTATTTTCAGAATAAAAGATCCCTGCACAGTCCTGGTACTTACTGAAATTGTACTTTAGGTAGAATATGTTTTTAATTTTTTACGGGAAAGACATTTCTTACTCCGCTGTCAGGAAAAAATATACTGCAGAAAGTCAATATGTAGCCAATGTATATATAGTATTAGCATTTTAGTTAAAAATGAGTTAAATGAAGATGAAATTCCATGAAATTGACTCATGTTGGTGTGTAATATTTGCAGTAGCAGCAGTTTAAGGCAGCGTTTATGTCATTTTGTATTGTAGTCATAGTAATTTTCAATAATTTGATGATTTATGAAGCATTTTTAAACCACTAAATCTGCTTTGTTGTTCACATCCCTCTATTTTTCTGTGTCTGTTAATGTACAGCTCTGGAAAAATAATAAGAGATCCCTGCAAAATTATCAATAATGATCTGATTTTACTATTTATAGTTTTGTGTTTGAGTAAATTGAACATTTTTGTTTCATTTTATAAACTACTGACAACATTTCTCGCAAATTCCAAATAAAAATATTGTCATTTAGAGCATTTATTTGCAAATGGTCAAAACAAAAAAAAAGCTTAAATGTTTTCAGACCTCAAATAATGCGAAGAAAACAAGATCATCTTCATTTTAAAACAACACGCAAATACGTCGTCTCGGGAGTGCAGTTTCCACACCCGGAGTCCGTCGCAACACAGAGACCTCAGCCAGTCATGAATCGCACTAAAACCAAACCTGAACCGCACCTGCATCAGTGAACTCCGGGGTTAAAGTTGAACTCGGGCACGTCTGAAGCTAAAGTCGTTTCTAGAGGTGGTGGAATTCTGTCAGAAGCCAAAAAACGGCACAGATCAGTGTTTCCTCGGTGGAGATCTGACTGTGGCAGTGAGTCTGTCAAGGCAACAAACTAGTGCAGTGATGGGGGCAAGTTCTTAACTTCCACGTAAAACGACAATTTGCTTCAGACTGAAGAAGCTTAACTCCACTTTAACCCATCTGACAACAGCCACGAGTCTAACAAACCAAACGCTCTGCCTGGTTCACTCATTAGTGTCTGGAAACGTTAGAAAACAACTTTATAAGCAGCTTACACTTCCCTCTGCTGATTTCCCACTGCACAGGCCAAAGCCCAAAAGACTCGATCACTGATGTCGTTTCTAATCCCATTTATTTACCAGTGAATTATATTTTTTGAAAACGCTTTTTAAAAAAAAACATTCCCGAATCATTTTCTTTCAACAACTTTCAGTTTCTCTTCTTCTCCGTCAGTCGTCGATCTTCACTTGTTGCTTCTGGAGTCGACAGTCGAGTCTTTTGGGCTTTGGCCTGTGCAGTGGGAAATCAGCAGAGGGAAGTGTGAGGTGCTTATAAAGTTGTTTTCTAACGTTTCCAGACACTAATGAGTGAACCAGGCAGAGCGTTTTGTTTGTTAGACTCGTGGCTGTTGTCAGATGGGTTAAAGTGGTGTTAAGCTTCTTCAGTCTGAAGCAAATTGGTGTTTTACATGGAAGTTCAGAACTTGCCCCCATCACTGCACTAGTTTGTTGCCTTGACAGACTCACTGCCACAGTGAGATCTCCACTGAGGAAACACTGATCTGTGCCGTTTTTTGGCTCCTGACAGAATTCCACCTCCTCTAGAAACGACTTTAGCTTCAAACATGCCGGAGTTCCTCTTTAAGATGCTTGGTAATACTTAACGGTGCTGCTATGGTCATAGTTTGTAGTGACGGGAAGATTAAATGTTTGTGTGTAGCTGTTTATAATGACATTTTTGTGTTTTGCTTAAAGTCGCATTGTGTAACTTTTCCGGCGGAGGGTCCGACACCTGCTTGTTTCCATGGAGACGTCCACAGTGTGACATTAAACGGCTTTACTTTACATTTATTCAGTCACAGGTGGTTTTACAGCTCAAAAATACCTAGAAAAACAGGGATTCTGACTGTGAGCGGGGTCGCCTCTCCACAGATCTGACCTGGAACTCCACCAGAAATGTTACACTATGCAGCTTTAAAGAGCGAGCGTTAACGCAAAGTAGGTTTTTTTTCTGATGCTTTGTACCATGTTATAACGTTCCCTCATCAAAAACACGGCTGTAAGAGGTTTTAGAAGCGGTTTTTAGGTCATCCACGCATGTTTGAGTAATCTAGTGATCTCTCCTGGGCCCTTCAAACCCTCTTTACGGTCACCAGCGCGATTCAGGCTCCCACATGACAATTCTCCATAAATATACAAAAGCTGCACACAAAGGTAGTGAAGTACAAAAGTAAAAGTACAAATTTCAAGTATTGCTTTACTTCACTTTTGACTTATTTTGACTAAAAGTACATTTAATTTGAGTTAACGTCCCAACTTTGAGCAACACAACACACACAAAACACAAAAACAGCTAGAAAAATTAAGAAATCAATTGAATCACTTAAAATTCTCTATCAAAATCTCAACATTTCATCGTTTAATTGTCCTAAAAGCCTCTGCAAAATACTACTACTACTTTTTACCCTTTAAGTACAACATGTAATTTAATATTTTTGCTTTAAGGCCGCCGCACTCTACAGGAGAATTTGCCCAAATTTCGAGGAGGCGTGACCCGACTTTTCGTCTCCGTGTGCGATTCTGAAGCCGCTGCTCCTCGTGTGTGGAGTCGGTGTCAGATCAGAACCACCGAACATCAACAACGCGACGGAAACAGACGATAAAACAGAGTCAGGGGCAGAGGAGCGACGGACACAGAGACGCAACAAACAAACTCACGATAGAGTGAAAATAAAGACTTTATTACTCTCCTCATGTAAAGTGGAACATTTAAAGTGCAGCGTCTCATCCACATTATCCAGAGAAATTGTCCTGTCCACAAATAATGACCCCAGTCCACAAAACCGCTGCGCTATTAATCCAGTTTTCTTCGTTCTTTAAAAGTAAAAAGGCAAAAGTGGCTCCTCGTGTGTTTGTTTACGTCCACAGAGCCTAAAGCTGCAGATCAGTGACACTGACTCTACTTCCTGTGGACTTTATCTCCTCTTTTCTGCTTTAAAAATCCTGTATCTGAAGTATCGCTCCACATTTCACATATAATAATAACACAGTTTTGATTTGAGCTCTGATCTTTGAACACTTCAGAGTCTCAGAGCGAGTGGTTTTACTGCAGACAGGAAACAGCTGACGTCATCGCGCTCACAGCTTTATATCCTGTTTTACACACACAGATCCCACTGCAGTCTTTACGATCGGAGATTTTAAGTCTCATAAGATTCTTCTCGTGTCTGTGGTGTTTGCGCTTTTTGTCGCACGTTTCAAAATCCTTTTAGACCGAGAAATCCTTCAGTGTGTGGCGGCCTTAAGGAGATTTTTTTCATGTGATACTTTTACTTGAGAAACCTTTTGCCCTTGTATCTGTATTTCAACATTTTAAAAATCAAGTTAACACGATGCTCTAAATATGTTATGTGTTCGTGTAATACCCCGTAGAAAGATATTAAACCAATCTTTGTCAATCAGGGACACTTGAATAGTCTGATTTTGTTGCTTCTAAAACCTCTGTGTAGACGATGGATGATGTGTAGACGACCTTTGTTATGCGTGTACAGTGTAAATGTCCAAAACACTTTTATGGAAATGGACTTATTCATAAAATAAAAAAAATCTGGAGATTACAAGATTATGAAATGCAAGATTTCTGAGAATTTTTACAGTCTGCCTTTATGTTAGTAGTAGTAGTAGTAGTAGTTGTAGTAGTAGTAGTAGTAATAGAAGTAGCCACAGTAGTAGTCGTAGTAGTAGTAGTAGTAGCCATAGTTGTAGTAGTAGTAGCCACAGTAGTAGTAATAGTAGTAGTAGTAGTAGAAGTAGCAGTTGTAATTGTTGTAACCGCAGTAGTAGTAGTAGTAGTAGTAGTAGTAGTAGTAGAAGTAGTAGTAGTAGTAGTAGTAGAAGTAGTAGTAGTAGTAGTAGTAGTAGTAGTAGAAGTAGTAGTAGTAGAAGTAGTAGTAGTAGTAGTAGTAGTAGTAGTAGTAGTAGTAGTAGTAGTAGTAGTAGTAGTAGTAGTAGTAGTAGTAGTAGTAGTAGTAGTAGTAGTGGTAGAAGTAGTAGTAGTAGTAGTAGTAGTAGTAGTAGTAGTAGTAGTAGTAGTAGTAGTAGTAGTAGTAGTAGTAGTAGTAGTGGTAGTAGTAGTAGTAATAGTAGTAGTAGAAGTAGTAGTAGTAGTAGTAGTAGTGGTAGTAGTACAATTCACTTTAAAAATGGAGAAACTGATATTACTTCGGACATAAAATAGCAACTGGTGACGCGGGCAGTTTTATTTTTCTGATTGGTTAATTTTTTCCAAATGACATCTTCTCGACCAATCACAACCGAGAGCCACTTCCGGGTCAGTCCGTCACTTTCTGCCCTGATTTTTCTGAGCGGGAATCAAAATGCGGATCTAATCAGATTAAAAACATCCTCTGCTCCGTTTATCGCTGCGTTTTCGGGTTATTTTGTCATTTTAGCAGCTATGCTAACCGTAAAATACAACGATAACCCGCACTAATGTTAAACGGAGTGTTTTTGCGTCAAACTAGGAGCATAACAAATATATAGTGCTAAAGCTACATCTAAGTGACACGCTACTTAATTAAGGTGAGTAAAACACAATCGAAACTCTTCAAAAATCTTTATTAATATGTTTTAGCAGCTGCATTTCGATAATTCACAACTAATTTTCTATATACATTCGCATGCTAACGTTGGAATGAGTTGTGCCCTGTTTTTCTATGCAATTTTGCGCAATAATTTCATCAGTTAGAAGTAGGATTTAGAAAAAAAAGACTCCAGAAAGCATTAAATTTGTGTATTAAATTATGCTAAAAGCTGTTAAAAGCGTGACAACAAAATGGTAACCTTATATTAGCAGACTAGGCGATGCAATATTGTTTTCACGTGTGTTGAATTGGTCACACTTTGCTTTTAGTCTGCACTGTTACAAATACACGTTATTTATTGCTTTTAGGTGTATTTTAGATTTATGTCGAAATTAAAGATCCCAGATTAAGCAAAACTGACACTTGTGAACTTTTATCCACGTTTTAATGTTGTTTCCTCCTCAAAAACAGACCTGGAATTGTATTTTGTTTCATTCACACATGTTTGAGTAACACTATTATTAGCCTGTCTACTTCTACAAAGCTCAAAATGCTCTGTTCCACCTTATGATCTCGTGAAGTGGTAGTTTTCAAGTTAATATCTACATTTTATCTGTAATTCAGTAGAGATTGGCATATCCAGGGCTGGAATTATCCAAATGATTCTAGTGCAGATGTTTATTTTGTATTTTTTTCACCCATACTCCTGCTTTTATTGTTTTAGTCTCAAAACACCTGTGATTACACTTATCTGTCAGCCCAGCCCATGAGCATGTCACAAAAGTTATTTAAAATCATACAGCCGATTAAACATTCCCCTGCAGAAAATGCAAGATAGTAAGTAAGTAAGTCTTTATTTATATAGCACCTTGCACAGATAAAAAAATAAGAGTGCTTTACAGTAACTAAAAGCGTCTCTAAAAACAAGATATGAGTAAGTATCTTCGAGGGTTATAAAATGTTTGGACATAGTATTTTGTTTTGGACACAAGCTTAACCAAAATAGTTCTTTGTAATTTGCTATGCTATATTTGAATCCAGTTTTCATTGACTGTATCTATGAAATGTTTGAAAATGACGACCTATTATTTACATACGTGTGTGTGTTCTAGTAGTCTTATCGTCGCCTCCGTGAAGTCGCCCCATCAAACTCAAATCTACACAAAAACTATGTCAATCGTTTGTGCTTCATTTGTGCTGTTTTGTGGCGCTAAAAGTTTTGTTTGTGCTGCTTTAGTTTTGGAGAAATTAACGATTCTTTTATAGGTCAAATTGGGGTCAGCCCCACAGGAAGCTTCAAAATGCACTAAAACGCCCAAAATGGAGTCAGTCGTTTGTGCTGTTTTGTGCTGCAAAAAGTTTCGTTTGTGCGATTCTGGTTCTTAAGATATTCACAGTTTTATTTTTGTCCAATGACGTCGTCTCAGAATGTGAAACAGCCTCAAAACAGGCAGAAAATTATAGAAAACATTTGTATTTCGTTTGTGCGGTGACGATTTTCATTTGTGCGAGTTTATTTCTAAAATTATTAATTATTCTTTTTGCGGAAATTACACGACGTCATTTCCACTCAGCTGATGGCGGCGACTTTAGCAAAACTCTGCAAAACTAGTGAAGATAAACGATCTGAGGCTGCGGAAAAGTCTGTAACAGTCTTTAGTATCTCGTGTCTCGTTTTGTCTTGTGGAAATTGTATCTCGTTTCACCCACAATACAGTATAAGTAAAGTCAGAAGGCCTGTTTGTCTCGGTATTTTTGAGCTATAAAACCACCTAGAACTGAATAAATGTGAGGTAGAGCTGTTTAATGTCACACTGTGGAACATTCCAGGCAGAGCAATGACCTATCCACAGAAACAAGCAGGTGATGGACCCTCCAGCAGAAAAGTTACACAAATATACTGTAATATTATGAAGTAACACGACTTTTAGTTGTGAAAATGTTTAGCTACACAACTATATTGTTCAATATTATTATGTTCTATTCTATCCTCATTACTAAATCCTAGGAAGAAATTCATAATCTTTTAATAACCTTTATTTCTTTCTGTCCTCAGAGCCGTCATGGCCTCCCTGGGCGAATACACCATCGGAGGAGTGAAGGTCCATTTCCCCTGTAAAGCCTACCCCTCTCAGCTCGCCATGATGAATTCTGTGAGTAAAACAACAAGCAATAACTGAAGGCCGCCAGGAGAATTTGCCTGCGATTTTTTTCTCCCCGTGACCCGACTTTTTGTCTCCGTGTGCGATTCTGAAGCCGCTGCTCTTCGTGTGTGGAGTCAGTGTCAGATCAGAACCACCGAACATCAACAACGCGACGGAAACGGACGATAAAACGGAGTCGGGGGCAGAGGAGCGACGGACACAGAGACGCAACAGACAAACTCAGGATAGAGCGAAAATAAAGACTTTATTACTCACCTCATGTAAAGTGGAACATTTAAAGTGCAGCGTCTGATCCACATTATCCAGAGAAATTGTCCTGTCCACAAATAATGACCCCAGTCCACAAAACCGCACTGTTAATCCAGTTTGAAGCGTTCTTTGAAAGTAAAAAGGTGAAAGTTGTTCATCGCATGTGTTTGTTTACATCCACAGAGCCTAAAGCTGCAGATCAGCCACAGTGACTCTACTTCCTGTGGACTTTATCTCCTCTTTTCTGCTTTAAAAATCCTGTATCTGAAGTGTTGCTCCACATTTCACACATATAATAATAACAGTTTGGACTTGTGTCTAAACTGGAAGTGCAGAGTCTGATCTTTGAACACTTCAGAGTCTCAGAGCGAGTGGTTTTACTGCAGACAGGAAACAGCTGACGCCATCGCGCTCACAGTTTTGCAGCCTGTTTTACGCACACAGATCCCGCTGCAGTTTTTGTGACTGAGTCTGTGGTGTTTGCGCATTTTGTCGCATGTTTAAAAATTGTTTAACACCGAAAAATCCTCTAGAGTGTAGCGGCCTTTAGATGCTGCTGCTGTAGCTCGGCTCATAAAACTTTTGAAATTTGGCTTGTCAGAGTAATATTCTCATAAACCACGCACGAAGTTTTACCCACGTTGCAGTTCCAAAGAAGGTGTTATTTTCAGCTCAACAGATAGAAAAAGAAAGCTAGAATTAGTACAAAAACAATTATTATATGCACTAGGGCTGCAGCTATCGATTATTACAGTAATCGATTATTCTATTGATTATTTTGTTCGAATAATCGTTCATTAATGTTGGGTCTACTTTGCACACTTTATGTACTCACCCCGTGACAGATAAACGTGTTTTGGACATGAAAAACGTAATTATCACTGGGCTAAGGTTGACTCACCTCACGGTTTCTTTTCCACTTGATGTAATGTCCAGGTGCTTCTGTTTAGATGTTGGAGCATCAGTGTTGAGAAGGCGACTTTTAAAATGTAATCCCCTACAGATTACAGATTACATTCCCCAAAATGTAGTTTGTAATGTAATCTATTAAATTACTTAAAGTGAATAATCTGAATACTTTGGATTACTTGATATTGACATGATTTTTAAAACTACATGAATGTAGCAACTAGGGGTGTGTTCAAAAAATCGATACGGGGATACATCGTCGTGGGCCTCTTGGCGATACACGTATCGATACGGAGGCATCAGTATCGATATTTTACATGCAACAAACATTATTTATCAAGCTTCAGCAAACTGCGTCTGATAAGTGATCCTTGCTTGCAATGCGCATTTTGTATTGTCAAAGGCAGCATTCCTTCTGCACTACAGCCTTGTTAAGGCCATATCTTAAGTTTACTTTCATCAAAGGTAGCTGCATGCCAGCATACAGCCTTGTTAAGCCATGTTTACATTAATAAACTTAACATCCACCCAGCGCCCGTGACGATTACACAACATTAAAAAGTCAAGCCAGATATTCACCGTACTTATTTTTCCAATATTGACATGCTATACATCGTTTGAAAGCTTAATTCCTCAGTAAAACCACCATAGCATTCATTTTATGCCACACAGCGAGCCCAAAGAGCCATAACTTATAATTCCCGAAAATATTCATCGCATTTCTTACCTTTGAGCCGGTTCTGTCGGTCCGAAACGGGTCCAATCCAGGAATAGCTGTGCTCAATTAGTCCGTAACAATCCACAGAAAAATAATATCCAGTTGTTATACGCCCGTTGTAAGACGGGACGTATTATGCTATGGCGCTGTCCGTCCGTCCGTCCGTCCGTCTGTCTGTCTGTCTGTCTGTCTGTCTGTCTGTGGACACTTCAAAGCTTTGAAGTCTTTGAAGCTTTGTCTTCATGAAGAGGCAAAAATGTTCTGCTGCTGAAAGCGAGAACAACCCACATTCTCTGCTTCTTTGAGCTTTGACACATTAAAGCTTTGTAGTGTAGTGTGAAAACATGCCTAAATTTCAGAAGATGGTTTATTTATTATACATTACATCTTATTACAGTTTGGAACATCTGGTACATATTTGAACACTTGTGCCGAGTGCGGGTGTTAACAGGTTAATCAAGGGCAGTTTCTGCCTTACAGCTTCTTCTGTTACACTGGAACTGATGCGCTTCACCAAAATAAAAATAACATTTGAGTAAACATCTGTCTTTTTTTAAAATTATAGGTTACATAATGTAAAATATCGGGATACGTATCGCCTTGAAGACCATGTATCGGCATACCCCTGTATCGCGAATCGTATCGTATCGAGACCCCTGTATCGCGAATCGTATCGTATCACAAGGTTGTTGGCAATACCCACCCCTAGTAGCAACCAACTCCTGCAAATTCTTGTTTGGTTTTAGACCTGGATTAGACCTGGTTTAGACCTGGTTTAGACCTGTCTTAGTCCTGGTGTGAGTTCTGGTTTAGAGGCGCACAGGAGGAACGGACTGTACGCGACAAGACACGATCCACGAGCAGAGTGCGCGGCGTACGGGAGGAGATGCGGAGTGCGCTCTTATTATATATCCATGGGCGCCGCGCTGTTTTCTGCACAGTGAAGTGCAGTGGTCGTGCAGAAACTTTACCTCTACCGCAGAAGGTTCCGGCCATCACCGAGCGTATGAAAATAAAACGAAGCATCGAGGCAAAAAAAAATAATCGATGCATTTTTCTAATTGATTTACTCGAATCGTTTCAGCCCTAATATGAACAGATGCCAGTAACTAAACATTGTCATATGCTGGTCTCTCTCTGATCAGATCATGCGGGGGCTGAACAACGGTCAGAACTGCCTCCTGGAGAGTCCCACGGGCAGCGGGAAGAGTCTGGCTCTGCTCTGCTCCACTCTGGGCTGGCACCAAGCTCAGTTATGTAAGTCTTAAATCCAGTCTACAGCTCCTGGGGTCCCACTAAAGCAGGAAGGATGAATACTCAAAGTGACTGTTTTTAGTGGCAGGACGACTATGGCCATTGACATGCACTAGCCTAGCACCAGCAACCTCTGCAAATACAAGGAAGATTTGTATCTCCACACGTCTCCAACACTCTGGCTCACCAAGAAATGACACCCTATGTCCAAAATTCACAACTGTCCCTTTAACTACTCCCTGTTTCTATACATTTAATTATTCATTTATCGTTTAATAATAATTTGGCTTTGTTACAAAACACAATTTCTCCAAAAACCTGAAAAATGCAATAGTAATGACACAAAACAAACATCTAGCCCAATAACTTCACTGTTGGTGCTGATCCATAGGAAATTCTTACAGTGTTTATTATTGCTAAAAGCACCTTCTCTTTGGACATGGTAGACTTATTTTAGATCATGTTCTGCCCTGATTCTGGTCTGATAAAGTCTGATAAAGTCTGATAAAGTCTGATAAAGTCAGATAAAGTGTTCTAACTGGATGTTGTTTTTCACAGTGAAGCTGCTGCAGTCGCACCACTCTCAGGACGAGAAGAGCCAGAGTGAGAAGACGAGTGGAGATGTGAAGAAGTCTGCGTCCTCTTGTCTCTGTCGGTGCCACTGTCAGACCAAAGCTCCTCAGACTCCTGTGTCTCCTGTGGTGGACCTGACCCAGTCGCCCTGTAAAAACCCCGCTCCACCCGAGACCAGCAAAGGTGAGAACAAGAATCTGTTCTGCGTGTATCAGAAAATAATCGGAGAAGGAAGGAAGTTCAATTCAATTCAATTCAATTTTCCTTTATTGTCACATGTGCATATACATACAAAATATATATAGCACAGATGAAATTGCTGTCCTCTCCCACCTCAGTGTAAACATTGATAACATTCCAATAAAAATTCAAGTATACAACGAATGTGCAAACAACAAAAATGTGCAAACAGACAAAAATGTGCAAACAGGACAGAAGTGCGCGAACAAGACAAAATGTGCAAACACTCAGGTAACCATAGTAAACATAGTAAACAGACAAAAACCACAATAGACAAAAACAATATTTACAGATAAAAAGTGAGGTAGTGCTAAAATGTATGAGTAACAGTCACTGATTGTCCATATAATGTAGAAAGTGAGGTAGTGCATCAGAGTTTGCAGTGTTCTTAGTAGGTGACAGGGGGCCGAGGGGGGGCAGAGGGAAAAAAGTGGGGGTAGGACAGGGAGAGAGTTAAGTCCTCTGACAGCCTGGTGGAAGAAACTGTCCTGGAGCCTGCTGGTTCTAGCCTGGAGGCTCCGCAGTCTCCTCCCTGATGGCAGCGGGCTGAAGAGGCTGTGAGATGGGTGGGTGGGGTCACCTGCAATCCTGATGGCTTTGCGGGTGAGGCGGGAGTGATAAATGTCCTGTAGAGGGGGGAGAGGGACACCGATGATCCTCTCAGCTGCTCTGACGATGCGCTGCAGAGTCTTTTTGCAGGACACGGTGCAAGAGCCGTACCACACCGTGATGCAGCTGGATAAGATACTCTCAATGGTGCCTCTGTAGAATGTCCGGAGGATGGGGGTCGGGGCTCTTGCTCTTTTCAGTTTAAGTTAAACGGCGTCTTGTAAATGAACGATTAAAGATTGCTCAGACATGCACAAATCACTCCAAATACAACTTCGTGAAGGGTCAATGAGAAAGAGAAACAACTATAACATGGCTAAATGCTCTGAAAAGTCCATTTTACAGAAAAGCTCTGCTTTAAAGGCTCTCTACCTGAATTTTATTGTCTTAAAAACGTTAAGAAATAAAGAATAAGAACAAATGGACTTGTCTTGTGTTTTGCAGCGTCTCCAGCCGAGGATCCACAGCCAAAGAAACAGTCCATCGCGTCACGTCTGTCCGGAAAACTCCAGAAAGAAGCGGAGAAAGACGACGACTTCCAGTCTGACCGCAAACGCATTCGGACTGCAGAGGTCAAGGTAAAGCCCAGCATTAGTCTTGTGTAACACCAGCACCTGGATTAATATTATTGGTACAGTCCAATTTAATGTATTTGTTTTCAAAGAATTACACACATGGCTCAAGAATCGGTCATTTCTATTGGTCAGTGATATTTTGTATTTGTATTACGGCCGCTACACTAGAGGATTTTTTGGTCTTAAACGATTTTTAAAAGTGGGACAAAAAGCACAAACAGGAGAAACTTATGAGACTAAAAATCTCTGATCTCCCAGACTGCAGCGGGATCTGTCTGTGTAAAACAGGATATGAAGCTGTGAGCGCGATGGCGTCAGCTGTTTCCTGTCTACAGTAAAACCACTCGCCCTGAGACTCTGAAGTGTTCAAAGATCAGACTCTGCACTTCCAGTTTAGACACAAGTCAAACTGTGTTATTATTTTATTATGTGTGAAATGTGGAGCGATACTTCAGATACAGGATTTTTAAAGCAGAAAAGAGGAGATAAAGTCCACAGGAAGTAGAGTCTCTGCCGCTGATCTGCAGCTTTACGCTCTGTGGACGTAAACAAACACACGCAAGATGAGACCGGAGTTAGACCAGGAAGAGACCGGAAAGAGACTAGGAGGACACCGGGAAGAGACCGGGGTTAGACCGGGAAGAGACCGGAAAGAGACTAGGAGGACACCGGGAAGAGACCGGGGTTAGACTGGAAAGAGACTAGGAGGACACCGGGAAGAGACCGGGGTTAGACCGGGAAGAGACCGGAAAGAGACTAGGAGGACACCGGGAAGAGACCGGGGTTAGACTGGAAAGAGACTAGGAGGACACCGGGAAGAGACCGGGGTTAGACTGGAAAGAGACTAGGAGGACACCGGGAAGAGACCGGGGATAAACTGGAAAGAGACTGGAAAGAGACTAGGAGGACACCGGGAAGAGACCGGGGTTAGACCGGGAAGAGACTGGAAAGAGACTAGGAGGACACCGGGAAGAGACCGGGGTTAGACCAGGAGGGAACCGAGAAGAGACCGGGGTTAGACCAGGAGAAGACCGGGGTTAGACCAGGAGAAGACCGGGGTTAGACCAGGAGAAGACCGGGGTTAGACCGGGAAGAGTTAGACCGAGAGAGATTTTAATGCATTTCTCCTTCTGTAAAGCTCTTTGAATTACTGTGTGTACGAACTGTGCTGTACAAATAAACTTGCCTTTCCTAAACGAGAGGAGATAAAAGCGTGTGTGACCTGTTCAAATTATTTAAAAGATAAAAAAGGTTTAATTTTAGACAAAAGCCGCAAATGATAAAAACCAGATTTTACAACCGCATTCACATGTTTGTTAAATGTAAAATCACTGTGAATAATGACACTGAGGTTGGCGTCAGACTGTTTTACGTGTTGTTCAAGTCCGTGAAGGGGTCGGTATTGCCATAGACAATGACCTCAGTTTTTTATTTAGTTTAAACTTAAAAAGTTGTGGGCCGACCAACCCTTGACCGTGACGGGGAGGTGTCGGGGTGTAAATGGTGCAATTGTGCCATGAATTGTTTGTTTCTTTGGAAATGGAGACGTGTTACTGCAGAAAATTTGAGGCAAAACCGCTTAACCAAACTGGATTGTATTTTTTTTCAGAGCCGTAAAAAGCCGCGGATGGAGAAAGGAGTGATTTTTCTGGACGACGAGCCGGAGTTCGAGAACCAGACTTCCGCCGGCCACAGGGACAGAACCCCAGAGACGAGCCCAGGGAGCAGCCACTCTCCTCCAGCCCAAGTGAGTACGCCGGGTCCTCCGCCTTTTCCCACGTCCCGTCATTCCGACACCCCTCTGTTTAGACGTGCAGGTTTTCCCACACTTTTTAGCATCGCTTTTCTGACATACACGTCATATTTAGGCTCTGGTGTTCTCCGCTCATCGCCTAAATGATGCAATGAATGAAGCACAAAGGGCCTCCGTTTTAGATTTGATATTTTCCCCAAGGCCGACGGTTTCCCACGGCTCTCAGTTCGGACACTTTCCCACTGCCTGATCTCCTCTGTGGCCCAAGTATTCTCTGATCAAGCATCTTATGGTAAATGGGAGCGAACGCACATTAATATTATTCATGTTGGAAAAGTGGAATGTTTGAAAAATAATAAAGTGCTGCTCAGGGTTGGACGGTTAAACCTTCTCAGCATTTTCCCGGGGTATTAAGAAGTATTTTGGAGCGTTCAGAAACAGAGTCGCAGTTTTATATTTGAAGATGAGGCACAAGTTCTGATCAAACCAAACTTTGCGGCGCGTTCGATCGCATCAGCATCAGCGCACGAGCTGTTATTATCAGCGCTTATACTGTATGCAAATGAGCCATGAGGTTTGAAGTTTGGTTTGTGTAAAACGTAAACAAATGTGCCAAAGCTGCATTAAACACATTATTACTCAAAGTCTAGAATGAGCGGAGCAGCGGAAATGGATCTCGATCTGGTTCTGGAGGATTTGAGGCTTCGCTCGCACTTTTTTGGGGAGTTTTGACTTGTTTTGTTAGTTTTTCCAGTTTCAGCTGTGGACGATTCATGTGCATAACGTAAAAAGAGTTTTAAAAGCTTCTGTACAGACGAGAATAAACTTTGGCTGAAAACCCCGAGTAACACTGAAGTTAGAGACCTGGGTTAGACCTGGTTTAGTCCTGGGTTTGTACCTATTTCAGACCTGATTTTTGTCCTGGTTTAGACCGGAGTTAGTCCCAGTACAGTCCTGGTTTAGTATCATGTTTTAGACTTGGGTTAGTACTTATTCCAGACCTGGTTCAGTCTAGAATGAGCGGAGGAAATGTAGAGCGGTGGAGAGGACCAATCACAGCCCTTATCGTCTGCGTCGTTTTGAGGCGTCGTTAGAAAGTTCGGGAGGTGCAGGTCGGACGCTGTGCGTAGGAGCCGCACGTCCACACAAACACGGTTGGATCAGATCCATAAATTGTTCTTTACCGTCTCCTCCGTGAAAGTCTGACTTCGCCCTCGGGAACTTTCTCCTCTTCAGCCTCGTCCCCTCTCGACTCTCGGCTTCAATAAAACGTCTCCATCACAAACTTTTGGGCTCAGCGTCGCACACGAAGCGTCAGTCAGGTTTGTTTCTTCTTCCTCGCTGCGTGTGGATGGAAATCTCCGAGCGGAACCACGTTTGAAGAGGAGAGAGAGCGGAGGGGAGGAAGTCCTGCTGTGGTTTTAGCTCCTGATGCAGATTTTCTAATGATGGTAAAACTGATACCGATGCTACTTTTGGATACCGCGGGATACTGGGATTACCGCCCAACCCGACTGGCCTATGCTTTTTAAAAAATGCACGACGGTTTCCCGCGGCTCTCGGTGAGAACATTTTCCCACTGCCTGATCCCCTCTGTGGCTGAAGTATTCTCTGATCAAGCATCTTATGATATTTGGGAGCGTAAAGTATAACAGGCACAGAAAAGCGGAATGTTTGAAAATAGTAAAGTGCCGTTACTCTGAAGTTGAACTTGAAAAGTAATGTTTGCCACTACTCCCACAATTGGGACAGAATTGACCATTTATTTATTCATATGGATGGGATAGTGAGACAATTTCGATTCTTTATATGATTTTTGAATGAAGAAGTGACAGTAAACTTTGAACTTGAACTTGAATTAGACGTCAGTTTCGGAATAGCAGCATGGAACCGAGTGCACCTCCACGGGCAAACACACACTAGTAAATGCACACTACTTTATTTTTAACACCTTTAAAACTACACTTTTTCAGAATAGGCTCTATTCACGCTTACTGGAAGACTCCTGGAAACATGTGGATGACGACTTCCGGGCAAATTATAACGCACAAATTAATAGGCAATTTATAAAAGGAAAAAAGATGACATCTAGATGAAGAAAACCGAACCATTTTCGCTGTTTTCCCAGATGTTTTTGAGTTACTATCGCTGTTTCCAAACTTCTGCTGGTATTGTGACATAACTGTGAGTTGAGCCCATCGTGCGTAGATTTGTTTGTAGTTTTTAACCTCTCAAAACGTTCTTCTATAAAGCACTTTGAATCACTTTGTGTACGAATTTTGCTATACAAATAATCTTGCCTTGCCTTTTGATTGAAAAGGAAATTTTGAGATAAGTTCATGTTCAAAAAGTTTGTCAATTCTTCATATAAAAAACGTATAAAGAATCGGAATTGTGTCACTCCCATGTGCATAAATAAATAATAATAAATGAAAAGTGTTCTCAAATCTCAAGGAAGAAGGCGACAGTTCTTTATGTCACCACCAGATGGCAGCGTTCTCCTTCAAATCAACCACTCAAAAATACATGAATGAAAACTACTACTGTACAAAATTATAACAGGAAAACAACCAGTAAATGGTAATAAAAGAGCTAAAATCATGGGGGGGAAAAAGGTAAAAAGATCAAACCAGAACTTGATTCTTGATACTTGCGTTTGATTATTTGATTTGATGTAACTGTGTTTTCCGGACATGGTTTGTGATTACGAATCTGTTCAAAGTTTAAACGCGTCCAGAAGAAACGACAAAAAAACTGAAATCTGAACTGACAAACTAACACAAGAAGCACATTTCCGAACATGTTTGTACAGATCTAAGCAGCTTTTATGCAGAAGGAAACAGGATAACTTAAAAATTGAGCTGGAAAGAAGTGAGTGAGTGTGAGAAGTGGTATTTTTGGTATTTATCTGTAAAAAATCTGATTAAACTCAGGATTTTCTGCATAAATAGTAGTTTTTAAACACTGCTCCAGCTTGTACAAATAGTGAGGGGAAACGCCTACCTCTGAAAAGTCGATTTTATATACATAATATTAAACACGATTATTTATTTGTAATTCTATTGATGAAACTTGAAGTGTAACATCATTTTGTCGTCCTAAAGTTGCACTACAGCGCGCAAAAATGTCATATTATACTTATGTATTTAGAAAATGGGCAATGCACACGTGAGGAAAATGACCTCGTGAGATTTTTTGAAACATTTTGTTTCAATTGGATTGAACAAAAATGGTGTTGGTGAGTTGCATTTCTTACAGTTCCAAAGAGAAGTACTGTATTTTTCGGACTATAAGTTGCTCCGGAGTATAAGTCGCACCAACCAAAAAACATATACACGTTTTTGGGGAAATTTATTTTATAAAATCAGCGACCAAGATTTCCTGTTGAAAGACGAGTTATAGAAACACCAACAGAACAGAGAAGAACAGGCTGAACATGTGTCTGGTTTGTTCACGTCACATATGAACAGTTCTTCACAAAACTAAAGCAGAAACAACAGAACAGAATAAGTTTACCAAACTCTCCATCTCGCTCCAAATCACTAAATCCACTGAATTCTTCATCCTTGGTGTCACTTCTGAGTAACTCCTCCAACTCCAGATAAATCCAGCTTTTAGCCGCGATGAGCTTTTGTTTTCTTCATTTCAGTTCGAGTTTCCTCAACTTTTCTCCATCAAACACAAGTTTCTCGTTCACTCCAAACTTTCTTTCGGCTGCTTGATTGTTCCTCTCTTCCTCCGCTCTGCACACGTTTCCGTTACTCCACTCAATATAAACATTGAGTAATAATTTGTGGTCATACCGGCTCGTCAAAGCCTGATCCTGTCAGATCTCAGAGGCTCAGCAGGGCCTGGTCAGTACTTGGATGGAGACACTGGGAATTCCAGGTGCCACAGGGGGGCGCCAGACATGTAGTGTCCTTAGGCAAGACACTTCACCCACATTGCCTAGTATGAAAGTGGTGTGTGCATAAGTGTTGGTGATGGTCGGAGGGATTGACAGCCTCACTTCCGTCAGTCTGCCCCAGGGCAGCTGTGGCTACAATAGTAGCACCACCACCGGGTCTGGAGTGAATGAAGAATGAACTGTAAAGCGCTTTGGGTGTCATGAAAAGGCGCTATATAAATACAATGATTAATTAATTAATTAATAATTAAAATAATGTGTTTGTGCACATTGGTTTAAGTTTTACAGAAACTAAACTTAAAGCCTCGTGGCTCATTTACACATAGTGAAAAAAACAGCTGGTGCTGGTGCAGAAGCTTCTGTAGCACTAAAGGACCAGATTCACTGGACAAAAAAAGTCTCCATCTGAATTTAAGTAAGAAAACAGGTCTGAGGTGCTGCAGTTGGTGACAGAAGTGACAGTGGAGCAGGAGGAGGAGCCTGAGGCGGAGCAGATGCTGGTACAAGCCCAGAGCCTCCTGTGTCAGTGTGAAAATCACCAACATGTGAAATTATATCTCACTGTGGAAACACATCGGCTCCTTCGATGCAATAAAGGACTTTTAATATATTCTGTCAGTGCCTCTGGTTTGTACCTTCCCCATGTTTACATTTACGTTTAGATGAACTGAAATATTTCATATATAAGTCGCATCTGAGGATAAGTCGCAGGAAACACCCAAACCATCAAAAAATTGCGACTTATAGTCCGAAAAATACTAGAATGGAAACAAAAATATGAAATAACATAAATAAAGAATTGTGAAGCCATAATTGGAAACTGAACTGTGAAATATTTATATTAGTTAAAATCTTGTCTCGTCCTCGTGGACCTGATCTCGTATCTCGTTTCATCTTGTGGAAATTCTGAACACAAGAATCCCATTTCAGAGCGCGTTTGCACAGATCTTAGCAGCTTTTATGCAGAATAAAACGGGATATTTTTGTCGTTTGCACTTCTACTGTGACAAACCGCAGCCTTTGTGATTTGCTAATTGCGTCCGTCCACGTTGCGATTTCGCTTGTGAGATATTGTGTAACCCTCGGTCTCGGTTGCGCAGACGGAGCGGGGTCGGTAACTCCATCTCCCTGTAGTATCGTGTGGTGACAGTGAGTCTGTATAATCTGATCTGAGGTCAGCCGCAGAGCTGTCGGAGCCTCGGCCTCTTCACACCACAACTGACCGCTTCTCTCCGCCGAGCTCGGAAAGCCAACGCAGAAACTACACGTGTATTCTGCAAAACTTACTTCATCTTAATTGAATAGAAGTCAAAAATGTACATGAACGTTTAAACGACAATCAGAAACGTGCGTATGAAAAATTACCTTTAAATTTTGAACGGGATTTTGCATATTTTCTCCAACTTCCTGTAATTTTCAGCGTTTTTGTTTTTCCCCACAAACTACCGCTTGTCTGACGTTACTATGATAAATAACCAAACCAAATTATACAGAAAAACATGAAAAATTGTCGTCATTTTTGCATTTTAAAACAGAAAGTCGCCTCCGTTGCACCTTTAATCGCAATTATTTTGGAAGTGACATAAAAGTGACGACAGATTTCAGTTCATTTTCCTCGTCCCATCTCGACTCACGACCCTGCAGGAAACTGTCAGGCGCATTTTAATAATCGCATCATGAACAGCTGTAGGTTTAGCAGGGATTTACTCCTGTCACTTTCTCCTGTCACTTTCACCTGTCACTTTCTTTGACAATCTCTGTCTCTTTCTCCTTCTGCACACCTCCTCCTGACCCTGATGTTTGTGGTGTTTGGTCCTGGCTCATACTGCTCCTGTCACTTACTCCTGTCATTCTGCTCCTGCCATCTCGCTTCTGTCATACTTGGTCCTGTAATACTTGCTCCTGTCACACTGCCATTTTGCTCTTGTCATTTTGCTCCTGTCGTACTGGTCCTGTCATCCCGCTCCTGTCACTTCTTTTGTTGACCCATTTTTTAGTACAGTGTCCCTGTCCCTTTCCCTCTGCATACCAAACCAAACCTGTGCGCTGTGTGGCCCTGGATTATTCTGCTCCTGTCATTCTGCTCCTGTCATTCTGCTCCTGTCATTCTGCTCCTGTCACTTGCTCCTTCCACCTGCTTTTACGACCTCTCTCTCAGTAAGTGTTTCTGTCCCTCGCCCTCCACATACCTCCCCATAACCTGCCGTGTGTGGTGCTCCTGCCACACTTGCACCTGTCATACTGCTCCTGTCACACTGCCCCTGACACTTGCTCCTGTCACACTGCCCCTGACACTTGCTCCTGTCATACTGCCCCCGCCTCTGCTCCTGTCTCTCCGTACTGCGTCCCTCTCCCTCCGCATACCTCCTCCTGACCCTGCCGTCTGCGGTGTGCGGCCCTGGCTCATACCGCCCCTGTCACGCTGCCCCTGTCACGCTGCCCCTGTCACGCTGCCCCTGTCACGCTGCCCCCGTCTGCGCCGCCGCGAGTGGAAAAAGCTGGAGAAAGTGCAGCGAAGGCGCGGTTTCGTGTTCCTCTCGGCTCCATGACCTGCTCCTTTGTCCCGGGCGGTGATGACTGACGGTTTGAATGGGCTCCTTTGAACAGAGCTGCAGTTTTAATTAAGAGGGTTTTGGGGCGCGGGCCACTGATCTGTGAAAGCCAGAGGGATAAATATTGCATGGGGTTCAGACACTGGTTACAGCGCGTCAGGACGGGCAGCTGCGAGCGATGCCGTTCACTGCAAAACAAAAACACAGGCCTACGTTAAGAAATAAGGACGCGCCGATAAAGCTTTTCCAGTTCTAATACAAATACTGATCATTGAAGTTTATCTGCGGATGCCCGATGTTAACCTATTCCAGTGTAGGGACGGAAAATTTAACACTTATTTCCTTATTAAACTTATTATTAGTTGTTGTATTTTATTTATTTATATATGTTTATTTATTATCTTAGACTTAGTTGGACACAGCAGCTCATACACCACATTATATTAAGCTTTTGCTAAACTAGTTCCTTAGTTTAGTCCTGGTTTAGTCCTGCTTTAGTCCCGCTTTAGTCCCGTTTTAGTCCCGCTTTAGTCCCGCTTTAGTCCCGCTTTAGTCCTGCTTTAGTCCCGCTTTAGTCCCGTTTTAGTCCCGCTTTAGTCCCGCTTTAGTCCCGCTTTAGTCCTGCTTTAGTCCTGCTTTAGTCCCGCTTTAGTCCTGGTTTAGTCCTGGTTTAATCCCGCTTTAGTCCTGCTTTAGTCCTGCTTTAGTCCTGCTTTAGTCCTGGTTTAGTCCTGAAACAACAATATGAAATCGCATAAATAAAAAATTGTGAAGCCATAATTGGAAACTGAACTATGAAATGTATATATTAGTTAAAATCTTCTCTCTCTCGTATCTCGTTTCATCTTGTGGAAAATGTGTTTTTATTTGAATTTCTACCGAGACGTTTTATTTAACACATTTCTGATTTATTGCAGCAGATTGTCTAAATATTGTCAGAATAATAATAGTAATGAAAAAGCCTGGTTGAGTCTGATTTTGTGCAGTGTTGGCAGCTCAGGTGTGTTTGTCCCTTTAGCCCCTCCTCACCTGTGCTCTGTTATCACACAGGCCGGTGCTGCTCGGTGGGTGTCAGGTTTGCAGCTGCATTGAGGCTTATTGCACCGGATTCCTGTGAACCAGGCCTGGTCTCTGCTCTCTGGTAACTGGTCCCTGGTCCCCCTCTGGTCCCCCTCTGTTCTGTGGTCCCTGTTCCCTGTTCCCTCTCTCTTAGGGGTGTACGATCTGACAATATTAAATGGTGAAGAATAAGAACGTGTAGACGATCTGCCAAAGTGCAGAGACCGTAGAGTCGTCTTGGGCACATTCTGTGACTCTCAGTTCTACTCACACTGATGACCGAGCGGCACAGGTTGATTCCACCTCTTTTTTTTTTTTCAATGGGATTCTGACATTCTCCTTCACACGCAGAGACAGAGGCACAGACAGGTCAGAGGAGCTGCACTTATAAAACACCTGCACTATTTGCCCTCCGGACCGACTCTGCTCGGGCCCCTGGACTCGGGCCGGTGGGAAATATATCCATCCATCCATCCATCCATCTTCTCCGGGCTTAATCCGTGAGCAGAGCAGGTGTCCACAAAGTGCGACATGGCGGCGGAGTCCGAGCTCCGCACTTCACCCTGTGTGGTGAGCCCACAGGAGGGTGGACAACATGGTCCTTGATGTTAGTTCATAGGGCGAACCTCCGGGCTCGGTCCTGAGACTCAGAACCGCAGGACGCCTGTAGTACAATAAATATTGTATTATTATTTTATTATATATATTATTATATTTATTATTATTATTATTATTATTATTGTCCCTCTCTGGTCCCTCTCTGGTCCCTCTCTGGTCCCCCTCTGGTCCCCCTCTGGTCCCTCTCTAGTCCCTCTCTGGTCCCTCTCTGGTCCCTCTCTGGTCCCTCTTTAGTCCCTCTCTGGTCCCTCTCTGGTCCCTCTCTGGTCCCTCTTTAGTCCCTCTCTGGTCCCTCTCTGGTCCCTCTCTGGTCCCTCTTTGGTCCCTCTTTGGTCCCTCTCTGGTCCCTCTCTGGTCCCTCTCTGGTCCCTCTCTGGTCCCTCTCTAGTCCCTCTCTGGTCCCTCTCTGGTCCCTCTCTGGTCCCTCTCTAGTCCCTCTCTGGTCCCTCTCTAGTCCCTCTCTGGTCCCTCTCTGGTCCCTCTCTGGTCCCTCTCTGGTCCCTCTCTAGTCTCTCTTTGGTCCCTCTCTAGTCCCTCTCTGGTCCCTCTCTGGTCCCTCTCTAGTCTCTCTTTGGTCCCTCTCTAGTCCCTCTCTAGTCCCTCTCTGGTCCCTCTCTGGTCCCTCTCTGGTCCCTCTTTGGTCCCTCTTTGGTCCCTCTTTGGTCCCTCTCTGGTCTCTCTCTGGTCCCTCTTTAGTCCCTCTCTGGTCCCTCTCTGGTCCCTCTTTAGTCCCTCTCTGGTCCCTCTCTGGTCTCTCTTTGGTCCCTCTCTGGTCCCTCTCTGGTCTCTCTCTGGTCCCTCTCTGGTCCCTCTCTAGTCCCTCTCTAGTCCCTCTCTGGTCCCTCTCTGGTCCCTCTCTAGTCTCTCTTTGGTCCCTCTCTAGTCCCTCTCTGGTCCCTCTCTGGTCCCTCTCTAGTCTCTCTTTGGTCCCTCTCTAGTCCCTCTCTAGTCCCTCTCTGGTCCCTCTCTAGTCTCTCTTTGGTCCCTCTCTAGTCCCTCTCTGGTCCCTCTCTGGTCCCTCTCTAGTCTCTCTTTGGTCCCTCTCTAGTCCCTCTCTGGTCCCTCTCTGGTCCCTCTCTGGTCCCTCTCTGGTCCCTCTCTGGTCCCTCTCTAGTCCCTCTCTGGTCCCTCTCTGGTCCCTCTCTGGTCCCTCTCTGGTCCCTCTCTGGTCCCTCTCTGGTCCCTCTCTGGTCCCTCTCTGGTCCCTCTTTGGTCCCTCTCTGGTCCCTCTCTGGTCCCTCTCTGGTCCCTCTCTGGTCCCTCTCTGGTCTCTCTCTAGTCCCTCTCTGGTCCCTCTCTGGTCCCTCTCTGGTCTCTCTCTGGTCCCTCTCTAGTCTCTCTTTGGTCCCTCTCTAGTCCCTCTCTAGTCCCTCTCTAGTCCCTCTCTAGTCCCTCTCTGGTCCCTCTCTAGTCTCTCTTTGGTCCCTCTCTAGTCCCTCTCTGGTCCCTCTCTGGTCCCTCTCTAGTCTCTCTTTGGTCCCTCTCTAGTCCCTCTCTGGTCCCTCTCTGGTCCCTCTCTGGTCCCTCTCTGGTCCCTCTCTGGTCTCTCTTTGGTCCCTCTCTGGTCCCTCTCTGGTCCCTCTCTGGTCTCTCTCTGGTCCCTCTCTCGTCTCTCTTTGGTCCCTCTCTCGTCCCTCTCTAGTCCCTCTCTTGTCCCTCTCTTGTCCCTCTCTGGTCCCTCTCTAGTCTCTCTTTGGTCCCTCTCTAGTCCCTCTCTGGTCCCTCTCTGGTCCCTCTCTAGTCTCTCTTTGGTCCCTCTCTAGTCCCTCTCTAGTCCCTCTCTGGTCCCTCTCTGGTCTCTCTTTGGTCCCTCTCTGGTCCCTCTCTGGTCTCTCTCTGGTCTCTCTCTGGTCCCTCTCTGGTCCTTCTCTGGTCCCTCTTTGGTCCCTCTTTGGTCCCTCTCTGGTCTCTCTCTGGTCCCTCTTTAGTCCCTCTCTGGTCCCTCTCTGGTCCCTCTCTGGTCCCTCTTTGGTCCCTCTTTGGTCCCTCTCTGGTCCCTCTCTGGTCCCTCTCTGGTCCCTCTCTGGTCCCTCTTTGGTCCCTCTCTGGTCCCTCTTTGGTCCCTCTCTGGTCCCTCTTTAGTCCCTCTCTGGTCCCTCTCTGGTCCCTCTCTGGTCCCTCTCTGGTCCCTCTCTAGTCCCTCTCTGGTCCCTCTCTGGTCCCTCTCTGGTCCCTCTCTGGTCCCTCTCTGGTCCCTCTCTGGTCCCTCTCTGGTCCCTCTCTGGTCCCTCTCTGGTCCCTCTCTGGTCCCTCTCTGGTCCCTCTCTGGTCTCTCTCTAGTCCCTCTCTGGTCCCTCTCTGGTCCCTCTTTAGTCCCTCTCTGGTCCCTCTTTAGTCCCTCTTTAGTCCCCCTCCGGCCCCTGGTCATTTTGTGAAACTTTGGTCCACGTTTCGTTGGCTCGTTCCATTTTTACACGGTTTTTGCTCTCGGTTTTCTCTCCTGTTCCCTTATCGGAGGATCTGCATTCTTTAGTGAAGGGTGTCTGCAACGCGACGCTTGGCCAGAGCCTCTATCTGTGCAAAAGGATCCCAGGTTGTCAGCTGTTTCCTGCCCCGACTTTAACAAGGGCCTGCATTCATTTACCCACTCCCCCTCTTTCTCTCCCCTCCCTCTCTTCCCTGTCTCCTCCCCTCTCTCTTTTCTTCTGTCTTCCTCTCTCCTTCTCTCTGTCTCCTCTCCTTCTCTCTCCCTCCCTTTCTCCTCCTCTATCTCCTCCCACCCCTCTCTTTTCTCCCTCTCTCCTTCCCTCCTTGTCTCCTCCCCTGACCTCCTCTCTCCCTTCACACCTGTCTCCTCTATCTCTCCCTCCCTTTCTCCTTCTGTCCCCTTCTAAAGTAAATTCCTTCATAAGACATTAAACATCCAAAATAACAAACTACTCGACTGTATTACTAGAAAAGAAATCCCTTTGTGTAGAGCCACTGCTCCTCTCCCCCTCCTTTCATCTTTTCTGTCCTCTCCCCATCCTCTTCTTCATTTCTCCTCCTCTATCACCCTCTGGTCTTCCCCTCCCCCTTTCCTCTTTTCCTCTCCTTTTTTCCTCCTCTCTTTTCTCTCCCTGTTTCTCTCTCTCCTTTCTTCTTCTCACCTTTTTTCCTCCTCTCTCCATCCTTAAGCTCCTGCTCTCCTCTTCTCTCCCCATCTCCCTCTTTCCTCTCTTCCTCTCCTTTTTGCTCTCTCCTCTCACTTTCCACTCTTTTTCCTCTCTTTCCTCCCCTCTCTCCTCCTTTTTTCCTCCTCCCTCTCTCCCTTCTCCCTTTTTGCCCTCTCTCCCGTCGTCCTCTCCTTTTTTCCTCCTCTCTCCCTTCTCCCTCCTCCCCTCTCTCCCTCTTTTCCGCAACTTTATTCCTCCTCTTTCTTCTCTCCCTCTCTCCTCTTCTCTCCCACTTTCTTCCTCTCCCGTCCCTCTCCCCTCTCTCTCTCTCCCCCCTCCCCGCTCTCCCCTCCTCTCCTTTTTTTCCCTCCTTTCTCCTCCCCTTCTGTCCCCTCTTCATCAATCCATCAAACTTTATTTATAGAGCGATTTTCATACAAAAAAATGCGACACAAAGCGCTTCACAGTCTTCTCCTTTTTTCCTCCCCCTCTCCCTCTCTCCCTCTCTCCTCCTCTCCTCCTGACATGAATAAGTGATGGTTCTTTGGCTCTGTTCAAAGTGGCAGCACCAGGTGTAAGTGGATCCCTGCTCGGAGGAGATGGGTAACTCAATCTGACAGGTTGGGGCCCTTGTATCACCTGTGTTTGTGTCCTTTCTCTGCCGGCCTCCTATTAATAAATAATCCTAATGATCATATTTAAAGGAGCGCTGCCTGATTTTTACCGTTTTAAAATGGGAAAAACAGAACTAGATCCTTTTTATAAACCGTTTGCAGTCGTCCAAAGTTATTTCCTCACTTGCCTTGCGCATTCGGAGCGTCCTAATTATTCACGTTTCATGAGAACTTTTCACAGTTTACAGAGGCCGGAGCGGAGTTTTGGCATCAAGCTAAAGCCAACAACGGCCGGCCCTGTCCACGCTTACGGGAAGACGTTCGGAAACATGCGGACGGCGACTGGACATGTGATAAAACCAGGGAAAACCAGGCCGTTTTCTCAGTTTTCCCAGATTTTGTGGGTTGCGCGAGTTGCTATCGCCAACAGAGCCCGAAGGAAGTCGTCATCCGCAGGTTTCCAAACGTCTTCCGGTTTTGTGACGAAAACGTGACTAGAGCTCATTCACGCTTACCGGAAGATGTTCGGAAACATGCGGATGGCGACCGGACTTGTGATGAAACCACGGAAAACCGGGATATTTTCTCAGTTTCCCCCTGTTTTTTTTTTTGTCAGAGTTACTATTGCCGACAGAGAGAAAAGGAAGTCGTCATCCGCAGATTTCCGAAAGTTTCCGGGTTTGTGACGTAACGTGAATAGAGCTCATTCACGCTTACGGAAAACGTTTGGAAACCTTCAGATGACGACTTCCGGTGTAGGTCCTGACAATGGGCCTGTGCCAAAACAATAAAACTGTGGATTCAGCATTTTTATTTTATTTTATTTTTTTAAGCAGCTGTTTTTGCGGCCTTTTCGTACTAATTTTAATATAGAAAAAAGGCAAAGTTGGAATGAAAAATAAAATCTATCTAACTGGTTTAATCCTGGTTTAGGCCTAGTTTAGTCCTGGTTTAGACCTGGTTTAGTCCTGGTTTAGACTAGGTTTAGGCCTAGTTTAGTCCTGGTTTAGACTAGGTTTAGGCCTAGTTTAGTCCTGGTTTAGACCTGGTTTAGTCCTGGTTTCGTCCTGGTTTAGTCCTGGTTTAGACCTGGTTTAGACTAGGTTTAGACCTGGTTTAGACCTGGTTTAGACCTGGTTTAGTCCTGGTCTAGTCCTGGTCTAGTCCTGGTTTAGACCTGGTTTAGACCTGGTTTAGACCTGGTTTAGTCCTGGTTTAGACTTGGTTTAGACTTGGTTTAGACTTGGTTTAGACTTGGTTTAGACCTGGTTTAGACCTGGTTTAGACTAGGTTTAGACCTGGTTTAGTCCTGGTTTAGACTTGGGTTAGACCTGGTTTAGACCTGGTTTAGTCCTGGTTTAGACTTGGTTTAGACTTGGTTTAGACTTGGTTTAGACTTGGTTTAGACCTGGTTTAGACCTGGTTTAGACTAGGTTTAGACCTGGTTTAGTCCTGGTTTAGACTTGGGTTAGACTGGGCCTTGTCTCCATACTCTCCCTTGTCCCCATAGCCCCCAAAAATTAAGTAAATAAAAGTAATTAAAACAATATAAAAACATAACTTAAATATCTTTTGTGTAATTTGTCATTTATCTTTGCATGTTCTTCTGTTCTTTTTAATACTTTTCATTGACCGTGTTCTGCCCTGGAAGATATGGGGAAAAAAAACTAATACATTTTTAAATATATAGATATAAACATATTCTGTAAACAATCCATTATTTTTTAAAGACGTATCAAATTTTTCCAGTTCAAGTCTAATTAAACTTTAACAAACATTTTAAAAGTGTAAAAACAGAATGTCTTTATGCTATTCCACCACTAGATGGCGCTCTAACATCACTTTAGGTCGTACCCGAGGCCAGAAAATGGTGCAACTTGAGGCTGGACTGAACACTGTAGAGCTGCAATATTTTATAATCTCTTTAAGAAACAGCAGTTTACAAAGTCAGACAAACTATGAAATAATAAAATAATTCAAAATGTGAAGATCCACGAGGAAAAAAAGCTCTGAGAATCAATGTGTTTATATCATGAGATTAATTTTTAAATTGCAAGTAAAGTACATTTTCAGTCAGGTACTTGAATAGTTTGACTTAAGAGTAAAAAGTATAATATTTTCCAGAGATTTTTTAAAAGAAAGCATCAAATGTAGTGATTTTGATCAAGATTGTCGCTGATTTTAAGGGATTCAGTCGACTTCTTAATTTCTTTTAGCCGTTTTTGTGCGTTTTATTTGCTCAAAGTTGGGACATTATCTCAGATGAAATGGTCTCAAACGATAAAGAAAAGTACTTTTTGCTTTTCAGTCCAGATCTAAAATGTAGCGGAGCAGAAAGTAAAAAGTATCCGCTGTAAAATGTACTTAAGTGAAGCATATATGCCTAAAAAATGTACTGAAGTCTTGTACGCTTTAGCACATCTGTATTTCTTGTTTTCTTCCCAGGTAAAAGTGGTGTGCAAAGATTGTCCCTGTAGTTCCGGAGAAGACGCGGCGAACAAAACGCCGAAGATTCCCAAGATCTTTTTTGGGACTCGGACTCACAAGCAGATAAAGCAGATCGCGCGGGAGCTGAAGCGGACGCAGTACTCCTCCGTGCCCATGACCATCCTGTCCAGCCGCGAACATTCCTGCGTCCATCCAGAGGTGGCGCCGCACGCGAACCGCAACGAACGCTGCAAGGACCTGCGCGAGGGAAAGGACGTGAGTACAGCTCCTCCCCCACAACATGTCCAGCCTTTCTGATGGTCTTATTGAGGCTTATTGAGCACCGCTGTGCCGTGCTCCATGACTCTCGTGAGCTGAAATACTCTGAGATCTGAGATTGTGTCAACAGGAGCGGCCAAGTGACCCTGGACTACTGGGTTTGAGCAAAACGAACCATTCCATAAACAAATACAACAACAATCTGAGAAAATGTCCTGACTAGGGATTCGATTAAATTGTTTTAATCGATCGATTGTCGATAAATCATTAACATTTTATATTAAAATGATCATCACTATTATTACTGTTACTATCACCATGATAGAGCCACATCAGTGTGAGGTCAGAATGTGTTTACTGCAGCTTTGGCACATTTGTTTTGTTTGTTGTCTTACAGAAACGAAACTTAAAACCACATGACTCATTTGCATAAACAGTAAGCGAACAAAAGCAGCTCTTTCCTTGTGCTTCAGCTTCTGTGGGACTAAAGGACACGACTCAGTGGAATATGAGTGTTCTCCCTGTGACAGAGGATGTTCTGCTGATACTGAGTCTGTTCTGTGCGTATGTCGCGTTGGAGATGCTGTGTAAACATGTGAAACTGGGACACTCAAAAACAAACAAAAAAACAAACCCATAACCGGGACACTGATGTGCAGGTGTGAGGAATATAGTGATCTGCAAGGAGCCAGAGCCGAGACATGGGACTGTGGGCCACAGCTCCAGAGTTTGTGCTGTGAGACGCAGCCTCGACTCCTGACTCTACGTTACAGACGCCTACATTCAGTTTGTCCATGAACGTAATCGACGAAATTCTTAATGATCAATTATCGGTTAATCGACTCATCATGCACATCCCTAGTCCTGACATTCTATTTTTGTTCACCATTTCAACTTCACGCGTTCATATTTTTGTTGACTGTTCTTGTATTTGTCAGTCCAAATTTCTATCTTTTTCTCGATTCTTCTGGACGTCTTTAAAATGTGAATCTTATTATGAAAACATGAATTGCGAATATAATCGCATTTGCAAGCCAAAAAACATTTGTCCAAATCAAAATGTAGAAGCAGAAATCATGAGTTTACGGTTTTATTTTGGTGTCTGTAGACGTTTGCCCCTGGCCCCGCCCTCGTCATGTTCCACTCGAGCCCCTCGCTGTGTGACGGGGGCTGCAGGGCTGGGCCTCTTCAGCCCCTTTGAGAAACGCTGATACTGTATCCTCTGTGTTCTTCAGCGCTATAGTTGTCCCGTCTATTGTGGCTCCGCTGTGACACTTATCCCCCGCATGTCTCCTCCCATTATAACCCCCATTATAAACCCTTTATAATCCCCATTATAACGCCTGTATCTGATGTACTCTGTGTGATTAGGCTGTCAGCGCAGGTGCCTGTCGAAGGTCCCACCCTCTCACGGTGACACCTCCGGGTGCCACCGCTTTGTACGCAGGACCACATGACCTTTATCTCAATAAGAGTGGAGATGAACCTTCAGGAGGAGGCCCTGGCCCCGTCTGTGGGCTGTGGGGATTAGGCTGGTCTCAGAGACAGCCTGTCGAACACTGGTTTAACACCGAGGACTCTATTGTCCGTGCGGTTTAATGTGGCGCTGTCCTCTGCTCTTCTCTTGGCACATATTAGTTTTCAATCGTCACAATGATGCTCTTCTCAAATGCTCTAAGGCCCGGAGTGGTTTTGGCCTGTAAATATCCTATCGTAATCGGATAACCCCTCAGATCTGATATTAGAGTGTGTTTACATCACAAGAGAAATCGGATCATCACAAACACCCGGTGACACGTGTCAGTTTGATTTCACTCCATAAACTGATGTTTTTCCTTGTTACTATTATTAAATACTTTGGTGCAGGCCACAAATACAGTAGTTATGAAACGGCAGCAAAAAAAGACAATAAAAGTAAAATGACATAAAATAAAGTGACAGTTAGGGTTGGGTGGTATCCAGATTTTGATACCGTTAAACCTTCTCATTAAACCTTCTCGTTAAACCTTCTCAGTATTTTACCGGGGTTAGGGCCCGACCGATATATGGGTTGGCTGATATGGGCTCTTGGAAACATATCGGCCTAAATCTTGCTGATCTGGGCCAATATTCCACGTGGATGTTTTCCCTTGTTCTAAAGCTCAGACTCTCTATATTCTGTCTATTTAATCCAGTTTACAGACAGATAAATGTCCTGATCTGTGGCGGGGCATCAGGATTCATCTGCAGAGTCGTTTGTCTGTGTCCGTCCCGCCCCTGAACGCATCACCATGTGCGTTTGTTTACAGCCGCAGCCACAGATCCACAACAGTGAGATTCTGTTGTTTATGCGGACGCTCAGTGTGAGTCTGGACTAAAGGACAGTTCTTAGTGCTGATCTGAGAGGAGCCTGTGTGAGGCTGAGTGTTGAAATGTGTCGGTTTTGAAGCTCGTTTTGGTTCTTTCTCATTGGTTAGCGATTAGCTGCTGTAGCTCGCGCACATAAACAGGCTGTTTTCTCTTCCGTTAGCGACTGTAAAGTGACTATAGTGGCCGTATATATGTTACTGGACACACACTGATATGGAAATGAGCTGTGGATAGAGGTGCGAATTATCGGCATTTAGCAGATCATTAATTACCGCGGTGCACATGCATTTACCGCTAAAGGCTAATAGCAGTAGTTTACTTACAGTACTTTCTTTACTGCCTAGAATATCATACAAAAACACCATTAGGCCGAGCGACTGTCTTTAAATATGACAAAGAGGCAGAAGAACAATAAATGTTGCTTAAATAAACCCGACTGAAAATCCGATAGAGCCAAACTTAAGTTTTACAAACAACTGAAGATTTACAGTGAATTTTTACATCATAAATATATCAGCGATTATATCGGCAGCTCCAACTCCCATTTTATCGGTATCAAATCGGCCGCAACAAAATATAATATGGGTCGGGCCCTAGTATTACCGTGACTAATTCAGAATTATTTAGTTTCTTGCACCTAAACCCTTCAGAAACAGAAGAGCTTTTTATTTGAAGATGAGGCACAAGTTCTGATCAAACCAAACTTCACCAGCGCGAATCTCCCTCCGTTTAATGATCTGGGACTCGCCAAGACAAGAGAAACGCAGAAGAGGCAGATTCTGGAGTGAAAAGTAAAAGGCGACAGTCCAGGGCGTGTGATATTTCCCACTGCAGCATGTTGTATCTGACAGACTTCGTGCTCTCGGCACTCGGAGAAGTTCCCGTCTCCTCCGTGAAAGTCTGACTTTGCCCTCGAGCGGGAACTTCCTCCTCTTCACAAACTTTTGGGCGCAACATCACACACGAAGCGTCGGTCGGGTTTTTTCTTCTTCCTCGCTGCGTGTGGATTTATTCAGCATTTCTCTCTCGCTCTCAAAAAAAAAAAAACACTTTCAAATTGAAAATAAATATAGGCCTAGAGCAGTTTTGCGACGTATAAAACATAAAGTGAATGAAACATAATTTGAACATGAAATGAAGCAGAGAAAAACATAAATGTCCAAAAATAAACCAAAACCAATATCCAAAATAATTTATTTATTTATTCATTTATTTAATTGGGTCAATGCATCAAACGTTTTTTATCCAAGAACATCACGTTTTTAAACACCGCTAAATTCTAAAGGACTTTTTAACTTTCTTAATCTTTTAACGTCTTAACTTATGAGATGGATGTGTGTGTTTATTCATTTCTTTTATCTGCACTGATGGATAGGGTGCATCAGTTGCCCCGATATCAGAACTTTACAACGGCCCTATACTTTTCGTGTTCCATTCGCTGAGAAAAAAATTTAGAAAAAAAATTATGAAATTCCGAGTTGATCTACCGGGTCCACATCGAGGTCAAAGTTTGGCCAATGTCCCAATGTATAAGACAGTATAGGCCTATACTGTCTTATACACTGGGGCATTGCCCAAACTTCATAATAGGCAGGTTCGGTAGACTTTAGAAAGCATGGTAGAACCACATATTTGCTTTATGTTTTTCAGAATTGGAGTGTTACAGTGTAGTTATTAAAAGAAGAAATGTCAGAACATAGCTGTAAGAAGGCTCGCATGGAGCAGCCTAAACCAATAACCCGCCAAGACTGTGCAGTATTTGGCTTAGGAGCGAAAATTACCACTGTTTCTGTTGATCTCTCATTTTTAACAATTTTTTTAGAAATTTCCAGAATTTTACAAGGGATGTGGACCCGGTAGATGACATTCGAATTACAAAAAAATTTACCAGGAATTTTTTCTAGTTGAATGGAACACTAAAACATTAGGGCCGTTTGCAAGTTCTCGATTTAAAAAAAAAAGGGGGCAACTGATGCACCCTACTGATGGACTGCACTTAATTTCGTTGTACTATGTGCAATGACAAATAGAGTTATTATTATTATGTTAATGAACAGACATGACAAAATGCATGAATGAACACGCCGCATTGTGCCCAAAAGGCTCATTTCTAAAACTATATATCATCTGTCCCACAATCTCTATATTTAAAACATTAAATCAGTAGATTTATTTACATAGCAAAGTTTATTTTGGGATATTTTTTAAACTTTCAACTTTGGAGTTTGGAGATCAAACAAATCGAAAACACGATCAGAATAATAATGATAATAATAATAATAATAATAATAATAATAATAATACATTTTATTTATTAGGCGCCTTTATGGACACTCAAGGTCGCCTTACAACAACATAAACAAATTAAATATGATAATGGGGACTATGTTTTATGTAACCGCACATAACTTTCCAACTGTAAACGATAGATGCTTTTTTTCCTTTGAACGAGCCGACATAGAGGTGTCCGTACATATATCTGGCATTATCCGACGGGCAGAAAACGAGTGTCCAACAGGAACTTTGTTTTCCCCAAACTCATGCGCTCCGTCCATTTTGATGGAGCCAAACTTTGCTAAAGAGTGAAGTGAGTCAAGATGGTCGACTCCTCTGACTGTGTGTGTTTAGAACGAGGGAAAAAGTCGCTCTAAGTGGAGTTAATTCTCACACACATGGAAAATGACACATCTTGGTGTGTGTAATTGAACATTGAAAGGTTTATTTCACTCAAAATATCCAAATCCAAATGTAATTTCCACCCTGGAAATGCAGAAGTGCTGTGGCTCTGGCCCTGGACCTGACAGGAGCTGCTTACAGGACTGGACCAGGAAAGTCATGGAGCCACTGCACTTTTTTGTTGTTTTTAGGGCAATAAGGAGATTTTTAGTTCATTTACAGACTTGATATTTTGCACTTTTGTAGCTAAGGCTCTAATTTAGCATTTCTTATCTCCAAAAAGTTGTTTCTACATGTTTGCTGTGTGTTTTGTATGAAAGAGTGTGAATTTATTTTCCCTTTTTTTCTCTATTTCTGGTCCTGTAGCTTTTATCACAGCCTCATGACACAACTACAGCAGCAGATTGTGAAATAACACTGAATAAAAGGATGTATAACACTTCATTAGGGGGTAAAAGGGGCAGTTTTAAGAGCAAAATTAAGAAATTAAAGTCCAGGTGAAGACAAATTTACTGAAATTGCCCATAGGTCTCCAAGGGTTAAAACATCCAGTTAGAAAGTGGGACAGTATTTAATTGATTGATTGTATTTAGTATTGTATTTTTCAATTAATTGCTCACATTTTGACCTCAAGTGCCGCTTATACAACACATCTGCACTGAGGCAAGGCAAATTTAGCTCAGATACTTGGGGAAAAATCTGCCGGAGGGGCTTTAAAGTGTTGTCATAGATGGATCGCGCTCTTTTCTGTTCATAAATCTGTGTTGGACCACATATGACGGCGACGAGACCAAAGCCTCTCCTCGGGCCACTTTAAATACATGATCCTTCAGCCTTTCTCTCTCTGCGGGGTGAACACCGGGCCAGCCGAACGTTACAAAGTGAATCCACCACTCTCTACCCCAACACACTTGAGCTGACAGGATAATTGTGCTCATTACAGAAGGCGCCTGGGCTCTGGGACTCTGTGGGGGGCAAACAAGTGTCCAATGTCCCCAAATAAAGAGCTTTCAATGGGCCTGTGTGGAAAAAGAGCCACGACCAGCACTGGTATAATCGCTTACAGTTAATAGCAGGGTTGAGTTACATAGACACAGGAGTTTCGAACAAAAGGAGGCCACAGAGAGGTGAAAGGTTGGACAAGAAGTTAACTGTAACCTGTAATAATGCTATACAAGGGAATTTGTTCCATTTTATCACAGCGTGGGACTTGTGGGAAGTGTTTAAAGGGCCCGTAATACGCTCGATTTTCTGATTTATGTTCTAGTGTTTCCTCATTAAAAACAGACCTGGAGCAGAAAACACTTTGTCTCTCACCTTTTAGAGCTTGTTGAGGTTTGAGGAGGTAAACAAACTCATCAAAGTGTTACTCAAACAGGTGGAAATCAAAACAAAACACAACTCCGGGTCTGTTTTCGAGGAAGTAACGACATTATAACATAGTTTAACCCTGTAAAGCCCAAACCATTAACCCCTGAAGACCTAAGGGCAATTTTAGTACATTTCTCCTCGCCTGGATTTTTTCTTAATTTTGCTTTTAAAACGGCCCCTTTTACCCTATAATGAAGTGTTTACCCCCTAATGAAGTGTTCTACCTCCTTTTGTTCAGTCCAGCCTGTTATTTCACAATCTGCTGCTGTAGTTGTGTCATGAGGCTGTGATAAAAGCTACAGGACCAGAAATAGAGGTGAAAATAAAATTCCCACTCTTTTATACAAAACACACAGCAAACATGTAGAAACAACTTTTTGGACATAAAAAAGGCTTAATTTTAGGGCCTCAGCTACAAAAATGCAAAATATCAAATCTATAAGTAAATTAAAAATCTCCTTATTGCCCTAAAAACAGAAAAAAGTGTAATCGCTCCATGACTTTCCTGGTCCAGTCCTGGAAACAGCTCCTGCCAGCTCCAGGTCCAGGGCCAGAGCATAGAACAGAGCAAAATTCACTTGTTATGCATTTCCCTGGTGTTTGTTACATTTGTATTTGTTCTTGTTCATTTTGAGTGAAATAAACATTTCGACCGAGTCGACCATCTTGACTCACTTCACTCTTTGGCAAAGTTTGGCTCGATCAAAATGGACGGAGCGCATGAGTTTGGGGAAAACAAAGTTCCTGTTGGACACTCGTTTTGCTCACGTCATCACACAGCGTGAGTGTGACGTAGGATAAAGCCGCAGAAATATACGGAAACCTCTATGTCTGCACTTTCAGAGGGGAAAAGGAAGTTTCTGTCTTTTACCGTTAGAAAGTTCTGCGGTTACAGAAAACATATTCCACCGTAGGTTTTTGAGGTTAAATAATTGACAGAAAATTCCACTTTTTTCCATTCATTCCAAGCCTTTATTGGTCCTTCTGAACAAACGAAAACATTTTCAAATATCATATTGACATATTTCATACATCAGGTCCCAATGCTCAAAAATTATTTTTTCCTGAACAAACAAAAACATTCAAGATTCAAGATTGTTTGTCATATGCAGGTTCAACACAAGGTCGACAGGGCAATGAAACGCTCAGGATGAGAAGAACCGTTTGACTCGCTAAGAAATTCAAGAGGTACTAACAGCTGCAATAAATAGTAGTGTTAAAAAAGTGTTTGCAAATACAAGGGAAACAAGTAAAAATAAATAAAATACAAACTAATCCAACACATTTGTAATTCCAAACATAAAAACTGAGAAATCCACCAACGGAACTGGCTGCGTGGAAGTCTGGAAAACACAACATTTTAGTTATTTTTACTCATTTTGCGGTGCACTGCGTGTATCTGATTGTTTGCATCAGGTTTTTCAGGGACTAAAATATCGCACAGCGCATGTGCAGGGCTGAAAAACTTATGTATCAAATATGATACGTTTGGCGTTTTTCAGGGACCAACCGGAGAAAACAAGGGACAAGGTATAAAAAGAAGTTTAAATTTAATAAAATCCAAAGTAATTTAACACAAGCAAACGGTCAACAAAAACTGGGCCCAAACTGAGGGAACACAGTCAACTGAACACAACCAAAAAAAACCCCAACCAGACGGGGGACAGGTCTTCTTCAATAGCCCCGGAGCCAACTAAGCGAACACAAAAACCGGGGGAGGGGAATTACATTAAACAATTAACTTATTTAAAGCAACACAAAAACAAATCGTACTACAGAAAATAAACGCTTATAAAGTAACATTAACTAAACTAAATAGTGCTCCTCCCTTGGCTCAGTCATGTGATGGTTTGGTCCGGGTCAAACCGAAAAATAAAAAACACACTGTACTAAATTAATCTATGGGTATAAATGAAAATGTAAATATAAACTTAATAAAATAGTGACACTGGAGTGGAGGCAGAGGTATCCACCACAGTGTTATAGAGTCCATTTTCATGTTAGAACGTTGTTTCTTCATCAAAAACATGAAAAGATTGTAGAGTTATCCATACATGTTTGAGTAATTTAGCAATCTCTCACAGTTAGCTGTAAGATTCTGCACAGATACAATACGGGTATCGCCCCGATAGTTCCATAATACACTCGTACTCGTTAAACATTTGCAGATACCACGCATCAATACCACTATTACACGACACATTCCGCAGTTTCCCGGTTTCCGTATCCTGAATAATCCAGCATAAATAACATAACATAAATAAAGCGACTGTAGCGACATCAGTGAAGCCGCTGCACTCGTACGATCGCTGAAAAGTTTAACATGAACCAACACAACATACGCACAGAACAGACTCAGCATCAGCAGAACATCCTGTCACAGGGAGAACACTCATATTCCACTGAGTCGTGTCCTTTAGTCCCACAGAAGCTGAACACATCAGGGCATGAGCTGTTTTTATCAGTGCTTATACTGTATGCAAATGAGCTGTATGCAAATGAGTTGTATGCAAATGAGCCACGCTGGTTTTAAGTTTCGTTTCTGAAACAAATATGCCAAAGCCGCTTTAAACACATTATAATCAAGATTCCAAAAGTTTACTGTCAAATTTCCATCCATCCATTTTCTTCCACTTATCCGGGGCCGGGTCGCGGGGGCATCAGTCTAACCAGGGGCTCCCAGACCTCCTGGGTCCTGGGTCTTCCCCGGGGCCTCCTCCCAGCATATTCACATATGAAAAAAATTTACTTGCGTTTCTGACTCTCAATCTAAATTAAATAATAAAATGAAAGAAAAGTTTAAAATTCTTCTTGGGGAGACAGCCTGGTGTGTAGAGAGGGAATATCAGGATTATTTGTATTTTTCTGGATTTATTAAATATATCTTTTGCACTTAATAAAACTAATCTTGCGTTGCCTGAATCGTCGCATGTTGAGTTACTATTTTCGCATATATCAGTCCGCTGCTGCCGAGCTTCTATCAGGAAGTACAACTCACTGCTGCTCAGACATAAATCCTTCAAATTCAACGGTTGGTTTGACTCTAAAATGATTCTGTGGACACAGACGTTCACAGGGACAGTCTGGAGTCTAATCGTTTTTCCTTGGGTCTGTGGAGTGGGTCAGACTGTTTTTAGTGGCAGGACGACTGTGGCCATTGACATGCACTAGCCCAGCACCAGCAACCTCTGCAAATACAAGGACTGTATGGAACTGTATGACATAGTATTAAACAACTTATTTGACACCACCTTTTATCCACTGGGTTAATTCTCTTTTTTTCTTCTCAGGGTCACTGTCGTTTCTACCATAACGTTCAGAAGATGAGGGACCAGTGGACTCTGCAGAGGGTCCACGGACTGACCCAGGCCTGGGACATCGAGGAGCTGGTGTCTCTGGGCAAACGGATCAGGGCCTGTTCTTATTACGCAGCCCGAGAACTGATGCAGAGCGCCAGCATCGTCTTCTGCCCCTACAACTACCTCCTGGACCCCCTCATCAGGGAGAGTGTGAGTAAACCGGGGCAAAACACAGGATATGTGGATCATAATCAAAATAAAAGAATAAAAGGAGAGTAGGGCTGCTTAATTATAGGAAAAATTAATGTCACGATCAATTGGATTGTAATTTAAATCACTATAATTTACAGTCAAAATGAACTTGTAGAGAAAGTATAGATGTAATATTTTGTGACATATTTGTGCAAAGATTATTTATGCTAATAGTACTGTTTTCTGACTATTCAAACCTCCATTTAACAAAATAAAGGTGTTGTAATTTAAAAACTATTGTGTAAATTTGACCATTTGACCATTTTGGCTCTTGTTTACATTATGGTTTTGAAATTATCTGCTGCCCATGTTCCACCAGGAAGTAAAGTTACAAACCCAAATTTCCAAACTATTGAAAACTATGCAGGATCTTTAGTAATATCTCAAAAAATAATGATGTTTTAGTGAAATGAGTAGTCTAAAGATCACCACACACCACAGGAGGATTTGCCCTGTTTTGGCTGCGATTTCTTCTCCCCGAGTTCAGGAGGTGTGACCCGACTTTTTGTCTCCGTGTGCGATTCTGAAGCCACTGCTCCTCATGTGTGGAGTCAGTGTCAGATCAGAACCACCGAACATCAACAACGCGACGGAAACAGACGATAAAACAGAGTCGGGGGCAGAGGAGCGACGGACACAGAGACGCAACAAACAAACTCAGGATAGAGTGAAAATAAAGACTTTATTCCTCACCTCATGTAAAGTGGAACATTTAAAGTGCAGCGTCTGATCCACATTATCCAGAGAAATTCTCCTCCACAAATGACTCCAGTCCACAAAACTGCACTGTTAATCCAGTTTGAAGTGTTCTTTGAAAGTAAAAAGGCGAAAGTTGTTCCTCACATGTGTTTGTTTACGTTCACAGTGCGAAAAGCTGCAGATCAGCGACAGTGACTCTACTTCCTGTGGACTTTATCTCCTCTTTTCTGCTTTAAAAATCCTGTATCTGAAGTATTGCTCCACATTTCACAAATAATAATAACACAGTTTTGACTTGTGTCTAAACTGGAAGTGCAGAGTCTGATCTTTGAACACTTCAGAGTCTCAGAGCGAGTGGTTTTACTGCAGACAGGAAACAGCTGACGCCATCATATCCTCACAGCTTTATATCCTGTGCTCCACACACAGATCCCGCTGCAGTCAGATCAGAGATTTTAAGTCTTATACGTTTCTCCTTGTGTCTGTGGTGTTTGCGCTTTTTGCTGCACGTTTAAAAATTGTTTAAGACCGAAAAATCCTCGAGCGTGTGGCGGCCTTAATACGCACTTTAACTCTGTGTTCACACTTGCCTGATTTGGTGCTTGGTTTACTCCTGGTCTAGTCCAGTTTTAGTTCTGGTCTGGTTCCATAAATCAACGTAATTCTGTAATATTTCTCCCTTGTGCTGTGTTCCAGATGGAGATAAACCTGGAGGGGCAGATCCTGGTCCTGGATGAGGCCCATAACATCGAGGACTGTGCCCGGGAAAGTGCCAGTTACACCCTGGACCAGCACAGCCTGAAACTGTGCCGAGAGGAGCTGGAGTCCATGATCCACGTGAAAATCAGACGCACCCAACACGAACCCCTGAGGGACTTCTGCTACAGCCTCATCAAGTAAGGGAGGGCATCTGGAGCAAAGGGGGCGGCTGATCACGAGGGGAGCGGGATTTTTATATATTTTTTTGCCTTATCTCAAAGGCACTGCATGAAACGTAAACAAACCGTAACATTAACGGTGCATTATGTAACCTTACTGGCGGAGGGTCTGCTATTCTGCAAAAAAGCTTGGCCAAAATATGGACCCTTTTTAGAGCAGAAGTGATTAAAAAAAGCTGCGCACGCATTTTAGCAACAGAAGTGGTATTAATCCCCATTCATTCTGCTTCATTCAGACTGAATACGGACAGAAGACGACGCAGATTAAAACATTTCCAGCACCAAATGTCTGGTTGTTCTGTGTGCGTTTGTCAGAATCGATATTCTACCGGCGGATTAAAGGTTTAAAGTTTTACTCACGAGGATCTGGCAGTCGGACACCGTTTGTCAAAGGCTCGTTGAGGAAATATTCTCGATCTTTTGACGATAATCCTTTGGCAGAGCTCGACAAACCGCCGAGTTCTGCCGTACTTCCGTTGCCAAAATGCACAACCGAGCCTACGTCACCACTGTTTACGAACACTGAAAGGGTCTATAGGCTACGTCAATTCAGATTTTTTTTTTTGGTGTGAAATATGATCTTTTTGCGAGGTCGTTCACATTTCCAATTAAATTCCACTTGTCTGTGATCTCCAGTGTGAACTTTAAACGCCCCAAGTGTGTCCCGCGTGAGCATTGGACACGACGACGTCACAGCAGCGGCTCAGTGTTTACAGAAGTCGTCTGAACATGGACGCTGCATTAATCTCACCGTACCGTATTTATTAGAATATAAAACTGTGAATCTGCTCCTTTTTCCTCTAAAAATGCTTCACAAGACTTAACCCGAAGAATGAAGATGTAAAAGTGCTTAGAACAGTTATTTCTTCATGTCGTCCGCACTGAAACGGAGCAAAGGATCATGGTCTATGTAGTTCCCTCTGTTTTTTAGCTATTTCTGCACCAGAACTGTTCATTTAAGCAAAGAGACTTGGGATTCGATATATTGTGATGCTCCACGATATTATTGTGAGACCTTTGACGATACGATATCACCAGATTTTGGTCCTCAGCTCCTCCACAGGGGGAAAGTGAAAGTGCAACCAGCTGTGGCACTTCCTAAACAGCGTAGAGTCGGTGTCGGTGCAGTAAATGTGTCTTGTTTGTTAATACTTTCTTCTCTCTGCGCAGTTGGATCCAGCAGAGTCAGGGTCTGATGAGTGAACGGGGCTTTGAGAGCGCCTCTAAAGTCTGGAGCGGCAGGGAAGTGGTCGCCATCTTTAGGACTTTAGGAATCACCCCGGACACTGTCTCACTGCTCAAGGTTCTGCTCCTGTTATCATATAATGTGATATCATGTCGTCATCTCTCCTCTGTGTATAGATCTCTGTTTTAACCAGACATTCTCTCCACTGTGAGATCAATAAAGTTCTCATTGCAACTTGCGCTGAAAATTCATTGCAGTTGTTGTTTTAAAGGGGCTGTACCCATTTTTTTCTATGTAAGAAAGTAGAATTTGGAAAAAAAAAGAAGAAAAAACTGCTTTCTGCATCTAACAAAGAAGCATTTTATCATTGTGAACCAGGAAGAGCGCTGTGAGCATACATAGTCCGTATATATGAGTGGACTAAGCTAACCCGTTAGCCGCCACGTGCCAAACAGGAAGTGCTCCAGGAGGCTCTTCCGGCTCCTTCTCTCCCTTTTTCCCATTGACTCACATTAGTCTCTTCTGGCTCCTCTCTCTGGACCTGCTGCTGTGGCCTCGTCATTTTGGTCTTAAACTGTTCGTCTGAACCCGCGACACAGGATCCTGAACTTTTCATTTCTTCATCTTGTTCCTAAATCAAGATCTGAACATAAATAACGGACCAATCAGACGCCTTCATTCCCCGAGGTCCCTCCCCCTAAAGTTAGCAACAGGTTTGATTGACAGCTCGTGCGTTTCGTTGCTAAGTAAGTTCCCTTCCCGCTTTCCTGCCCCGAGTGACGATTTCTGAAATAAAATGACAAAATAAATCAAAACAGTTTCAATATCTAATGTTACTAGAATCTAAACTAGCAGAATTTAACTAGCATAAAGTAAAGTGAATTTTGTTAAATTGCGACTCTATTGTTGTTTGTACATAACAGAACATAGAACATAAATCAATGACTCAAACTTACCATTTAAAGTTTGATGATAAAAGCTCAAAGTTTCCTTATTATTCTCAAGAATCACCGAAATACAGCGGTTCGTTCAGGAGCCTCATTTGAGCGACGCTGACGCTGTGGAGACGTCACACTCACGTAGTCCACTCATATATATGTGAGCACACTAAAACTCTGCTATGGGCCTCTGAAAGTTGTGAGAAGCGCAAATATTTAGGTGCACTAGGAAATAGATGTGCCTCAATAAAGTGAAGAATAACTTTAGACCACTGCAAACTCGTTCTGTTTCGTACAAAATCACGCGCCGTGTCTTTTAATCGTCGTGTTTGTGTTTTTCTTGCAGGAGAACCTGGCTGCGGTGATGGAGCGGGAGGAGAAGGTGAAGGAGGAGACCGTGGAGCTGCCCACCATCAGCTCGGCCTCGTCCACTGTCCTCAAGAGTCTGTTCATGGTGCTGGATTATCTGTACAGACGCGACTGCAGGTCAGACGCAATTCACAACGTGCGTTTCAATTCTCTCGTCTTTATTTGTTCTACTAAAATCATTTACTTTTCATATTTGTAAAAAAAAAAATGGGAGTATAAACTGCACTGTTGTAGTCTTGTAATTTTTGTGTTACATTATAGAGTTTATTTTCTATTTTATTTGATTTATTGCATGTTTAGTAGTGTTCGTCTTATGTTTGTTCCAAGTAACACAGCAGTTTCCTAATGTTGTGAACAGGGCTCTACACTAACTTTTTTTTTCAGGAGCTCATGTGCCCCTAAGTTAAAAATTTTAGGAGCACAGAAAAAAAAATGGGGGCACAAGGAGCAAATAGGTTTTCGTTTTGACCATTTTTTACAGGGCAGAACTTGCGCACACCAACACCAACTTATTTGAATGAATTTTATACAAAAAACACAAGAATTCTGACTGTACTTTTCCTGCATGATCGCAATGTTTTTATAAATCTATCTCCATTTTATCTGATTAATATTCATTTAGACTTAAAATAAGCCAAACAGACTGTACTGCACTGAAACACTCTGGGGCCCTTTTTGGACCCTCACCACAGTTTGAGAACCTCTTCTTTAAGAGAACTTCCACTGCACTTTACACAAAACTGCTTCGAAGTGAAAATGGTGGCTGGGATTTTTAAACCTGTATTTTCACATTTCTAACTGGAGTTACTTTCTCTCACTGGTTTTACAGTGGGATTTAGCCTCTGCACATTTACTAAAACCAAGATACTGGAAAAATGCTCAGTATTCAGTATGTGAATGTGTCAGTATCGTCCATCCCCATTACAGGGGTTAGTGAAGGAACTACATTAGAAATAGAAAGTGTTCAAGGATCGAAAAATACGTATTAAATCTGTTTAACGTGAGTTTTGAAATATTCTCTAAATAAAATAGAAAATATTTTTGTTCATGCAACGTCACATAAAATGTTTTTCTGGGTTAGAGGCTTTTTGTGTTACAAGATAATTTACTTAGACACTGTAATTACATTTGTTTATTCAATTTAGAAAAAAAAATTGAAAAAGTCTTGACAGTGGTTAAATAATTTGGGTTAAAACTGGTCAACAGGATATTCTTCAGGAGTTTCTTGTGTTCTTCCTGCAGTTTTGCGGACGATTACCGCGTGGCCTTACAGCGGAGCTACGCCTGGACAAACCAGGCTCCCCCTGACGCCCCGGACGGACTCGGCTTCATCGTGAGGAGACACAGACACAGAAACTCCAGAGTGAAGACGGAGGTGCTGAGCCTGAGCTTCTGGTGCCTGAACCCGGCCGTGGTGAGATCACAGTGGCCCCGAGACACTGAGGCCCCGATACTTAGGAAGAAATAATAAAACTGTTTGACTAGAGACTTGTAGAGTGTTATAAGTGTTAATTATTCCCAACAAAAACCAAGCCCCCTGTAATAGTTAATACACCGAATAATCACCAGAATAAAATAATCCTGCAGTGACTTTATGCAGAGGCTTTCAGGACACTCGGCATTATACTACAGCATTATTCATTCTCTCCACACTCAATGGTGTGAGGTGCTATTCTGCCCTACAAAGGCAAAACACAGTAACTTCATGTTTGGTCAAAAATGAGTTAATGTCATTTTTGGGGTATTTGAGACTTCCTTTATCATGTGAATAAATATTGTGCAAAGGCAAAAAGGCAGTAACTGTGTCTGTTACTGCATTTATCATTGCAGTAACTGTGTCTGTTACTGCATTTATCATTGCCTAACTCCTCATGTTTGCCACATGATACAAAGGCAGAGCACAGGAACTGCCAAATAAGGGTCAAAGATCAATTTTGAGCTCAATATTTTTCACATACAAATATTTCTTCATTATCATGTCAGATTTTGGGAGCCCTGCCTGTTATACTTTTGTCTGGACAAAACAGAAACTTTGAAGTAATTTTTCTCAGTTTCACACAGTGATGAGTTCCGGTCTTTACCTTTGTAGGGAAGTGTGTGCAGAATTTCTCAGTCGTCCAGGTAGAATCCATGGCAAAGATTAGAGTTTTAGAGTTTTAGATGGAAGACGCTCTCCAGAACTGAAGAGGCATCTTGGACGAGCGGCGAAACATCTTCCTCAAACTCTTGTCCAGCTGACAAATTGAACTCTACCCTTTGTTTTGTGGGGCAGAATCGTAGCCACAGCTGCCCTGAGGCAGGCTGATGAGGCTGCAGCCCCACATTCATACTAAGCAAGTGTCTTGCCTAAAGACACAACAACAGTCTTTGCCACTGTGGCCCCACATGTTCCCAATGGTCCAAGTACTAACCAGACTCCACCCTGTTAAGCTTCTGAGATCTGCTGAGATCAGGCTTCGACAAGGAGGTCTGACCAGCCCCAGCCCGCTGTGTACTGTCCACATTTAATTATAAAGTGTTTAACTGTCCGATAATCAGGAAGAGAGTGGTTAGCATGCTAGTTGTGTTAGTGTTATTATGGCTGCAAAACTTCGCTCTGAAAGTTGTGAGTTGTGCTCCTAAAGTCATCGCAGTGGATAATTAGGATGTTCTGAATGCATAAGGTCAGTGAAGAAGAACTTTGGACTTCTGCAAACTGTTTTTCATGTTTTTAAGAGATTAAAAATCAGGTATAGTTACTTTGAACTTTATTTTCTCATTCATAAAGTTTGATTTAACGCTGGTCACAGACTAGAGGAGTGGTGTTCTGTCCGACTGTGTGAAATGAAAGTGTTATTTATGTTTCTGTCTTTGTTCCCAGGCCTTTTCTGACCTGAGCGGCCGAGTACACAGTATCGTCCTCACCTCGGGCACTTTGTCTCCGATGGGCTCCTTCTCCTCTGAGCTCGGGGTCAACTTCCCCATCAAACTGGAGGCCAACCACGTCATCGACCAATCACAGGTAAAACAACCACGTCATCAACCAATCACAGGTAAAACAACCACGTCATCAACAAATCACAGGTAAAACAACCACGTCATCAACAAATCACAGGTAAAACAACCACATCATCAACAAATCACAGGTAAAACAACCACGTCATCGACAAATCACAGGTAAAACAACCACGTCATCAACAAATCACAGGTAAAACAACCACGTCATCAACAAATCACAGGTAAAACAACCACAACATCTACAAATCACAGGTAAAACAACCACAACTTCCACAAATCACAGGTAAAACAACCACGTCATCAACAAATCACAGGTAAAACAACCACGTCATCAACAAATCACAGGTAAAACAACCACGTCATCAACAAATCACAGGTAAAACAACCACGTCATCAACAAATCACAGGTAAAACAACCACGTCATCAACAAATCACAGGTAAAACAACCACGTCATCAACAAATCACAGGTAAAACAACCACATCATCAACAAATCACAGGTAAAACAACCACGTCATCAACAAATCACAGGTAAAACAACCACGTCATCAGCAAATCACAGGTAAAACAACCACAACTTCCACAAATCACAGGTAAAACAACCACTACATCTACAAATCACAGGTAAAACAACCACTACATCTACAAATCACAGGTAAAACAACCACATTCAACAAATCACAGGTAAAACAACCACAACTTCCACAAGTCACAGGTAAAACAACCACGTTCAACAAATCACAGGTAAAGCAACCGCGTTCAACAAATCACAGGTAAAACAACCACAACTTCCACAAATCACAGGTAAAACAACCACGTTCAACAAATCACAGGTAAAACAACCACGTCATCAACAAATCACAGGTAAAACAACCACGTCATCAACTAATCACAGGTAAAACAACCACGTCATCAACAAATCACAGGTAAAACAACCACAACTTCCACAAATCACAGGTAAAACAACCACGTCATCAACAAATCACAGGTAAAACAACCGCGTCGTCATTGTGGTTTATTCCTTATTGAAACTGAGTTTGAAATATGAGTTACTGTGAGCACAGTGCTGTATTTTTTGGACTATAAGTCTATTTTTCTGACTATAAGTCGTGCTTTTTTTCATGGTTTGGGTGTTTCCTGCGACTTATATATGAAATATTTCACTTCGTCTAAACGTAAATGTAACATGGGCGAGGTCCAAACCCGAGGCACCGACTGAAGATATTAAAAGTCTTTATTACAATGAGCCAACGCGTTTCCACCAGTGAGATATAATTTCACATGTTGGTGATTTTCACACTGAGGCCACAGGGGGCGCTCTAGTGTACCTCAGGCTCTTCCTCCTGCTCCACTGTCACTTCACCTGCAGCACCTCACACCTGTTTGCTCCGGTAAATCCAGGCGGAGACTTTTGTCCAGTGAATAATCCGCTGAATCTGGTCCTTTAGCCCGGCAGAAGCAGCAGCACCAGCCATGCGGTTTGAAGTTCTGTTTCTGGAAAACGTAAACAAATGTGCGCAGACACATTATTACTCAATGTTTATATTGAGCGGAGAACTGGAAACGTCTGTAGAGCGGTGGAAGAGAGGAGCAATCGAGGAGAAGAAAGAAAGTTTGGAGTGAGAGAAACTTGTGTTTGATGGAGAAAAGTGGAGGAAACTCGAACTGAAATGAAGAAAACAAAAGCTCCTCGCGGCTAAAAGCTGGATTTATCTGGAGCTGGTGGAGTTACTCAGAAGTGACACTGAGGATGAAGAATTCAGTGGATTTAGTGATTTGCAGTGAGATGGAGAGTTTGGTAAACTTTTTCTGTTGTTTCTGCTCTAGTTTTCTGAATAACTGTTCATATGTGACGTGAACAAACCAAACACATGTTCAGCCTTTCGGCATAAAATGTCTGTTCCTGGAGTCTGATTTCATCAAATAAATTTCCCCCCCAAAAGTGCGACTTATAGTCCGGTGCGACTTATAGATGTTTTTTTCTTCTTCAGTGTTCATTTTTTGACTGGTGGCTATAGTCCGGCATATACGGTATATGGGGGAAATCCTGAAATGCTGCTCTGTCCAATCACTTTCTGATACTTTTTTTTAGCAGTTACTGATGTTTATTTCCCCCATTTCCAGGTGTGGGTGGGCACGGTGGGCGCTGGGCCTCAGGGCAGGAAACTCTACGCCACGTTCCAGCACACGGAGACTTTTGCTTTCCAGGACGAGGTGGGAGAGCTGCTCCTGCACGTGTGCGGAGTCGTGTCCAAAGGAGTGCTCTGCTTCCTGCCCTCTTATAAGGTACACACAGTTAAAGGGGAACTAAGCACTAAATCCTCTCCTTTTGCTACTCAAGTGTTTATGATGTTTTAATAAAAATATCCACAGTTTCTAGTCCTTGTTTTGGCAGTTTTAGTGCAAACTAGGGCCTTGTCCACACGTAGCCGGTATCTGATAAACTGAAGATGTTTTGCTGCGTTTTGACCTGTCATCCACACGAACACTCATCAGAAACGAGTATTCAGGGAAAACTCCGGCCAAAGTGAAGATTTTTGAAAACTCCGTTTATGCCTGTTTGTGTGGACAGAGATAACTGGGGTTTTGCGTTTTAAAACGTCACTGTCTGCGCCAAAAAATATGAATCTGCCCTGACGTCAAACGTGCGACATTTGTTTAGGCGACTGCAAAAGCCAAAGCCAAAGCCAGAGCAGACTATGGACCGGAGTCGTTTCTTCTAAACTGTGTTTAGGAGCAATTCTGACTCAGTCTGTCCAGACAGAGGAGCTCGGCGCCATGTTTTCTGTTGTTTAAGTTTAGGCGGAAGTGACGGCGAAGTGAGGGCTCAATGGAAATAGCGCCATCTACAGGTTTAGAATGTGTATGAATGTGGCTGAAAACGCAGATGTTCGGTTATGTGTGGAAGGTATTTTTTTCGGAGACGAGGTGGTGTGGATAAAACTATTTTTATAAATGGAGGGGGGGAAATGTTCGGTTTTAAAAATACTTGGCTACGTGTGGACATGGCCTAGGTCCATTTGCTCCTTTTTGGCCAAAAACAGTCAAAAGTGTGTTTGCTCCAGTGGCCTCTGCGTTTTCAAGTACTACATGACATCACTCAGGACTGACCTGATTACAGAAAGGTGTTTCTGATACAAACACCTGTCGCCTGACCAATCGCGCTGTTCATTAGCCGTCCAGACCCTGCTCCTCCCTCCCCCCTTTACTCTTCCTTACAGACCTCCAGAAAAAAAAAAATCTGACGCACTAATGGATATAAATGAAGAAATATATTGCAAGCACAAAATTCTCCGTTTTACAGATATTTACAGGTTTTTCAAAGTAAAATGTTCAGCTTGACATCGTTTCTCCTGGGGATATCTGCACATCACATTGGCAAGCGACTGATTTTTTTTTTTTACATTTCTACCAAAATAACTACGCGACGCTGTCCAGTGCTACATGTTTCACTGATTGAGAAAATAAAATTGCAGAGTGAAATCAGTATGTCACAGTGGCGGTGAGCACAGGGCAGCATCAGCAATACGGAGTCTTGAAAATAAGTTATTAAAGACTCAGACAAGCACAAATCACTGCAAATACAACGTCAGAGGTAATGAGAAGCGGAACAGCGAAAACATGATTAAAAGCTCTGAAAAGGTTGATTTTGCATAACAGATCTGCTTTAACTTGTGCTAAAAAGTAGACTATATTAAAATATCTCTATAATATCGTTATCGCAATAGTAAACACGTTTATCAAATATCACACCTACTTTTACTTTTATCATGCAGCCCTAAAAATGACAGAGAAGAACTTAAACCAAGACTAAACTAGGCCAAAACACCCCCATAAAAAACCCTGGGACTAAACCAGGACCAAACCAGGGACTAAACACGTCCTCCCGCAATAACTAAACCACTTGGAGGCGCTAGAGACCACATTTTAACACAGCTTTTCCTTTTACGTGCTTTCAGTCGCTGTGGCGGTTGTAGCAGAAGTTGTAAACGCAGTAATTTGAGTGTTGTATGTTGACATTTTACACAGAATATTAAGTAATTACAGAATTGAATCGTACATAAGGAAGTGGAGGGTCGATCGTGTCTGTTTTTGTTTATATTCCAACCGTTTTGTCCAGTATTTTAATGAAGAAATGTCCTTTGAGTCGTTCCTTTGAATATATTTCTGTAATGTCTTGGTCCTTTTTAAGCCGGCTTCTTGTTATTGCATCTGAATCTTACAAAGTCCTGTCCGCTTTTTGAAACGGTAATGTCAAAATTACAGAGAGTTAAAATGTGAATTGTACAAACTAGAGCTGAACCGTCTTGGGGGGAAAATACCTAAAACTGACGAGCGTCGCGATTACATTTGTGATTCACGTTTTATATGATATGAATCCGTTTTATTTCATGCATTTATTTATTTACAAAACGTATACAAACATTTAAAACAGTTCATGCAATTCTACGAAAGTGTAACGTGGAAGAGGAACTCCCCGGATGCGATCTCAGGGTTATAGAAGGTAGTTTCTATAAGTTCAGTGACAAACTAATACAAGAATCACATTTCAGAGCAATTTGTACAGGTTTAAACGACAGGATTAGCCGCTTTTATGTAGAATAAGACTCTATGGAGACGCAGGGAGGGCATCTGACGCACAGGGGTCTTTCAGAACATGTTTGTAAAGGTCTAAACTACAGGGTTAGCCGCTTTTATGCAGAATAAAACAGGAGATTTTGTTGTATTATGCTACTTTAATATTACATCACATTAAAATTTCAATCGCCTGTAATCTCGCGCCGCTACAAACTGCTTCTTTTTCACGGTTTCAAGAAACATTTTCCCTTTTGAGCCATTTGGGGGCGCTACAGACCACAACATTTGACCCTGTGCTGGTTTTTCCCCAATACATTTCATCACCTTCAAACACGAAGCCTCCGCGCTGAGCCATCTGCCACTGGACTCATGCATTTTTAAACCCCTCCTCAGCGCAGACACTTGTCCGGGTTTAGTCCGGGTCTGGTTCTGCTCTGTGTTGTCACGATACTAAAGAACAGACTCAAAACTAATGAAAAAAACATCTCTCTTTAGGCAAGAGAATGGGATTTTCTGCATTAAATGGTAGTTATTTCTTTGCTGTTTCCATGTGGTCTTATATCTGTGTGATCCCACAGTGGTCTAGGTCTAAACCAGGTCTAAACCAGGTCTAAACCAGGTCTAAACCAGGTCTAAACCAGGTCTAAACCAGGTCTAAAACAGGTCTAAAACAGGTCTAAACCAGGTCTAAACCAGGTCTAAACCAGGTCTAAACCAGGTCCGTGGGCGTGTACTAGTCTATGTGCTCTTATATTTGTCCTGATGCAGCTCCAGATCATTCAGGAAAGGCTCATTTCTGGTTGAGTTCTTGTTTAAGTTCTGTTTGGGTTAGTTCTTGTTTAGTCCCGGTATAGTTCTAGTTTAGTCCTCGTTGAATCCTGGTTTATTCCCGCTTTAGTCCTAATTTTATTCCTGGTCTAGTCCTGGTTTAGTCTCTGTTTCGCCCTAGTTTATTCCTTGTTGATTCCTGGTTTAGTCCTGGTTTAGCCCTGGCTTAGTCCTCTTTGAGTCCTGATTTAGTCCAGGTTTAGTCCAGGTTAAATCCTGGTTTGGTCCTGGTTTAGTCTCTGTTTGGTCCTGGTTTCGTCCTGGTTTATTCCTTGTTGATTCCTGGTTTAGTCCTGGTTTAGCCCTGGCTTAGTCGTCTTTGAGTCCTGGTTTAGTCCCACTTTAGACCCGCTTTAGACCCGCTTTAGTCCCGCTTTAGTCCCGCTTTAGTCCCGCTTTAGTCCTGCTTTAGTCCAGGTTTAGTCATGGTCTGGTCCTGGTTTAGTCTCTGTTTTGTCCTTGTTTATTCCTGGTTTAGTCCTAGTTTAGTCCTGGTTTAGTCCCAGTTTAGTCCTGCTTTAGCTCCGCTTTAGTCCCGCTTTAGTCCCTCTTTAGCCCCGCTTTAGTCCTGCTTTAGTCCCGCTTTAGTCCTGCTTTAGTCCCGCTTTAGTCCCGCTTTAGTCCCGCTTTAGTCCTGCTTTAGTCCCGCTTTAGTCCCGCTTTAGCTCCGCTTTAGTCCCGCTTTAGTCCCGCTTTAGTCCCGCTTTAGTCCCTCTTTAGTCCCGCTTTAGTCCTGCTTTAGTCCCTCTTTAGTCCCGCTTTAGTCCCGCTTTAGTCCCGCTTTAGTCCCTCTTTAGTCCCGCTTTAGTCCCGCTTTAGTCCCGCTTTAGTCCCGCTTTAGTCCCTCTTTAGTCCCTCTTTAGTCCCGCTTTAGCTCCGCTTTAGTCCTTTTGAGGCGGATCCCGTTACACTTAATGACGCTCTCACGCTCCACTCTGAGGCACTTTGTAGCTTTTGTATCTGGTGGTTTTTCTTCATGAATTAACAATGTGTGAAAACAATGGCGCCGTGTCACTTTTGTTTACTCGGGCTAAACGGATGTGTCTTGTGTCTTGTGTCTTAAGGCCCGACTCTGCAGGTGAAGAAGAAAAAAAAACCAAACAACTCTTTAAAGTCCCGCTGCAGCATTAATCTCCATCAAAAATCACAATTTCAATGGACGCAATTAGCGAATGGCGCAGACTGCAGTTTCTGAAGCGCCATAATTTCCATCGTCATAAAACGCGGCTAAACCTGTAATTCAGAACTGTCCAAACATGTCCCGAAATGAAATGCGATTCTTGTATTAAGGCCGCCACACGCTACAGGAGGATTCGCTCGATTTAAGGCGGCGATTTGCTTCCAAACATCAGACATAACGTAATAACGGGTGATAAAACCGAGCGTCGGGGGCAGACGAGTGACGGAAACGAGTGAAAATAATTATTACTCGCCTCTCGTAAAGTCGTAAACATAAACCGCGGCATCTCAGCCACATTATCCATAGAATTTGTCCTACACAACTATTTTATTTATTTATTTATTAACCTTTATTTAACCAGGAAAGTCCCGTTGAGATCAAAAACCTCTTTTTCAAGGGAGTCCAGGCCAAGAGGCAGCGGTGACTTCCTACAGTTACAACATTCCAGACAAATACAGAGGAGAGAAAAACAAAACATCACGGAGTTGGTCTCGAGGACTCTTAGATTAGACTTGAAAGCATCAGAGAAATTAAATTAAGTGAAAGTTCCTTCTGCAACATGTTCCAAGATGAAGGCGCAGAGTCGACAAAAGCTTTTTTGCCACGTTCAGTCCGAGCGAATGGAACAGAGCGAGAGACGATCCTGTGAGCGAAGAGAAGATGAACCGGTTAAATGACTCTGTTCATCCAGTTTGAGGCAGTTTTTAAAAGTAAAAAAGGTGAGATACTGTATTTTTCGGACTATGAGGCGCACTTAAAATCCTTTAGTTTTTTCAAAAATCGACAGTGTTCCTCATGTATGTTGAGTCCTTGTTCAGTCCTCCATTTAGTCCCGGTTTAGTCCTGGTCTAGTCCTGGTTGGTTTAGTCCTGGTCTAGTCCTGGTTGGTTTAGTCCTGGTCTAGTCCTGGTTTCGTCCTTGTTGAGTCAAAGCGAGTGGTTTTGCTGTACAGTGGTTCCTTGTTTATCGTGGGGGTTACCTTCTAAAAATAACAACAGGCGCAATTTGTGACGTCGTCCGCTTTATTTTTTACAATTATTATATTTTTAATATAGTTTGAAGGCTGTAAAACCCCCTCTGCAATCTGAGCGGGGAGGAGGATCCGGCCACGGTCTAAACTGAGGAGCGCCTGGGCTGAAGAACATGGTTATGGGGAGTTGTTGTTGGAGCGGTTTGTTATTCTTATCAACAGACATGCACCTTCGATTGCGCGTTCATACACACACACACACACACACATACACACACACACACACACACACATACACACACACACAAAAGAGAAGCATGCACAATTGCACTAAAAAAATCCACGAAACGGCGAGAACGCGAAAGGTGAACCGTGATATAGTGATGAACGACTGGAGACATGAAACGGCCGACGCGAAAACACTCACGGCTTTATATCCTGTGGTCTGCGCTGAGTCCTTGTTTAGTCCTCATTTAGTCTCGGTTTAGTCCTCAGCTAGTCCCAGTTTAGCCCTGGTCTAGTCCTGGTTGGTTTAGTCCTGGTTTAGTCCTTGTTGAGTCCCGGTTTGTCCTCAAAGCGAGTGGCTTTACTGTAGACAGTTTTATATCCTGTGGTCCGCAGACAGATCTCGCTGGAGTCTTTTGAGATCGGAGATTTAAAATTAAAATCTCACAAGATTCTCCTCGTGTCTGTGGTCTGCACTTTTTGACGCACGTTTAAAAATCCCTGAAGACCAAAAACCCTGTAGTGTGTGGCGGCTTTGAGTTTGTTCAGATTTCAGTCTTTTGGTCAGTTCTCCTGGATGTGTTTTAAAATGTGAACTTTGAACCGAATCTTCTTATCAAAGTCGGCATTATGACATTAAACACATCTGTATAGCATTTTTTCACGGAGGAACACCACTCCTCTGCGCGTCGTGTTGTTCTTTGACTCCTCGTCGGCGTTTAAGCCCCTGCTCCATTTACTCCAGCATCATCCGTCAGAAGGGTTAACCAGGCCCTGTGTCGGCTGCTCCTGATATCTGCTGCCTCAGATCAGCGCCGCGCTCGGCCCCGGTATTTCTTTATTATTGATGCTCCGGGGGCCTCTCCCTGTGCGCTGCATGAATATTTAATCTGCAGCTTTTAAACACGAGCGCGTCTCAAAAACAGTGGGATTAATTGGAGACGGTGAAGGCAGCGCTGGTGCCGCTGTGTCTGAGCTCGGCCTGGAATAGATCAGAGCCGCGTCGGTGTCGGTGTTGGTGTTTGTGTTCAGTGTTCAGTGTTCAGGAATGGACGGAGGTATTAAGTGCATTCAAGGATAGAGTTTTACTGTAAAATACCAAAGAAGAGTCGTTATTTATTCGTTTCTATCACTAAACAATCCAGGCGTTTATTTGAGACCAGGTGGCAATTTGGTTCAGTTAATTCAAAACTGCAAAACTGGGAAAATATGGCACCCGAATTATTTTAACCAGTACGACGATAATTTAAATATCCATCCATCTTCTCCAGCTTCATCCTGCAAAGCCCAATCCTCACAGCACCTGACCCCCCATGAACCCCTCTGCAGGTGGAGCCCACAGGACATATACCAGTTTGTTCATCGAAAGTTTGAGTTGAGTTTGAGAGGGTCAGAGGAGGAGCAGAGGGTCAGAGGAGGAGCAGAGGGTCAGAGGAGGAGCAGAGGGTCAGAGGAGGTGCAGAGGGTCAGAGGAGGAGCAGAGGGTCAGAGGAGGAGCAGAGGAGGACCAGAGGGTCAGAGGAGGAGCAGAGGGTCAGAGGAGGAGCAGAGGGTCAGAGGAGGAGCAGAGGAGGAGCCGAGGGTCAGAGGAGGAGCAGAGGGTCAGAGGAGGAGCAGAGGGTCAGAGGAGGAGCAGAGGGTCAGAGGAGGAGCAGAGGGTCAGAGGAGGAGCAGGGGGTCAGAAGAGGGTCAGAGGAGGAGCAGAGGAGGAGCAGAGGGTCAGAGGAGGTGCAGAGGGTCAGAAGAGGGTCAGAGGAGGAGCAAGGGGTCAGAGGAGGAGCAGAGGGTCAGAGGAGGAGCAGGGGGTCAGAGGAGGAGCAGGGGGTCAGAGGAGGAGCAGGGGGTCAGAGGAGGAGCAGAGGGGGAGCAGAGCAGGTGGCTTCTTCGCGCTGCTGTGGCGATGGGGCCCGAGATATTTTGGATCTGAATAATTCATGTCCCAACAACACTTCAGCTCACTCCTCTTTCCCCTCCTCCTCTTTCTCCTCCTCCTCTTCCCCCTCCTCCTCTTTCTCCTCTCCTCCTCTTTCCCCCTCCTCCTCGTTCACCTCCTTCACTCCAGCGCCGCGTTCGCCTCCTTCACTTCAGCGCCGCGTTCGCCTCCTTCACTCCAGGGCCACGTTCACCTCCTTCACTTCAGCGCCGCGTTCGCCTCCTTCACTTCAGCGCCGCGTTTGCCTCCTTCACTCCAGTGCCTCGTTTGCCTCCTTCACTCCAGCGCCGCGTTCGCCTCCTTCACTTCAGCGCCGCGTTCGCCTCCTTCACTCCAGCGCCGCGTTCGCCTCCTTCACTCCAGCGCCGCGTTCGCCTCCTTCACTTCAGCGCCGCGTTCGCCTCCTTCACTTCAGCGCCGCGTTCGCCTCCTTCACTTCAGCGCCGCGTTCGCCTCCTTCACTTCAGCGCCGCGTTCGCCTCCTTCACTTCAGCGCCGCGTTCGCCTCCTTCACTTCAGCGCCGTGTTCGCCTCCTTCACTTCAGCGCCGTGTTCGCCTCCTTCACTTCAGCGCCGTGTTCGCCTCCTTCACTTCAGCGCCGTGTTCGCCTCCTTCACTTCAGCGCCGTGTTCGCCTCCTTCACTCCAGCGCCGCGTTCGCCTCCTTCCCTCCACCGCTCCAGCGCCTCCTTCACTCCAGCGCCGCGTTCGCCTCCTTCACTTCAGCGCCGCGTTCGCCTCCTTCACTCCAGCGCCGCGTTCGCCTCCTTCACTTCAGCGCCGTGTTCGCCTCCTTCACTCCAGCGCCGCGTTCGCCTCCTTCACTCCACCGCTCCAGCGCCTCCTTCACTTCAGCGCCGCGTTCGCCTCCTTCACTCCGGCGCCGCGTTCGCCTCCTTCACTGCAGCGCCGCGTTCGCCTCCTTCACTCCAGCGCCTCCTTCACTTCAGCGCCGCGTTCGCCTCCTTCACTCCAGCGCCTCCTTCACTCCCACCTCCAGCTGCTTCCAGGAGGAAAATCCTGCATTATTCAGTGTTTGAGTGCAGCTGTTGTTGTGTTAAACAGACTTCTCTTCCATTCGTGTTCCCCAAAGTCTAAACTACGTGGACGCTCCACTCTTAACGTGTTTATAAAGAGACGAGTCAAACTAATAAATACTAAAACCTGTCCTCAAAGGAACAGACTCGATTCTCCGATACACGATGATAATAATAAAAATAAAACTCTTTATTTAGACGGCAGAATGGGATTTTCAACATTAAATGGTAGAATTTTCATGTCGTCTTCTATCTGTGTAATCCCTTAGTGATCCACTTCTAAACCAGGTCTAAACCAGGTCTAAACCAGGTCTAAACCAGGTCTAAACCAGGTCTAAACCAGGTCTAAACTAGGTCTAAACTAGGTCTAAACCAGGTCTAAACCAGGTCTAAACCAGGTCTAAGCCAGGTCTATGCCAGGTCTAAGCCAGGTCTAAACCAGGTCTAAACCAGGTCTAAACTAGGTCTAAACTAGGTCTAAACTAGGTCTAAACCAGGTCTAAACCAGGTCTAAACCAGGTCTAAACTAGGTCTAAACTAGGTCTAAACCAGGTCTAAGCCAGGTCTATGCCAGGTCTATGCCAGGTCTATGCCAGGTCTAAGCCAGGTCTAAACCAGGTCTAAACCAGGTCTAAACTAGGTCTAAACTAGGTCTAAACCAGGTCTAAACCAGGTCTAAACCAGGTCTAAACCAGGTCTAAACCAGGTCTAAACTAGGTCTAAACTAGGTCTAAACCAGGTCTAAACCAGGTCTAAACTAGGTCTAAACCAGGTCTAAACCAGGTCTAAACCAGGTCTAAACCAGGTCTAAACCAGGTCTAAACTAGGTCTAAACTAGGTCTAAACCAGGTCTAAGCCAGGTCTAAGCCAGGTCTAAGCCAGGTCTAAGCCAGGTCTAAGCCAGGTCTAAGCCAGGTCTAAGCCAGGTCTAAGCCAGGTCTAAACCAGGTCTAAACCAGGTCTAAACCAGGTCTAAACCAGGTCCATGGGCAGCTATAGTCTATGTGCTCTTATTCTTGTTCTGATGCAGCTCCAGATCGTTCTAAAGACATTACAAGGACCAGGGACTAAACTGGGACTGAACCAGGACTAAACCAGGGACTGAAACAGGTCTAAATCGGGACTAAACCGAGACTTAACCAGGGACTAAACCAGGGCCTGAACCTGGACTGAAACAGGATTAAACCAGGGACTAAACCAGGGACTAAACCAGGGACTGAACCAGGGACTGAACCAGAGACTGAACCAGGGACTAAACCAGGACTGAACCAGGGACTAAATCACGGACTAAATCAGGACTGAACCAGGGACTAAATCACGGACTAAATCAGGATGGAAACAGGACTGAAACAGGACTAAACCAGGACTGATCAGGGCCTAAACCAGGTCCATACTGGTCTTTCTGCTCTTTATATTTGTTCTGACTCAGCTCAAGATAATTTCTGTTCTGTCAATTGAACTTTTTTAGTATTGATACCTGCGAAAAACTAGGATCTGGTCTCGATACTAGTTTTACTATTGATTAATATCTGATTTAAAAAACAAAACAAACAAAAACACACGACCTCTTATGGTCTTTTCTGTCGGCTTGTCAAAATAGTCAATAGTAAAACTTGTATCAAAACTAGATTTTCATTTTTCGCAGGTATCGATACTAAAAAAGTCCCACTGACAGAACAAAAATGAAGCTTTCCTGAATAGTTTTAGAACGATCTAGAGCTGCATCAGAACAAGTATAAGAGCAAATAGACGAGTAAACACCCACGGAGCTGGTTTAGACCTGGTTTAGACCTGGTTTAGACCTGGTTTAGACCTGGTTTAGACCTGCTTTAGACCTGGTTTAGACCTGGTTTAGACCTGGTTTAGACCTGGTTTAGACCTGGTTTAGACCTGGTTTAGACCTGGGTTAGACCTGGTTTAGACCTGGTTTAGACCTGGGTTAGACCTGGTTTAGACCTGGTTTAGACCTGGTTTAGACCTGGTTTAGACCTGGTTTAGACCTAGTTTAGACCTGGTTTAGACCTGGTTTAGACCTGGACCACAGAGGGACACTATGATTTAATGTGGAAAATCACATTCTATTGTCTAAAGAAAGATGTTTTTAACAGTGTGGTGTCAGAATTGAGTATTGAGTCTGTTCCTTTTTCGTTCTTTATGAAGTTAATTGCTTAATATTGACTGAACTATAGGATTTGTTTATTCTAAGTATAAAAAACAGTCACATTAATATCAGAACATGTGTACAGATCTATACTACAGTTTTTAATCAGAATAAGACAGGAGATTTTTGATACTTCAACAGCTGCAGCCTTCAGTGTATCTATTTTATTATTCCAAATCTAAATTAAAGGTACATTCTGTAGCTTTTCACTTGTTTCTATGGAGAAGTCATCAAACAGCTCTACTTTTTTTTGTACATTTCTTACATTACAAGTGGTTTTATATCTCAAAAAAAGCTAGAAAAACAAACATTCTGACTGTGGACGGGGTCCGCCTCTCCGCAGATCTGACCTGTAACTTGATCTAGATTGGTTTCCGTGGAGATATAAAAGGTTTAATGTTGTACTGAGGAACATTCCAGACAAAAAATAACAATGCAGCTTCAACATTTACACAATACTTAACACAGAATTAAACTATTTTATGTTTTTTTAGTAGGGGTGGGCGATATCTCGATATTTAAAATATATCGAGATATTTTTGGAACTCGATATGAATTCTGACATATCGATATATCGCTATCATGCTTATGTTTACTTCTGGTTTCGCCGCGCTCGCCTCCACCTCCTGCTTTTGTCCCCCGAGCTCCTCCACAGAGCCTGGACCTGGCCTCGGACTAAACCAGGACTAGAACCAGGGCTCTACAGTTTCGCCCATTTCACTCGCATTTGCTGTATTTTTCCTTTCAAGATATCGAGATATATATCGTATATCGAGATATAGCAAAATATATCAAGATATATTTTTTGGTCCATATCGCCCAACCCTATTTTTTAGAATAAAAATGGGTAAAATAATGACATTTTTAGCAGTAAAACCGGTCGTAACTGATGTAATTCTGTTATTTATTCATTCATATTTATTTATTAACTTGCCCACATCTCCCCATGTTAATCCTCATACGATATTCTCTGTTTATTTGGAGTCTAAACGAAATCCCGTGTTGTTTACAGTGTCGGGTGCATTAGTTTGTGTTCGGCGTGAAGCACATTATCATACGGGGGGCGGCTGCGTGTCCGTCTGCTCCTCTCTTAATATTTCATGACCCGGTTGTGGTTCGGAGGCTGGAGCCGCTGCAGACGCGTCCGAGCGCTTTTTAAAACCTCTCACTTCACACCTGCCCCGGGCCAGAACACTCACAGAGGGACCCACCTCAGACCCACCCAGGACCCACCTCAGACCCACCCAGGACCCACCTCAGACCATTTTTTTTTGGTAAAACTAAATAAACGGTACAGAGGTTGACAAATGTATTAGAAAACCTCCAGTATCAGGTGTTTGCTGCTGCCATAATCTAACACTATGTCTGTTTATAAAATATCTTTTTATGTTTCTATAATAGTTAATCCTTCAGTATATGCAAGATGTTTTTATCCAAACCATATCTTTAACGCTGAAATAGAAGCACACTTACGCTATTCGTACATTTTCAGGCTTAATGTTTTCCAAAGTCTGATCCAAAGCATCTCCGGGAACAGCGAGAAAATATCTGGAAACTCAATAACAAAAGAGACTTTGACATAAAAATGAAGCGGCGAGAACGCAGCTGTTCCCTGCGCCACAGGATCACACTGAAGACTCTCACTTTTGGTTATTATTTATCAACAAGGGCGATTTTGTTGTTCCAGTTGGTCGTTTTCTTCATGAATAACCATGAAATTGTTAGTTTTTGATATAGCATGAAGTATGTTTTCTTGTTTTCATGACAGGTGCTCTAATACATTTAAGCACTGTATAATGTAATAATAATGATATAATAATACAAATTAAATCAATATACTATAATTAGACCTAAGAAACTACTAAAGTCTATGGGAAACACTGCGTTTATTCAATCACAGGTGGTTTTAGAGCTCAAAAATACCCCAAAATACCTAAAAAAAAACAGGCGTTCTGTTGTGAGCGGCGTCGCCTCTCCACAGATCTGACCTGTCACTTGATTGGGTTTGGGGTCCATCGAAAAAGAACGGTTTAATTTCATACTGTGACACATTCCAGACGAAGCAATAAGCATCTGCACGGAGAAAAGCGTTTGACATTAAATTTTGGTTTGTTGAACCCTGCACGAACCCAGAATGTTCCACAGTGCGACATTAAACGGCTCTACTTTACATTTATTTAATTCCAGGTGGTTTTAGAGCTCAAAAATACCCAGAAAAACATATTGTTGGTCTGGTTTGGTCTCCACGGAGATGAAGGTTTAAAGCTGCACTCGGTCAAATCAAAATCTCAACGGACGCAATTAGCAAATTACAAAGAACGCGACGTTTTAAATGCCAGAATTTTCCTCTTTTTCTCTTTTCTTTTGCTTCTCAGTCAGTGTTTCCATGTGTTTAAGACTCTTTTATAGTCTCCTCTGTCTTGGGGGAGGAAGCTGGACCTTTTTTAAAGCGTTAAAAACACATTTCGCATAAACGCGCCTCGTCTGTCGCCGCTCTTTCCCTATTCCGCCTCTTCCCCCGAGCTGCACATCGGCCGTGTTTTGTTTGTTGGCAGGTTTTCCCAGAGAACATCCCGTGAATAATTGAAAACCTTTGCTTCGGGAATCCGCCCCGGAGCTGCGGTTTCGAGGCGACGCGGCGGACCGGACCGTCCCTCTCCGCCGCGACTCTGAATGTTCACCGCGTCCTCATGGTTTTTTCATGGCGACGGGCCGGTTCAGCGCCGCTCACCTTCAGATTATCTCGCCGTGTAAACAGCTTCACTTCGGTTTCCGTGTTCGGCTCGTGTCCGCGGAGAGCGGAGAAAACGGAAGGTGAAAAAGTGGAGTTAGAGGAGACGCGCTGAAGAGTTCTGATGCTTGTTTTCCGTAACGGTCTGAGTTTTTTAGTGTTTTTAAACCGTGTCGCAGTTGTTTTCTTCTCCTTTACCCTCTGGAGTTGTTTTTGGAGTGATTATAACGTGTTTTAAGTAATCCTCCATCTCCCAATGTTTTCACCTCCTCCGGTACACGCCCGCTGTGACGTTCGCACTTCGTTCTACAGTTTTATTTTCTTAATCGGGGATAAACGTAGGATTGGTCAGTGTTGCGTTGCCATTTTTGCACAAATGAAAAGAAAAATCAGTCTGATCTGCAGCTACAAGGCCAATAACACGAGGTCTTTTGTGAGAACTTAACGAGGATAATGGAAGAATTAAACTCAGCGGGCGGGAGAACCACGGGCCTGGAGCTCGGCGGGCGGGAGAACCACGGGCCTGGAGCTCGGCGGGCGGGAGAACCACGGGCCTGGAGCTCGGCGGGCGGGAGAACCGCGGGCCTGGAGCTCAGCGGGCAGGAGAACCGCGGGCTCTAGGGGGCAGTGTGGCCGTCCTGGTCACTTTAATACATTCTGAAAAAATCTGTCTTTTTAAGTGTGCATAAGGTGAAATACGTGTCCAGTGTGGCCTTCAGGACAGTAACTCCTCAGCACTTAATCCTTTGCTCGTTCTGCTTGTGTTCGGAGTCTTGTGGCCATTTGGTCTCGTGAGATCTTACGTCACGAGATTTTGCATCTGTTTTGTATTTGCTGAAATTTTGAACAAGAATGTACCTAGGTCTAAATGACCCAAACATTGTTCCAAACGCGTCTGAATCGTTATTCCGGGTCCTTCAGATGCTGGAGAAGCTGCGGGATCGCTGGGTGAACACGGGTCTGTGGGAGAAGCTGGAATCTTTAAAAACGGTGATCGCAGAACCACGAGGAGGAGCCAGAGGCGACTTCGACCAGCTGCTGCAGAGTTACTACGACGCCATCAAGTACACCGACCACAGAGGTGAGAAACGGGTCAAACGCACCGAGCACAGAGGTGAGAAACGGGTCAAACGCACAGAGGTGAGAAACGGGTCAAACGCACCGACCACAGAGGTGAGAAACGGGTCAAACGCACCGGGCACAGAGGTGAGAAACGGGTCACACGCACAGAGGTGAGAAACGGGTCAAACGCACCGACCACAGAGGTGAGAAACGGGTCAAACGCACCGACCAGAGGTGAGAAACGGGTCAAACGCACAGACCACAGAGGTGAGAAACGGGTCAAACGCACCGACCACAGAGGTGAGAAACGGGCCACACGCACAGGGCACAGAGGTGAGACACGGGCCAAACGCACAGACCACAGAGGTGAGAAACGGGTCAAACGCACCGAGCACAGAGGTGAGAAACGGGCCAAACGCACAGACCACAGAGGTGAAAAACGGGTCAAACGCACCGACCACAGAGGTGAGAAACGGGTCACACGCACAGAGGTGAGAAACGGGTCAAACGCACAGAGCACAGAGGTGACACAAAGCCATCGTACATAATACATTTGCAGATGGACGCTTTAAAGGATTTGTATTTGATTTTTTCCCCATATTTTTGAGAAAAGTTTCTAAAAATATTGTGTGAGCCGCTCTGGAGGTAAAATAACTCCACTGTGTGACGTCTGCATCTGTGAAAGTCCTGAAAAATAAGTTTTATTTTAAGCGTCGTGCTGTTTTTGGTGCAGGCGGAGCGCTGCTGATCGCCGTGTGCAGAGGAAAAGTGAGCGAGGGTCTGGACTTCACGGACGATAACGCCCGAGCTGTGGTCACCATCGGGATCCCCTTCCCCAACATCAAGGACCTGCAGGTGACCCGGGTTTACCGCACTTTTACTAAGAATTATACAGGTTTGAATTTAAAAAACACTATCGCACTTTTGGGCTTTGAAAATAAGAACATACATCATCATCACATTCTGAACGCTGCCTCTTCTCCCCACGTTTACCAGTACTTCTGTTCAGTTTGTTCTTTTGTTTTTGTCTGACTTTGTTTCAGACACACATCCCCCTCTCCTCTCTTTCTTTTTCTCTCTCCTGAATCCACCTGTACCTTTCTGTTGACCCGTGAGCTGAATTCCCAAAGCGACGCTGCAGTGAGGGGCCTGTCCTGAGCACAGAAAACGACCTTTACTTTTTTACACCCGTTCCTTTCGCTCTCTTTATTTCTGTCATCTGAAAAGAAATGTTCACAGATTACGTCTTTAGCATTCAAACTGCACAAATCTATCTGTCCGTGCTGATATCAACATCACAAAATCGATTTTTCATTTTAATTGTGGAGTCTTAAGTGAACAAGTTCCTTCTGTTTTCTTCAGGACCAGAACGTTAGTGTCGCTCAGTCGTTTCACTGATGCTCGTCATCGTTTCCTTTAAGTTTTCGTCTTTCTTCCCTTGATCGTTGTGGATAAATTCTTCAAGAAGAACGTTTCTCCTTCGTGGACCTTGTCGGTTGAGGATTTGGTGATGGGGCAGATTTATGAAGCTGCTGGAGAAAACGCCACGTTTACACACACGTTTACACACGTTTTGCATTGGTGGTTTTCAGATCCCGACTCTCAGATGGAGGTCGAGAGACGCTTTTCCCTTTTCATAACATTGTACTTTGTCTTGAAATATTCAAAAGGTAAATTCACAAACGTTTGATCTGATCTTCAACCAACAAGGTCGACAACGATGAGCGTTAGTGAAACTGCTGAGCAAAAACTAACGTTATGGTCATGAATAGAACAGAAGTAAGAAGTAATTCATTCGTAACTAACTGATTCTAGAATTAACATAAAAAATCTATTTCATTATGTCGATATAAGCACAAATATGGTAGATTTGTGCAGTTTGAATGTTGTGTAATGATGTAATGTGTGAACATTTCTACAGGTGACAGAGAGAGAAAGACAGAACATATTACTGACTAGGCCAAAGAACTCATTGAATTACTACAGAAATCCACATTTAAAACTTCATTTTGGCTGCACCCGTCTGTGTTTAATAACATTGGCCTATAGGATGTTGTGATGTTATCTGCAACCCGGCAACAGAAAACAATTTTCCGCAACCTTACGGCGGGACTTCCGGTCATTGTGTCTATTATTTTATTGTCTGATAATCAGGAAGTGCGGTAATTGTTTTTAGCCTAATGCCAAGTTCACATGTGGCATCCAAAACGCACCGAGTTAGACGCATTTGTGTTTGAGGCAGACGCTTGAAACACGTTGACGCACAGTGAATTTCGGCCAGAGTTCATATTTTGAGCTCTGGCGTCTGTTTCGTCGACACTCAGACGCCCTGGTCTGAAAACGTCATGTAAATAAACTCTCAGAAAGTTGTGAAAAGTGCTTATAAACTCATCATAGTGAGTAATTCGGACGCTGTGGATGCATGAGGTAAGTGAGGAAGAACTTTGGACCACTGCAAACTGTTTTTCATGTGTTTAAGACAGGAAAAATCAGATGTGGTGCTAGGGTTGGGCGATAATCCGGTATCCTGCGGTATCAGAAAGTAGCAGCGGTGTCAGTTTCATTCCCGTCATTAAAAAATCTGCATCAGGAGCTAAAACCACAGCAGGACTTCCTCCCCTCCGCTCTCTCTCCTCTTCAAACGTGGTTCCGCTCGGAGATTTCCATCCACACGCAGCGAGAAAAAAACCTGACTGACGCTTCGTGTGCGACGCTGAGCCCAAAAGTTTGTGACGGAGACGTTTTATTGAAGCCGAGAGTCGAGAGGGGACGAGGCTGAAGAGGAGAAAGTTCCTGAGGGCGAAGTCAGACTTTCACGGAGGAGACGGTAAAGAACAATTTATGGTTCTGATCCAAACGTGTTTGTGTCGACACAGACTCCCTACACACGGCGTTCACCTCCCAAACTTTCTAACGACGCCTCAAAACGCCGCAGACGATAAGAGCTGTGATTGGTCCTCTCCACCGCTCTACATTTCCTCCGCTCAATCTAGACTTTGAGGAATGTGTTTAATGCAGCTTTGGCACATTTGTTTACGTTTTACACAAACCAAACTTCAAACCTCATGGCTCATTTGCATACGGTATAAGCGCTGATAAAAACAGCTCGTGCGCTGACGCTGATGCGATCGAACTCGCCGCAAAGTTTGGTTTGATCAGAACTTGTGCCTCATCTTCAAATATAAAACTGCGACTCTGTTTCTGATGGTTTAGGAGCAGCTACAGAATAATTGAGACTGAACTGAGAAAGTTTAGTGGTATCAAAATTTTTTAAAGCCTTATGTATTGTCAGAATACTTTGTGCTCCTTTAATACGAAGTCCAGTGCACCAAATATTCCCCGAGTCGCCGTCTTTACAGCAGTTCCACAGAAGCTCGTGAGAAAACCGGGTCACCCCCCCCTCCCGTTATAAATCAGCGTCTCCACAGCCTTTGCGTGCCCACTGCTCCCCGCCGCACCAGACATTCTTTCCGAAAACCCTCGTCCATTTTATATCTCTGTTTCTCTTTGAATTAAACCCCTCCGTGCGGCCCGTAACGCCAAAAACCCCCGGCCTCAGCTCTTTACGAAGACTCCTTATCAGTCCTAAGTGTGTTTTTATGGCTCGTTAAAGGGAGATTATTGTTTCATGAAAGAGGTAGCTGGACGCAGTAAAACACGCGATTGGGGAAAATGCACGGGATCGGCGGGTCTCCCTTTGATCAGGGTGACAGTACCACTCAGAGATAGTAAAACGCGATGCTCCGCGCTCAGACGCACGCGAAGCTCTGAGTTATAACCGTCGGGGAATGTGCAGAAGTGCAACCTGCGGACGAAAGAGGGTTTAAAAGACAATACGGGTTTTTATGCGGGCACCGGGCTCCCGCCATTACACTCGGACCTGCTCTGATTTTAAAGACGTTGAGTACACGAGCTGGAATTTTCACTGTCTCAAAAAACATCGCAGCGTTTCGTTAAAAGCCGAAAGATGCAGCGCGAATCTTGTTAAATTCGCCGTATTCTGCTTTTTCAGGGTTTTTTACGGCTCCCATATTCCACGAAACTGCCTCTTGTGAGATTTAAGACGCGTTACGGTGTTGTTACCTCATCGAAAACAGACCCGGGGTGGTGTTTCGTTTCATTCGCCACGTTCCGAATTAATTATTCTGAATTAAACGGTTCAGAATTGCCCCTCCGCCTTTTAAGCGCCGGGTGGAAGAAGTCGTGTCACATTTAAAGCGACGCACGGTAAATGGATCAATTCAAAACCGTCATAAAACGTGGCAGCCATTCCTCCTTTATTCTGAATCCCAACTATAAGTAAAGAGCTTAATTAACATTCTAAAATCCCCTTAAATTTCCCTTTTTATTCTTCTTTTTTTCTTTAATTCAATTTTTATGTTTTATTTAATTTATTTATAATTAATGTATTATTATAATTGATTTATTATTCATTTTTTAATGTAAAATAATGTATAAAATATGTTTATTACTTTTTTCTTGCTCATTCATCATCCATCCTTTGGCTTTTGATCTCTTCTTTTTTTTTTCTCTTTAATAAAAAACTCTTTAATAAATCCAAATCCACTTTATTTCTGTAGCACATTTTACAAACCGCAGTTTCCAAAGTGCTGCACAGAGATAAAACCAAAAGAAATGCTAAAATTTTGTCACACCAGCCCTAAAACAATAAAACCAGTAAAATCAAATTAAAGCAACACCATAAAAAATCACAAAGTAGAATAAAATAAAATAAAATGGATAAAAGACACAGAGGAGCACACAAACTCGGAGAATAAAAGTGGGTTTTACGACGAGACTTAAAACACTCGATTGAGAATAAAAAAGTCGATTCACGATTCGACCGCACAGCAGCATCCAAAACTTTCAGCGTGTTGTGAAAACTTCTCCACCAAATAAATGAGAAGCGTTTCATGTGGTTCACAGTCAGGATGGACTTTGATTATATTCTCTTAATCGATCACCGGGAGAATTAAGATTTGGCACATTTGTTTACATTTTACACAAGCCAAACTTCAAAGCGCATGGCTCATTTGCATACAGTTCATTTGCATACAGCTCATTTGCATACAGTATAAGCGCTGATAAAACAGCTCGTTCGCTGATGCTGATTCTCTTAATCTCCGGGAGAATTAACGATCAATTATCGATTAATCATTAACATTTTCGTATTAGGCGTACGGTGGCTGAGTGGCAACACTCAGGCCTCACAGCAAGAAGGTTGCGGGTTCGATCCCCGGGTCACCCGGGCCTTTCTGTGTGGAGTTTGCATGTTCCTCCCCGTGTCTGGATGGGTTTCCTCCGGGTACTCCGGTTTCCCCCATCAACCCAAAACATGCCCGCACCCCTATGAACTAACATCAAGGATCATAATGTCCACCCTCCTGTGGGTTCACCACCTGCAGAGGGGTTCATAGGGGGGGTCAGGTGCTTTGAGTATTGGGCAGCAAGCTGCCCCCGCGACCCAGCCGGATTAAGCGGGAGAAGATGGATGGATGGATTTTTGTATTAAAATTATCACCACTATTATTACTATTACTAATCTGTATAAATTAACTCAACTCTACAACATATAAACATCATGACTCCAGAGCCTCATCAGTGTTAGATCAGAATGTGTTTAATGTGCAGCTTTGGCACGTTTGTTTTATGTTTTACAGAGACAAAACTTAAAACCACATGACTCATTTGCATAAATTGTAAACGCTGAAAAAAGCAGCTCTTTCCTTGTGCTGCTGCTTCGTCTTCTGTCGGACTAAAGGACTCGACTCAGTGGATTATATTTCTGTGATGTGTTTGTTTGTGTCGTTCTCAAGGGAAAGTGAAAGACGCAGGAAGTGACTATGGAAAGACTACAGGAAGTCTTGGTGAATGCAAAATGTACTCGCTGTATTATAAAAAAGAAGAATTTCCGAAAAAAACAAGCTCAAACGTAGAGATTTTTATTTAGAATTGTGAAATGCTGATCCTAAGGTGACCAAAAGAATGTTTAAAAAGGAATTAAAGCCACAATAATACGTAATATTTCCACGTCAGTTAAGAAAAGACACAGATCTCATCACATCTCTCATGTTCACTCCGTTCCCCGACTTTGTTTTTATTTTTATTTTTTTTGAGGGCCATCAAAATTCTCCAAGCAACACGGCAGATACACAAACACATTCAGAACCCGACCAGACCTGTTTTTTCCCTGTGTAACGGATGGTCTGATCAATATTTTAAGTGAAAGAAGCTCCGGGCAGAGATGGAGAGATGCACTCATGTTGTAAAGTGTCGTGGTGTGAGTGTCTTTAGTGTCAGTGTCCTGCAGCTCAACACAAGACACAAGCCCCCCGGAGACTCAGGACGAGGGAGGGATGGAGGGAAGGAGAGAGAGGAGAGGGGGAGGGGAGAGGGGGAGGGAATGAGAATGAATGAGACTATGGAGCGAAGGAGAAGAGGACTGAAGGAGAGGGACAGAGAGCGGAGGGAGAAGAAAACAGAGGAAGAAGAGGCAGAGCAGAGAGGGAGAGGATTAGACTGTGGAGTAAAGGAGAGGAGGGAGGGAGGAGAGAGAGGTAGAAGAGGGTGAGAGGATGGAGAGGAGAGAGGGACTTGACCAGGACTAGGACTGTCAAAAGTGTCTCAAAGCAAATACTAATCGATACTAAAACACTAAATCACGATTTAAAATAAAATAAAATCACGATTTCGATTTCATCACAATCTTGGAGGGATCCCCGAAAAAAAAAAAGGAAAAAAAAGTATATATATATATAGATATATATATATATACACACACACATATATACACATATATATATTAAAATAATATAATAATTTTACTTTTTTTGGTAAAATAAAATTAATTCTACGAGGCTTTCTGAAAAATACCTCCAGTGCCTGATCTTAAGGGACCTTGGATTCTGGCCCATATCTTGCGTGGGGGGCAGCCCGGGGCCTCCAGACCACGGGCTTCGTGTGGTTCCGGCTGTTGGGACCCTGGAGGAGAGAAAAACGGGCCGGTGTCCGAGCTCCGACACACGGGGTGAAGTGTAGAGTTCGGACACTGCTGCCTGAACGCACCTTGCGCACACCTGCTCTGCTCTCCGTCCCGTCCCCGGAGCTGCAGGAGGAACCGTTTCCCACCACTGCGGTCCGGGGGCCCGGGCAGAGATTCGGTCCAGAGAGCAAACAGTGCAGGTGTTTTATAAGTGCAGCTCCTCTGACCTGTACATGTGCTTCTCTCTGCGTGTGAGCGAGGAGCCCAAGGCGACTCTACGCTCTCTGCACTTTGGCAGATCGTCTACACTTTCTTATTCTTCACGATTTAATATTGTTTGATCGCACACCCCTAAACTAAAACTATTTAATCTAACCAGGACTAGACCAGGACTAAACTGGAACTAAACCAGGACCAGACCCAGGACCCAACCGGGGACTCTTGTGAGCTTTTAGTCATGTTCTAAAGTTGTTCCCTCCTCAAAAACAGACCTGGAGTTGTGTTTTGTTTCATTTACATGTTTGAGTAACTCTTCATTATTAGTCTGTCTACATCTCGAAAGCTCAAAATGCTCTGTTCCACCTCGTGATGTCATGAAGCTCCTGTTTTCAAGTGAACAGCTCCTTTTTTTCCCCCTTTAGTTCTGTGGACATTGGCAATTCCAGAGCTGAAAATGATCCTCGTGAAGGTGTTTGGAGTTTAACCCTTTTAAAACCACGGGGATCACAGTAAATTAGATTTTTGCATCTCAGAAATGTTCAATCTGCTCTTTTCAAGAATTTATAAAAAGACACTAATTCAATTCCGTTTTCGTCCTTTTCTTCTTTTAAACACAGTTTTAGGTGTTTAATTGCAAGAATGGTGAGAAAGTTCTACCTCTCCTGGGAAAAGGGTCGAATTTGTTTACACATAGGGCATTTTTTGACACAATTATTGATAAAAATAGACAAAAACGACTAGGCGTTTTAATAAATATATGTTATTTTGGTGTTAGAAGGGTTAAAAACACAGTGGAGGGTTTGTGTGTGTAAGTTTGTGATGAGGAAACTAGAACATAAACAGAAAATAGCGGAAAATGGGCCCTTTCAAAACCTTTCTTGTCGTCTTTACTTTCATTTCTAACCAGCACCAAACGCGTAAACCCTTCGCTATTATAATTATGCTAATGAGATCTGATGGCTGACAGATGGAGCCTCTTTTCGCCCAAACACGAGCCGCAAACGCAGTTCAAAAATCCACTTCTGATTCTCGGCCCGGGCACAGAGGCCATCGCCCCAGAGCCTCTCACGCCAGCTCCATCTCCCATCACCCGTCTCCACCTCTCCGCCTTCTCCTCCTCCGACGTCACCCGCCCGATCCAACCTGACAGCCCACAGATGTGAAAAAGCCACTCGTAGCTGGTAGCGAGTCTCCGAGAAAGTCTCCGAGATCGCGCAAGGACCGGCGGCTCGAAGGAATTAGCTAAAATGTCAAAAGATCTGGTGTTTCGGAGGTGACCGGGGCCGTCCTTACAAAGATACACCCCGCGCAGCCTTTCGGACGGGTCGGTTTGACGCGCAGGGGATGCCCGGAGCGGGAGGGGACATACTGTGGCTGTCACTGAGATTGGTGAGCGCTCGGTTTGTCGCGCGGCGCGGAGCTGACAGCCGGGTGGGGTCGGCTAAACACGGCTTTTGGAGCGGAGATGTGTGGAAGTGACAGGCCTCAAAACACGACCGCGACGACATGAGATAATGCAGGAGGGCTGGGAAAAGCACGGGAAAACGGGCACTGGTCGATGTTAAAACTACTGGAACTGACCAGGACTAGACCAGGACTAGACCAGGACTAGACTAGGACTCGACAAGGACCCGATTAGAATCCAACCAGGACCCAACCAGGACTAGGATTGTCAAAACTATCGAAAATCTGATGCTTATCAATACTAAAATTCCTGAAACTAACCAGGACTAGACCAGGATTTGCCCAGGACCCGACCAGGACTAGACTAGGACTCGACCAGGACTAGACTAGGACTCGACCAGGACCTAATAAGGACCCAACGAGGACCCAACCAGGACTAGGATTGTCAAAACTGTCGAAAAGCAGATACTAATCGATGCTAAAACTATTGAATCTGACCAGGATTAGACCAGGACCCGACCAGGACTCGACCAGGTTTCAACTAAGACTTAACCAGGACCCGACCAGGACTCCACCAGCTTTCAACTAAGACTTAACCAGGACCCGACCAGGACTAGACTAGGGTTCGACCAGGACTCGGCCTTGACCCAACAAGGACCCAACAAGGACTCGACCAGGACTAGAATTGTCAAAAGTATTGAAAATCAGATACTAATTGATAACCAATCAACGAACCAGGACTAAACTGGAACTAAACCAAGACTCGACCAGAACTAAACCAAAACTAAACCAGGACTAGACCAGGACCTGACCAGGACCCAACAAGGACCCAATCAGGACTTGGATTGTCAAAAGTATTGAAAATCAGATACTAATCGGTACCAAAACTATTGAATCTAACCAGGACTAGACCAGGATTAAACCGGAACTAAACTAGGACTCGACCCGGATTAGACCAGGGCTCGACCAGGACCCGACCAGGACCAAACCAGGACCCAACCAGGACTAGAACTGCCAAAAGTATCGAAAATCAGATACTAATCAATCCTAAAACTATTGAAACTGACCAGGACTAGACCAGGACTAAACCGGAACGTAACTGGGACTAGACCAGGACTGGGATTGTTAAAAAATATCGAAAATCTGATGTTTTAAGAGTCTGCAGAGCCTCCAGGTGACATAATTACTGGCTACAACTGACTAAAACTAAAAATAACTTAATGAAAAGAGTTCAAACTAAATAAAAATGTCAAACTGAAGGGACTTTGCCGAGTTCGCCCCCGTGTCCCTGATCGCTCCTGACACGTTCGTCTTTTCGCCTCTGCGTTTTGAGGCGGTGACGGGTCTGTGACGTCATCAGGAGGCGCCGTACCTGCCGCCGCTCCGGGCACAAACTCGCCGTCCCTGTCAACAGCACTTAGCCGACAGGAGCGGGCGGCAGGAGCGAGCGACAGGAATGAGCGACAGGAGCGAGCGACAGGCGCCTGCTGAACTTTTCACTTGTCAATTCTCGAAAGGTTAGCGCTAAAAACCAGCGCAGCAGAAGCAGACAGGTGGAGACGCTGCCAGGCCGCCTCTCCTCCTCTCCTTTCACTCGCTTTCTACCTCCATCTCCTCCTCTCCTCCCTCTCTTTGTCTCTCTCTCCCTCTCTTCTTCTCTTTTTCTCTTTTTCTGTCTCTGTCGCAAAGATTTAAAAAGCTTTATTGCTTGTTTCTCCCCATTTCTCTGACTCTTCTTCTCTTCTGTTCCTTCTTTCATATTTGTATCATCCCTTCTTTTTTCTCAGTGTCCCTTCTTCTCCCCATCTCTTCATCTCCCTCTCCCGTGCTTTCTCCTCCTTTCTCTCACTCCCTTTCTCTCCCTCTCTTCCTCTCTCCTCTTCCTCCTCTTGTCTCTCCCCTCTCCTCTCCTCCCCCTTTCTCTCCCTCTCTTCTCCTCTCTTCCTCTCCTCCTCTTATCTCCTCCCTCCCTCCTTCCCTCTCTCTCTCCCTCTTCTCTCCTGTCCTTTCTCCTCTTCTCTTCTCTTTTCTTCCTCCTCCTCCCTCCTCTCCCGCTCTCCTCCCTCTCACTCATTATACCTCTATTCTCCCTCTTCCCTCTCCTCTCCTGTCTTTTCTCCCTCCCTCTCATTATCCCTCTCTCCCTCTCCTTTTGTCCTCCCTCTCCTCCTTTCCCTCTCTTATCCCTCTCTCCTTCTCCTCCTTTTGTCCTCCTCTCCTCTCTCCTCTCCCTCTCCTGTCATCTCTCCTCTCCCTCCCTCCTCCTACCCTCTTATTATCCCTCTCTCTCCTCTCCTGTCCTCTCTCCCTTCCTTCTCTTCCTCTCTTCTCCTCTTCCTCTCTCTTATTATCCCTCTCTCCTCCTCTCCTCCTCCTGTCGTCTCTCATCCGTCTGTTTCAGGTCTGATCTCGTCACAGGATCCCGGAGCTCTGTTCTTCTTCTTCTTCTTCTTCTTCTTCTTCTGTTCTGTTCGGTGCCTCGCGGGAGAATCACGACGGAAATAAATTCACATTTTGAGAAATATGTTCCCGCGCGTTTCAGAGCACGTTTGTACAGGTCTAAACTACAGGTACAACAAGATTTCTCTGGAATAAAAACTCAAATTACACTAATAATTTAGGAATTGCGTTAACTCAAATTGTGATAATCCAGTCCACTTTATATTTCTGCAGCACATTTCATAAACGGTTTCTAAAGTGCTGAACAAATACATAGTAATAACAATAATAATGATCAAATAAACCAGGGGTGTCAAACTCATTTTGGTCCGGGGGCCGTATGCAAACTACTTTGATCCCAAAAGGGCCGGATCAGAAAACTCGGTTCTCTCTTCAAGTTATTGTATTTTTCTCCGTGTCTCGTAGTGGTGTTTAAGATTCGAGCAACGCCACTTGTTCCAAACACACTGAGCACAGATTTCCCATTCACCTCTGTCAACAAATAAGAATTAGACTATTTTTCTTGGGAAATCCTGAACTCAGCATCTGCTTTTCTCATTTTTTGACATTTTGCTGATGAGGGTCACGGTCGACAGTCAAAACGATCGTCCTTTAAGAGCGTTTGGAAAGAGGAAAGTCTTCATTTGTGCTGCTCTGGTGGGAGTCGCAACGTACAGAAACACCGGAGACGCTGCTCTGCTAAACGGTGCAGAAAATTAACAGAAAAATCTGAAAATTTTAAGTATTTTAATAGAAAAATCAGCCGAGGGCCAGATTAAAGGTCTTGGAGGGCCGGATCTGGCCCCCGGGCCACATGTTTGACACATGTGAAATAAACGCTCAGTTTTGATCACACTCGTCTTAAAACAATAAAACCAGTAAATTAAAATAAAAGCAAAACCATAGAACAGCAATAAATTACTTAAACCAATAAAGTAAAGCCAAACGGGCTGTGAAACTTGTGTTCATTTACTTTTTATTTATCAAGAAGAACAGCAAAACAGGTTTTTTTCCCCCTGAAACGTCTTAATAAATGTGAGTGTTTTGTGTGTTTTCAGGTGGAGCTGAAGATGAAGTACAATGATCAGCACTGTAAAAGTCGGGGGCTTCTGTCTGGGAGTCACTGGTACGAGATCCAGGCGTACAGGGCCCTGAACCAGGCTCTGGGCAGGTGAGGAGCGAGGGGGGAGTCCCAAAATATGTATGTGAACGTACAGAAACGGATCAGGATTTTATATGCAATGTTTTATTTTTGTTCTGTTTTCAAGTTGAGCCGTTCACTCCCAAACGGAAGTCATTTTGCGTCTTGAAATCTGCTCGAACACACTCACCCAACACTGTGCGGCGAGTGACGATTTAACGAATCCTGATCAGAAATGAAACTGTCCGCAGCTCCTTCAGGGTTTAAAAGCGAAAACGTCAAGAATTCTGTGTTGAAATGCTACAGAGACTTGAAGAAACGCCAAACCGTCATTCGATTAATCTGGGTTTCCGAACTTGTTCTCCTGACGGACTTTTTGAGGCTTCGTGAGAGTTTTTCATGAACTTCCTCGACCTTCTTCAGACCTGCAGAAGCTCCGTCCTCTTTACATTTTTGGTACCGTCCAAATTTGTTTTTAGAGACGTCCTGATCAAGATTTTTTGTCTTCCAATCCAATTTTTTCTCTTTCCAAAACCGTTCCGATACCTTTTTGTGTAGTGTCGTGAAGGAAGTTCGTACCTTGGCTTCAAAAAGTCCATTAGACGACGAAAGCCTCTGTTTTCCACGACAGACAGCGGTTGATCGTCTAAAGCATATGTGTCAAACATGCGGCCCGGCTGATTTTTCTATTAAAATACTTAAAATTTTCCGATTTTTCTGTTAATTTTCTGCACCGTTCAGCATAGCAGCGTCTCCGGCGTTTCTGTACGTTGCGACTCCCACCAGAGCAGCACAAATGAAGACTTTCCTCTTTCCAAACGCTCTTAAAGGACGATCGTTTTGACTGTCGACCGTGACCCTCATCAGCAAAATGTAAAAAAAATGAGAAAAGCAGATGCTGAGTTCAGGATTTCCCAAGAAAGATAGTCTAATTCTTATTTGTTGACAGAGGTGAATGGGAAATCTGTGCTCAGTGTGTTTGGAACAAGTGGCGTTGCTCGAATCTTAAACACCACTACGAGACACGGAGAAAAATACAATAACTTGAAGAGAGAACTGAGTTTTCTGATCCGGCCCTTTTGGGATCAAAGTAGGTTGCATACGGCCCCCGGACCAAAATGAGTTTGACACCCCTGATCTAAAGCGATGAATTCGACAAACCTCTGTGTTATTTTCTTGGACTTGTCGCCATTTCGACTTGGGGATGGGCATTCAATTAATTTTTCTTAATTGATCGTCTGGAAAATTAACGATCGATTTTTGACTAATCATTAACATTTTATATTAAAATTATCATCACTATTATTACTAATCTGCATAAATAAACTCAACTTTACAACATAAATATCACTGCAGAGCCGCATCAGTGTGAGATCAGAATGGGTTTAATGCAGCTTTGCGCACATTTGTTTACGTCTTAGAGAAACAAAACTTAAAACCACATGGCTCATTTGCATAAACTGTAAGAGCTGAAAAAAGCAGCTCTTTCCTTGTGCTGATGCTTCAGCTTCTGTGGGACTAAAGGACTCGACTCGGTGGAATATGAGTGTTCTCCCTGTGACAGAGGATGTTCTGCTGATGCTGAGTCTGTTCTGTGCCCATGTCGCGTTGGAGGTGCTGCGTAAACATGTGAAACCGGGACACTTAAAAAAACATACCTGGGATACTGATGTGCAGGGAAACGCACTCTGAGGAATGTCGTGAGCAACCTACATTCGGTTTGTCGATTAAAATGAACGTGATCGACGAAATTCTTATTGATCAATTATCGATTAATCATGCGCATCCCTATTTCAAGGCAGATTTTCTCTTCTCTGAAACGCCTCCTCCAGTGTTTTGCTGCTGTGGCTTTGCTCTTGTAAATCTCAAACTCGTCCGGACGATTCTTTTGTAAGTGAAGAATCAAACTGGTCGTGTTAAAGTGGCTCTGCTGGTTCCTCCAGGAGAAACTGTTTGTTTGCAGCGTTTGCGTCGCTGTTTGACTCTCGTTTTGCTGTCGTGAAAAGTCCCGCACAGCGACACGGCGGCGTTTTGATTTACGGCTGCCGTAAAGCGCGACGATGCTGCAAAAACACGTGAAACTGGATCCAACACTGTCCGATACTCATAAAAGAGCCGGATCGGGAGCCGATACCGATACTGAATATCGGATCGGGTCATCCCAAATTTGTTTGTTGGCTGGTGATGTTTTTCCCAAGGCTGCACAGTCTTGGATGAGTGCGTTCGAGCAGATTCCAAGACGCAAAATAACTTCTCTTTGGGAGTGAACGGCTCAAACTGAAAACAGAACAAAAATAAAACATCACATATAAAATCTTGATGTGTTTCTAAACATTCTGTGAAATTTTAAGCTTATTTCAACAAGAATTGCCCTGTGAAATGATGTAAAATTGTTTAAGACACCCCCGTATACCATTTATTTTGTATTATTTATCACACCTAACATCCAAAACGTTACACTTTTTAATTTTGGTAATTCTTCATTTAATTTTTATTTATTTAAACATGATTTTTCCAGATGCATTCGCCACAAAAACGACTGGGGAGCTCTGGTTTTGGTGGACGATCGATACAGGAACAACCCAAACAAATACATCACAGGTTTGTGTTTGTGCCGTTCCTCCGTCAGACACCGGGGGGCACTATTCCTCCACACTTCCACCGTCACTTTTACCCTGAACAGGACTAGAAACACCAGCGGTAATTTGAAAATGAATGTCATTTTTTATATTTTCTCTAGTTTTGGCGATTGAAAACTAAATACAGACAGTTCCGAGGAGTAAAGGGGGTTTGAAAGCTGTTGTCAAACAGTTTGACACCAGATTTTTTCCACGGAAATGTCATTATTCTGCCTGGAATGTTCCGCAGTGTGACTTTAAACAGCTCTACTTTAGATTTATTCGATTACAGGTGGTTTTATAGCTCAAAGATACCCAGAAAAACAGGAACTCTGACACTAAAACGATTGGAAAACAAGAAACAGGACGAAATGTGATGGTTTGCGATGGTTATTTTTTAGTAAGATTCAGTTCAAAATTCATGTTTTAAACCAGAAGAACTGACAAAAAGACTGAAATCTGAACTAATTAAAGAGTCACATTTCAGAACATGTTTGTATAGATATTAAAAAAACAGCAGCGAGACTTGTGAGACTTTGTTAATTGCGTTCATTCAGATTTCAATTTGATAACGATTCATTGCGCAGACTTGAAGAAAAGTGATGAGAGAAGCTTAAAAGTCCAAAATGTGTGTTTATTTTGTGTGTTTTCTAAGGTTGAAATGAAAAACAAAAAACAAAAAAAAAAGTGCTGTAGTGGAATTTGCTGTTTAAACGTCCTGTATTTTACTAAAAACTGACTCTTGTGAGGTTTAAGTCACATTCCAATGTTGTTCCCTCCTCAAAAACAGACCCGGAGTCGTGTTTTGTTTCATTCAGTGACTCCTTATTATTAGTCCATCCACGTCTCCAAAGCTCAAAACGCTCTGTTCCACCTTGTGATGTCATGAAGCTGTAGTTTCCAAGTGAACAGCTCCTTTTATACCTTTAGTTATCATCTTTTAATCACTTCATAAAGCATATTTTTAATCGATTTGCTGGTTTTATTTATTTAGTGAGTTTGTTATTCTAATTAATTGAATTGTTTGCATTGTTTTTGTGTGCTATTTTTATTCTTTGCTGCTTGTAGGGCACGTAGTTTAGTTTATTACGATCCCCATTAGCTACTGAAGTATCAATATCTGTTCCTCCTTGGTTCTCCTCAAATTCGTTACATACATTTTTGTACGATGCGTGAACCTCACACAGCCACAAGACACGAAAGCTCAATGTGCAGTAAACAAGCAGTAAACCTTAAACCCTAAAGATTTATTCTTCAGGTGAAGAGAGGAGGTGGAGCCTCACTGGGTCAGAAAAGAGTCACAAATAGCAGTGCAGGTGCTGTACGAGGGTTAACCTGAAATCTAAAGAAGATATTGGCCTTACCCGAAAGTGTAAACGTGGGCAAGGTACAAACCCGAGGCACTGACTGAATTTATTAAAAGTTCTTTATTACACGGAGGGACGTGTGATAAAGGTAAAGCGTTTCGAGCGGTAAGATGGTTTTCCTCAGGGCGTAAGTTTCTGAGGTTCTACATTTTGAAACTTATGCCCCGACGAACCTTCCGGTAAAGGCGACTTCTTGTAAAGATTTATCATTAGTTCTGACTCCCTTTTGCAGTTATGGAGTCCGCAAACTTCCGAAGCCCGTTTCTCGAGCCGTTTTCCGCTGCTGGGACGTCCGCCAGTCGCACAATTACGATGTCCGAGTCCCGTAACTAAAATATGACAACATCAGAAGAACCAGTCAGGGCTATTTCTTATAAAGATTTATTATTAGTTCTGTAGAGATCGGAAATTCCAAAGGCTGAACTCATCTGTGTGATTTTAGCGGAGCGTTTCCTGTATCACCACATGATGTCATCACAAGGTGGAACTGAGTGTTTTCAGTTTGAGAGAAGAACTCGGCAGAAATAAATCTGCAGGTTTGTGTGTTAAACATGTGTAGGTGAAACAAAACACAACTGCAGCTCTGTTTGTGACGAGGAAACCGCATTAGAACATCAGAAAATAGCCTAATGTAGAACTTTAAAGTGTCAGATGCAGATTTGGTGACCTGGTTTCTGTCATTTTTGGGCCTATTCACATGAAACACAAACCGTTTTAAAGTCCAAAGTCTTTTCCCGCCAGTCTAAATAAACCAAAGTGACGTCCTCGCTCTTCTCTCCTGTCTCAGGTCTGTCTAAATGGGTGCGTCAGCTCGTGCGCCATCACGCCTCCTTCCCAGACGCGCTGGAGTCTCTGGGCGCGTTCTCCCACCAGCAGAGGACCAGAACCGGACCAGGTCTAGCCCAGGGTCCCGGCCTGGAGTCCCCCGACACCGGCACCTTCCCCGCCGGCCCTAGAGACCAGCCCAGGACCCCGCTGTCCGACCGCCCCGTGCAGACGCAGAGGAGCCCGCCGCCCTTTCGCAGCAACACGCACGCCGACGTACACGCAGGTGAGACGTCGGACTCTTATGTTGAAAGGATTGTTAAATAGAAAAAAGTTGTAGCTAAGGTTGTTTTGATAGCGGTATTTGCGAAAGCTTCGATATCACACGTTTTTAAGGTATCTCTATCGCCGAGTACTCAGACAAACTCACCGATCTGACACCATTCTGTGTTTTAAGACTGTTAATGCCAACGCTGATGCTCAGAGCAGGTGAAACACAGACTATAGAGGCTCTTTAAACACTTAAAACACGCAATAACAGGAAAGAGATTTGTGTTTCCTCTTTGATACCTCCTTTTAGCCTTTAGTGGGGACGCTCAACTTGCATCGCATGAATCGTCGCATTTTGAGGGACTATTTTCTCATATATCAGTCGCCGCTGCCGAGCTTCTATCAGGAAGTACAACTCACTGCTGCTGCTCAGACAGAAATCCTTCAAATGCAACGGTTGTTTTTACTACTAAAAGGATTCTCTGGACACAGACGTTCACAGGGACAGTCTGGAGTTGGAGCAGGACTGGAGGGAAGATTTAAAAAGTGTCTCCACACGTCTCCAACACTCTGGATCACCAGGAAATGACGCCCTGTGTCCAAAATTCACAACTGTCCCTTTAAATCAGGATTAATTGTCACCAAAACCCTTATACATTTAACAAATACCGTATTTTTCGGACTGTAAGTCACACTTTTTTTAGGGTTTGTTTGGTTCTGCGACATATGTATAAAATTTTTCACACTGACAGTCCATAGACCAAATATATGAATCGTATATACGAGTCAAAAATGCAAAAACAAATCGTTATCTGTTTTTTTTTTCATTTTGTTTTTAGAGACAAATAATAAAGAAAAGAGTTCGTTTTCTTATTTTTGGTTCTATATTGAAAAATGAACAAATGTATGACACACAGATTCTTCTCGATTGGGTTATTTTTATGACTATAACTTCTATAACTCGCCTTTCAAGATGAAATGTCGGTTCTTGGTCTCTGACTTTATAAAATAAATTTCCCCCAAAAAGTGCGACTTATAGTCCAGTGCAACTTATATATGTTTTTTTCTTCTTCATTATGCATTTTTTTTGGCTGGTGCGACTTATAATCTGAAAAATACGGTACTTTAGTTCTCAAAATCAAATGTATTCTTGCAGATTTTATTTAAAAATAGCCTTTTAGAATAGCCTCTCTGTACTGTAACAAAACTTCGGGCAGGTATCGGTATCGGCGAGTACACCAAGGCCTAGTATCGGTATCGGATCAACACTAGTTCCAGCAGTAGATGTTTTGGGGACGTGTTTGAATCTCCCACAGTTCAGATGGGCGTGATTGACGGGTGGATGAGCCAATCAGAGACCTGCTTTTATCAGTGTGTATCAAAACAAACACGGCTGCTTAAAAAAAAGAAGGAAAAAAGGACAAAATGTATTAGAAGGAACTGAAAAACGTGGATTTCAGCAGAATCAATGAGCCAAACACGAAACTTTTAGAGAGTAATGTCATTTTGTCTAGAAATTATAGGCGGCCGATGAGCGCCTTTATTTTGCATGAATCGCCCTGCAAAGCTTGGCCTAAATGAAAGATATAAACATTTAAATCTATCAGGAAATGGCTTAAAAGTAGTGAAATGATCCACGCTGCAAGATCATCAATAAACCACCAGAATGAAGCAGCCTCAGAACTATAGAACTAACTGTAAGTCAATAATAAATCTCAAAACAAGATAAATAACCTGAAGTCGCACTGCACTGAAAAAATTGAATTAAAAAGCGAAGAATATTGAGTTCATCCTTATAGTTGATTATTATTATAACGGAAATAAGATTAATTCAGGAGGTGAGAATTTTCAGGAGGAGTTATTTCTTTACCTGGAATATTCCACAGTGCTGCTTTAAACACCTCTCTTGTATTTATTCAATTACAGCTCAGTTTATTGCAGAAATAAACGTAGATTCTCGCCTCTCCACAGAGCTGACCTGTAATTTGGCCTGGTGGTGCCACATGTTTGTCTCCATGACTCTGTCTCCACCCCTCCTTCCCTCCCTCCTTCCCTCCTTCCCTTTACCTCTCCTCCCTCCCTCTCCCTTTACCTCTCCTCCCTCTCTCTCCCATTACCTCTCCTCCCTCCCTCCCTCCCTCTCCCTTTACCTCTCCTCCCTCCCTCTCCCTTTACCTCTCCTCCCTCCCTCTCCCTTTACCTCTCCTCCCTCCCTCTCCCTTTACCTCTCCTCCCTCCCTCTCCCTTTACCTCTCCTCCCTCCCTCTCCCTTTACCTCTCCTCCCTCCCTCTCCCTTTACCTCTCCTCCCTCTTTTTATTATGTTAGTCCCTTTAACTGTTTAGCTCTCCCCTCTCCCTCTTTTCATTCCTCTCTCCTCCCTTCTTTCTCCCTCTTTTCATTGCTCTCTCCTCCCTCCCTCTTTTCTTTCATTACTGGTTTGCAGCTCCCCTCTCCTCCCTCTTTCCTCCCTCTTCCCCTCCCCCTCTCTCCCTCCCTCTTTCCTCCCATTACCCCGGTGCTCCCTTTAGTTCTCCTCCTTCCCCTCTTCTCTCCTCCTCTCCCTCCCTCCCTCTCTCCACTCTCTTTCCTCTCATTCGCTCCCCCTCTCCTCCCGCTCTCCTTTCATTACCGTGGCGCTCCCTTCTCCTCTCCTCCTTTTTTTCTCTCCTTTCCTCCCTGTTTCCTCTCATTACCACGGTGCTCCCTTCAGCTCTCCTCCCTCTCTCCTCTCCTCCCTCTCCCTCTCTCCTCCCCCTCTCTCCTCTCCTTCCTCTCTCCTCTCATTACCGTGGCACTCCCTTCAGCTCTCCTCTCTTCTCTTCTCTCCTCTCTCTCCTCCCTCTCTTCCCCCTCTCTCCTCTCTCCTCTCTCCTCTCCTCCTCTCCTCCTCTCCTCTCCTCCTCTCCTTACGCTCCCTTCTCCTCCCTCTCCTCCCCCTCTCTCCTCTCCTCCCCCTCTCCTCTCTCTCCTCCCTCTCCCTCTCTCCTCCCTCTCTCCTCTCCTCCCCCCCTCCTCTCCTCTCCTCCCTCTCTCCTCCCCCTCTCTCCTCTCCTTCCTCTCTCCTCTCATTACCGTGGCACTTTCTTCAGCTCTCCTCTCTTCTCTTCTCTCCTTTCCTCCCTCTTTCCTCCCCCTCTCCTCCCTCTCTCCTCTCATTACGGGGTGCTTCCTTCTCCTCTCTCCTCCCTCTCCTCTCCTCCCTCTCCTCCTCCCCCTCTCATTACGGGGCGCTCCCTTCTCCTCTCTCTCCTCCCTCTCTCCTCTCTCTCCTCCCCCTCTCATTACGCTCCCTTCTCCTCTCTCTCCTCCCTCTCCCCCTCTCTCTTCTCATTATGCTCCCTTCTCCTCTCTCTCCTCTCCCTTCTCCTCTCTCTCCTCCCCGTCTCATTACACTCCCTTCTCCTCTCTCTCCTCCCTCTCTCCCCCTCTCTCTTCTCATTATGCTCCCTTCTCCTCTCTCTCCTCCCTCTCTCCTCTCTCTCCTCCCCGTCTCATTACACTCCCGTCTCCTCTCTCTCCTCCCTCTCTCCCCCTCTCTCTTCTCATTATGCTCCCTTCTCCTCTCTCTCCTCCCTCTCTCCTCTCTCTCCTCCCCCTCTCATTACGCTCCCTTCTCCTCTCTCCTCCCTCTCTCCCCCTCTCTCTTCTCATTATGCTCCCTTCTCCTCTCTCTCCTCCCTCTCTCCTCTCTCTCCTCCCCCTCTCATTACGCTCCCTTCTCCTCTCTCTCCTCTCTCCTCTCTCTCCTCTCCTCCTCTCCTCTCTCTCCTCTCTCCTCCTCTCCTCCCCCTCTCATTACGCTCCCTTCTCCTCTCTCTCCTCTCCTCCTCTCCTCCCCCTCTCATTACGCTCCCTTCTCCTCTCTCTCCTCTCCTCCTCTCCTCCCCCTCTCATTACGCTCCCTTCTCCTCGTGCTCGAGTGCTCGACCTGATGAGCAGATGTCTGACTGTTGTTTTTAATTAAATCCTCTTGACCTTTGTTTGGCTCCATTAAGCGGAAGCCCAGATCCAGCCTTAAGAACGGAACCGAAATTACACCGAAATTACACCGAAATTACACCGAAATTACACCGGAATTACACCGGAATTACACCGCAGCTTCATCAAAATAAGAACAGAAACGTAATAACAAGAGAAAAAATAAATGAAAGACCTGCTGGTTTCGTGTCATTGCTCTGGAATGTTCCACAGTGCGACATTAAACAGGCGTTCACTCCACAGATCTGACCCGTAACTTGGTCGAGTTTGGTCTCCGTGGAGATGGAAAGGTTTAATGCCGTACTGTGGAACATTCCAGACAAAACAGTAACAGCGGAAAAGTTACACAACGCAGTTTTTAGCACATTTTATGAGCGATTGCGACAAAATGTAATATTTTTTAAATGTTTTTTTTTCTTTTTTGCTGATGTCTAATTATAATGAATAAATAATCAGTCTTTTTTTTATTTATGATTTGTTATTTGTATTTATTATTTAATACTAAAAAAGTAAATAATAAATCTTCCACTGTTATTGCAGGTTGTTTTTAAAGCTGTACTAGGAAACTTTTCTGGGATGGAGGGTGCGCGGCTGGCTCTCTGAATTGTCTAGAATATTCCACGGCGCGCAGTTAAACTCAAGTTACAGGTCAGATCTGTGGAGCGGCGACCCCACGAACTGTAAGAAAAAGTGTTGGATACATAAGTTACATCAGGGTGAGTTGTACAGTTGTAGGGAGTATTATCTGTTACATAAGGGTGAGCTATAAGGGTGAGCTAATGTCGTATTGATTTTAAAATTTTAGTTTTAACCTTTAGAGCTTTAAATGGACCCAAAAGGTCCCAAAAACTGGCTATAAAACCCGGGGAGACTTTTCCTTTCAGGCAGCAGCTCCCAGACTCTGAACGCCCTGCGCCTGTCCCTCCGTGTGGCCGACTCTGTCCATTCTTTTAAAAGGAGCTTAACCCTCGAAGACCTACGACATCGTACACGATACAGAGGAATATGTTTCTATAACCGCAGAACTTTGTAACGGTAAAAGACAGAAACGTCCTTTTCCCCTCTGAAAGTGCAGACATAGAGGTTTCCGTACATTTCTGTGGCTTTATCCTACGTCACACTCACGCTGTGTGATGACGGGAGCAAAACGAGTGTCCAACAGGAACTTTGTTTTCCCCAAACTCATGCGCTCCGTCCATTTTGATCGAGCCAAACTTTGCCAAAGAGTGAAGTGAGTCAAGATGGTCGACTCCTCTGACTGTGTGTGTTTATAACGAGGGAAAAAGTCGCTCTAAGTGGAGTTAATTCTCACACACATGGAAAATGACACATCTTGGTGTGTGTAATTGTGCATCTCTTTCTGTTTTTATTTAAAGGTTTATTTCAGTCCAAATGAACAAATCCAAATGTAATTTCCACCCTGGAAATGCAGAAGTGCTGTGGCTCTGGCCCTGGACCTGACAGGAGCTGTTTCCAGGACTGGACCAGGAAAGTCATGGAGCCACTGCACTTTTTTTGTTTTTAGGGCAATAAGGAGATTTTTAGTTTACTTACAGACTTGAGATTTTGCATTTTTGTAGCTGAGGTCCTAAATTAAGCATTTTTTATGTCCAAAAAGTTGTTTCTACATGTTTGCTGTGTGTTTTGTATAAAAGAGTGAATTTTATTTTCAGTTTTTTTTTTTCATCTCTGGTCCTGTAGCTTTTATCACAGCCTCATGACACAACTACAGCAGCAGATTGTGAAATAACAGGTTGGACTGAACAAAAGGAGGTAGAACACTTCATTAGGGGGAAAAGGGGCAGTTTTTAAAAGCAAAAAAAAAAAAAAATCCAGGCAAGGAGAAATGTACTAAAATTGTCTTCAGGGGTTAAGACACTGTTATTTAAACAAGCTTTTAGTTAACTGGGCTTTATTTGGACTGTTTCTTTTACTGTGTGTGTTTTGATTGCACTTTGTGATTTTTGTCTGTGAAAAGCGCTCTGTAAATAAACTTTACTTACTTATTGTACAGTTGTAGGGAGTATTTATAGTATGAATATAGTCCTGTATCTCTCACTATTTGAGCTGTAGGAGCCTGTTGGAGAACATCTACCTCCAGAAAAGTTCCGCAGTGCGCCTTTTACAGCTTATTATTAGCGATTTATCTTATATTTACGCGTTTTATTTTCCAGATTTGAAGACCACGGACAAACCGCCAAAAACCCCGGCGCCCAACCCAAAGTTCGAGCGGGTTTACCCCATTTTCGCGTCGAGTCCCGTCAACTCCAGCTTCAGGAAACCGATATTTAAAGGAAAAGACGACGGCAGCGTTCAGCCAGAAACTTCTCCCAACGCGGACGTCAACGCAGAAGCACCTCAGGACAAGACGAAAACGAATCAAGGTTTAGTTTTGGACAACGAAAACAAAACACAAAATGGCGGATTGATAGAAGTGAATGAAGAAGAGCCGGAAGTTCCTGAAGTTCTTGAAGTTCCTGAAGTTCCTGAAGTTCTTGAAGTTCCTGAAATTCCTGAAGTTCTTGAAGTTCTTGAAGTTCCTGAAGTTCTTGAAGTTCCTGAAATTCCTGAAGTTCTTGAAGTTCCTGAAGACGAGGAGGACGAGGACGAAACTGTATTTTTCACCCCAGAACTTTTCGGCGAGGAGGAGAACGAGGAGGAGGAGGAGGAGGAGAGTCCGCAGAAAGCGATAAAGGAGGAGAGAGAAAGAGATAGGGAGGAGGAGAAAAAGGAGGAAGGAGACGAAGGAGGAGGAGAGGAGGAAAAAGGAAAGGAGAAAGAGAATAAACTCCGAAGGTTGTCCAGGTCCAAGCACAAAAACAGTTCAGCTACTCAAGGTAAATAACACACAGGGTCAGGTAGGTGTATTCTTATGGTAGAATCCCTATAGTTTAAAGCTTTACTGTGTAACTTTTCTGCCCGTTTCTATGGATATGTCATTGAATGTTCCACTGTGCGACTTTAAACAGCTCTACTTTACATTTATTCAATTTTCAGGTGGTTTTACAGCCCAAAAATACCTAGAAAAACCAGCATTCGGAGACATATCTGAGCTGTAACTTGGTCCGGTTTGGTCCCGGTGAAGGTAAAATAGTTTAATGTTGTACTGTGGAACATTCAAGCAAGAAATAACACCGGAAAAGTTACACAATGTGGCTTTAAACCGAGCTGGAGACAGGTGAGAGTCTCAGGTGGAGTTTCGCTGTGTAACTGTCAGATTACAGACGTTTTGAGCTGGTTTTTGGTTCGTATCTCGGGAATTCCTCGGTCTGTTTACACGAAACAAAAACTGGCGCAAAGTTCAGCCTCTTCTCTGTCACGAGAAATAAACTTAAGTCAAATTATTTTTTTCACAATCGCTTCAGAAAGTGGTGCCATTTTCAAACCCCAAAGATGTTTCAGCTGTAACATTTTTGCTTGATTCCGTGGGAAAAGAAAGTTAAACCAACTGTGGAATATTCTTCACGGAGATAAATCAGTTTTCTGTCGTACTGTGGAACATTATAGCCAAAGGAGCAACATTTCCATGGAAACGAGCAGGAGGAGGTCATCCAGGCCAAGTAAGAGTCGGGTTTGTGGAGATGCGAGCCCGTTCACACTAAGGACGTATGTTTTTCAGTGCAATAAACGCCAAAATAAAACTCTTATCTCTCTTTTCTCCCTCCCATTCCTTTCCTCTCCTCCATCCTCTCCCTTTCTCCACACTCTTCTCCTCTACTTTTCACGTTTTCTCTCCTCTTTTCTCTTGTCACTCGTTCACCCCATCCCTCTTTTGCCTTTTTTTCCCTCCCTCTGCTATCGTTCTTTCCTCTCCTCTCCTCCATCTCGTCTTTCTCCACGCTTCCTTACTCTCTTTACACTCTTTCCATCTACTCCTCATATTTTCTTTCCTCTTTTCTCTCCCTTTCACCCTCTTTTGTCCTCCCACTCCTCTTCACTTCCTTTTATTAAAATCATGCTTATATTACACTGTATCCTTTGAAAATATGTGACCTTCACTTCCTTTTTTGCGCCTCGGGCCAAAATCATGTCTCGTTATGACAAGAAAAATCACCGAATCATTAGCTCATTACCTCAGATTCAAACGTATGGAAACGCAATTTAAGTCATTAAACAATAATCACTGACCCCTGTCCTAACGAATTTATTATTATGAGAACAGACGAAGAAGAAGAAACCACGGAAACTGTCTAACTGTTTAATTACTGTAACATTTGTAAATGGGTTAAAGTTTGGTTTTGGTTTGTGGATTCTCTTTTGTTTTGTATTAAATGGAAAATGGAAAATATGTGTTGATTTTTGACTGCGCTGTAATGTTTTAACGTGTCACTGGGCAAGACGCTTCACCAGACACCAAACACAGCCTCCCCGGACCATCCCCGACCCACCACCAAACCGAAAACAGAGCGTTCTCCTCGTCTTCTCCAGACTCTCCCACGTCTCAGGAGCTCAGGGTGAACCGGCGCTCGTTCCGTGAAAAGCTCAGGGCCCCGGTGGGCGACTTCCCGATTCTGGTGTCCTCGTCAAATGCCGATGGAGCTCGACGGTGCCGAGCGACGAGCACACGAAGTCTGTCTGTGATTGTGTTAGCAGAGCCGCAAATTGAATGAAACGGGTGAAAAATGTTGTGCTGTGTCGTACGCGGGTTCGGGTTTAATCCGCGGTTTACAAAACATCACGTGCGAACAAAAGAACAGGGCTGTATTTTAGTGAAATGCAAAAATGCCGTCGTTTTTACAACTCTGGCTCACGAGGAAATGACGTCCTATGTCCAAAATTCACAACTGTCCCTTTAAATCAGCGTTAATTATCGCCAAGACCCTTATACATTTAACAAATACCGTATTTTTCGGACTATATTATATACTATTTTTTTCAGGGTTTGGGTGTTTCCTGCGACTTATCCTCAGGTGCGACTTATATATTACATTTTTCACACTGACATTTAACAAATACCGTATTTTTCGGACTATATTATATACTATTTTTTCAGGGTTTGGGTGTTTCCTGCGACTTATCCTCAGGTGCGACTTATATATTACATTTTTCACACTGACAGTCCATAGACCAAATATATGAATCCTTTATATGAATCAAAAATGAAAAAACAAATCATCCATTTTGTCATTTTGTTTTTAGAGACGAATAATAAAGAAAATACTTTTTTCGTTTTCTTATTTTTGTTCTATATTGAAGAACTAATGAACGAATGATACACGGATTCTTCTCTATTGGGTTGTTTTTATTACTATAACTTCTATAACTCGCCTTTTCAAGATGAAATGTCGGTTCTTGGTCTCTAATTTTATAATTCCCAGAAATCTCTGCCACTTTCATTTTCAAACTTCGCATGCGACGTCCTGCGGCTCCAAATGACCCCGAGGAGCTGGAAAGAAAATGAGCGAGTGGAGAAGTGTAAAGTTTGCGGCTCGTTTCTGGCTCTCGGACTGGTTTTCAATTGGGTGCGTTTCAGGTGTTGTATGTGTTTATAGCGGGTCGGATCGTTTCGGGATTTTATTTCAATTCTGCCGGAAAACGGGTCGGGTGTGGATCGAGGTATGACGGGTACGGGCGGGTGCGGTTTGTCAAAATCAGACCCATGTCATCACGATTAGTCAAATGATTATTTTTTTTACTTACACGATGCATTTATAGGCCCTTTTAGTGTTCGTAAACAGTAGTGATGTAGGCTCGGTTGCGCATTTTGGCAACAGAAGTTTGGCAGAATCCGTCGGCTTATGCCAAAGGATTATTAAAAGATCGCGAATATTTCCTCAACAAATTGACAAACGGTGTCCAACTGTCAGATCCTCGTGCGATCAGTGAGTAAAACTTTAAAACTTTAGTCCGCCGGTAGAATATCGATTCTGACAAACACACACAGAACAACCAGACATTTTGGTGCTGGAAATGTTTTTTATCTCCGTCGTCTTCTGTCCGTGTTCAGTCTGAATGAATCGGAATGAACGGGGAACAACGACACTTCCGTCGCCAAAATGTGCGCGCAGCTTTTTTTTAATCACTTCCGCATTTCTCTCTCAAAAAAACTGTGGTATTTTACTCAAAACTTTCAAATTGAAAATATAGGCTACAAATATGTACCTTAGAGCAGTTTTGCGATGTAGAAAACTGAAAAAAATTAATAAAATAAACTTTGAACTTGAAAAAAGGCATAGAAAAACATGAATGTATCCAAAATAAACTATATATCCAGCTGTTCTACAATCTCTACATGTAAAAAGTAAAATAAATATACTTATTTATATGAAAAATACCCCAAAATAAACTTTGTTAAGCTTCGTTTCAACTCGATCATGAGTTTGGTGATCATTTGACACACAAATTTAAATCGCAGTTAAAATTCAATTAATTGCGCAACTTTAGCTCCGCCTGTTCCTCCTCACACAAAGGAGCAGATCGTGAGCTATTTTTACAAAACAAAAATGCCAAAAAGCTACTAGTTTTAGCTCTTACTGACAAGAAATTGAGTAAATAAAAGAGCCACGGTGAGCCTTAGATGAGGTATAGGCAGATGTCTGTAAAACTGAAACCATTATCCATTTATTAGTGTACAAAGTTAGGCATCAGGATTATACATTTACATCGGTAATAAGCATTTAATAAATCTAAAATTTACTTATTGAGCACAATACTTGGAAATACGCTACCAGTGTTTCCCGAGTTACAGGTTGGACACCCTGATTCACGGCTGCCTGCCTCCCTGACATCTCTATGTTCTGGAGATTGTGCTGGAGACACTTGGCAACGACACGTCCAGAAGTGCCGTGCTGGAGAATTAGGACGATCTGTGCAGCTTCTGTTGGGCTCAGGAAAGGCCTCGTACTCCCAGCGGTGGTAGTGAGTCGAGCCCAATCAGCAGTAGTGGAAAAGCAGCCAAAAAAACACCAAGAGGGAGAAACCTCAAATGACGTCCACATGCAGAACCAGTCCTGTTTTAGGGGTTGTTTTATTGGTGCCACTTTAGTGCTGCACCTGGTTTTCATTTCCAATAAAAGAGGAGCATCCTTTAGTTCCTCAGACACCGCCCTGTCCAGATTTGTATACATGTCCAACATATACAGAACTGTGCAAAGGTAAATGCTGTAAACTAGGAATGCTTCAAGAATGGAAGTGTTCATCATTTATTTTTATCAATCAACAAAATGCAGTGAATGAACAAAAGAGAAATCTAAATCAGATCAATATTTGGTGTGAGCTTTGCCTTCAGAAGAGCATCAGTTCTTCTAGGTTTTTACTTGCAGACAGTTTGTGAAGGACCTGGGCTGGTCGCTGTTCCAAACATGTTGAAGAACTAAGCTCAGATGTTGTGTGGATGGAGCTTCCTCACATCCTTCTGTCTCTTCATGGATCCCAGACTCACTCCATGATGTTGAGGGTCTGTGGGGCCAGACCAGCACCAACACAACTTCTGCTTCTTTACACTGAAGAGAGTTCTTAAAGTTGAACTCCGGCATGTTTGAAGCTAAAGTTGTTTCTAGAGGTGGTGTGATTCTGTCAGAAGCCAAAAAACGGCACAGATCAGTGTTTCCTCGGTGGAGATCTCGCTGTGGCAGTGAGTCTGTCAAGGCAACAAACTAGTGTAGTGATGGGGGCAAGTTCTGAACTTCCACGTAAAACGGCAATTTGCTTCAGACTGAAGAAGCTTAACTCCACTTTAACCCATCTGACAACAGCCACGAGTCTAACAAACCAAACGCTCTGCCTGGTTCACTCATTAGTGTCTGGAAACGTTAGAAAACAACTTTATAAACACCTCACACTTCCCTCTGCTGATTTCCCACTGCACAGGCCAAAGCCCAAAATACTCGATCACCGATGTCGTTTCTAATCCCGTTTATTTACCAGTGAACTATATTTTTTGAAAACGCAAAAAAAAAAACCATTCCTGAATCATTTTCTTTCAACAACTTTCAGTTTCTCTTCTTCTCCGTCAGTCGTCGATCTTCACTTGTTGCTTCTGGAGTCGACAGTCGAGTCTTTTGGGCTTTGGCCTGTGCAGTGGGAAATCAGCAGAGGGAAGTGTGAGGCTGTTTATAAAGTTGTTTTCTAACGTTTCCAGACGCTAATGAGTGAACCAGGCAGAGCGTTTTGTTTGTTAGACTCGTGGCTGTTGTCAGATGGGTTAAAGTGGTGTTGAGCTTCTTCAGTCTGAAGCAAATTGGTGTTTTACGTGGAAGTTCAGAACTTGCCCCCATCACTACACTAGTTTGTTGCCTTGACAGACTCACTGCCACAGTGAGATCTCCACCGAGGAAACACTGATCTGTGCCGTTTTTTGGCTTCTGACAGAATCACACCATCTCTAGAAACGACTTTAGCTTCAAACGTGCCGGAGTTCAACTTTAATGACTTTGGCTTTATCTTTTGTTTGCTCACTTTGCATTTTGTACATTGATAGAAACAATCATATTTTTGAAAGCATTCTTTGTCTACAGCATTTTTTTTCACACCTGCATAAAACTTTTGCACAGAACTGTATATTTTTCCCACATTGAGATCTGATGTGTTGTTCCTTTAATTTAGTGTGAGCAGAGTTTTCCTATCACGACTCCTCACCCCTTAGAGGACGTCCTGAAATCCTGACACAAAGTGAAGACGACACCATTAATTACCCTGCGTTACGTTTCCACATTCGCCGTATTGTTTTCTCATCTCTAATGTTTCTAACGACATCAGGCCGAGCTGTTTAATGGCATCGAAAACGGGTTGAGACGGAGTTAAAAACCCTCGATTCCCCGTCGTTCCCCTAACGAGCTCGAGCTGATGATGTGACGAGTTTCACCGTTTTCGACACGTGAAAAAAAACCCACAGTAAAAAACACTCGGCCTCATTATGAAGTGTGATTGACTGAGCGTTACCAGGGCGTCATTAGGCCGACCCCTCCTCTTTCCCTCCACTTTTCTCTCCATCACTTTCTCTCTCCTCTCTCTCTCCCTCTCTTCTCTTCTCTTTCGCTCTTCTTTTCTCTCCCCTTATCACCCCTCTTTTTCATTTCCCTCTGTTCCTTTTTTCACTTTCCTGTTTCTCTTTGCCTCTTGTTTTCTCTCCTTTCTCCTCCCCTCTGCTCTGCTCTTTCTTCTCCCTCTCTCTTTTTCTCTTCTTTTCTCTCCCCCATCTTTCTCCTCTCTCTTTCTCTCCTTTCTCTCTCCCACACTCCCCCTCCCTCTCTTCTTTTCTCTGTCACACCTGCTTCCCTCTTCCTCCTCTCTTTTTCTCTTTTCTCCCTCCCGTACGCCCCTTTCTTTTTCCTCTCTCCTCGCTCTTTCCATCTTATTTTTCCTCTCACACCTCTGCTCCCCTCTTTCTCCTAAATCTCTCTCTCCCTCACTTCTCTCCTCTTCTCTCCACTCTCCTCCTTTTCTTTTGCTTCTGCCCTCTACTCCCTCTTCTTTCTTCTCCCTCTCCTCTTTTTCTCTTTCCTCTCTTCCCTCTGCTCCCCACTTTCTCCTCTATTTCTCTCCTCCCTCTCCTCTCTCTCCTTTTTACCTCCACTCAGTCTCCTCTTTCTGTCGTTTTTGTCACACTGCTATCCTCTCCTCTTTCCACACCATTCATTATTTCTCCTCTTTTTTCACCCTCTTTCCCCCATTCTCCACCTCTTCCCCTACCCCCATCTCTCCTCATCTTCTTTCCTCTCTCCTCCCCCTCCTATTTTTCCTCATTTCGCTTTATCCTTCTTGTTTTCTCTCTCTCCTCACCCTCCACTCTCTCCTCCCTCTTTTTCTCATCTCTTTCGATTTGATTTTTTCTCTCTTCTTTCTCCCCAGCTTTTTCCTGTCTCCCTCTCTATCCCTCTTTCCTTTCCTACTCTCTCCTCTTTCTCCCCTCTCCTCTCTCTTTCTCTCCCTCCCTCTCACATCCCCTCTTTTCCCTATTGCCTTCTCCCCTCTCTCTTCTCTCTCCTCTTTTAATCCTCCCTCTCTGTCCTCTCTCTGCTCCTCTCTGCCCCTCTCTGTCTTCTCCTCTCTCCCTTTCTTTCCTCTCTCTCATCCTCCTCTCCTCTCTAACCCCTCTCTTCTCCTCTTTCTCCCTCTTTCCTCTTCTCTCCTCTTCCTCCTCCCCTCCTCTTTTAATTCGTAACTCCCTCCCTCTCTTTCTCTCCCTCTTTCCTCCTTTCTCTCCTCCCCTCCTCTTTTAACCCCTCTTTTCTCTCACCTCTCCCCTTGCATCTCTCCTCTGTTTCTCCCTCTCTCTCCTCTCCTGTTCCTCCCTCTCTTTTTCTCCCTCTCCTCTCCCTCTTTTCCTCCTCTTTTAACCCCCCTCCCTCCCTCCTCCTCCTCCCCTCTTCTTCCCTCGCTTCCCTCTTGCTCATCCTCCCCTCCTCTTTCTCCCTCTTTCCTCTTCTCTCCTCTTCCTCCTCCCTTCTTTTAATTCCTCCCTCTGTTTCTCTCCCTCTTTCCTCTCCTCCTTTTTCTCCTCCCCTCCTCTTTTAACCCCTGTTTTCTCTCTCCTCTCCCCCCTCTCCTCTTGCCTCTCTCCTCTGTTTCTCCCTCTCTTTTTCTTCCTCCCCTCTCCTCTCCCTCTTTTTCCTCCTCTTTTAACCCCTCTTTCCTCTCTCTTCTGTTTCTCCCTCTCTTTCTCCTCCTCCCCTCCTCTCGTTAAATCCCTCGTGTCGTCGCCGTTCAAAGGCCTTAACGAGCGCTGCACATTATGTCGCTCTTCAGTAATGGTCCTGGCGACTCGGAGTTTTCACCCATTAACCTAATTTCACCGCACGACCTCGCCTCGTTACCGCGGCAACACTTCTAAATATGGAGCAGCCCAAATTATAAAAAGAGAGAGAAAAAAACCACACGCTTCATTTGTTCATTTGAATCACACAGATTTGATCAATTTGAAATTACCCGAAAACGCAAAATTGCCGTTTCCAGACCCTGTGTTCGGGCGATTTTCTCCTCAAAAAACAAAACCTGAGCAGCGCTGTCACGGTACTAAAATTTCAAACTCCATTTCAATACTAAAGAATCAACCGGATTGTCGATACCGATACTACAATGATAATTAAAAACACTCTTTATTTCTTTAGACAATAGGATTTTTTTTAGTATCGATACCTGAGGGAAAAATTAGGATCTATTTTTGATATTTTTTTACAATCTTAGTCCTGGTTTAGTTCTCATTTAGTTCTCGTTGAGTCCTGGTTTAGTCCCACTTTAGTCCTGGTCTAGTCTCGGTTTAGTCCCGGTTTAGTCCCTGTTTAATTCTGCTTTAGTCCTCGTATAGTCCTGATCTATTTTTCATACTAGTTTTAGAATCGTTTAGTATTTTATTTACAGTATTTTTGACAACCTGAGTCCTGGTTAAGTTCTGGTTGAGTTCTTGTTTAGTCCTGGTTTAGTTCTGGTTGAGTCCTTGTTTAGTCTTCGTGTAGTCCTGGTTTAGCCCTAGTTTAGTCCTGATTTAGTCCTGATTTAGTCCTAGTCTAGTCTTGGTTTAGTCTTGATTAGGTCTGCTCGAGGTCTAGTTGAGTTCTTCTTTAGTCCTGGTTTAGTCCTAGTTTAGTCCTTATTGAGTCCTGGTTTAGTCCTGCTTTAGTCCTGGTCTAGTCTTGGTTTAGTCTTGGTTTAGCCCTAGTTTAGTCCCAATTTAGTTCTGATTTAGCCCTGGTTTAGTCCTGGTCTAGTCTTGGTTTAGTCTTGGTTTAGCCCTAGTTTAGTCCCGTTTTAGCCCCAGTTTAGTCCTGGTCTAATCTTGGTTTAGTCCTGGTTTAGTCCCACTCGAGTGCTAGTTGAGTTCTTCTTTTGTCCTGATTTAGTCCTAGTTTAGTCCTTATTGAGTCCTGGTTTAGTCTTGGTTTACTCCCGGTTTAGTCCTGGTTTAGTCTCGCTTTAACCCTGGTTTGAGTCCCAGTTTAGCCTTAGTTTAGTCCTGGTTTAGTCTTGGTTTAGCCTTAGTTTAGTCCCAGTTTAGTCCTGGTTTGCTCCTGTTTAGTCCTGCTTTAGTCTTCGTGTAGTTCCGGTTTAGTCCTAGTCTGGTCTTGGTTTAGTCCCGGTTTAGCCCTGGTTTAGTCCCATTTTAGTCTTGGTTTAGTCCTGATTCAGCCCAGTAGTATCTGATGGATATTTGTGACAACCCTACTAAATTGTCCATGTTTATTATTAATACCGCCCGATGATGTGACAGAATCACTCATTTCCAGACGTTTATTCAAATACTTTTTCACGCTGATGATGTTTAAATGTTTTTGGTCAGAAGGTTTTGTGGCGTTTGCAGGTGAAGCCGCAGACAGGACGAGCAGCCAGGGACGACGGCAAAACACCAGAGCGGAGAGTAAAAACCAAAAAATGAACCACAAACCAAACAGCAAAATCACCAAGGAAACAAAAACACGTGAGAAAAGTCAAATGGACGCTCAGAAAAGATTATTTTACCCGAGCGCAGCAGGGACAGAGTTCGGGAGGGATAAAGAGTCTTCTGAGTGCACCGTGTTCGACATCGTGACGCCTAAAGACGAGGAAACTGAACTCCCGCTGACGCAAGAGACTGAACCGACAGGTACCAGGCAGTTTTACTTTTGACTTTTTATTAGTTTGGACTTTAAATGTAAAAACTATTTATTTCATAGCTATAAAAATACGAAGGAGCAGAAAACAGACGAGAAACAGGCGCGGCTCCTCGAGAAAAAAGGTACGTTTCTCCTTCAGACTAAAGCCCCGAGGTTCCCACAGTCCTGGAAACTGAAAATGTCATTTGTCAGGCCTGGGAAAGTTTTTGGGAAAAGTCATGGAGTTTTAGTATCTTTTTCACACAACTACAGCGTTCTGTTAAAGGGACAGTTTGTGTTTTTTGTCATGAATCTGTTCGTCTCCGTCAGCAGCATCGCATCAGCTCTGACTCACCTCCCGACAGCGTCTGCGCCGAGTTCTTCCCCGGTTTCGGTGCTAATGAAAGTTTCCGTCAAGTTGGTCATGAAAATAAAGCGTTTTTCTTCTCAAAACAAAATGTGTTCAAAAGAGCGACACATTTGCGTCACAAAACAAAAAGTCAGACCTCATAACCCGCTTGGTCCTATTTTCTCTCCGGTCGTATCGCTGCGCTGCCTCCAGGTGGCAGAGTTTACGTGCTCAGAGCGATGACGCCCAGAGAGCGAACGTGAAGCTACAGCCAGACGTTTATAAGCCTGTAGAAGCTGCAGCAGAATATGTATAAAAATGGAGCTCGTGATTCTCCAGGAACAACAAAACTCCAGGTTCTTCAGGTTCTCGTCCCACTCTGTCCCTCCTGTTTCTCTCTCTCTGCTGTTCTGACTCCATCTGCTGAGTCTGGGCTTCAGGATATTCAGGTTCATAAAGATCTCCCCTTGGCTCTGCGCTAAAGGCCACGTCTTCATCGTCTGTGTCGTTGTCACACATGTTGAGCTATGAGGAGAGACTGAAAAAGCTGAAATTACCAACCCTGGTGTATAGAAGATTGAGAGGGGATCTAATAAATGTATACAAGTATGTCAGTGGAATTTACGATGTGGGACCTGACTTCTTTCCACGCGATTACAACAAGCGGACTAGAGGACATAGTAAGAAACTCAAAAAGCAGTATTTTGGAAGCAACACGCGCAAGTACTTTTTCACCCAGAGAGTCATCGACTGGTGGAATGATCTTCCCCAAGACGTAGTTGAGGCCTCCTCAGTGAACTCATTCAAGAATCGCCTGGACCACCATTTCAAGGACCACCCGGTCATCTACGACTACCGTGTGCTGGACAACCCCGTGACCCCGCGCATGACAGTCACCTAAAGTAGAGCGGCTTATCAAAGGAACTAACATTCCTACCCAAGCCGAAGAGGATGTATGTATGTATGTCGTTGTGAACTTTCCGAGTTTTTCCCCGTTCACGTTTTGTGACGCAAATGTGTCGCTCTTTTGAACACATTTCGTTTTGAGAAGAAAAACGCTTTATTTTCATGACCTCAGCCGACTTGCCGGAGACTTTCATCAGCACCGAAACCGGGGAAGAACTCGGCTCAGACGCTGTCGGGAGGTGAGTCAAAGCTGATGCGACGCTGCTGACGGAGACCAACAGATTCATGTCAAAAAACACAAAACCATCTCTTTAAATTCTCATGAGGCTGTTCTGATTATTTCTGAACGTCTGCGCAGCCGCTCCAGCAGGACAAACGCACAAAAAGGTGCTAAAAGAGACACAATAAACGCACTGACAGGATTTAGAATGTTCAAAACTATAAACCAAACCATAAGGTGAGTTAAAGGGTTCACATTTCATATTTAGCCCTCAGTTCTACACATGTAGGTGCCGTAAAGTCACGGAAAATTCACTTTAGGTCATGGAAAAAGTCACGGAAAAGCTTTGAAATTTGGAGCGGGAACCCTGAAGTTCGCCACACCCCCTCAAATGATTTATTTTACACGTGCGAGAAAAAGCACAGACCACAGATATGAAAAGAATCCGATGAATTTTAAATCTCTGAGCACGAAGACTGGAACGAAGAGTTTAGAGCGTCATTTGTTTCCTGTTTACAATAAAACGACTCCAGCTTTGCATTTGCAGTTTAGATGCGAGTCAGAACTGTATTATTGTTTGTGAAATGTTGTCTTTTTTATGCACACTGTTTGTATTTTATTTCATTTCCAAACACGTCATGAATAATAATAAGTTGTTCTTGTAGAAAGTCCAGACTCTGTGCTGCTCTGGGCTCTACTGTCCGACCTGCGGAAAAGAGCTGCTCCAAAACGCACAAGGTTTGATTTCACTTTTTAAACCCGTCTTTACATTTTAACATTTCGGTTTTACCGCAGGTGCACTGAGGAGAGCAGCCGTCTGTGGGTCCGGACCTCTGTCTCTGCTGCTCAAACACAAACCCGACTCCTCCAGACAGAACCAGAGCTGCAGATGTGTCCCTGAGCCGCACCTGCCTGAGCCGGAGCTGCTGCTGGTTCAGGACCCGCAGTTCGTGAAGCTTCTGTGCGAAGAGCTTCAGCCGATCGCAGAGGACACACGCACAGGTGAGGAAACACTCGGCTCAAAGAAATGTCTCTTTTTTCCCCCCTTTTTGTTCACTAAAAACAGGTTATCACAGTTATAAATATGGGTTATAACAGTGAAGTTTATAAACACGACAGACTGACTTTTGGACTTTTGTCTTCTGTTTGAATCGGTCCATTCCTCTTTTTTTAAGCTGAGGAATCGATATAATATTAGATCATTCGATGCCGGTCTCTCGATTCGATGCACGTGTTCACTCGGTGTTGTCGGTTATTTTTGGGTCCAAAGGAAAAGTTATCGCAGCGTCTTTTGCAGATGCAGCAAAGAAAACAGATCTGTAGGCACTTGGAGCTGAAATATTCCAACAGAGGAGGGTTTTATCTTTCACTCACTCTTCGTTTGACGCTGATAGACCCAGAAGTGACAAAGATATTCACTTTTAAATACTCTAGAATCGCCCTTCGCTTTACATCGGCTTTAATCAAATGCACTCATATGTTCATATACGCACCTGCGACGCAACTCGATACACGCAGTCTATTTCTCAGGCTCTATTTCTCAGACTCTATTTCTCAGACTCTGTTTCATAAGTTTTAGTCAGAAAACGCTGCGTCGAGACATTTCTGTGGAATATAACATAGTTTTAGTGTTTTTAGGAAGAGGAGCGACACATGTAAACCCAGAGAGACTCGGGAGGAAAAGAAAATCATCAAATCATCATCGCGGAAAGAAAAGTCTGACGGTGTTGCTCCTCTCCCACTCTGTATTAAGAGTTAACTGGCTTTATTATAAAATATAAAATAAGATCTGTTCTTATTTTCACTGAATAAAAGTCTGAGCTGTGAATCACTGAACCAAATGGACTAAAAACTACAGCTGTGCAGTTTTTGTGCTGTAATGTGTTTGTATTGTTTCATCGCAGTGTTATTATATTTTACTCATGGCTTTTAATTCAAGCCGAGTTGGACATTTTATGATTTATGATTTAAATATTATGATCTCGAAGGTTTCTTTTAATCAGTATTAAAGCGCTTTTCTCTTGTATTTGTTTTTTTTTTGTGCTTGTGCAGCACTTTGGGGCAGTGTATCTGTTTGTAAATGTGCTTTAAATAAATTTGACCTTTGACCTTTGATTAGCAAAAAAAAATGACATGAGATTTTTTTTTTCCATCTTAAAACGTATCGAAATCGATATTGTGACCCGTGTATCGAGATACATATCGAATCGTGGGAAAACCGTATCGTTGCATCCCTAATCAGTACATTTAGTTAAATAAAAGTTAGATAATCATCTCCTTCTTCTCTTCAGGCTTTGGAAATCGGGTCCAGCGGCTTTAACTCTGTATTTGCGGAGCTCCCTGAAGCTCTTCCCCATAAAACCTAACACGTCGGGGTTTGGAAATACGGTTTTGTTTACGGCTAATTGCGTTTTCTTGTGGCTGTGCAGGTTATAACGCTGTGTGGGACCAGAGTCTGGGCTCCGTCACCAGGTTCCTCCGGTGTCAGAGCTGCCCCCAGACCCGGACGCCTACAGCCGCTCATGTGCTCCACCCCACGGACCCGACGAAACAACAGGTAAGAACTCCGCAGGGTTCCCGCGGTCGTGGAGATCCTGGAAAAGTCATGGAAATGTGTAAATTCAATGAAAGTGGGATTTTAGCGTCTCTTTCGTGCAGCTACAGTTAAGTTGAGTTCTCACGAGGCTGTTGTGATTATTTCTCTGCAGCGGGACAACACACAGTAAAGGGTTTAGTTTAAAAGAGACACAATAAACGCACTGACAGGATTTAGAATGTTAAAAACTATAATCCCGAACCATAAGGTGAGTGGAAAGGGTTCACTTTTCTGATTTAGCCCTAAAAGTGTGAGAAATTCTACACATGTAGGTGCCGTAAAGTCCTGGAAAATTCACGTTAGGTCATAAAAAATGGAAAAGTTTTGAGATTTTGTGAGTGAAAAAGAGCGGGAACCCTGACTGTGCCTCTTAGAACCCACCAAGCAGCAGGTAAGGCACATTTACATCACATCTACCAGTCCAAATAGTACTGGATATATGTATGTATAGAGAGAGATACTTTATTGAGGAGGGAAATTCAAGTTTTACTGCTGTAAACTGGTAGTTTTCCTGTAATGCCGGCCGTACACTGATATTTCGGTTGTTTCTCTCGGCTCCAGCTCAAACCATACGACCAAATCTCAGCGTTTAAAGGTTCACAGCTCACAATTCCTGTCCTCACACTGTACGAACGACTTCAACACATACAACAAATACAACCCTGACGAGAGGCGACTGGAGTTTAAACGGGTTTGATGTTCTTACGACCGACGATTGCCGATTTTTGAGCTGTTGTGAGGGATTCGTTGGTTCTCGTTACCCCATGTTTACTACACGAAACACGACACAAGATTAACCCCTGAAGACCTGAGGGCAATTTTAGTACATTTCTCCTCGCCTGGAATTTTTTTCTTAATTTTGCTTTTAAAACTGCCCCTTTTACCCCTTAATGAAGTGTTCTACCTCCTTTTGTTCAGTCCAACCTGTTATTTCACAATCTGCTGCTGTAATTGTGTCATGAGGCTGTGAGAAAAGCTACAGGACCAGAAATAGGGATGGAAAAAAAAAACAGAAAATAAAATTCACACTCTTTCATACAAAACACACAGCAAACATGTAGAAACAACTTTTTGGACATAAAAAATACTTAATTTAGGGCCTTAGCTACAAAAATGCAAAATCTCAAGTCTGTAAGTAAATTAAAAATCTCCTTATTGCCCTAAAAACAAAAAAAGTGCAGTGGCTCCATGACTTTCCTGGTCCAGTCCTGGAAACAGCTCCTGTCAGGTCCAGGGCCAGAGCCACAGCACTTCTGCATTTCCAGGGTGGAAATTACATTTGGATTTGTTCATTTGGACTGAAATAAACCTTTAAATAAAAATAGAAAGAGATGCACAATTACACACACCAAGATGTGTCATTTTCCATGTGTGTGAGAATTAACTCCACTTAGAGCGACTTTTTCCCTCGTTATAAACACACACAGTCAGAGGAGTCGACCATCTTGACTCACTTCACTCTTTGGCAAAGTTTGGCTCGATCAAAATGGACGGAGCGCATGAGTTTGGGGAAAACAAAGTTCCTGTTGGACACTCGTTTTGCTCCCGTCATCACACAGCGTGAGTGTGACGTAGGATAAAGCCGCAGAAATGTACGGAAACCTCTATGTCTGCACTTTCAGAGGGGAAAAGGAAGTTTCTGTCTTTTACCGTTACAAAGTTCTGCGGTTATAGAAACATATTCCAGGTCTTCGAGTGTGTCTCAGTCAAAGGTCTCAGGTCAGTTTCACAGGACGACTGGTCAGGGAGGGTCAGCAAATCTGTGTCGGGGCAGTTTGAGGAGACGAGGAGCCAAAAGTCTCTCCTCTGGTTCCTGCCGTTTCTCAGCAGCCTCCAGGGGGCGCCAGGTGAACACAGCAGGAAAGGCCTCGCTCTTACTCCACTCTGGTGTTGTTTTCCAAGTATTTCCCCGCCTACTGCTCTGTACCTACTCCACATCTTACCAAAAAAGAAAAGAAAAGATGACGAATTACCAAAGAAACATTTCTTCTGCATTATTTGGTTTGGACAGACGACATTTTCACTGGAATTAAACAGCTCTGCTTTACATTTATTCAGTTACAGGTGGTTTTCTAGCTATTTGGACCGAGTAATATTTTGTAAACAGGGCAGAAGGTGAAATTATTTTGTGATTTTGTTGTTGTCGTTTCATAAATGTAGCAGGATATGATCAGTTTTTACACGTTTCTTCTAAAAAAATCACAAAACTAAGACAGAGATCCATGCTCCGTGCGTCGTACTGAAAACAAATGACAAGAAATTACGTTGTTTTTTGTTTATCGTTTTATTTTCTGCTCGTATGACGGCTGCTGCTCTCAATAAATATTCCTCACACAGTCAAATTAATCACTTCTGCAGCTTTAAGAATGGAAAAAAATTGCCGTAATCGGGTTAACGGCTGCGTTAGAAATCGAGGAACATGAAAATAAGAGCGACATAAGAGATCATTTTGAAACTATTCTCCTAAAACCAGTGGAGCGTCATTCAGTTCTGAGGCTGTTTTCTTTCTTTCCGTTTTATTTCCATGTTTTGCGGGGACGCCTGCTGCTCCCCTTAATCAATACCCACTCCTCCGTAATCCTAAGAACCAGTATCAGAATCTCGGAGCTCCCCGGATTAAACCTTAAGCCGATTTCTCATCAGACGCAGAACGAGAGGGACTTTTGGCTGTTTTTATTTTTGTTTTAATTCAATTTAAATCCACGACTTTGTCACTAACAGCAGGTAGCGTTCGTAATCGGCTCCTGTTCACCACTTTGTTCATTGTGGTTCTTTACTTTGAGGCTATAGTTTACAAATATTATCGTGTTTATCGGCAAATATTGGTTCTTTAAAGGTGCGTTGTGTAACTTTTCTGGTTGGGGGTTCGTCACCACCATTACAGGAGGTTTTATAGCTCAAAAATACCCAGAAAAATAGAGATTCCGAGTGTGGGCGAGGTCGCCTCTCCACAGATCTGACCTGTAACTTGGTCTGGTTTGGTTTCCATAATGATAAAAAGGTTTAATACCAGAAATCCATGGAGAAAAGTGTTTTAAAATTAGGTTAAATGAGCAAGATCCTCCTTAAAGTGCGTATCACGGGTTCACATGTGGTTCTAATCCTGATTTAGTTTGGTGGATTGTTCCTGTGGTCGATATTTATCACAGTTTTACATCAGTTTGTGGGAAAAGAAGAGAAAAAACGTAGAAAACACGGTAAGTAGCGCCGAGTTCTTAAACGGAGTCCATCTGGCAGCTCCTCACCCCTTTTCCAAACAGTTCGCCGAGTGATTTCTGATTCATACACATTGTGCTAAAGAGCTAAAAATGGCTGAATTAAAAGGCTATTACCACTGTAAACGTGTAATATTGATGCCTGAGCTTGTGCGCTAAGGGTGGATAACGGTTTATGTTTTATGGACATCTGACTGTACCACATGGACGGTCAGGGATGGGCCTGATTAGTCGGCTAATCGTTAATCGATCCTTAAGGCTTTCGTCGATCACGTTCATTTTTAATCGACAAACTGAGCGTAGGCGTCTGTGCGTAACGTAGCGTGAGGAGGCGAGGCTGCGTCTCACAGCACAAACACTGGAGCTGGGGCCCCACAGTCCCACGTCTCGGCTCCGGCTCCTTGGAGTTCATGGAGTCACTCTGGGATATTCCGGCTCCTTGGAGATCGTGGAGTCACTCTGGGATATTCCAATAGTAACCGGGAAACCGTGGCCTGTATACGAATCATCCCTGACAAACAATGTGATTTAATTTAGGGTCGTCCCGATCACGTGACTGCGAACTCGATCCGGACTCGGACGTTATGTTCCGATCAGGTATTGGATAAATAATATATGTAAATGTATTATTTTTAATCACATTTACCATGTGTGGGATATTAGTGATTAAAATCTCCTCCCGCTCCTGTAGGCCACATCACCTCCCGTACAGGGCATGGACCACACCTCTTCCACTGTAGCTCTAAACCAGGACTAAAACCAGGACTAAAACCAGGACTAAACCAGGACTAAACCAGGACTAAACCAGGACTAAACCAGGACTAAACCAGGACTAAAACCAGGACAAAAATCAGGACTAAACCAGGACTAAACCAGGACTAAACCAGGACTAAACCAGGACTAAAACCAGGACTAAAACCAGGACTAAAACCAGGACTAAACCAGGACTAAACCAGGACTAAAACCAGGACAAAAATCAGGACTAAACCAGGACTAAACCAGGACTAAACCAGGACTAAAACCAGGACAAAAATCAGGACTAAACCAGGACTAAACCAGGACTAAACCAGGACTAAAACCAGGACTAAAACCAGGACTAAAACCAGGACTAAACCAGGACTAAACCAGGACTAAAACCAGGACAAAAATCAGGACTAAACCAGGACTAAACCAGGACTAAACCAGGACTAAAACCAGAACTAAAACCAGGACTAAACCAGGACTAAACCAGGACTAAACCAGGACTAAAACCAGGACTAAAACCAGGACTAAACCAGGACTAAACCAGGACTAAACCAGGACTAAACCAGGACTAAAACCAGGACAAAAATCAGGACTAAACCAGGACTAAACCAGGACTAAAACCAGGACTAAAACCAGGACTAAAACCAGGACTAAACCAGGACTAAACCAGGACTAAAACCAGGACAAAAATCAGGACTAAACCAGGACTAAACCAGGACTAAACCAGGACTAAAACCAGGACAAAAATCAGGACTAAACCAGGACTAAACCAGGACTAAACCAGGACTAAACCAGGACTAAAACCAGGACTAAAACCAGGACTAAAACCAGGACTAAACCAGGACTAAACCAGGACTAAAACCAGGACAAAAATCAGGACTAAACCAGGACTAAACCAGGACTAAACCAGGACTAAAACCAGAACTAAAACCAGGACTAAACCAGGACTAAACCAGGACTAAAACCAGGACTAAAACCAGAACTAAAACCAGGACTAAACCAGGACTAAACCAGGACAAAAATCAGGACTAAACCAGGACTAAACCAGGACTAAAACCAGGACTAAAATCCATGTGTGTGAGAATTAACTCCACTTAGAGCGACTTTTTCCCTCGTTATAAACACACACAGTCAGAGGAGTCGACCATCTTGACTCACTTCACTCTTTGGCAAAGTTTGGCTCGATCAAAATGGACGGAGCGCATGAGTTTGGGGAAAACAAAGTTCCTGTTGGACACTCGTTTTGCTCCCGTCATCACACAGCGTGAGTGTGACGTAGGATAAAGCCGCAGAAATGTACGGAAACCTCTATGTCTGCACTTTCAGAGGGGAAAAGGACGTTTCTGTCTTTTACCGTTAGAAAGTTCTGCGCTGTTATAGAAAACATATTCCTCGGTGTCGTGTACGATGTCGTCAAATCTCTTCTTCTGCAGACCTCTGAGACTCAGTGAGGATTAAATCTGGCTCCACGTGGCCTCAGACAGAGCCGCTCGAGTGGGAGACACACAAAATACAGTGTGAATGAAACAAAACACTGCTCCAGGTGTTCGTGATGAGGAAACAAAACTTAATCTGTTTTCTCTCCTCCGTCCGAGCCCGAACTGGGACCTCACTTTGGGAAACCGCTGCCCTGAACCGTCTCAGCCTTTGCCGATTTCCATTAAAACTAAAACGATAATCGCGGGGACCTGAACCAGAGCGTGTTTTTCGTGCGGCTCGGTCCGAGTAATGAGATTAAAGCGGTGAAGGCCGAGGGGCGCTTCGCTCAGACACGAAAACAAACAGAAAAACACCAACCAAGCCACGCAGCGTAACCGCCACCGCCACGCCGCTACACCCGCCCCACCGCCCCAAACGCTTCACTTCAGGGGTTTTTAATTATGGTTTCATATTTTATTGGGTCAAAGTTTCACATAGTTGACACATGACATTAGACGCAACATTTATGTGGTTTCATGTGTTTTTATCCCCATTTTTTCTCCACCCTCGGGTTAAAACAAACATTTAACCATAAAAAAATCTATTGGTGATAAGTGTAAGTAAAAAAAAAAAATAATTAACAATAATAAAAAATAAAACTAATACAAAAAAAATCTATAATTCAGCAGGTTTTTATTTATTTTTTTATATTTTATTGGGTCAAAGTTTCACATAGTTGACACATGACATTAGGTGCAATATTTATGTGGTTTTATGTGTTTTTATCCCCATTTTTCCTCCACCCTCGGGTTAAAACAAACATTTTAACAAACAAAATGTCTGATAAGTATAAGTAAAAAGAAAATTATAATAACAATAATAGAAAATCAAACTAATACAAAAAAATCTATGATAATTTCAGCAGGTTTTTATTTATTTTTTATACTTTATTGTGTCAAAGTTTCACATAGTTGACTTATTATATGGGACACAATATTTATGTTTTTATCCCTATTTTTCCCACTCTCAGGTTAAAACAAACATTTTAACAAAAAAATCTATTGATAAGTATTAAAAATAAGTAAAAATATAACAAAAAAATCCAATAAATAAATAATAATAATAAAATAATAATTATAATAATAAAATATTAATCACTAATAACTAATAAAAATAAAACTAATCCAAAAATAATCTATAATTTCAGCAAATTTTTAAGTATTAGTAAGTAGTATTAAGATGTATTAAAAAATAAAATTATAGATTATATATAAACTAATAATAATAATATAAAAATGACTAGTAATAAAAATAAAAATCACTAATAATAAGTAATAAAAATAAAACTAATAAAAAAGCTATAATAATTTCAGCTGATTTTTTAAGTGCCGGCATTAAACTGTATTAAAAATATATATATATATAAAAATGACTAATAAAAGTACAAATAATAATCACTAATGATAACTAATAAAAATAAAACTAATACAAAAAATCTATAATAATTTCTGCAGACGTTTTGAAGGGCCTGTGTTAAGCTCTATTCAGTTTCTATAAACAATAAATTAATAAGTAATTTGGGCTGAGTGAGTTTTTTCTGATCGTAAACACCGTGATCAGATGTTTTAATTATAAGATTCAGTTTAAAGTTCACAAAGAATTGACAAAAAGACTGAAATCTGAACTGTCGAATGAACACAAGAGGCTCTAAACTTTGAGGTTTGCGGCTTTTGTGCAGAATAAAACAGGAGATTTTGTCGTTTGGAGAGAAAAAGTGGCCATTTCTGATCATTCAAGTATGAAAAAATATTGTTATCATAATCATTGGACTACACAGACTCTAAAACACATAAGAAAAGACTTAAAAAGAATGAACAGTTTCAGATTTTCATAAATAATACTCTTTATTTGTTGAAAAATCATGCTAATCGACGCTTAATTTGTCCACAAACAACCTAAAAATCAGCAATTAAACTCTGAACTCTTGGCTTCGGGCAAGTTGACGATCACCGAAGTATCAGGTCATGTTGTGATCCGCTTGTTGCCAAACATAATCCGCACAGAACGAGACAGAATCGTGCGGAGAGCGATGCACGTCGTCTCATCCGCGGCTTTGTTAGCTAAGCAGGTTAGCCTCTTTAGCCCTATCATCCTAGCATGGCGTAACCAGCTAATTATCCGTCTCCAAACCCGCTCGGCCTCTCTGCGGCCCCCGGCGAAGTCGTGACAAGTGCGGCTCGCCTCACACTGCAGAATTAGCCGGATTACGCTGCCGGCGGCTAAAACGGGGATGCTGGGGGGGGGGGGGATTAGCCGGCACGTATAGCCAGATTAAGCGTCTAATTCCGCAGACCCCCCGTAAGAAATCGGGGTTTATCTGCGAGACGAGCCTCAAAACTCAAGCCGGCGCCAAGTGTGAACAGTTGGGCAGCCGGAGCGGATCAGCGGAGATAAGAGGCCCGGCAGACGCAAACGAAGAGATCCGGGCGCTTCGGGACGTGACCGTGCAGGCGCAGAAAGACGCCGCGGTCTCCTGATTCTGCGGGGTTTGAGATTCAGAGACGAGATGTTAGTCTGGAGTACGAAAGCGGTCAGGATAGAAATCTGCGCGTGTTCGGCTGTGGTCGAGCGTAAAATAAATATTCGCCAACTCTCGAATTAGTCCAGCCGTACGTAAAACGTGCTGTGTGTGTTTTATCCGTCAGAATACGAACTGAAAAGTTGCAACGTCAAGAATTACAAATATGAAATGAAAAGTTATGATTGCGCTTTCTTCGGTTACGGATACGAATTCACAGAACAGAACCGAAGTCGCCCCATCAAACCCAAACCTGCACAAAAACGATGTCGACCGTTTGAGCTGCAAAAAGTTTCGTTTGTGCTGCAAAAAGTTTCGTTCTGGTTCTTCAGATATTCACAGTTTAATTTTCCCCCGATGACGTCGTCCAGAACCTCAGAATGTGAAACCGTTTGTATTTGGTTTGTGCTGTTTTGTGCTGCGACAGTTTTCATTTGTGCGAGTTTATTTCTAAAATGATTCATTATCATTTCTGCGGTAATCACAGGACGTCATTTCCGCTCAGCTTCTTGTGGATTTTTAAATCTGAGAAGAATAAAAACGGGAGAGAAGTTGTCTTCAATCAAAGAGTCTGGATTTATTAAAGCAACTGTGCCACAATTACAGACAAAATGAAAAAGAAACCTTCTGTCCCTCACGCGAAGTCCGTCTCTCCCCGATCTGAACCACGGCAAAACAAAAACGGGCTCTTGTACAGTCGACAAATGTCACAACATCAACATGAGGTAAAACAAACTACAGAATATCTAAAAAAACGTCCAAACAGAGACGACGGGTCTGGTTCAGCTGAGGCATCGAGCACATTTACCCCCAAGGACGTCACTGTTCTAAATGAGGAGAATAAGCAAAGCAGCAGCTCGTCGTTTTAAAAACACTGGATAAAGACAGCAGAGTCGCCGTCTGTAGATACACAGGAACAGCAGATTCCACCATCACGTGGCAGAAATACAGAAACACTTGAGCAGTTGTTAGTTAACAGTATCTAAACCCATAAAATACATTCTTTAGCTTAAATAGATCCCAGCAGAAAACAAAGTAAAAGTTTTCCACCACACAGCTGACGGCGGCAAACTCCGCGAAATGAGTGAAGATAAACGAAGCACAGACGGACGATCGACTCCATTTTGGGCGTTTTCGAGCATTTTGAAGCTTCCTACGGGGCACAAACGACTGTGGTAGTTTTTGTGCAGGTTTGAGTTTGACGGGGGCGACTTCACAGACACGACTCGACTGTCAGAAACACGTTCAGCCTCTTGGCGTTAATCCCGCCGCCATCTTGGTGCAGACTTCCCTGGTCTGAAGAGTCACCGACCGTCATTTGACCGAAGCTTTTACACAGCAGCAGCAGCGAGCGGAGATGCCCGACTTTTGCCCCACACACGGACTGGACCAGCACTTGGAAAAAATGAGTTTCACTTTTCGGCTCCCCTGATTTTCAGCGTGAACACGTCATATATTTGCCCCATTGTTAATAATAATAATAATAATAATACATTTTATTTATATCGCGCTTTTCACGATACTCAAAGACGCTTCACAAAAATAACAACACAAGGAACACAACATAACATTACAAATACAACATTAAGTTCATAAAATTTAACGTTCAGAAAAAAAAATGTAAAATTACAAATTAATATACAAAATACAAAAACTTGGAGCCATAAATTAACTTGGGTATTTACACTGGATCACATTACCAGTATCCACAAACCTTAAATCATGGTACTATAGTCATTATTTTCAGCATCGAGTTCCATTCAGTTAAAATTAATCAAAACATTTTCCACCTTTTTTCTTTTGAAGGCTTTGCAGGTTTTTAGTTGACAAACAAGCAGATACAAAACACAAATCACAAGGGTTGTACACGACGCAGGGTTAAAAGTGTGAGAAAGAAGGTAGTGCTTATACGGGCTGACCAGAGCTTCAAAACTCCAAACTGGGGAGGGTTGATGTAAATAAAACTGTGAAAAGAGCGCGTGACATCGTCCATTCTCGGCTCATTCGTGGGTCATAATCTGAGGGGCTTTTGTAGCTTTTTCGGTGACAGTTTTCGGTGTTTTCGCTTAACAAATGACAATCCATCCCCCTCTTTACTGTTAGTGGGTCATAAATTGGGCAAAAATAGGGACAACTGGGACATTTCTTGTATAAAACTGGGACAAATCAGCGGTTTTGTGTAAATCTGCCGGGACAGGGGGACACGGGGCTCAAAACTGGGACTGTCCCGGGGAAACAGATGAGCTACTGTGTCCAAACAAATTCCCTTGTGGATCAATAAGGTTTGTCTAAGTCAGTCAGTTTGGGTGACCAGATTTTCAAAATAAAAAATTGGGATGTCCCTGGTTTGCGGTGATTGGTAATAATAAAATTGTGAAGCGAATGCGTCATTAAGTAAATCTGTTCTGCATTCGGCACTAATGTGAGTCAGTTTAGTCACATTTTCTTTGTGTTTTGGTCATTTTTAAGCAGCTTTTCTGTATTTTACCTCGACAAATTTACAGTTTATGCCTCTGTTTACTGATGGCAGGGATCAAATTGGTCAAAAATAGGGACACCGGCCACATTTCTTGTCTAAAACTGGGACAAATCAGTGGTTTTGTATAAATCTGCCGGGACAGGGGGACACGGGGCTCAAACCTGGGACTGTCCCGGGTAAAAATAGGGACGTGTGGTCACTCTAGGCCAGGGGTGTCAAACTCATTTTGGTCCGGGGGCCGTATGCAACCTACTTTGATCCCAAAAGGGCCGGATCAGAAAACTCAGTTCTCTCTTCAAGTTATTGTATTTTTCTCCGTGTCTCGTAGTGGTGTTTAAGATTATATTCCTCGAGCAACGCCACTTGTTCCAAACACACTGAGCACAGATTTCCCATTCACCTCTGTCAACAAATAAGAATTAGACTATTTTTCTTGGGAAATCCTGAACTCAGCATCTGCTTTTCTCATTTTTTGACATTTTGCTGATGAGGGTCACGGTCGACAGTCAAAACGATCGTCCTTTAAGAGCGTTTGGAAAGAGGAAAGTCTTCATTTGTGCTGCTCTGGTGGGAGTCGCCACGTACAGAAACTCTGGAGACGCTGCTATGCTAAACGGTGCAGAAAATTAACAGAAAAATCTGAACATTTTAAGTATTTTAATAGAAAAATCAGCCGAGGGCCAGATTAAAGGTCTTGGAGGGCCGGATCTGGCCCCCGGGCCGCATGTTTGACACATGTGCTCTAGGCTTTAAAGTCTGTTCAGTGATTCATAATAACACATTCATACTGTAGCTCATTACTTGGTTACCATAAAACACAACACAATAACCTCCACTGGCTTATATAACTTGCACGGTGACGCCAAGCGGTTAGTTTTGTGCGTCATTATTCTATTGTGCAGCTACATTTGAACAAAAAACTATGTAAATAATGCTTTTTTATGACCCACAATCCCCTCTGCTCCGTGTTCTGTCGGACAGTTTGCGGCGGACACCTCCTGTTTGTGTGTCAGGAGTTTGGAGCTGTTCCTCTCACCTCTGACACGGCTCCTTTTGTGTGTGAATTAAAGCGCCGCTAGCCCACTCACGTGAACTTAATCCGCGTTAATCCGCACCGGGGCGTGAACGCTCTTTTGGATATTAAAGTTTATATCTGGGGCTCCGACGGCGCTAATGATAAACGGCCGCTCTGCGTGTGGGTTTTTACGCCGGGCCGTAGTTACAACACGAGTTCGCTTGAGGATAAAACGGCAGATGAGGTGAAGATTAAAGCGAGTTTGATGGATTAAACGACGACAAATATTTATTATAGTTTTACGTCAGTTAAATAGGCATGGAACAATAACCGAAATACCGTAATATAGTATTGTCAAAAGTGAGAAGCCCTCAGTTTCTCTGCTTAAATGAGTAGTCATGGTGATTTTAACGTCTTTCTTAAATAAACTTGGTGCAGCAGTAGCTAAGAAACAGATGGACAGGAGCTGGAGTGGATCTGACCTCGCAGCTTTAGGATTCGTTCGCTCGACGGTCGGCAGGTACTTTTTATATTTAACCAATCGCTGCTGTTTGGTCGTGTGCGCGTGGCGTCTGCGGTCGCAGCTCGGGGTTGGTCCTTTAGTCCAACAGAAGGAAAGAGCTGCTTTTTTTTCAGCGTTTACAGTTTATGCAAATGAGGCGTGTGGTTTTAAGTTTTGTTTCTGTAAAACGTAAACAAATGTGCGCAAAGGTGCGTTAATATGTGCATTATAATGTCAAACGGGCTGATGTGGTTCTGGAGTGGTGATGGTTTATATGGTGTAAAGTTGAGTTTATTTATGCAGATTAGTAATACTTATAATAATGATGACAATTTTAATGTGGCCACACCGGTTTGTCAAAGCCTGATCCTGTCACATCTCAGAGGCTCGTCAGGGCCTGGTCAGGACTCGGATGGAGACACTGGGAATTCCAGGTGCCACAGGGGGGCGCCAGTGGCAAAAACTGTCCTGGTGTCCTTAGTCAAGACACTTCACCCACATTGCCTAGTATGAGAGTGGTGTGTGTGAGTGATGGTGGTGGTGGTCGGAGGGGCCGATGGCGCAGATTGGAGCCTCGCTTCCATCAGTCTGCCCCAGGGCAGCTGTGGCTACAATAGTAGCACCACCACCGGGTCTGGAGTGAATGAATAATGAACTGTAAAGCGTCTCTGAGTGTCCAGAAAAGCGCTGTATAAAACTGATGCATTATTATTATTATTATTAATTAAAAATTAAATCAAACACCCATCCTACTGTGGACCATATGAAATGCTTCCAATTTATTCTGTGGAGAAGAGAAGTTTTCACAACACGCTGAAAGTTTTGGATTCTGCTGTACGGTCGAATCGAATCATGAATCAAGTTTTTTATTAAAGAATCTAAGATTTTTCGGGGGGAAATTGTCCGGCTCTAATCTCCATAGGTGTTTTCAGGCCGACAGAACCGTGTTGGTGCCGGTTCCTGCACCTTATCTCGAACCGACCGACGTTTCCACTCTGAAAATCAGGGCGTTCGGGAATCGAAAAGTAAAACTTTTTTTTCCCAAGTGAACCTTGACGACACAGTAGACGTGAGCAGGTTCGTCCGGCTCACACGCGGTAAAATAAAGAAAATATGTGTGTGGAACATGGAGGAGAAATTATAAACCAAATATTTGCTCCATGTTCGGTGAGGCTCCATCTCTGGATTTGGCGTCGCTGTCGCCTTCTCCACAGCAGATGTTTGTCCACGGCAGATGTTGTAGCAGAGCTCGGCGCACATAAATAATGTTTCGCACGAGTACAAACACTCGCTGGTGTCGATGATGTGATTAATGAGTGTTATTTTATGAGTGTTATTTTCCTCGCCGTCACATCCGCTTTCGTACGGCCTTGTTTTTTATTTGGTGTCAAATCCACATCCTGGGTTCAATTAAACGTTTTGAATGTGGGTCGTGAGCACTTGTAACACATCGAGAGAGAAGTATTTGCCGGATCCTCCATCAGAAAAGTTACATAATGCACCTTTAAGCATAATCGCAGCAGAATGAACTCTGTCTGTCGGAGTTACGTCCCTTTAACCCTCTCCGTATGTTCCTGCGTTCGGTCTGAGTCCAGGTCAGAACTGGGAGCCGAATAAATCTGCCACTTTTACATTTGTTCCTCATTTGGAGCGATTTTTTCGGTCCAATCAGAGGCCGCGGTCCGGAGACGACCCCGGCGCACGAGAGCCGAACCCGGGCACGAGAAAGTGAAGCGTCTGCGGAGGAAAGACTGGAACAGGGCAGTGAAGAGACGGAGACATTCTTCACTCGAGTTAAAGCTGTGTCAGTGAGAGAACACATCAAAAACACGAGGCAGCTTCTGGAGAGCGCGGAGTTTAAAGGAGAATTCTGCAAAAAACATCAGCTGCTGAGCGCTTTTAGACACTGTTATCGCCGTTTCTTTGTCACTGACCGTCTAACGTTGTATTTACGGTGATTTTTGCACGTTTGAGTCGTCTTTAATTTCTTTTTTTGCTCTGATCTGCCCCCGTTTTCACCTCTACCGCGAGGTGCTTTGTTCTCCAATTTAATTCTCATTATTTCTGACACTCGTGCACTTTCGCTCCCATCGGGCTCAGTTTTCCATCCCACAGGTCGACCGACTTGTTTCTTTCATGTCTTTTATGTACTAATTATGACGTAATGATCCACTACAAAAGTGCACAGCTGACGAAAGCACAATATGTGTTCTTTAAAGTGCTGCTACTTGTAAAAGAGCAAAACAAACACACACAAAAACAACATATTTTTAATCATTGCCGTTTGAAATTAAAAGTCTTCTCCAAACAGTGTTTTTATCAGTGATCAGAATGAATTATAACTAATTACATATGGATTAAAATGTGATAAATAGTATAATGATAATAATAATAATGCATTTTATTTCTTAGGCGCCTTTCTGGACTCCCAAAGTCGCCTGACAACAACATAAACAAATTAAATACGATTAAAAAAACAGTTAAAGTGGAAGTATTTCATTGATTGATTGAATTTAGTTTTGTATTTATTAAATCTGAATCTTGTTTAGCCTGTGATTCAAAATTATAATATAAAAAAATACTTGAACTGTATTTATTCTACTTTCAAATTAAAAACAAAAGGTTTTTGTGATCAAATTTCACAGTAAAAGTATTTAAAGCTGCACTGTGTAACATTTCAACAGGGACTTCCCATATGATATTTTATATTTAAAACCACTTTACACTTGGGTTTGGTGGGTGGTTCCTGTGCTCAGTTTTTATCATAGTTTTACATGAGTTAAGTGTCAGTTTGTGGAAAGAATCTGTCAGCAACACAAAAACATCCAAAACACAGCTGCATCTGCACAAGAAAAGACTTCTTCTGACACTTTAGGTCAGGAGTGTCAAACTCATTTTGGTCCGGGGGCCGTATGCAGCCTACTTTGATCCCAAAAGGGCCGGATCAGAAAACTCAGTTCTCTCTTCAAGTTATTGTATTTTTCTCCGTGTCTCGTAGTGGTGTTTAAGATTATATTCCTCGAGCAACGCCACTTGTTCCAAACACACTGAGCACAGATTTCCCATTCACCTCTGTCAACAAATAAGAATTAGACTATTTTTCTTGGGAAATCCTGAACTCAGCATCTGCTTTTCTCATTTTTTGACATTTTGCTGATGAGGGTCACGGTCGACAGTCAAAACGATCGTCCATTAAGAGCGTTTGGAAAGAGGAAAGTCTTCATTTGTGCTGCTCTGATGGGAGTCGCAACGTACAGAAATGCCGGAGACGCTGCTATGCTAAACGGTGCAGAAAATTAACAGAAAAATCTGAACATTTTAAGTATTTTAAGAGAAAAATCAGCCGAGGGCCAGATTAAAGGTCTTGGCGGGCCGGATCTGGCCCCCGGGCCGCATGTTTGACACATGTGATTTAAACCTTTTGTAACTGTGTAATTTACACAAAAGACCCTTTAAAATCCTGTGTTCAGAATGTTCAAAATACTGAAATGAAAGAATAATTAACTGATGAGCTGAACTCAATGCTGATGGTTTTATGACATTAGAACAAACAAACAAATCACCATTTTGAATTCTAAGTTACACATACTGTTGTCTGTTTGAGTTCATTTACTTCTCTGTGAATAAGGAAAAATACAAATGTCTCACCTCTAAATTGTATTCGCGCTTCACAAAAAGTATAATAAAGATGAATTGTGTCATATATCTGTAGATGGAGTGAAAAACTAACGTGGACTCAACTTTTCTGTTACAGTTTCTCCAGTAAAACCTCAAAATGTGGATTTTTCCTTTGTCAGAAATGCTCAGTGTGTTTTATAATCTCTCCTTAAATGAACAAATAACATAAAACTAAAAATGTGTTTTTATACCAGGCTCTTATATCACTCACATGTATCAGAGTGGTTTTTATTTGACAAATTTCACCAGATTTTTCAGAAAGTCACATTATAAACTAGTCGGGACGGTTCAAGACAAAAAAAATTGTGAAAAATGATTTTGAAGTTTTTAGAATTAGACAAAAAAAATCATTGCCTGTTGGTCTCTTTAACAGTTCCAAATAGCAGCACGAGAATGGAGACAGAAATATGAAATCGAATAAATAAATAAATAAAAAAGTGAGACGAAAATTGGAAACTGAATTGTGAAATTTTTGCATTAGGAATTGTGTTAAAATCTCGTCCCGTCTCGTTTTTGTGGCCCCGATCTCGTATCTCGCCTCATTTTGTGGGAACTGTGTCTCGTCCCGTTCCCGTAAACTAGAAAAAAATGAGTTTCTTTAAGATTTTTGTGAGGAAAATGTATTTAATTATTTTTCCGGAGCCTTGACATTTCCAAAAAATCCATCTGTATGTTTAATGTTTGATAAGAAATCCACTTATCCAAGGCCCTGGTGCTGTGCGGGCAGACGGCCAGCAGGGGGCGCGTCGAGCCCACAAATGCGCCGCTCCGAGTTGGGATTTGCGGAGAATGTGATGGATGAGTTTGTGTTTGGGATGACGTGCCGGGAAACGTCCGGAACGCTCCGTCTCCTCATACGGAGCTCGCGTTTCTCAGGTGTGAACAGTTTTAGCCTTTAGCCTCGGTGGAGTTCAGGGTGGAGCGGCCCCCGACGGAAACGCCCCCAGATTCTCCGTTTCAAACCCGGATCCCTGTTCAAATATCCCCGCAGCTCGGATATTAAAGTCCCACTACACCAGCGTCCAATTTTACCGTCTGATGACACCGGGATTCCCAGACGCTAACCGGAGGCACTGCTCTGTCTGAAGCCGCGTTTACTCAATTTAAGACGCAGTCGGACCAGAAACCCCTGATTTATCTTGAACTACAACTGAATGAGATAATTTGAGCTCATTTTAGGGTGGGCTCTATTGTGAGAAGGAAAAAAACAAGTCTGATGTCACCAAATTCCCTGGGGGTGTGACGCTAACCGGAGGCACTGCTCTGTCTGAAGCCGCGTTAAATTAGACATAATCTGACTAAAAACCACTGACTTATTTTGAACTACAGCAAAATGAGATGATTTGAGCTCATTTTACTGCGTTTTTTTATTATTTTTTGGTGGGGGAGAAGGAAAAAAACAAGCTTGTGTGACTTATTCATCAACATTCCCTGGGGGTGTGATGCTAACCGGAGGCGCTGCTCTGTCTGAAGCCGCGTTTACTCAATTTAAGACCAGAAACCCCTGATTTATCTTGAACTGCGACTGAATGAGATCATTTGAGCTCATTTTAGGGTGGGCTCTATTGTGAGAAGGAAAAAAACAAGTCTGATGTCACCAAATTCCCTGGGGGTGTGACGCTAACCGGAGGCACTGCTCTGTCTGAAGCCGCGTTAAATTAGACATAATCTGACTAAAAACCACTGACTTATTTTGAACTACAGCAAAATGAGATGATTTGAGCTCATTTTACTGCGTTTTTTTATTTTTTTGGTGGGGGAGAAGGAAAAAAACAAGCTTGTGTGACTTATTCATCAACATTCCCTGGGGGTGTGATGCTAACTGGAGGCACTGCTCTGTCTGAAGCCGCGTTATCTGACTGGAAACCTTTGATTTATCTTAAACTGCAACAAAATGAGATGATTTGAGCTCATATTAGTGTGTGGTTTTTGTGAGAATTTTAGTTGCAGTTATTGATATCACCAAATTCCCTGGCGGTGTGATGCTAACCGGAGGCACTGCTCTGTCTGAAGCCGCGTTACTCAACTTAAGACACAATGTGACCAGAAACTACTGACTTATCTTGAATAGGGGTGTGCAAAAACATAAAAACATCGATATACCGTATATTTAATGTGATAATATAGTATCGATATCGTGGGCTGCTGTATTGAGAGTATTTTTTAGTATATTTTTCAAAATTATTCTGTTACAGCTGCAGTTTTGTTGCTTCTTCAGGTGAAGGAAACTTGTTTATGCGACACATTTGACATTTTCACCGTTTTGAGGATTGAAATGTTTGTGTTTTATATAAAAAGTTAAAACTCTTCTAGATCAGTCACGTGTAGAGCGGCGTCGCCTTTCCACAAATCTGACCTGTAACTCTGTCCGGTTTGGTTTCCATGGTGACAGAAAGGTTTAAAGACACACTGTGAAACCAGGACTGAAACTGGACTAAACCAGGACTAAACCAGGACTGAAACTGGACTAAACCAGGACTAAACCAGGACTGAAACTGGACTAAACCAGGACTAAACCAGGACTGAAACTGGACTAAACCAGGACTGAAACTGAACTGAACCAGGACTGAAACTGGACAAAACCAGTACTGAAACTGGACTAAACCAGGACTAAACCAGGACTGAAACTGGACTAAACCAGGACTGAAACTGGACTAAACCAGGACTGAAACTGGACTAAACCAGGACTAACCAGGACTGAAACTGGACTAAACCAGGACTAAACCAGGACTGAAACTGGACTAAACCAGGACTAAACCAGGACTGAAACTGGACTAAACCAGGACTAAACCAGGACTGAAACTGGACTAAACCAGGACTGAAACTGAACTGAACCAGGACTGAAACTGGACAAAACCAGTACTGAAACTGGACTAAACCAGGACTAAACCAGGACTGAAACTGGACTAAACCAGGACTGAAACTGGACTAAACCAGGACTGAAACTGGACTAAACCAGGACTAACCAGGACTGAAACTGGACTAAACCAGGACTAAACCAGGACTGAAACTGGACTAAACCAGGACTGAAACTGAACTGAACCAGGACTGAAACTGGACAAAACCAGTACTGAAACTGGACTAAACCAGGACTAAACCAGGACTGAAACTGGACTAAACCAGGACTGAAACTGGACTAAACCAGGACTGAAACTGGACTAAACCAGGACTAACCAGGACTGAAACTGGACTAAACCAGGACTAAACTGGACTAAACCAGGACTGAAACTGGACTAAACCAGGACTGAAACTGAACTGAACCAGGACTGAAACTGGACAAAACCAGTACTGAAACTGGACTAAACCAAGACTAAACCAGGACTGAAACTGGACTAAACCAGGACTGAAACTGAACTGAACCAGGACTGAAACTGGACAAAACCAGTACTGAAACTGGACTAAACCAGGACTAAACCAGGACTGAAACTGGACTAAACCAGGACTGAAACTGGACTAAACCAGGACTGAAACTGGACTAAACCAGGACTGAAACTGGACTAAACCAGGACTGAAACTGAACTGAACCAGGACTGAAACTGGACAAAACCAGTACTGAAACTGGGCTAAACCAGGACTAAACCAGGACTGAAACTGGACTAAACCAGGACTGAAACTGGACTAAACCAGGACTGAAACTGGACTAAACCAGGACTAACCAGGACTGAAACTGGACTAAACCAGGACTAAACTGGACTAAACCGGTACTAAAACCAGGACTAAACCAGGACTGAAACTGGACTAAACCGATACTAAAACCAGGACTAAACCAGGACTGAAACTGGACTAAACCAGGGCTAAAACCAGGACTAAACCAGGACTGAAACTGGACTAAACCAGGACTAAACAATGACTAAAACCAGGCTTAAACCAGGACTAAAACCAGAACTGAAACCAGGATTAAAGCAGGATTGAAACTGGACTAAACCAGGACTCAAACTGTAACTCCCTGGGAAAAGTTCCAGAGTTGAGCTTTAGGTTATAAATAGGTGACGTTAGCAGACTCACACCTCGGGCTGTGCCTCGTACCACACGTGGAGCTGTGGCCTTCGGTGTTCTCTGCTATTGAGAGGAAAATCCGCTCCTTTGTCTCGGCCTCTCAGTGAAGTCTGTGGGCGCTGACAGACACAACGCGCTAATGCTCAAATCAAACAGAGCCACTCCTGTGCGTGGGAATCACACTTCACTCTGCGCCACCGTGTTTGAGCAACGCACTTTCCCTCAAACATCAAGAGCACCATAAATATACAGCACCGAGAGGCTGAACCGGGGCTAAAACGGGATTAAACCAGGACTAAACCAGGGCTTAACGGGGTCTAAATGAGGACTAAACCAGGGTTTAAACGAGAATAAACCAGGACTGAAACTGTAATAAACCAGGACTGAAACTGTAATAAACCAGGACTAAACCAGGACTGAAACTGTAATAAACCAGGACTGAAACTGGACTGAAACTGGACTAAACCAGGACTAAACCAGGACTGAAACTGTAATAAACCAGGACTGAAACTGTAATAAACCAGGACTGAAACTGTAATAAACCAGGACTAAACCAGGACTGAAACTGGACTGAAACTAGACTAAACCAGGACTGAAACTGGACTAAACCAGGACTGAAACTGGACTAAACCAGGACTGAAACTGGACTAAACCAGGACTGAAACTGTAATAAACCAGGACTAAACCAGGACTGAAACCAGGACTAAACCAGGACTGAACCAGGACTGAAACTCTAATAAACCAGGACTAAACCAGGACTGAAACTGTAATAAACCAGGACTAAACCAGGACTGAAACTGTAATAAACCAGGACTGAAACTGGACTGAAACTGGACTAAACCAGGACTGAAACTGAACTAAAACTAGACTAAACCAGGACTGAAACTGTAATAAACCAGGACTAAACCAGGACTAAACCAGGACTAAACCAGGACTGAAACTGGACTAAACCAGGACTGAAACTGTAATAAACCAGGACTAAACCAGGACTGAAACCAGGACTAAACCAGGACTGAAACTGGACTAAACCAGGACTGAAACTGTAATAAACCAGGACTAAACCAGGACTGAAACTGTAATAAACCAGGACTGAAACTGTAATAAACCAGGACTAAACCAGGACTAAACCAGGACTGAAACTGGACTAAAACTAGACTAAACCAGGACTGAAACTGGACTAAACCAGGACTGAAACTGTAATAAACCAGGACTAAACCAGGACTGAAACTGGACTAAACCAGGACTAAACCAGGACTGAAACTGTAATAAACCAGGACTAAACCAGGACTGAAACTGTAATAAACCAGGACTGAAACTGGACTGAAACCGGACTAAACCAGGACTGAAACCAGGACTAAACCAGGACTGAAACCAGGACTAACCCAGGACTGAAACTGTAATAAACCAGGACTAAACCAGGACTGAAACTGGACTAAACCAGGACTGAAACTGGACTAAACCAGGACTGAAACTGTAATAAACCAGGACTAAACCAGGACTGAAACTGTAATAAACCAGGACTGAAACTGGACTGAAACCGGACTAAACCAGGACTGAAACTGAACTAAAACTAGACTAAACCAGGACTGAAACTGTAATAAACCAGGACTGAAACTGTAATAAACCAGGACTAAACCAGGACTGAAACTGGACTAAACCAGGACTAAACCAGGACTGAAACTGTAATAAACCAGGACTAAACCAGGACTGAAACTGGACTAAACCCGGACTAAACCAGGACTGAAACTGTAATAAACCAGGACTAAACCAGGACTGAAACTGTAATAAACCAGGACTGAAACTGGACTAAACCAGGACTGAAACTGGACTAAACCAGGACTAAACCAGGACTGAAACTGAACTAAAACTAGACTAAATCAGGACTAAAACTGTAATAAACCAGGACTAAACCAGGACTGAAACTGTACTGAACCAGGTCTAAACCAGGTCCACTTTCTCTGCAACACCAGTTGTTGTTGAATAGTGAGACTTGAAAAGACAGGGGTAGAAATACAAGACAAACGTTACAGAAGATCTAAACCCGGATTAAAACGGGATTTAATCAGGTCTAAACCAGGTCTAAACCAGGTCTAAACCAGAACCACTTTCTCCGATTTGTAGAAGAACAATGCAGCACTGATAACTTCAAATACTCCACACAAACTGTACACAGGTGCTCTGAACCCGGACTAAACCCGGACTAAAGCAGGACTAAAGCAGGACTAACACGTCTAAGTGCTGTTGTGGTTCAGTGAAAGTCCCACTTTTGTGATCCTGCGGTTTACAGTCAACACGCTCGGAGAATGCAGCTTTCTCTGTCGCTCTGATGCCAAAACAAAGGATTTCACCAGGAATTTATGGCACAAATGTTTCTTTCAGAGTTTGATTTCTTGCCTTGTTTTGCTGTTTTGACTCGTCCACCGATCAGATCCAAATATTCATCGTCGCGTTTAGTTAAATCCTTCCAGGTCGATCATGTGGATAGACCGAAACAACGCAGAGATTTGATACCTGAAACTGGACTAAACCAGGACTGAAACCAGGACTGAAACTGGACTAAACCAGGACTAAACCAGGGCTAAACCAGGACTGAAACTGGACTAAACCAGGGCTCAACCAGGGCTAAACCAGGACTAAACCAGGGCTAAACCAGGACTAAACCAGGGCTAAACCAGGACTAAACCAAATCGAAACCAGGACTGAAACTGGAATAAACCAGGACTAAACCAGGGCTAAACCAGGGCTAAACCAGGGCTAAACCAGGACTGAAACTGGAATAAACCAGGGCTAAACCAGGACTGAAACTGGAATAAACCAGGACTAAACCAGGGCTAAACCAGGACTGAAACTGGAATAAACCAGGGCTAAACCAGGACTGAAACTGGACTAAACCAGGACTAAACCAGGGACTAAATTAGGCCTGAACCAGGACTAGCCCAGGTTTTTCCAGGTTTATACTCCTAATTCCCCTGCAGTCACAAACTTTCTGCTTGTGTACAGTTTTCATATCAGACCAGGACTGAACCAGAACTGAACCAGAACTGAACCAGTACTAAACCAGGACTAAAACCAGGACTAAACCAGGACTAAACCAGGACTAAACCAGGACTAAACCAGGACTGAATCAGAACTGAACAAGGACTAAACCAGGACTAAACCAGGACTGAATCAGAACTGAACAAGGACTAAACCAGGACTAAACCAGGACTAAACCAGAACTAAACCAGGGCTAAACTAGGGCTAAACTAGGGACTAAACCAGGACTAACCCAGGGACTAAACCAGGACTAAACCAGGACTAAACCAGGACTAAACCAGGGACTAAACTAGGCCTGAACCAGGACTAACCAAGGTCTTTCCTGCTCTTAGATTCCTAATTCCCCTGCAGTCACGCACTCTCTGCCTGTGCACAGTTTTAATGTCAGACCAGGGACTAAACCAGGGACTAAACCAGGCCTGAACCAGGTCTTTACAGGTCTTTCCAGGTCTTTCCAGGTCTTTCCAGGTCTTTCCCGGGTTTCTCCTCCTAATTCCCCTGCAGTCACGCACTCCCTGCCTATGCACAGTTGTCGTGTCAGAGCACAAAGCCCCGGGTCCGTCTGTGAAGCAGCAGAAATGGGCCGGGGCGACACCACCTCCAACGCAAACAGCTTTTCATCCCGGCCACATAAAGCCGCCCCATTGTCCCGCGCTCACATCCCCTGACCTCCCAAACAGGTGCCGCTCCGAATCGCCCGCCGCGCCCTTTGTTTTGCGCCTTTCGCCTTTTAATATGTGCAGACTTTAATGTAGGCGACGCGTTCTTTTATGTGGCGGATGAAAAGGGAGATTAACACCGGTGCAGTAGTGCGAGTCGCGGCGGGTTTGTTTGGTTTGGGTTTAAAGAGACAGGTTTGCGCCGAGAGAGTGACAGCGCTCGGTGGGTGGGAAGCACTTCGCACACACACAAAAAAATAAATCACCTGAGAATTCCACTTCGAGGTGAAGGTTAAAGCGCAGGAGACAGGTTGGACGGCATTGTCGACGTCATCGTGTCTCGCCGAACGGCTCGTCCACGGTCGGGACATGACACTGAGCCGCTTCCGTAACTGTCACATGGTGTCACGTGGCGGCCGTAAAGTAAACACGGCCCAAAAAGTAAAGTAAACCGAGCAAAACGACGAATGAGCGACGATTTGACGAGGAAATTACATGAAATCGCCTGTGTTACAACTCGGAGCTGCTTCCTGTAAACATGTGACTCCACTGCTCTTTTTCCAGTTTGTACAAAAACGCGGTCATGGACAAGTTTGTGCAAAACCGGTGCCACATATCGGCCCAAAAATATCGTCAGAGCTTCAAAGTTCTTTACAGAATAAGAAATACATTAAAATCACAATACAAACAAATCAAAACATAAATAAACATGTTCTACATTAATATAATTTTACGTTTCACATGACCAGGTTAACATCAGACACGAGGACTAAACATGGGCTAAATCAGGACTAAACCTGGCCTAAACCAGGACTAAACCAGGCCTAAACCAGGACTAAACCTGGGCTAAACCTGGACTAAACCTGGCCTAAACCTGGACTAAACCTGGCCTTAACCTGGACTAAACCTGGACTAAACCTGAACTAAATCAGGACTAAACCAGGACTAAGCCAAGACTCGGTGTTTCCCGCAGAAAATTGGTTGGTCAAGGAGGTGACCGGCGAGGGGTGTCAGAAATACTGAGCGTTTAGACCTGGTTCAGTACTGGTTCAGTCCTGGTTTAGCCCAGGTTTAGTCCTAGTATAGACCTGGTTCAGTCATGGTTCAGTCCTGGTTTAGACCTGGTTCAGTCCTGGTTCAGTCCTGGTTCAGTCCTAGTTTAGACCTGGTTTAGTCCTAGTTCAGTCCTAGTTTAGACCTGGTTTAGTCCTGGTTCAGTCCTGATTTAGTTCTGGTTTAGTCCTGGTCCAGTCCTGGTTTAGACCTTGTTCAGTCCTAGTTTAGTTCTGGTTCAGTCCAAGTTCAGTCCTGGTTCAGACCTGGTTTAGACCTGGTTTAGTCCTGGTTTAGACCTAGTTTAGTCCTGGTCCAGTTCTGATTTAGACCTAGTTTAGTCCTGGTCCAGTTCTGATTTAGACCTGGTTTAGTCCTGGTCCAGTCCTGGTTTAGACCTTGTTCAGTCCTAGTTTAGTTCTGGTTCAGTCCAAGTTCAGTCCTGGTTCAGTCCTGGTTCAGACCTGGTTTAGACCTGGTTTAGTCCTGGTTTAGTCCTGGTTCAGTCCTGTTTTTTTCATTTTCGTTTGGAGACAAATAATGTAGAAAAGAGTTTTTTATGTTCTTATTTTTGTTTTTATTTTGAAAAACAAATGAATGACACGTGGATTTCTGCTCTGATACTTTTCCTATTTAGAAAAGGTTCATTTCTGTCCTGAGTATTGGGCTTTTTTAGTATCGACACCTGCTTAAACGAGGATCCAGCTTCGACACTCGTTTTATCATCGATTAGTGTCTTTTTCCCGACATTCCCGACACTTCTCCCTGTTACGTCATCGTAAATATTCCCGATCTAACGAGCTCCGGGGTCACGGTGGGTGAAACCTTCGAACAGTCGGAGGAGGGATGAGTCCAAACCGCTGCCTTTGTGTTCGTGTCAATACCACTGTTTGCTCTCCCATGATCCTTTGCCGCAGCTCCTCCAGTATTTGGACAGCTCCCGTCGGACGGCCGGAGGGCGCTGCCGCTCTTCCCGCCGCTCCTCCTTTCATCCGGCTCTCGGCCTGAGCTCCCGACGAACCATTTTTCACCCCGGCAAAGACAAAGGGCCCGTCACTCACGCGAGGCTTTGCGGAATAAACGCGGTGACAAATGCTCGCGCTGTCGGGGAGGTGATTAATGCGTTTGCCGTGGCTCAGGTTAAGAAGCCCGAGCTAACGTCAACACTAGCGCCCTAAGCTAACGTCAACACCGCCGCTTTTGAGCTAACGTCAACAGTAGCGCCCTAATCCCGAGACACGGCGAAACGGCGGCGTTCGAAGCGTGAGGAAACAGGTTCGCCCGCGTCGCCCGTCATCTGCGACAAAAACAAGAAGTGAGCAAATAAATAATAAGAGCGTGCAAAAACCTGTTGAAGTATGAGCGCGTCGGTGTGCGTTTAATCGCACAATTAACGTCTCTGTAGCTGAGTTTTTTCTGTTTTAAAACGTAAAAAAAAACAGAATTAAGTAATTTTAAACAGTTTGCGAAGTTATTTGTCACTTACCTCACGCATTCAGAGCGCCGTAATTACTCACGGGGATGAGTTTATAAGCACTTTTTGCGAATTTTAGAGAGTAGAACAGAGCGGAGTAAAGCTAACACCAACTAGCATGCTAAAACACATTTCCTGATTATTGGCCTTACGCATTCAGAACTTCATAATTACTCACGGGGATGAGTTTATAATCGCTTTTTGCAGCTTTTCGCAGTTTTTCGCAGCTTTCAGAGACAAGAACAGAGCGGAGTAAAGCTAGCACCAACTAGCATGCTAACACGCACTTCCTGATTTTTGGCCTCAGGCATTCAGAGCGTCGTAATTACTCACGGGGATGAGTTTATAACCACTTTTTGCTAATTTTAGAGACTAGAACAGAGCAGAGTAAAGCTAACATCAATTAGCATGCTAACACACATTTCCTGATTATCGACCTTATGCATTCAGAACGTCGTAATTACTCACAGGGATGAGTTTATAATCGCTTTTTGTAGCTTTTCGCAGCTTTCAGTGACCAGATCAGAGTGGAGTAAAGCTAACACCAACTAGCATGCTAACGCGTACTTCCTGATTATCAACCTCACGTATTCAGAGCGTCATAATTACTCACGGGGGATGAGTTTATAATTGCTATTTGCAGCTTTTTGCAGTTTTTCGCAGCTTTCAGAGACAAGAACAGAGCGGAGTAAAGCTAGCACCAACTAGCATGCTAACACGCACTTCCTGATTTTTGGCCTCAGGCATTCAGAGCGTCGTAATTACTCACGGGGATGAGTTTATAACCACTTTTCGCAACTTTCAGAGGCCAGATCGGCGCGCAGTAAAGCTAACACCAACTAGCATGTTAACGCACACTTCCTGATTATCGACCTTACGCATTTAGAGCGTCGTAATTACTCACGGGGATGAACTTTTAAGCACTTTTCGCGATTTTCAGAGACTGGAATAGACCGGAGTAAAGCTAACACCAACTAGCATGGTAACACACACCTCCTGATGATCGGACACTAAAACACGATATTTAAATGCAGACAATATGCAAACCATATGCAGATTTGGCTAGTAACAAAAATAAGTTGCATTTCATTACTGTTTTTATGTTGCAATTTTATTATTTAGTTTTTCAATTTACACTGCGCAAAAAATTTTATAAGTTTTTTAAATAAAATTTTTACAATTTAGGATCATATATAGGACTAAAACTACTGGACTAGGCCTAAACCTGGTGAAATTGTGCTTTAACTATGTGCACTATATGTACTGTATTATATATATTAATTATATATTAATTACAATCAAATAACAGTAATTTGAATGGACACAATTTTTTTTAGTTTCTGTAAAATGTAAACAAACGTGCACAAAGCTGCATTAGACACATTAGAATCAAGATTCAGGAAGTTTATTGCCACATTTTCATATTCACAAATGAAAAAATTTAATTATGTTTCTCACGCTCAACCGAAGCTAAATTAAATAATAATAAAATGAAAGAAAAGTTCAGAGTTGTTTTTAGGGAGACTGGGCTGTAGAGGGAATATCAGGGCTGTTTGTACTTTTTTCCGGGTTTATTAAATATATTTTTTGTGCATTTGTCAGATTGGTGAAGTATCGGCAAATACAGAAATTATTCTACTCCTAACTAAGTTTTTAAATAAATAGTCTTAAAAAGGTCTTAAAAATATTTGAATTTAACTTGAAGAAACCTGTAGGAGCCCTGTATTATTAAAACTGGTAAAATTCTGTCAAAGTCCTGGTTTAGACCTGGTTTAGTCCTGGTTCAGACCTGGTTCAGTCCCGGTTCAGTCCTGGTTCAGTCCCGGTTTAGTCCTGGTTTAGACCTAGTTTAGTCCTGGTTTATTCCTGGTTTATTCCTGGTTTAGTCCTGGTTTAGTCCTGGTTCAGTCCTGGTTCAGTCCTGGTTTAGTCCTGGTTCAGTCCTGGTTTAGACCTGGTTTAGTCCTGGTTCAGTCCCGGTTCAGTCCCAGTTTAGTCCCGGTTTAGACCCGGTTTAGACCTGGTTTAGACCTGGTTTAGACCTGGTTCAGTCCCGGTTTAGTCCCGGTTTAGTCCCGGTTCAGTCCCGGTTTAGTCCCGGTTCAGTCCTGGTTCAGTCTCGGTTCAGCCATGGTTCAGTCCCGGTTCAGTCCTGGTTTAGTCCTGGTTCAGTCCCGGTTCACTAATGACACAGCGTTTTTTCCATTATCCGTTTAAACACAAAATCGAACAGTGAAAAAACGAATCGTTATCATTTTTTTTGATGACGAATAATAAAGAAAAGAGTTGTTTTTTTCATTTCCTTAGTTTTGGTTTTATTTTGAAAACCAAATGTACGAATAATACAAGTTTTTATACTTCTTACTATTCAGAAAAGGTTCATTTCTGTCCTGAGTATTGGACTTTTTAGTCTCGTCACCTGCTTAAACGAGGATCTATTTTCCGTATTAGTTTTATTATCGATTCGTGTCTTTTTTCCGATATTTCCGATACTTCTCCCTCTCGCTGGCAAAATGTTCAAAGTTATACAGGTTCTGTTTCTTTAAAAAATTTCCCAGCGGTGCCAAGAAGTGCCACAATTTCCCTCCACAAACACCGAAATCTCCCGTTTTATTCTGCATGAAAGCTGCTAATCCTGTCGTTCAGATCTGCACAAACACGCTCAGAAATGCGATTCTTCTGTTATTCTGTCGGTTCAGGTTTCGGCCATTTTTGTCGCTTTTCCCGGAAATGTTCAAAATACGAAGTTTGAACAGAATCTCCCTCTTAAAACACGAACCGCAGAGCTTCAGTTTTGCTTTTTTTTGCTTTTTTTTTTTTTAAAACCGCTGTTGCAGTTCCTCTTGCGCTCATCGGGGGGCGGTGTTTGTCCACGCGTGTGACACTTCTCCTCCTTTTTTTTTTAAATAGAAAAAAACAAAACAAAACAGATGCATCAAGTACAAATGCCAGGGGAGAGGCAACACGAAATGAAGACAGGAAATAAAAGAAAAGAAAAAGGATTACATGTTAAAATAAATAAATAATAGTAATAATGCTAAAATAAAAATATAATAATAATAATAATAATAATAAATAAAATAAAAATAATAATGATAGAATAAAAATAAATCGTGAGCAAGTAAAAAATGTAATACAATAATAATAATAATAATAATAATAATAATAATAATAATAATAATAATAATAATAAAATAATAATTACAGCTTTCTTATTGAGAGAAGAGGAAATGGAGGAGACATATTGATTCACATTGTTGGACAACTCAATAAAAGCAGGTTTTGTGTTTTTAAATTTTGATTTGTGTGTGTCAAATTTAGTTAAAATAATAACCAGATTTATAAAAAAAAAAAAAAAAACTCTGATGTGTGGTTCTCGTCAAAGTGAACAAAACCAAATAGGACATTTTCCCACTTCAATGCAAAACCAGGGTAAATAAAGTCTACAATATATGTGGACAGTTTACTCCATAGTGACTTAGTCTGAGGGCGTGACCAAAATAAGTGTTTCTTCTGTACTTTATTCCAACAAATGTCCCCAACAAAACCAGACCAGTAAGATAATGATGAAGGTGCTGTGACGATATTTTGCTGGAAAAGTAGTCGGACAGATTTATTAACATTCTTTTGGCCTGAAAAACAGCTTCTCCCAACACTTGTGTCAGAAACTTTGCCTAAAACAGGGAGAATTCGGCTTAAAACCTCTAAATAAAGAGGTAACAGCAGTGGGGACGGCATCAAAAACAACAGAGAAATCCTTTGGGGTAACGGGGATACCGTATTCCTGGAGACATTCAGAATAGGAAAAAAGTTGGCCATCATCATTGAAAAGTTGACTAACCAAAACAATATTATTATCAAAAAAGAGATCTATTTTTACACAGAATGACACTTCCCCACCTCTTTTTTTTGCACGGCGGCTTCTCTCGCGTCACCGTTTTTTTGTTTTTTTTTGCAGCTCTGTTTGAACAAGTGCAAAGCGCTTAACCTGGAAACGCACCCGCTTCGATTCGGGTCAAACGCGAGACTGAAACACGGAGAATGTTGGGCGACACTTCACTTGCACAAAAGGAGCTGACAGCAGACGTTTTGTTTAAAAAGTGGGTATTGTGCAGGGTGTTTTTTTTAGCTTTCTCTCATGTTGTAACGTCGTTCCCCCGTCAAAAACCTGTCTGAAGAGGTTTTAGACATCATCCGCGCGCGTTTGAGTCATTTAGAGATCTCTCCTCGCCCGTATTTGAACATTCCTCACGGTTATCAGTACGATTCTTAGCAAAATATACAAAAACATTATACAAAACAATAAAAAGAGAGAAACCTTTTATTAATCCAGAAGGAAATTTAGGTTTTAATACACTACAGCTTCACAAACCTGATGCGACGTGCAGTAGTTTCATTATTTTTTGTTTTAATTTGCAATTTATTCAGTGCTTTTTGCATTTTTTCCTACATAATTCGCAGTATATACGCACAGTTTCTTTCCGCACATAAAATGAATGTCAGTGTAAAAGTACCAACAAATAAATAAAATAATAATAAATGATGATATAAACGAAATTAATGAACCAATGGTTGAATCACATGAGAAAAAGAAGAAAAAAATGCTGATTTTGTTGTGTGCTCTCACTTTAAATTAAACAGTTTTATGCATGGTTTTTAGCGAATACTGCATTTTCAAAATAATAAAAGGCAAAATGGGGTTCTAATTACGTCACGTGTTACCCTGTAGAAGACCAATAGTGCCTGTGTGTGCAGTAAAATTATAATCTATGACATTCGTGGATCATTCTGTAATAATTTGGACATTTTAAATCACGATGTTGATCTAAAACAACGTAATAAAAGAAACAAATGTGTTGATTTCCGCGTTAGAAAACTGTGGATAGAACCAAAGCAGGACTAAACTAGGACTAAACCAGGACTAAACCAGGACCAAACCAGGCTGTGGGCCCCTCATATGTATAGAACCAAACCAGGACTAAACCAGGACTAAACCAGGACCAAAACAGTACTAAACCAAGACCAAACCAGGACTAAATCAGGACTAAACCAGGCTGTGGGCCCCTCATATAAAATATTTGCACATCACAAGAAGCTGATGTTTCTTTTATTTGTACCAAAATTAGTACTGCCACTGCCAAAGTCTACGTGTATTACCAAATAAGAAAATAAAATTTGACCCCGAGTTTGACTGGTGCATTTGACTCTGTTACGTTTGACTTTGGTACATTTGACCATGATGCATTTGCCCCAGTCCTGCTTATGTGTTTGACCCGTTGTCCCTCACATACAGCTCCTTGTGTCCTGGTACAAAAGTGACTATACGACGCTGCCAAATTTTACACATATCACCATTCAAGAAAATAAAACTGCAGAGTGAAGTGCGTACATCGGTGGGCATATCAGTGTGGGCATGCCACACTGACTCTGCTGTTTGGGTTTTGTCTTTCTGTTCCTGTGATGTGGACTTGTGTTTATTAGACTGGAGCTGAAGGTGCCCACATGACGCATTAACTCATGTGACAGTACAAACATGGCCGCCGCAGTGATGAACTCGTGTGACGGTACAAACATGGCCGCCGCAGTGATAAACTCGTGTGACAGTACAAACATCGCCACCGCTGTGATAAACTCATGTGACAGTACAAACATGGCCGCCGCAGTGATAAACTCATGTGACGGGACAAACATGGCCGCCGCAGTGATAAACTCGTGTGACAGTACAAACATGTCTGCCGCTCTGATGTATATGTGTGTTCTGGACTTAAACATTTAGGTTTATCTTTGGTCGCTTTGGTCACTGTGTACACTCCAGGAGACGGATGAAAGAGGAGGAAGAGAGAGAGAGAAAGAAAGAAAGAAAGAAATGGAGGATGGAGAGAGAAAGAAGAGAGAAAAAAAGAGGGAGAGAGACAGGGACATTTATTCATAAGATAATATCTGACAGGGACAGTGTGAAGTCTGCTCCTGCACATGGACGACACAAAAGGTTCTGTGCTCAGTTCAGTCAGATTAAAATATTCCTCCTATTTGCTCCTGTCTGCTCCTGTCTGCCCCTGTCTGCCCCTGTCTGCTCCTGTCTGCTCCTGTCTGCCCCTGTCTGCTCCTGTCTGCTCCTGTCTGCTCCTATCTGCCCCTGTCTGCCCCTGTCTGCCCCTGTCTGCTCCTATCTGCTCCTGTCTGCCCCTGTCTGCTCCTGTCTGCCCCTGTCTGCTCCTGTCTGCTCCTGTCTGCTCCTGTCTGCTCCTATCTGCCCCTGTCTGCCCCTGTCTGCCCCTGTCTGCTCCTGTCTGCTTGGGGATATTTGCTCTTTGGATAAACACCTTTTGTTTGCTTCCTGATAGCTGCTTCTCTCCTCCTCCTCTCCCTGTTTTTCCGTTCTCTCTCTTTCTTTTTTCTAGTGCATTTGACTCTGGTGCATTTGACCCACTTCTCTTGGTTCATTCAAAACTGGTGCATTTGACCCTTGGTGTGTTTGACTCTGTTGCATTTGACTCTAGTGTATTTGACTCTGGTGTATTTGATCCACTTCTCTTGGCGCATTTGACCCTGATGCATTTGACTCTGGTGCATTTGACTCTAGTGTATTTGACTCTGGTGTATTTGATCCACTTCTCTTGGTGCATTTGACTCTGGTGTGTTTGACTCTGTTGCATTTGACTCTGGTGCATTTGACTCTGGTGCATTTGACTCTGGTGCGTTTGACTCTAGTGTATTTGACTCTGGTGCATTTGACTCTGTCGCATTTGACTCTGGTGCATTTGAGTCAGGTGCATTTAACCCACTTCTCTTGGTGCATTCAAAACTGGTGCATTTGACCTTGGTGCATTTGACTCTGGTGCATTTGACTCTGGTGCATTTGACTCTGGGTGCGTTTGACCCTGGTGTCTTTGACTGTGGTGCATTTGACCCACTTCTCTTGGTGCATTTGACTCACTTCTCTTGGTGCATTCAAAACTGGTGCATTTGACCTTGGTGCATTTGACTCTGGTGCATTTGACTCTGTCGCATTTGACTCTGGTGCATTTGACTCTGGGTGCGTTTGACCCTGGTGTCTTTGACTGTGGTGCATTTGACCCACTTCTCTTGGTGCATTTGACCCACTTCTCTTGGTGCATTTGACCCACTTCTCTTGGTGCATTTGACTCACTTCTCTTGGTGCATTTGACCCACTTCTCTTGGTGCATTTGAACCACTTCTTTTGGTGCATTTGAACCACTTCTCTTGGTGCATTTGAACCACTTCTCTTGGTGCATTTGAACCACTTCTCTTGGTGCATTTGAACCACTTCTCTTGGTGCATTTGAACCACTTCTCTTGGTGCATTTGAACTACTTCTCTTGGTGCATTCAAAACTGGTGCATTTGACCCTGGTACATTTGAACCATCCCCTTGGTACATTTGCCCCTCTCCTGCTGGTGCATTTGCCCCTCTCCTGCTGGTGCATTTGCCCCTCTCCTCCTTGTACATTTGCCCCTCTCCTGCTGGTGCATTTGCCCCTCTCCTCCTTGTACATTTTCCCCTCTCCTGCTGGTGCATTTGCCCCTCTCCTGCTGGTGCATTTGCCCCGCTGCCCTCATGCCCCCCCTGTGCCCTCTGGTCCTGATGTTTTGGGCCGTGTTGAGTTTAATCTGCAGTTTGTGTTTGTGATGCAGCAGCAGATACAGAGGCTCCGGCTCCTCCAGATAAACTCGAGACTCAAACCAGCGCGAGGAAAAAACACGAGAAACTTTCTACATTTAGAAACTTTTAAGCCGCGACACAGGATCCTGACGTTTTCATTTTTGCCGTTTTGTTCCTAAATCAAGATATGAACATAAATAACGGACCAATCAGACGCCTTCATTCCCCGAGGTCCCTCCCCCTCGCGTTAGCAACAGGTTTGACTGACAGCTCGTGCGTTTCGTTGCTAAGTAAGTTCCCTTCTCACTTTCCTGCCCCGAGCGACGATTTCTGAAATAAAATGACAAAATATCTCAAACAATTACAATATCTAACGTTACTAGAATCTGAACGAGCATAAAGTAAAGTGAATTTCATTGAATTGTGACTCTATTGTTGTTCACACGTAACAGAACAAACAACATAAATCAGTGACTTAAACTTACTATTTAAAGTTTGATGATAAAAGCTAAAAGTTTCCTTATTATGCTCAAAAATCGCCGAAATCCAGCGGCCCGTGCAGAATGGTGCGAAGTGGGCACATTTAACGACCTCAATCGTGATTCGCTCCTGTAACCGTGGCAACAGGAGCCTCATGACATCATAAGGTGGAACAGGGCATTTTGAGCTTTGGAGATGTGGATGGACTAATAATAAAGAGTTACTCAAACACGTGTGAATGAAAAAACACAACTCCAGGTGTGTTTTTGAGGAGGAAGCGTCGTTATAACACTTTAACCCTCGCCAGAGTCAGTTTTGTGTAATATAGAAGCTTTAATCATAAAAACAGTAGTTGGTACAGGCTCGTTCAGGCTGGTTCTCGATCTCGGCGTTGCCCCGGTGGACCTCTTGACCCCGGTGGACCTCGTGACCCCGGTGGACCTCGTGACCCCGGTGGACCTCGTGACCCCGGTGGACCTCGTGACCCCGGTGGACCTCGTGACCCCGGTGGACCTCCTCCTCGTCCCTGCGGTGCTGGAGATGAGCCGTGTCCGTCTCTCCCGTAATGACCTCGTTCTGAATCCATTATCCAGCGGAAAGGGACGTGTCGCCGCGGCACATCAGGGTGGTTTCGGCAGGGCTCCAGGTGCTAAAGGGCCCCGCATCTGGTCTGGGATCTGGACTTGGACCTCGGCCGGGGGGGATCGGGGTCCGGTCTCGCCCTTCCTGCCGCAGCGACGCTTATCTTCTCCGGGGAAGTTTACTGTCGGGATCTGGACAAACATCCGAGGCCAAAACATCCAGTGTCCACAGTCCAGTCCTTCCACGCGCTCCGATCCCCTGATACGATTCAGCCGCCTTTAAACTGTTTTCAGACGAGCTGCTGAGTTAAACAAATAACTTTTACACATTTACACATTTAAAAAAAGGCATGTTTAAAGCTCCACTGCGTAACTTTTCCTGTTTGTTTCTATGGATACGCTTGGAATTTCCCACGGTGTGACATGAAACAGCTCTACTTTTTTTTACATTTATTCTCAAAAATAAAAGGAAAAACACGCATTCTGACTGTGAGCGGCGTCGCCTCTCCGCAGATCCGACCTGTCACTCGGTCCGGTTTGGTCTCCGTGACGATAGAAAGGTTTAAAGCCGTACTGCGGGACATTTCAGACAAGAACGACGAGATAACATCTCCACTGAAAGGAGCGTTTGACGGACCCTCCACCGGCAATGTTACGCACTGCAGCTTGTTTCTGTGTTTGTCGCCATGGAGATGCTGTCGCTTGGTCTAGAATGTTCCACAGTATAGCTTAAACCTGACTGTCACGCGGCGTTACGGGTCAGATCTGCGGAGAGGCGTCTTTATTCGCGAAAAGAAAAGAACAAAAACATTAAAAGCGACCGTAATGAATAAATGGTTTGTTCGGATATGGATGCTGTATGTTTAATGTCATATCACGGAACATTCCAGGCCAGGCGATAACATCTCCATGGAGACGAGCAGGTGACGGACGCTCCACTAGAAAAATTACGCAGTGCACCTTTAAAAATCACTGTCAAACAAACAAACAAACAAACAGTATGAACTATATATTATAATGTTTAATTTTATCCTCCTTGGTTCTGGTGGAGGATCAGTCGCAGTTTTGTTTCCATGGAGATGTTGTCGCTTTGAAATATTCCACAGTGTGGCATTAAACTTAAAATGTGGCGGTAAACATGAATGAATTGTTTGCAAAAAGCGTTGATTTTTACAGAGACGGGGCTCGCCGCTTCACTGAGCTGAACTGTAACTGTACAGATGGGGGTCACCTGCTGCTTTTTACGGAGAGAGAGAGATGGATGGATGAGAGAGAGAGAAAGATTGATGGATGAGAGAGAGAGGAGAGATGGATAGGTAGAGAGCGAGAGAGAGTGATGATAGATAGATAGATAGATAGATAGATAGATAGATAGATAGATAGAGATGGCTGGATGAATGGATAGAGAGTAAGAGATGGATAGATAGATAGAGGTGGATGGCTAGAGACAGACAGAGAGATGGATGGATGGATAGAGATGGATAGATGATAGATAAAGGATAGATGGATGATAGATAGATAGAAAGCGAGAGATGGAGCGAGAGAGAGTGATGATAGATAGATGATAGATAGCGATGAATGGATATATAGAGTAAGAAAGAGATTGATTACTGGATAGAGAGATGAATGGATGGATACATAGAGAGAGATGGATGCTAGAGAGAGCGATGAATGGATAGAGAGATGGATGGATAGGCAGAGAGAGCTAGAGAAAGAGAGAAATGGATGGATAGAGAGATAGATAGATAGATAGATAGATAGATAGAGATGGCTGGATAGAGAGAGATGGATGGATGGATGGACAGATGAATGAATGGATAGAGAGAGATAGAGATATGGATAAATAGATAGAGATGGATGGATAGACAGAGGAGAGATGGATGAATGGATAGAGAGTAAGAGATGGATGGATATGTAGAGAGAGCGAGAGAGAGATGGATAGATAGAGGTGGATGGATGGATAGAGAGATGGATAGATAGAGGTGGATGGATGGATAGAGAGATGGATAGATAGAGAGACAGAGAGATGGACGGATAGATAAATAGAGATAGATAGATAGAGAGAGAAAGAGATGGATGATGGATAGATCAATAGCGATGGACGGAGAGAGATGGGTGGATAGAGAGAGATATGGATGGATGGATATATATAGAAAGAGAGATAAATAAATAGAGAGACGGATGATATACAGCTAGAGAGATATGGATGAATGGATAGAGAGATGAATAGATGGATAGAGAGAGAGATGGATAGATGGATAGAGAGAGAGATGGATAGATAACTAGATAGAGATGGATAGAGAGAGAGAGCGAGATGGATAGATAGAGGAGAGATGGATGGATATATAGATAGATGATGGATGAAGAGCTGTACAGAGAGAGATATGAATGATAGAGAGAGAGATGGATAGATAGAGAGAGAGATAGATAACTAGATAGAGAGATGGATGGAGGAAGAGCTGGACAGAGAGAGATATGAATGATAGAGAGAGAGATGGATAGATAGAGAGAGAGAGAGATAACTAGATAGAGAGATGATAGATAGAGGAGAGATGGATGGATATATAGATAGATGATGGATGGATGAAGAGCTGGACAGAGAGAGAGATATGAATGATAGATAGAGAGATGGCTAGATAGAGAGAGAGAGATAACTAGATAGAGAGATGGATGGAGGAAGAGCTGGACAGAGAGAGATATGAATGATAGAGAGCGAGATGGATAGATAGAGGAGAGATGGATGGATATATAGATAGATGATGGATGGATGAAGAGCTGGACAGAGAGAGATATGAATGATAGAGAGAGAGATGGATAGATAGAGAGAGAGAGATAACTAGATAGAGAGATGATAGAGGAGAGATGGATGGATATATAGATAGATGATGGATGGATGAAGAGCTGGACAGAGAGAGATATGAATGATAGAGAGAGAGATGGATAGATAGAGAGAGAGAGATAACTAGATAGAGAGATGGATGGAGGAAGAGCTGGACAGAGAGAGATATGAATGATAGAGAGAGCGAGATGGATAGATAGAGGAGAGATGGATGGATATATAGATAGATGATGGATGGATGAAGAGCTGGACAGAGAGAGAGATATGAATGATAGAGAGAGAGATTTATAGATAGAGAAAGAAAGAGAGATAGATAACTAGATAGAGAGATGGATGGAGGAAGAGCTGGACAGAGAGAGATATGAATGATAGAGAGAGAGAGATGGATAGATAGAGAGAGAAAGATAACTAGATAGAGAGATGGATAGATAGAGAGAGAGATAACTAGATAGAGAGATGGATAGATAGAGAGAGAGAGATAACTAGATAGAGAGATGGATAGATAGAGAGAGAGAGATAACTAGATAGAGAGATGGATGGATGAAGAGCTGGACAGAGAGAGATATGAATGATAGATAGAGAGAGATGGATAGATAGAGAGAGAGATAACTAGATAGAGAGATGGATGGATGAAGAGCTGGACAGAGAGAGATATGAATGATAGAGAGAGAGAGATGGATAGATAGAGAGAGAGATAACTAGATAGAGAGATGGATGGATGGAGAGCTGGACAGAGAGAGAGAGATTTTAATAATACATTTGTTTTATTTAACGCCTTTCAAGACGCCCAAAGCGTTTTACACTTATGACTTTAATGCCGCACTGTGAAACCTTCGGGGGCCGGAGCTTTAACACCTCCGTAAAGACGGGCGCTCGGGAAAAGTTACGCAGTGCGCCTTTAAGAGGCGCATTAAGAGTGTCCACATTTATCACATTTATCATCCGCGAATGTTTGTCCTCCTCATTCTTCGCTCGGGTTCGGCTCCGCAGACCTGTCGCCTTAATCTCGGGCTTAAAGTCGTTTCAGGCGACGACAAAGGACTTTTGTTTGTCTTGTTTGTTTGCGCAGACGGAGAAAACGTTGGACTCTGTGTCGGTTTTAGTTTCACAGATGTTAACTGGAAACCAGCCCGACAAATCTGCAGTCTGACAGTGACAAATCCGACCATAGAAACCAGCTCAGGTTAAACTACGGGGATTTGAACGCCGTGACTTCACTTTTAACGCGTTCTTTTGTACTTCGCGTGACTTAAACGTTTGCCTTAAGTCAGGGACGTAACACAATAAGGTAAATCTGGTGATATCGTATCGTCAAAGGTCTCACAATAACATCGTGGAGCATCACAATATATCGAATCCCAAGTCTCTTTGCTTAAATGAACAGTTCTGATGCAGAAATAGCTAAAAACAACAGAGGGAACTACATAGACCATGATCCTTTGCTCCGTTTCAGTGCAGACGACATGAAGAAATAACTGTTCGAAGCACTTTTACATCATTCTTCATGTACACGGGTCAATGACGTATAAGGATTTTCAACAGGCAAACTTTAAAATATAAAAAATATGAGTTTCTATTGAACTTTTTCACATATTTCCAGTGTCAGGAGCATAAATCTGTGTTTAACGTTTATATGAAGCATTTTTAGTGTAAAATCTCATGTGGTGCGACTGAGAATAACCTTAAAACTGTTTTATTTTCTAAAACGTGGTTGGGATTTTAATCTAAGCTCTGAGTAATATGAAGTGTAGAGAAACAAACTGTTGCGTTTCTTTAGATTTTTAATGCATATTGATATTTTCTTTTGCTCCAGTATGACAGTTGCCTGCTTGTGTTTAATGAACAAACTACTGCCCTGGAAAATGAAGAAAAATGAAGAAAAACGCCTAAAGAACCATTCACCCAAGTCGACTTTGTCTGTGATTAAAACTCCTGCTGTTATTAGTCGCACCACATGATGCACGGTCGCACCACATGACATTTTAACACTTTAAGCACAAAAAACATGCAGAAAAAAAATTATGTACAGAGAGATTTGGATTTCGTTCCATCCCTAATGACAATAAATGTTGTACCAAATGAACTGGGCAAAGCGTTTTAGAGTCTGTAGAATATCGTAATATTGTGAGTAGAGCTCGACCGATATGGATTTTGTTGCGGTCGATATGATACCGATAAAATGGGAGTTGGAGCTGCCGATATAATCACCGATATATTTATGATGTAAAAATTCACTGTAAATCTTCAGTTGTTTATAAAACTTAAGTTTGGCTCTATTGGATTTTCAGTCGGGTTTATTTAGGCGACATTTCTTGTTCTTCTGCCTCTTTACGTCATATTTAAAGACAGTAGTTCGGCCTAATGGTGTTTTTGTACGATATTCTAGCCTGTAAAGAAAGTACTGTGAGTAAAGTACCACTATTAACCTTTAGCGGTAAATGCGTGTGCGCCGCGGTAATTAATGATCTGCTAAATGCCGATAATTCACACCACTATTCACAGCTCATTTCCATATCAGTGTGTGTCCAGTAACATATATACGGCCACTATAGTCACTTTACAGTCACTAACAGAAGAGAAAACAGCCTGTTTATGTGTGCGAGCTACAGCAGCTAATCGCTAACCAACGAGAAAGAACCAAAACGAGCTTCAAAACCGACACATTTCAACACTCAGCCTCACACAGGCTCCTCTCAGATCAGCACTAAGAACTGTCCTTTAGTCCAGACTCACACTGAGCGGCCGCAAAAAACAACACAATCTCACTGTTGTGGATCTGTGGCTGCGGCTGTAAACAAACGCACACGGTGATGCGTTCAGGGGCGAGACGGACGCAGACAAACGACTCCACAGATAAACCCTGATGCCCCGCCACAGATCAGGACATTTATTTGTCTGTGAACTGGATTAAATAGACAGAATATAGAGTCTGAGCTTTAGAACAAGGGAAAACATACGCGGAATATTGGCCCAGATCGGCAAGATTTTGGCCGATAACCGACATGTTTCCGAGATCGCATATGGGCCGATAATACTGGCCAACCGATATATCGGTCGGGCCCTAATCGTGAGCCTCCCCAACATATCGTGATCTTTCCCACGATATGGTCCATGTTTTTAATTGTGTTTTATGTCATTTACCTGCTGTAGCACAATGTAAAGTGCATTACAAATAAAATGTATTATTATTATTGTTGATATTTTAATAAATATTGTATCGAGAAGTTCGTACCGTGAAAATATCGTTACACTTGTCCCTTAAGTCTTTGCTCTGACCTCTGTGGCTTCCTTCCGCCGTCCTCCTGTATTTGTTCGCTTTAATCCCGCCCGATGGGATCTCTGTGAGCACATTTCCAAACGGCTACGCTAACGAGATCGCGCTGCTCCGCTTTGGCCAGATTCAACCTGCGTCCTGCGCTAAACGGACACCTGAACGCACCGCGGGGATTACACCTCTTCGTCACCGCCTTAAACCCAAAGCGATCGGCCCAAATCCTCTCCATAATCCACTTTAAGAGGCGTAATCCCGTGGTTTACCTGCCCGCAGGTTCACAGGACACTCGAGGGCCCCGTCGCCGCCGCCTCACCTGCCCCAGAGACGAGAGGCGAGGCCGGGGTCGCGTCCGGGGAAGACCTCCCTGCGGCCTGCGGCGTCCTGGGCGTCTGCGTTCGTGGGTTTGAAGCGTTTGCAGACTCTTAGTAACGGCTGTAAAGAAGCGCACGATTAAAGATTAGAGTCCAAACAGTGAAAACCTGCGGCGTTGCTAAGGGTGAGGTCACTCCCACGGCTTACAGCAATTATAATACTGGAAAAATAATAACATAACAGCGTAAGGATCGCCACCTTCTAAGTGTTGGTGCGATCCGAACGTTCCAAACTCTAATAATAATAATAATAATAACACATTTTATTTATCAGGCGCCTTTCTGGACACCCAACGTCGAATTACAACAACATAAACAGATTAAATCCGATTAAAACATACAGTTAAAAGCCCACAGTTGTATTTCGTGTTGTATTTTATTAGTAATTAGCATTTAGTAATATATTAGACCGTATTTGAAGTGATTAATTGTATTTAATTGACTTACAGTTTCTCTATTCCGATTCTAATGAAGAGACTCAATACCTAAAATAAGGAAATACTTCTTTATTTAGACAATAGAATGTGATTTTTAATATAAAATACAAGTAGTAGGCCTACTTTGTTTTCTATTCCCTCGGTGGTTCAGGCGTGTACTAGTACTTATACTTGTGCAGATTATTTATGTTTTATTTATTTTTTATGTGTTTATTTTGGGCAAGTCAGCGGTTCACATGATTTACAATGGACCAATGTATTGTCCATGTAACATTAGTGAAATCCTGACAGAAATAACACAAAAAAAATGAAAGAAATTTAAAAAAAAAAGTGGGAAGGAGAAAATGTATTTAATCCCCACTCTTCTAATATAACAAAAAATGTGTTTATTTAAAGCAAACATACATTTATAAAAGTTTTAAATGTAAGATTATTAGTGCAAAACATGAACAACAAGACCTACGAATGCAAATGATGAGACAGAAGACGAGACACGAGATAAGACAAAATAATAATAATAACAAAATATATAATAATAATAATAATAATAATAATAATAATGCTAGAATAAAAATAAACCATGAGAAAAAAGTAAATAAAATATAATAAATAATTTTAAAAAATGCTAGAATTAAAATAAACTATGAGTAAAAATGTAAATATAATAATAATAATAATAATAATAATAATAATAAATAAAATAAAAATAATAATGATAGAATAAAAATAAATTGTGAGCAAGTAAAAAATGTAATACAACAACAACAACAATAATAATAATAATAAAATAATAATATTAATAAATCCACAGTAATTCCATTCCAAGATCATTCTAAAAATATTCAGATAATGTTCAATTCTGTTCCATCAATGTGACTTTTCCAGTATCGATGCCTGCGAAAAATAAGTATCTACTTTCGATACTAGTTTTTTAGTGTCTGATCTTTTCTATACAGATTTATGTTGCAAATAGAAGTTAAAAATCAGGTTGAACGACCCCATAATTCTGTTTAATTACTGTAACATGGGCATTTAGGTACTTTCCACCTGACCTCACGTCTCTGAGCTGCACTTTAAGGTTTGCGCAGTGGGAGCTGCAGTTTTTACTCTGGGCAGCAGGGGGCGCTCCTCGTCAGTGCATTTCTCCACAAACTCAGGAGGAACCGTGTGAGTATCCAGTCTTACATGGAGTCATCTTTTTAGTCTCTTTTATGAATCAAAATGTTTCTTGCACTTTCTGTTCAACTCACAACACACAGCCTCGCCACCTTTCCACAGACCTGACTCGTAACCTGGTCCGGTGGCGTCAGTTTAAAGTGTAGGGCTGAAGTAATTGGAAAGAATGTCAGATTTGAGATTTCTCGTCCACAAAAATGAACAAAAAGACTGAAAAGCTGATCCGAGAACGGGATTTCAGAACATGTTTTGCGGTTTTGGTGCAGAATAAATCCCCATGGAGACACGGGGAGGGCATCTGACACGTTTGACACAGAACATGTTTGTACTGGTCTAAACTACAGGGGGTTTTGTTTTTTGTGGAGGAAATTATGGCACTTCTCTTAAAAAAATTGCTCATTGCGCCCATTCGAAAATGGTATAACCCTCCCACATTTTTTTTGTTTAAAGAATGATATGGGAACAATACAATATTATTATTTTATTGCTGTCATTATCTTTTTGTATTTTTTGCATTTTTTATTTTTTTTTATTTTTTGTACCTTTTTTTTTTGCATTTTTGCTATTTTTATTTTTTGTACTGTTCATTTATTTTATATTTTTTGTAATTGTATTCTTTTATTTTTGTACTGTTTTTATTTATTTTTTGCATATTTTGTATTTTTATTTTTTGTATTGTTTTTTATTTTTATTTTAAATTTTTTCCTCTGTTTTTTATTTATTGCCTTTTTTGCATTTTTTGGTATTTTTATTTTTTAATTTTTTTTTTTTATTATTTTTGTATTTATATTTGTTCTATTTTATATCATGCGTATATGTGATATTTTGAGATTAGGATTTGTATTAAAAATATTTTCTTAAAGCTAAAAAAAAGAGTATTAAAAAAAGCAAATTGTCGCTTTGATTAGTTTGCGATAAATCTACGCAGAAAACGCATCAACATCACCATGGAAACCAGCAGAAAAGTTCCAGAGTGCCTCTTTACATCACTGTGGAACCTGCCCGGACCCCTGAGGACACATGGGAACAGAAAAGAAAGTCCTGCCTAAAACTGGTGTTGTGCAGGTAAAGCTCTAACATCTCCATGGAGACGGAGCAGAAAGGTTCCAGAGTGCGTCTTTAAACGGTTCATGTGGGCTCCTCTTACACATCGGCTCTGTGCTTTTAATCACCTGCGGAGGATTTGACCCGTGGCTCCTAAACGGGATTTAAACCGGCTCCAGGTCCAAATCCTGGTCCTGAGCCGGGTCCTGATCTGGGCCAAATCCGGTCCTGATCTGGTCCTGATCCGGTCCTGATCCTCACCGGGACTGTGGCTAAAGCGGCTGTTTACAGACTTAAGGACAGAGCGGAGGAGAGAAGAGGAGGAGAGGAGGAGAGAGGAGAAGAGAAGAGAAGAGGAGGAAGAGAGAGGAGGAGAGGAGGAGAGAAGAGGAGAGAGCAGAGGAGAGGAGGAGAGAGGGAGGAGGAAGAGAGAGGAGGAGAGAATCCCACCTCAGTCTGAAGAGAGGGAGGAGAAAGAGGAGGAGAGAAGGAGGAGAGAGGGAGAGGAGGAGAGAGGGAGGAGAGAAGAGAGAGGAGGAGAGAGGGAGGAGAGGAGGAGAGAGGGAGGAGAGAAGAGGAGGAAGAGAGAGGAGGAGAGAGGGAGGAGAGGAGGAGAGAGGGAGGAGAGAAGAGGAGGAAGAGAGAAGGGGGGAGAGAGGGAGGAGAGGAGGAGAGAAGAGAAGAGGAGGAAGAGAGGAGGGAGGAGAGAGGGAGGAGAGAAGAGAAGAGGAGGAAGAGAGGAGGAGAGAATCCCACCTCAGCCTGGAGAACAGAGGAGGAGGAGAGAGGAGAAGAGAGGAGGAGGAGAGAGGAGAGTGAGGAGGAGAGAAGAGAGAGAAAGGGAGGAGGAGAGAAGGAGAGAGAATCCCATCTCAGCCTGGAGGAGAGAGGAGGAGAGAGAGGAAGAGAGGAGGAGAAAGAGAGGAGGAGAGGTAGAAGAGAGAATCCCACCTCAACCTGCTGCACTGGAGACAGACCAGAAGAACAGAGGAGGGAGAGGAAGGAGGAGGAGAGGGAGGGATGAAGAGAAGGAGGAGGAGAGAGAGAATCCCATATCAACCTGCTGCACTGGAGACAGGCCAAAGAAACTGATAACGAGAGAGAGAGAAAGAGGGAGGAGAAGAGAGAGAATCCCACCTCAACTGGAAAGAGAGAGAGATAGAGGAAGAAAGGAGGATGAGACCAGAAGAGTAGTGTCGTCTCTCTCTCTTTCTCTCTCTCTCACTACTTTATCTGTGGAGGGAGAGAGAAACGAAGGAGAAAAAAATGAGAGACAAGGCGAGGGAATAGAGAGTGAAGAGAGGAAGCAAAGGAATGGAGGAATGAGGGAGAAAAGGAGGAGGAGAGGATGAGGCAATGAAGAGAGAGAGAGAGGGGGCAGAAAGGAAGGAAGAGGGTGAGAAATGGGGAGCGATAAGCGAGGGGGGAGATAGAGAGAGATAAACGAAGAGAGAGAAGGAAGAGCGTCAGGGAAGGAGGGAGGGGCAGAAATGACCGGAAAAGAGAGAAAAAGAGAAGGAAAACAGGGGAAAGAGGGAGGAGAGAAGATAAAAGTAGAGGTAGACTGATAAACGGAGGGAGAGGGGGATGAAGAGAGAGAGACAGAGGAAGAGTGAGCTCCTCCTCAGATTTAAATGACCCAGATTTACCAAAGTGTGTTTGGATTTACTCAAACTTAAAGACTGTTGTCTGTAGAAAAGCAAACGCAGCACGTGGCTCTGAGGGGAGGAGTTTGCATGTTCTGCCTGTGCTTTCTGTGTTAAACATGTGGGTCAAATGCACGGGAGCGATTTCTGTGCTTTTTCAGTGACTCAGATTGTTCTAAAACACAGTGAAAATGAATTGTTCTGCGTGAGAAATGGGATTTTTACGTAAAGCTGCACTGCGGAACTTTTCTGGTGGAGACTCTGACGACTGCCCGTCTCCATGGAGATGTTAGAGCTGTAACTAAACACAGATTAAGAAAGAACTAAACCAGGACTAAAGCAGGACTGAACCAGGACTAAACCAGGACTGAAGCAGGACTGAAGCAGGACTAGACTCGATCTAAACCAGGACTAAACCCGATCTAAACCAGGACTAAACCAGTACTAAAGTGGGACTAAACCAGGACTGAAGTAGGACTAAACCAGGTCTAAACCAGGACTGAAGCAGGACTAAACCCGGTCTAAACCAGGACTAGACCAGGACTACACCCGATCTAAATCAGGACTGAAACAGCATTAAAGCAGGACTAAACCAGGACTGAACCAGGACTAAACCCGGTCTAAACTAGGACTAAACCAGGACTAAACCAGGACTAAACCAGGACTAAACCAGAAGCAAACCGGAACTGAAGCTGGACTAAATCAAGACTAAACCAGGACTAAACCAGTACTAAACCAGGACTAAACCAGGACTAAACCAGGACTAAACCAGGACTAAACCAGGACTAAACCAGGACTGAAGCAGGACTAAACCCGGTCTAAACCAGGACTAAACCCGATCTAAACCAGGACTAAACCCGGTCTAAACCAGGACTAGACCCGATCTAAACGAGGACTAAATCAGAAGCAAACCGGAACTGAAGCTGGACTAAATCAAGACTAAACCAGGACTAAACCAGGACTAAACCAGGACTAAACCAGAAGCAAACCGGAACTGAAGCTGGACTAAATCAAGATTGACGCTGGACTTAACCGGGACTGAAGCTGGACTTAACCACAGAGATGTTTCAGCTCTGACTAGAATGTTCCACACTCTGGCTTTAAACTTATCTGTTTTCCACTTACTCCGTTGTTTTGCATTGTAAACGTGCGCAGGAGTTATTACCGTCAGCGGGGTCGCCTCTCCACAGACCTGACCTGTAACTTTCTTGTGTCCATGGAGATACACAAGTTGAATGTCCCACTGTGGGGCTTTCTGGGTAATGTAGTGACTTAATGTGTAGTAAATGTGTTTTATATTTTACTGCTGAAACAAAAATGTCTGTGAGGAGTGAAGGAAACAGATCGAGGTTTAAGGCCGCGCCTCATTTCTCCTTCCTCGCTTCCTTCTCCTCGCTTCCTTCTCCTCGCTTCCTTGTCCTCGATTCCTTCTCCTCGCTTCCTTCTCCTCGCTTCCTTCTCTTATTTGTGGGGAGTTTAGATCCTCGGTCCTCGATTCGTCTCCTCACACACTTCCTGCAGAATCGAGGAGAAGGAAACGAGGAGGAGGAAGCGAGGAAGGAGGAGTGAGACGCGGCCCTGAAGCGTCTGTGTTGTTGCGCGTTTTGGCCAGTAGAGGGGAGAAGCGCACAGGGGCAGGTCTGTCAGAGCGTCAGGCCTTTTCGTCACACTCTGTTTTTCATTTCTGTTTCCTAAATCTGTTTTTCATTTCTGTTTCCTTAATTCCTTTCCTTTCTTTACCTTCTCTGGTCTTGTCTTCCTGATCAGGTCTGTGGAGATGTGGGGAAACACGACTAATCTGTGCAGTGCTGAAGCGGATATTCATGGACTAAACCGGGACTAAACCAGGACTGAACCGGGACTAAAGCAGGACTAAAGCAGGACTGAACCAGGACTGAACTAGGACTAAACCAGGACTAAACCAGGACTAAAGCTGAACTAAACCAGGACTGAAGCTGGACTAAACCAGGACTAAACCAGGACTAAAGCTGAACTAAACCAGGACTGAAGCTGAACTAAACCAGGACTAAAGCAGGACTGAACCAGGACTGAACCAGGACTAAAGCAGGACTAAATCAGGACTAAACCAGGACTAAACCAGGACTGAACCAGGACTGAAGCAGGACTAAACCAGGACTGAACCAGGATTAAACCAGGACTAAACCAGGACTGAACCAGGACTAAACCAGGACTAAACCAGGACTAAATCAGGACTGAACTAGGACTAAACCAGGACTGAACCAGGACTGAAGCTGGACTAAACCAGGACTAAACCAGGACTGAATCAGGACTAAACCAGGACTAAACCAGGACTGAAGCTGGACTAAACCAGGACTGAACCAGGACTGAAGCTGGACTAAACCAGGACTAAACCAGGACTAAACCAGGACTGAAGCTGGACTAAACCAGGACTGAACCAGGACTGAAGCTGGACTAAACCAGGACTGAACCAGGACTGAAGCTGGACTAAACCAGGACTAAACCAGGACTGAAGCTGGACTAAACCTGGACTATTCCAGGTCCATTTAACTGTTCTAAACCTGAAACGGCTCTGATTAAAAACAATCTCGAAAAAAGTGAAATGAAGAACTTCCTGTGACGTTTCTGTCCGAGCATCAGCAGCAGCAGGTTTGATTGACAGCTATCACCGCTCGTTGCTAGGCGCCCACCCCCTGCCGAACCAACCTCGCTCCTGATTGGCTCTTTTCACTCCCGGGTTTCCAAATATGGTCGTCTCAGTTCAGGCTTCATTTATCTGCAACTGAAAGTCACTCTCCGCTTTTTGAACACAGTTTTATTAAAGTTATAAGTTATTTAGATGAATAAAAGTGCTTTTGATTTATTTAAAAGACACAAAAATATGGCGTAAAGCGTTTATTTGAACCTACATTTAAATTTTACCGTCTATACCAGCCAGTCCACTCATATGTGTTTGTTTTGTCTGGTTTCCTGCCCCAAGAGAATCCACAAACTCTCTGCATTAAGGAATATTTTCCATTTTAAAACGGTTAATTTCAGAGTCTGAACGTGGAATATTTAACAGACAATTAGGCGCCAACGGACCTCAACACTTGTGTATTTAGAGCACTCGGACTATTCACCACGATGCGTTTATCAGCACTTTTTACAACTTTCAGAGCCCAGACCGTTGTTTTGCTGCAACTAGCATGCTTATGCACACTTCCTGATTCACTGGACACTTTGAAATCAGAGGCAGACAGTGCACAGCCGACGTATTTTGACCTCAAGAGCTGCTCATAAAATATTTCTGTACTGGGGAAAGAAACATACGCAAAAAAACGGACTCTTGTGAGCTTTAAGTCATGTTCTGATGTTATTACTTCGTCAAAAACCGACCCGGAGTTGTCTGTCTACATCTCCAAAGCTCAAAATGCTCTGTTCCACCTTGTGATGTCATGAAGTGGTTGTTTTCAAGTTGTTGTTTTTTAAAGCTCCTTTTACCTTTAGTCCAACGGAGATCGGCAATTCCAGGGCTGAAATTAAACCGTCCAAATGATTCTGGCGAATTGTGTGTGGAGTTTAAAAACACAGTGGAGCACTTCCTGTATCACCACATGACATCACGAGGTGGAACCGAGCGTTTTCCGTTAAATATGCAGGGTTTGTGTGTTAAAAATGTGTGAATAAAACAAAACAAAACACAAAAGAGGCGTGTTTGTGATGAGGAAACTACATTTTAACACTGATTTTTTTTTTTTTTATTGCGTAACACGGGCCCTTTAAAGTAATAAACTATATTTACAGATATTTTCCATTTAATTCTAATTTTACAGTGATTAAACATGGCCTGAAATGAACAATAGTTGCAAATTAGCGTTAATAGTAGGGCCCGGCTGATATATCAGACATGTTTTACCTCGTTCTAAAGCTCAGACTCTATATTCTGTCTATTTAATCCAGTTTACAGACAGATAAATGTCCTGATCTGTGGCGGGGCATCAGGGTTTATCTGCGGAGTCATTTGTCTGTGTCCGTCCCGCCCCTGAACGCATCACCATGTGCGTTTGTTTACAGCCGCAGCCACAGATCCACCTGCACAACAGTGAGATTGTGTTGTTTTTGCGGCCGCTCAGTGTGAGTCTGGATTAAAGGACAGTTCTTGGTGCTGATCTGAAAGGAGCCTGTGTGAGGCTGAGTGTTGAAATGTGTCGGTTTGAAGCTCAATTTGGTTCTTTCTCATTGGTTAGCGATTAGCTGCTGTAGCTCGCACACATAAACAGGCTGTTTTCTCTTCTGTTAGCGACTGTAAAGTGACTATAGTGGCCGTGTATATGTTACTGGACACACACTGATATGTGAATGAGCCGTGAATCGCCGATGTCGTTTCTAATCCCGTTTATTTACGAGTGAATTATATTTTTTGAAAAACGCTAAAAAATACATTACCGAGCCATTTTCTTTCAACAACTTTCAGTTTCTCTTCTTCTTCACCGTCAGTAGTCGATCTTCACTTGTTGCTTATGAGTGAATTATATTTTTTATATTTTTCTGGTGGCGAGAGGCCAATAAACGGGATTAGAAACGACATCGGCGATCGAGTCTTTTGGCCTTTGGCCTGTGCAGTGGGAAATCAGCAGTGGGAAGTGTGAGGTGCTTATAAAGTTGTTTTCTAACGTTTCCAGACACTAATGAGTGAACCAGGCAGAGCGTTTTGTTTGTTAGACTCGTGGCTGTTGTCAGATGGGTTAAAGTGGAGTTAAGCTTCTTCAGTCTGAAGCAAATTGTCGTTTTACGTGGAAGTTCAGAACTTGCCCCCATCACTGCACTAGTTTGTTGCCTTAACACAGTGAGATCTCCGCCGAGGAAACACTGATCTGTGCCGTTTTTTGGCTCCTGACAGAATTCCACCTCCTCTAGGAACGACTTTAGCTTCAAACGTGCCGGAGTTCCACTTTAACTGTATAAATATTGGGTTTGTTGAGTCTCTATATCCACTTCCACTGACGATTCTTACGTCACTTCCTCTACGAACTTCCCCAAACTTCAGTCCAGTTGGTCAAATATGGAACAATCAACGAATTACACAACAAATCCAACACTTGCCTATTTTTAATGACTCTTTTACCTTATGTAACACAGCGATTCCTCGGGATAATTTCATTTTGACGTAATCTATATAGAATTTCCATGTCAGATGTTCATCAGTTGTGTATGTGTTTTTTTATGGTTTCCTTCCCCAACTTAAACAAATCCACAAACTCTCTGCATTAACACATATTTCCCATTTTAAAACAGTTAATTTCCGAGTGTAAACGTGGAATAAACAGACAATTAGGAATGAAACAAACAAAAAAACACAACTAAATGTCTGTTTGTGATGTGGAAACTACATTTTAACACAAAAAATAGCATAACGCAGGCCTTTTAAAGTTAAAAACAAACTACATTTACAAATATTTTCTGTTTTAATTCTAATTTCAGTGGTTAAACATTGGCCTGAAACAAATGATAGTTGCAAATGAGCATTAATAGGTCAGTAATAAATTATTTAGTTTATTCAGTTAAAATAAAACTACTAAATGTGATTTTCACCCATTTAAAAGATCCAAAAATACGGCGTAAAGCGTTTATTTGAACCTATTTTACCATCTATACCAGCCAGTCCACTCATATGTGTTTGTTTTTTATGGTTTCCTAAACAAATCCACAAACTCTCTGCATTAACACATATTTTCCATTTTAAAACAGTTCATTTCAGTCTAAACGTGGAGCGTTCACTGTGATACGAACAGACAATTAGGAATGAAACAACAAAAAAACACAGCTAAATGTCTGTTTGTGATGTGGAAACTACATTTTAACACAGTTTTTCTTTTTAAAATAACATAACACAGGCCCTTTAAAGTCAAGAAACAAACCACATTTACAAATATTTTCCGTTTTAATCCTAATTTCGCGGCGATTACAAACGTGTCCCGAGACGAACAGACGTCGAGGTGCCGACGGTCCTCGAAGCGTTTGAACAAAACCATTTCCCTTTTACTTTACGGGGATCATAAACGTACATTAGATCCACTCTTATTTTTATATATTTGTATTTGGGATTAAAAGCGTAATCCGCGTTCCCCATTAGGCCTTTAAATGTGGTTCAGCACCGCCCCGAAGAGTCTCTGCTCGCGGTGCAGCTGTACTCAGGGCGGCTCGTAAAAAAGGTGTAAGATGTGAGTCGGGGTTTTTATAGATAAGTTGGCAGAGTTTGAGATAAAGACAGAATCCCTCCTCGGGGTTTAAATATCTGCTCCCAGGATTTATTTGGCAAACGCCTTTATTCTGGTTCCCAAAAAGTGTCTGCGAAAAGTCCCGTCTTACGCAAATGTTTAGGTTTGTGCTTTATTGATGTGAGAAAGCTGCGCCGACGCGGACCCCGGCAACGAGGCCCCGGCGGGGACGGAGGAACGGGCCAAAAACCGGGTCAAAAACTGTATTCATCCACAAGGGACAATACTTAGACAGTTGTAGGGAGTATTATCTGTGACATAGAGTTGTTGTACAGTTGTAGGGAGTATTATCTGTTACATAAAGGTGAGTTGTACAGTTGTAGGGAGTATTATCTGTGACATAAGGGTGAGTTGTACAGTTGTAGGGAGTATTATCTGTTACATAGAGTTGTACAGTTGTAGGGAGTATTATCTGTGACATAGAGTTGTTGTACAGTTGTAGGGAGTATTATCTGTTACATAAAGGTGAGTTGTACAGTTGTAGGGAGTATTATCTGTGACATAAGGGTGAGTTGTACAGTTGTAGGGAGTATTATCTGTGACATAGAGTTGTTGTACAGTTGTAGGGAGTATTATCTGTTACATAAGGGTGAGTTGTACAGTTGTAGGGAGTATTATCTGTTACATAGAGTTGTTGTACAGTTGTAGGGAGTATTATCTGTGACATAGAGTTGTTGTACAGTTGTAGGGAGTATTATCTGTTACATAGAGTTGTTGTACAGTTGTAGGGAGTATTATCTGTGACATAAAGGTGAGTTGTACAGTTGTAGGGAGTATTATCTGTGACATAAAGGTGAGTTGTACAGTTGTAGGGAGTATTATCTGTTACATAAAGGTGAGTTGTACAGTTGTAGGGAGTATTATCTGTGACATAAGGGTGAGTTGTACAGTTGTAGGGAGTATTATCTGTTACATAGAGTTGTTGTACAGTTGTAGGGAGTATTATCTGTTACATAAGGGTGAGTTGTACAGTTGTAGGGAGTATTATCTGTGACATAGAGTTGTACAGTTGTAGGGAGTATTATCTGTTACATAAAGGTGAGTTGTACAGTTGTAGGGAGTATTATCTGTGACATAAAGGTGAGTTGTACAGTTGTAGGGAGTATTATCTGTTACATAGAGTTGTACAGTTGTAGGGAGTATTATCTGTGACATAGAGTTGTTGTACAGTTGTAGGGAGTATTATCTGTTACATAAGGGTGAGTTGTACAGTTGTAGGGAGTATTATCTGTTACATAGAGTTGTTGTACAGTTGTAGGGAGTATTATCTGTGACATAGAGTTGTTGTACAGTTGTAGGGAGTATTATCTGTTACATAGAGTTGTTGTACAGTTGTAGGGAGTATTATCTGTGACATAAAGGTGAGTTGTACAGTTGTAGGGAGTATTATCTGTGACATAAAGGTGAGTTGTACAGTTGTAGGGAGTATTATCTGTTACATAGAGTTGTTGTACAGTTGTAGGGAGTATTATCTGTCACATAAGGGTGAGTTATACAGTTGTAGGGAGTATTATCTGTGACATATAGTTGTACAGTTGTAGGGAGTATTATCTGTTACATAAGGGTGAGTTGTACAGTTGTAGGGAGTATTATCTGTTACATAGAGTTGTACAGTTGTAGGGAGTATTATCTGTGACATAGAGTTGTTGTACAGTTGTAGGGAGTATTATCTGTTACATAAGGGTGAGTTGTACAGTTGTAGGGAGTATTATCTGTTACATAGAGTTGTTGTACAGTTGTAGGGAGTATTATCTGTGACATAGAGTTGTTGTACAGTTGTAGGGAGTATTATCTGTTACATAGAGTTGTTGTACAGTTGTAGGGAGTATTATCTGTGACATAAAGGTGAGTTGTACAGTTGTAGGGAGTATTATCTGTGACATAAAGGTGAGTTGTACAGTTGTAGGGAGTATTATCTGTTACATAAGGGTGAGTTATACAGTTGTAGGGAGTATTATCTGTGACATATAGTTGTACAGTTGTAGGGAGTATTATCTGTGACATAAGGGTGAGTTGTACAGTTGTAGGGAGTATTATCTGTGACATAGAGTTGTTGTACAGTTGTAGGGAGTATTATCTGTTACATAAGGGTGAGTTGTACAGTTGTAGGGAGTATTATCTGTTACATAGAGTTGTTGTACAGTTGTAGGGAGTATTATCTGTGACATAGAGTTGTTGTACAGTTGTAGGGAGTATTATCTGTTACATAAAGGTGAGTTGTACAGTTGTAGGGAGTATTATCTGTGACATATAATTGTTGTACAGTTGTAGGGAGTATTGTCTGTTACATAAAGGTGAGTTGTACAGTTGTAGGGAGTATTATCTGTTACATATAGTTGTTGTACAGTTGTAGGGAGCATTATCTGTTACATAAGGGTGAGTTGTACAGTTGTAGGGAGTATTATCTGTTACATAAGGGTGAGTTGTACAGTTGTAGGGAGTATTATCTGTTACATATAGTTGTTGTACAGTTGTAGGGAGTATTATCTGTTACATAAAGGTGAGTTGTACAGTTGTAGGGAGTATTATCTGTGACATATAGTTGTTGTACAGTTGTAGGGAGTATTATCTGTGACATATAGTTGTTGTACAGTTGTAGGGAGTATTATCTGTTACATATAGTTGTTGTACAGTTGTAGGGAGTATTATCTGTTACATAAAGGTGAGTTGTACAGTTGTAGGGAGTATTATCTGTTACATAAGGGTGAGTTGTACAGTTGTAGGGAGTATTATCTGTGACATGTAGTTGTACAGTTGTAGGGAGTATTATCTGTTACATGTAGTTGTTGTACAGTTGTAGGGAGTATTATCTGTTACATATAGTTGTTGTACAGTTGTAGGGAGTATTATCTGTGACATAAAGGTGAGTTGTACAGTTGTAGGGAGTATTATCTGTGACATATAGTTGTTGTACAGTTGTAGGGAGTATTATCTGTGACATAAAGGTGAGTTGTACAGTTGTAGGGAGTATTATCTGTGACATAAAGGTGAGTTGTACAGTTGTAGGGAGTATTATCTGTTACATACAGTTGTTGTACAGTTGTAGGGAGTATTATCTGTCACATAAGGGTGAGTTGTACAGTTGTAGGAAGTATTATCTGTGACATACAGTTGTTGTACAGTTGTAGGGAGTATTATATGTTACATACATACTGCATTATGTAATTTTTTGATGGGATTTTCAGCCGTTTCTTTCTTCTCGGTTTGGAATTCATATGTTTTGTTTAAAGCCACAATATGTAACTTTTTTAGCCCCAAACCTTTGCACTGGGAAACACACGTCCTGACCGTGAGCGCACCTGCATCTCCACAAACCTGCCTCCTCCTGTTGCCATGGAGACGTTGTTCCTTTGGCTCTAATCCTCCACAGTATGGCATTAAACTCTGCGCTGTCTCTGTGGAGAATGCTCCGTAGTGTGGTTTTAACTTCCTGTTTCCATGGAATCATCTCCAGGAAGTTACACACTGTCACTTTAATTTCTAACACAGCTCAAAGCAGAAATATTGTCCTGTTCAGTTCGTATAACATTAGAAAACACATAAAAACTGTTGTGATTCAAAAATACGGATCTAAAACGGGTTAATAATAGAAATAACAAATATTCTTTCTAAAGCTCATTTCATGTGTCCTGCCTCTTCACAATCATAATTTACCATCAAGCAGCTTTTTGTAAGATAAGATAAGATATCCTTTATTTATCCCACAATGGGGAAATTTCAGTGTTGCAACGCACAGTAAAGAGAACAGCAAGAAACAAGTAGCAGCAATAGAAGTACAGTTAAGTTAAAAATAGACAAACACTATAAAGATCTATAAAGATAAGGATTATAAAACTATGTATCATATAAATTGCGATCTTATGTTTGTGTTTTATTGTTGGAAAATGTCTGTGTGACATTTTTTATACACGTGACGCCTAAATGTTCTGTCCAGCTGCAGTTTCCTCAGTTAAAAAAGGTTCAAATTTCATAATAATTCAGCACATTTCTGTAGCACCTCTGACCTCCAGGGAACCAGATCATTTTTTGTTCATAAATCCTGAGTTATTCTGCATGTTTTTTGTGCTTAAAGTGTTCAAATGTCATGTGGTGCGACCGTGCATCATGTGGTGCCACTAATAACAGCAGGAGTTTAATCACAGACAAAGTCGACTTGGGTGAACGGTTCTTTAGGCGTTTTTCTTCATTTTTCTTCATTTTTCTTCATTTTTCTGCATTTTTCTTCATTTTTCTTCATTTTTCTTCGTTTTTCTTCATTTTTCTTCATTTTTCTTCATTTTCCAGGGCAGTAGTTTGTTCATTAAACACAAGCAGGCGACTGTCATACTGGAGCAAAAGAAAATATCAATATGCATTAAAAATCTAAAGAAACACAACAGTTTGTTCCTTTTTTTTTTTTTTGCAGAAAGAACATAACTTATGAAACTAACAAATGACTCAAACCTTAAAGAAATATGAATACGAGTAGATAAATAATATAATAATATTAATAATAGAATTGTAATAAATACTCTACTACTATTATTAATAACAAATACAATAAAACTAATAATAATTAAATTAAAAAATACATAAAAATACCTTAAAAATACCTAATAATAAAATGGTGGATGGTGTTGGCTTAGATGGTTTCAAAAAAGTCAATAAATAGTTGCCACTTTCTAAAAAAAATCCTCCATTTTCAACAGTTTGTTTCTGTAAACTTCATATTACTCACAACTTAGATTAAAATCCCAACCAGGTTTTAGAAAATAAAACAGTTTTAAGGTTATTCTCGGTCGCACCACATGAGATTTTACACTAAAAATGCTTCACATAAACGTTAAACACAGATTTATGCTCCTGACACTGGAAATATTTGGAAAAGTTCAATAGAAACTGATACTTTTCATTAAATTAAAAATGTGCCCGTTGAAAATCCTTAGACGTCATTGATCCATAAGCCAGACTCTGTTTTTATATGTCCCAAAAAATTATCACCGTCATTTTAAAAGCATTTATCTTGAAAACTACTACGTCCAGCTCAATGAAACGGAAGAGTTTAGGTGTTCGACATCATAAGTTTATTCCAGGACTTTCCCAGTCGGTGAAGTTTTTCCACATTTTGCACTGAAGTCTCGGGCGACTGTGTGGAGCAGATTCCCAAACGCAAAACGACTTCTGTTTGGTGAGTGAACGGCTCGACCTGAAAACGGAACAAAAATAAAACACGGTAACACTTTAAAATAAGGCGCCATAATAAACAGCAAACTGATCATCACCTAAACCTTCATTAATATTTGTTAATTGTCACTAAAATATCTATTTCGCACAAGTTAACGGCTTCTCCATCATTAACCTCCTGAGACCTGAGCGTCTGTCTTGCTATTTCGGGATAAGTAGGTCCTAATAAGTACAATAACTCGTTTTTTGCTGGTCATTTCGAGCTTTAAATGTGCCAAACGTGAGCGGGTCGGGGTTCAGGGAGCGAGGTTAAAAACACAGACAAAGGCGTGAAAACGTGGTCCACAGTTTTCATTTTTTTCTGGTTTTCAATCGTTACAAAAAAAGTGCGAAAAGGTACAAAATGGAGGCAGGCGGCAGTTTCCCCTCCAGCGATTTACAACTTTAAACTCTTTAAATATTCCCAAATTTACCTCACAACATGATGTCCCGATGTCCTCAAACGACGACATGACATTTCCTGACGCTCTCGTCGGCTGTGATCACTAAAATCGGTCAAATTTTAATACCGTATGAAGATGGAGACGTTATTGTACTTAAATACACTGGTTTCATTCATAAAATTTGGATCTAAACTTTACCGTGCTGTGTTTTCTCTTTCGGGAGCGGCTGTAAAGGGTTTTTTTGATGATTTCCCGCCATTTTTTTCCCCATTGAAACTGGTGTAATATCACGACATCAGCACGAGACGGATGGAAGTTTAAAAAAATGTACAATCGTGGCGCTAAGAGGCAAAAATGTAACGTCCTCGTATGAAGCCGCCGGGTCCCGAAAGGTGAACTAAACATGAACTGTTTGCATGAAATCAGTGTATTAATGTTTTAACAAATAGAAAATAATCTATGAACTAATATTGTGCTCATATTACTGTGACTGTTTTGTCCTGTCCTTGTTTTACTGTTGCCTCATTGTCTTTGTGTTACCGTGAAAAGCGCTTTATAAAACCCATATATTATTATTATTATTATTATTATTATTATTAATATTTGTTAATAGTAACTGAATGTGTCACTGGCTCTGCTGATCTCAGGCTGAACCACTCACAGGATCCTCGTTGGTTAAGTTGATTAAAATGTAAAATATTTGCTATCGTTAATACATTTTATAAGTAAAGTAGTTTTATTTGTACTTTATTATAAGTAATTATGCAACTTTATCATCAGTCGCTCCACACTGACACCTGCATAATACTAATATATTAACCTCCTGAGACCCTGTGGCCCCAGACGAGGACATTACATTTTTGCCTCTTAGCACAACGATTTTCAATTATTTTAAACTTTCACCTGTGATCAACTAAAAACCTCTACAGCAGCTCCCGAAAGTAAAAAAAACTGCCTGGTAAAGTTTAGATGCAAAATTTATGAATAAAACCAATGTATTTATGTACAATAATGTCTCTTCATGTGTCTTAATGTCTCTTCATTTGGCATTAAAATTTGACCCATTTTATTGCCCACAGCAGACGAGAGCCTCAGGAAATGTCCTCGTCTGAAGACATTGGGACTGTGTTATATTATTGATTGCACATGTTGTTAGGTAAACTTGGGAATATTTAGATGAGTTTACAGTTATAAATTGCTGGACGTTTCTGCTGCTATAGGGAAACTGCTGCCTGTCTCCACTTTTTGCACCTCCACTTTTTTTTTGCAACGATTGAAAACCAGAAAAAATTTAAACTGTGGACCACATTTTCAGGCCTTTTTGTGTGTTTTTAACCTCACTCACTGAAGCCCAACCCGCTCACGGTCGACCTACGTCACATTTGGCAGGTTTAGGGCTTGAAATAAACTAATTGCTGTTTGTTTGTTTTTTGTAATTTATTTATACATTTTAATGTTTTTACATTTTTTAACCAATGGTGTCATACAGAAGACTTACTTAGTAGGTCCTACTTATCCCAAATAGCAAGAAGAAATGAAAAATGCACAGCAGACAAAAGCTCGGGTCTCAGGAGGTTAATTACACTGAACCAACTTAACCAACAGTGATCCTGTGAGGAGAGGTTCAGACTGAGATCAGCAGAGCCAACGACACATTTACTGAACTATTCATCAATATTAATATGATATCAGTTAATAGATTATTTCCTATTTGTTAAAACATGAATACATCGATTTCATGCAAACTATTGATGTTTAGTTAATGATGAAAAGACTATTAACTTGTGCGAAATAGACATTTTAGTAAGAATTAATACATATTAATGAAGGGTTAGTTATGGCGCCTTATTATAAAGAGTTTCCTAAAACATTTACACATATAAAATCTTTATATCTTCCTGTACATTCTGTGAAAACTTAAGATTATTTCAACGGGAACTGACAAAATTACTGACCTGTGAAATCATGTCAGATTTTTTCGGGACACCCTGTGTTTTCAGTGCATTGGGGTGGGCGGGGATAGGTGGTAGGTGAAAACGGACCAAACGACGTTTTCTGAGCGCTCGACCCTCAAATGCAGCTCTGAGTAAGATTCCTGCATTAGTTTAGCTCTTCAGATTGTCGTACTTTAGTTTTATTTTATTTACTTTAGTACAAACTTTGGTTCTCCTCTCCTCATTACATCAGATGCATCGTCATTTAAAAAGGTCCTTTTTTTTACACAATTTATGACTTTATTTTTGTTTCCAATTTGAAGTCACTTTGAACTGTTTTATTTTATTTACAGCCAAAGCAAAAGTTTCTAAATCTCTCTTTGAACTATTATTTTTCACATGTTTCTGACTTTACGACGCATCGAGGTCCATAATTTACGGAGGCCTTTGAGCCGTAACTCTTGTACATTTATACTCCGATGATTGAGTTTGCGTGACTGCGTTTTGCTTTTAACAAACTCCTCTCCGCAGAGCGTTCCCAGTAAATAACGGTTCTCTCTGGTTCTCGGCGGGTAATCCGGGGTTTTCTCGGCGGATGACGGGGTTTTGGTGATGCTTTTATCGGCGCGTTTGGAGGAGCGGGATTCAGTTTTTATGTGGTAGATTTAGACGGAGCAGCGCTGGGCTCCAGATGTGCCTCAGACGCTCTTAATGTCGCTGTGAAACCTCCAAAGTTCGGGCCTCGGCGAGAAAAAGGCCCTCAGACACCAGCGGGGACCCCGGGGACCTCGTGGACCTCGTGGACCTCAGGGACCTCGGGGACCTCGGGGACCTCGGGGACCTCAGGGACCTCAGGGACCTCAGGGACCTCGGGACACAAACATATTTTTAAACCAAACCAAACTGAGGTCTCTGTGACTCTGAAATAAAATCTGAAACGGCTCTGGCTGAAAGTGTTTGGACGCACCGATACCGACTTTCTGAAAACCGATACGAGTACGGGTACAATCATGTCTGTATTTGCCGATATCGAGTACCGATACTGATACTTTGCCAATCTTACAAATGTACAAGCGCAAAAAATATATATTACAGGAAAAAAAATACAAATATGGTATTCCTTCCCTATGAAAAACTTTGAACTTTTCTTACATTTTATTATTTAATTTAGCTTTGACTGAGACTGAGAAACGTAATTTTATTTTTTCTTATGTGAATATGAAGATTTGACAATAAACTTTTGGAATCTTGAGTATAATGTGTTTAATGCAGCTTTGAGCACATTTGTTTACATTTTACAGACACTAAACTGACTCATTTGCATACAGTATAAGCGCTGAAAAAAACAGCCCTGATGTGTTCCGCTTCTGTGGGACTAAAGGACTCGACTCGGTGGAATATGAGTGTTCTCCCTGTGACGGAGGATGTTCTGCTGATGCTGAGTCTGTTCTGTGCGTGTGTCGCGTTGGTTCATGTTAAACTTTTCACAGATCGTACGAGTGCAGCGGCTTCACTGACGTCGCTGCAGTCGCTGTATTTACGTTGCTCTGGTTTCTCATCACCAGGATTCTGGATTATTCAGGAAACCGGGAAACTGCGGAATGTGTCCTGTAATAGTGGTATCGGTGCGCGGTATCGGTGCGCGGTATCGGCAAATGTTTAACAAGTACGAGTATATTATGGAAGTATTTGGCCCATACCCGTATTGGTGTGTCCCAGGCCGAAAGTGTTTGGAAAAGGGTAAAACGTCACAGCGACTGTTTGAATCTGATCATCTGGTTGGTTGAGCAGCAGAAAAAAATTTAAAATCAAACTTGAAACTGAAAGAAAAGCACAGACATCTTCCCTGTTTAAAAAAGCACAAACGTCTTTACTATTTTATTTTGTTTGTGCTGAACGAGGAATGCACTTAATTTTGTTGTATTTGTTACAGTGACGAATAAAGATTTTCTATTCTTCCTTCTGCATGTTTTCCCCAAACTAAATAATCCATATTGACGCTAAATTAGGCTGTTGTTTGTTGGCGTCGCCATGTTTGTTTTGGTTCGTTTGGGCGCTTCACTTTTGGCTCCGCCCAAACCTTGAATGCTGCTCTGTGATTGGTCGCCCTGCACCTGTCGGCCCATCGCACCAGCGGAGCCAAGATGGAGTTACATTTTTAATTAGATCAAATGTACTTTTTACTTGATTTAATTTGAATATTTATGTCATTTGTTTACAGAGTAGATTATTTATAGTCCGCGAGTCCACAGAACCTTTCTCCAGATCTGCACCAGGTTCATAGTCAGAAATCTTAAAGGTGCAACTGCGCGACTTTTCTGGTGCAGGTTCCGCTACATGTTTGTCTCCCTGGAGCTGTTATTGTTTTACCTGGAATGTTCCATATTGTGACATTAAACATATACATCTTGCATTTGGTCATGAGCTTTGGGGAACGACCGAAAGGACGAGATCGCCGTTACAAGCGAAGATATGAGTTTCCTCCGCAGAGTGACCGGGCGCTCCCTTAGAGAGAGGGGGAGGAGCTCGGAGTAGAGCCGCTGCTCCTCCACGTGGAGAGGAGGTGTTCAGGTGTTCAGGTCCCACCGGGAGGAGGCCCCGGGGAAGACCTCACTGCACTCTCACTGTAAAAAAGGCCTATCGAAAATAAGAAAAAAAGACCAATTTTGAGGTAAAAATGCCCTATTTTAAGTGAAATTTTCTGCCAGTGCAGTAAGAAATTTTCATTTACCAAATTTTCTTAAAACAAGACGAAATATGAATCTTGTTCTAAGCAGAAAACACGAGTTTCAAGTATTTATGTCAAGATTTTTCACCTTATTGGTTTGAGAAGGAAGTTAAAGAGGCTTAACCTGGACTGAGTTAATATAAAAAGTGCTTAGAATAAGTTGTAATATCGAGATAAGATAAATCAGATGGAATATCTTAAAACAAGTAAAAAAAAATCTCATCTTATTAAGTAAAAAATCTTAAAATTGATGTTTTAAGATGAATCTGCTTAATTCAAGTCAGTTAAACGATGCTAGAAAATCCTTTTTTGCTGTGCTGGAGGGACTCCGGGGAACGCCTCAGGGTCCAGGAGGAACTGGAGGAAGTGTCTGGGGTGAGGGAAGTCTGGGAGTCCCTGCTTAGACTGATGCCCCCACGACCCGGCCCCGGATAAGAGGAAGAAAATGGATGGATGGATCTTGCATTTATTCATTACGTGCGTTTCTGTTACTCAAAAATACAATAACTGCTCATGTGCACAGGGCCGACTCTCCACAGATCTGAACTGTAAGAGTGTGTGGTGCTGTAACCTGCTTTAAAGGTTTAATCTGTACTGTGGGACATTCTAGACAAAGCAATAGCAGTGATTTCAATGGAGACAAGCAGGTGATGGACCCTCCTCTAGAAATGTTACAGTTACACATCAGCCATTTTTGTACTTCACCCTTTTCGGCGTATTATTTTCCCATTTCCTATAACCTAAAACGTCCTCGGTGCAGCGGCTCAGAGACACGTCGGAGTCCTCCTCTAATGGACATGTTCGTATTAATCCTCCTTCAGTTTAAAGTGTGTTTTTGGAGCCGGTCCCCGAAGCTCTGCCTTTTACTGCATCACATAAAGCTCCGGAGGAAAAGCCAAACCCCGAGTCTCCAGACGCCGTTTACTCTCCGCAGGTTCAAAAACAAATCACAAGGTTCATTTAAAGGAGCTGTGCCTGGTTTCACCGCCCTCCGAAGCTCATTTTAAACAGTTTGCCGTGGCCCAACGTTCTTCCTCATTTACCTCATGTGTTCAGAGTATTATAATTATTCACCAGGATGAGTTTATAAGCACGTTTCACAATTTTCAGAGACCAGAGCCGCCATTATGCCACGTTTACATGAGAGCTTTAATTCCGAAATCTGAAGAAAAATGTATTACGCTTTAAGAAGTCCATGTAAACACTTAATTCCTGATGAAAATTGACTTATTTCTGAAGTCAGTGGGTTTATTCTGATTTTAAAGTCGAATTAATTTCTTCCTGGATCATGTAAACGTTTCTTCTTCTTCAAAATAATCCCGGTGGTTGGTGCTCGTTGGCTCGTCCTTCGATCCGGCTCCTCCAGTCGTCTCTTTGGATTTGTGAGCGGGATGTGGGAGTGGGCTGAGGTGTGGCAGCCTCAGACTCAGTTTGTCTTCTTCCTCCTCCTCCGACACTCTTCCCTTCTCCTCCTCAGCTCACAGACGGAAAGCGTGAGGAGAGAATTCTCCATCTGCTGCTTCATTATCATCAGAACGACCGCGGGAAAAGTTCTGATCGTGTTTGTGTCGGCGGTGAAACGACAAACCGAAATGATAGAAAAGCCGGGAGCAGCTGAAGTGTGGGTTCTTCCCAAAGACGGAAATACGTTTGTGTCGCTGTCCAGTCAGCACCTTCCCCACCCCCAGACGCCGAGAGGAATTAAATAAAAACGATTTAACAGGTTTTCCATGGAAACCTCAATTCAGAATGATTATTTCCACCTAAACTCGAATTCCAAACTATTTAATTCAGAAGTAAAAAACATCACGTATCATTCCTAACAACAACTAGTATGCTACAGGGCACTTCCTGATTCACAGTGGACTGATTTTGACGCTACAAGACGCTTATTCTGTACATCTGATCTGGAGAAAGTTTTGCTCTTTTATTCATAATTATAAAAACATCAAACGTGAAACGCGAAGGTGTTTTTTTTGGCGTTTTGATGATTACTAAGAGGTGATCAGTGGTAGAGGGCCTAACCGTTGATCCAAAGGTCGGTGGTTCGAATCCCGCTCTCGACGTAAACATCAGCGGTCAAATCCACTGACGAACAGAGATGTCGTGGTGTCCTCGGGCGAGACACTTCGCCCCCGTCACCGCCAGTGTCGGCGGCACTGGCGTGAGAATGTGTTTGGTGGACGTAAAGAGCTTCGAGCCTCGAAGGTGGAAAAACGTCTAAAAATGTGACCGTTTACCTTTAACCGATCAGAACGACGGATGCTCGTTTCAGTCTCCAGTCTCGTTTTTTTTTTAGCGACGCCTTGGTGGAATCTTTAATAAAGTACGTGATAGTTTTGTTTTTGTGTGTTTCAGGTGTGGTTGTCTCCGGCCTCTGTGTGGTGCTGCTCCCAAATCCTCATCGAAGGCTGATCCGCAGAAGAAGAAACACGGGGAGGTACAAAATGGACACGTGTACGATTTTATTTAACATTTTTACCCAATTTTGTGGGTTTTTTTTGTTTGTGTAAATGTAAAAAAAAGTATCACGAAACCTAACCAAAATATAACAAGTCTTTACAACCTTTGATATTCTTTTCATTTGCTTAAAGTACGACACAAAATCTCTCCAAACTGTTTCATATCTCTGTGGCTGCGCCCAAATGTCCACCCGGGTCCCACATTCTCTACTCTTTAGCGCCCCCTGCTGTCGGGTCATGTGATTCTGGCGTCTCAATGAAAAACGTCAAAAGGCTAAACTCCGGTAAAACCTGATTTCTGTCACACATAATGATCAGATCAAGGTCACGCACAAGTGTTTATGGACTAATAACAATCGTACGAGTTTTTACCACGCTGGATTCTTCGCTTTTTGGTCCGGGACGCGTAAATTATCGCTCTTTTACTCTGGAGTTGAAGGTAAGTCGTGTTTTATTCCGAATCAGGACGTACAGCTCCATAAACCGGCGCTTTTATCTGCTTCAGTCGGTCGTGTTGTGTCCAGTTGAACCGTTGTTTTCCCCGACTCTCCCAGTGCATTGTGGGCTATATTGACCGCTCTAGTGACCACTGACGAACTCTACTTCTCAAGGTGCATTGTGGGAAGTTTTGAGTGCACGACTTTTCCACTAACAGGACATTTCGACCCCAACCCCCCCATGGATGTATAATAAGAGCTGGATAAGCCCCGCCCCCTCTATCCGTGACCGCAGACGTGTGGCCGAACGAGGTACTGCAGCCCAGGAAAAAATCTCCCACAGAAGCACATTGTATTTTTTGGAGAAATCAAACTGCCCGTGTTCGGCTGACAGGGCGTCCACAGCTTTCAGAAAGGTCGGATTTTGTAGGATTCTTCTGTATTTTTACAATATGAACTTAAAAAAAAAAGTTTAATCGTCAAAGCGTCTAAAAATCAGCTTTGTAAGAGTTAGCCTAGCCTCGCTCTGGGCCCGCGCTAGCTCCGCTCTAGCAGCTCGCACTCTAGCAGCTCGCGCTCTGATTGGTCAGAACTGCGTTTGACGTTGGGCTGCAAACAAGGAAGTAAATGCGGAAGTGAAGATCTTTTTTGCGGTCATGCGCCAATGAGCACAGACCACTGAAAACAACAGGGCGCCATCTTGGATTCATCTTCCAGACTTTATTATAGTTCTGTGCCTCACCCACACACACCTTACCCCTGTCTTGAACACATAAAGAAGGGCATTTCTCAGATGTAATTCACCAACTACATCAGCCCAGCGAATAAGCTGAAAATAACTTACAGCATCCAACTATATAGATATAAGCAACTTTCTCAATTCAAAATGTGCACCAGATATTCAAATGTCTCAATCTCAGTTAAACATTCTCAATAATTTAACAGCCTCCAGTGAGGGGAGGATGGAGCGTGAGGCTGACGGGTGGATCGGTGCAGCGTCGGCAGTGATGCGGTCGCTGTGTCGGTCGTTGTGGTGAAGAGGAGCTGAGCCCAAAGGCGAAGCTCTGGGTTCACCTCAGTCTCGTTCCTCCTTCACCTGTGGTCCTGACTCTGGGGAACGACCGAAAGGATCAGATCCAGATACAAGCGAAGAAATGAGTTTCCTCCGCAGAGTGACCGGGCCTCCCTTAGAGAGAGGGGGGAGCTCGGAGGAGAGCCGCTGTTCCGGGCATGTCCCACCCAGAGTCCATATATATGAGTGGACTAAGTGAGTGCGAGGTCCCCACAGCGTCGCTCAAATGAGGCTCCTGTTGCCACGGTTACAGGAGCGAATCTGGTGTCAGGTCCATATTTGGAAATCCGACCGCGAGTATCATAGCAACACAAGAGCCAATCATGAGTGAGGAGGTTAAATGTGCCGCCCTCCTCAGAGCGGAGATACTCTGCACCTGCTCGAACCGCTGGATTTACTGATTCTGGAGAATAATAAGGAAACTTTGAGCTTTTATCATCAAACTTTAAATAGTGAGTTTGAGTCATTGATTTATGTTCTATGTTCTGTTACGTGTGAACAACAATAGAGTCGAAATTCACTTTACTTTATGCTAGTTAAGATTCTAGTAACGTTAGATATTGTAATTGTTTGAGATATTTTGTCATTTTATTTCAGAAATCGTCACTCGGGGCAGGAAAGCGGGAAGGGAACTTACTTAGCAACGAAACGCACGAGTTGTCAATCAAACCTGTTGCTAACGCGAGGGGGAGGGGCCTCGGGGAATGAAGGCGTCTGATTGGTCCGTTATTTATGTTCATATCTTGATTTAGGAACAAAACAGTGAAATGAAAACATCAGGATCCTGTGTCGCGGCTTCAGACGAACAGTTTAAGACCAAAAAGTCGAGGCCACAGCAGCAGGTCCAGAGAGAGGAGCCAGAAGAGACTAATGTGAGTCAACGGGAAAAAGGGAGAGAAGGAGCCGGAAGAGCCTCCTGGAGCACTTCCTGTTTGGCACGCGGCGGCTAACGGGTTAGCTTAGTCCACTCATATATACGATCTATGCTTCCACCGGGAGGAGGCCCCGGGGAAGACCCAGGACTCGCTGGAGGGACTCTGTCTCTGGGCCTGGGAACGGCTCGGGGTCCAGGAGGAGCTGGAGGAAGTGTCTGGGGTGAAGGAAGTCTGGGAGTCCCTGCTCAGACTGAGGCCCCGGATAAGAGGAAGAAACTGGAGGGATGGATTAACAGCAACCATCTATATACAGCACATGTAGGAATATTTAAACGTCTCAATTAAAGTGAATAACACAAATTTACGAAAGATATTTTTTAAAGTTTGTGTCATGTTTTGCTTCCCGCTGGTTGTGAATTATTTGGCCCATGTGGATAATCCGGCCCTGCCTAAGTCGGGAATAGTGTGGACATTTGGACACAGCACATGTGTCTGCCCCAAACTGAAAGAAAAACAAAAAAGTAACGATGGAAACGATGGATTTATGTAAAGACGATGAGTTTAATCTGACTTTTTATCCCCAAAAAATATCAAATCTTCAGCTCTTCTTTCTGCCGTTGCCCCAGAGAAGCCCTCGGGATCAGGTGAGACCAAAAAAACGTATTAAAATCGTACAAATATTTGATCTTGACCCCGTTTCCATGAGGTTCAGGCCGATGGCGCAACAGAACCGTCGCCATAGCAATTAATTATTCAAATAAAAACGCTGTGGATTTTAAAATGTCCTTCAAAAAAACATGATAAAAACAATAACTTCCGGATCATGTAAACGTTCGTAAAGGTGCAAAAAAGACAGAAAAGTTGTTTGTTTCCATGGTGATGATGTTTCTTTGTGGAGCTTTAATTGTTTTCGAGCGTTTTAATGTTTTTAAAAGTGTAAAAAGAACTCGGCCTCTAAACGTCTGAGGCGGATTTAATGAAGCGCCGTCGCAGGAATGTGGTTTGTTTTTGTAAAGGATAAAAACGATCGAATCTTATCTGAGCCGAGCGTTTGCCAGATTCTGAAGTCACTTTTAGGAAGAAGAAAAAGAAGAAAAAGAAGAAAGAGTTTTTTCTCCTGTAACGGACGAAACTGCACTTTTTATACAAACTGTGAGAGTTTAATATTTTTATTTGGGAAAAGAAGGTTTGAGATTTTAGATTTTAACAAAACGAGTGAAACGAGACAGGTGCAGACAGGAGCAGACAGGTGCAGAGGAGCAGACAGGAGTAGAGGAGCAGACAGGAGCAGAGGAGCAGACAGGAGCAGAGAAAGAAGAGCAGACAGGTGCAGAGTTAGAGGAGCGGGCAGGTGCAGACAGGAGTAGACAGGAGTAGAGGGAGGAGCAGACAGGTGCAGACAGGAGTAGAGGAGCAGACAGGAGCAGACAGGGGCAGAGGAGCAGACAGGAGTAGACAGGAGCAGACAGGAGTAGACAGGAGCAGACAGGGGCAGAGGAGCAGACAGGAGTAGACAGGAGTAGAGGAGCAGACAGGTGCAGACAGGAGTAGAGGAGCAGACAGGAGCAGACAGGAGCAGACAGGAGTAGAGGAGCAGACAGGAGCAGACAGGAGTAGAGGAGCAGACAGGAGCAGACAGGAGTAGAGGAGCAGACAGGAGCAGACAGGAGTAGAGGAGCAGACAGGTGCAGACAGGAGTAGAGGAGCAGACAGGTGCAGACAGGAGTAGAGGAGCAGACAGGAGCAGACAGGAGTAGAGGAGCAGACAGGAGCAGACAGGAGTAGAAGAGCAGACAGGAGCAGACAGGTGCAGACAGGTGCAGACAGGAGTAGAGGAGCAGACAGGAGCAGACAGGAGCAGACAGGAGCAGAGGGAGGTGCAGACAGGTGCAGACAGGAGTAGAGGAGCAGACAGGAGCAGGGAGCACGTCAGAACAAGCGTCTGCAGAATTATCTCACAGACACTTGTGCTAAATAGCGCCCCCTGTGACCCTTTAATTTGCCGGCAGAGTTATGGCGTTTGGCCGTATCTCGTGACGGCTCGGCTCTTTTATCTGCCGTCCTGAGGAGATAAGTGTTCAGTGATTTGTTGATTTTGGTGGTAGCAGAAGAGGTGCTGACACGAACCAGGCCTCAGACTCTCCTCCTCCTCTTTCCCTCTCCCTCCTCTTTCTCTCTCCCTCCTCTTTCCCTCTCCCTCCTCTTTCTCTCTCTCCCTCCTCTTTCTCTCTCTCCCTCCTCTTTCTCTCTCCCTCCTCTTTCTCTCTCTCCCTCCTCTTTCTCTCTCCCTCCTCTTTCTCTCTCTCCCTCCTCTTTCCCTCTCCCTCCTCTTTCTCTCTCTCCCTCCTCTTTCTCTCTCCCTCCTCTTTCTCTCTCTCCCTCCTCTTTCTCTCTCTCCCTCCTCTTTCTCTCTCTCCCTCCTCTTTCTCTCTCCCTCCTCTTTCTCTCTCTCCCTCCTCTTTCTCTCTCTCCCTCTTCTTTCTCTCTCTCCCTCCTCTTTCTCTCTCCTTCTTCTTTCCCTCTCTCCCTCCTCTTTCTCTCTCCCTCCTCTTTCTCTGTCTCCCTTCTCTTTTTCTCTCCCTCCTCTTTTTCTCTCCCTCCTCTTTCTCTGTCTCCCTTCTCTTTTTCTCTCCCTCCTCTTTCTCTCTCTCCTTCCTCTTTCTTGCTCTCCCTTCTCTTTCTCTCTCTCCCTCCTCTTTCTCTCTCCCCCTTCTCTTTCTCTCTCCCTCCTCTCTCTCTCCTCTCTCTTTTTCTGTTTCTCTCTCTTTTTTCCTTCTTCTCTTCTCTCCTCCTTTGACTCAGTCTCCTCTTTTGTTCCCTGTCTCTCTCTCTCCCTTTTCCCACTCTTTCTCTGCACTCCCTTGCTTCTTTCTCTATCCTTTTTCAGTCTCCCTCCTGCTTCTTCTCTTCCTCCTTCTCTCTCGCTCCCTTTCTCTCTGTCCTCTTCCCCTCATCTGCTTCATCTCTCTCCTCTCTCCTTCCTCTCTCTCCTTCCTCTCTCCTTCCTCTCTTTCCTCTCTCCCCCCTCTTTCTCCTCTCTTCTTCCTCTCTCTCCTCTCTCCCTCCTCTCTCTCCTCTCTTCTTCCTCTCTCTCCTCTCTCCTCCTTTCTCTCTCCTGTCTCCCTCCTTTCTATCCCTCCATTTCTCTACCATTTCTCTCTCCCTTCTCTCTTCTCTCCCTCCTCTCTCTTCTTTCTCCCTTCCTCTCTCTCTCTTCCCTCTCCTTTCTCTTTTCCTCTCTCCCTCTTCTTTCTCCCTCCCTACTCTCTCTGTCCTCTTCCCCTTATCTTCTTCTCCCTCCCATCCCCTGACCCTCCTCTCTCTGTCTCTCACTTTCTCCCTCCTTTCCTCCTCTCTCTTCTGTCTCCTTCCATTTCTCCCCATTTTCTCCTGCCTGTTCTCTGTCCCTCTTCTCTTTGCCTCTCTTTCTCTCTGCTCTCCCTCGGACCCCCCTCCTCCTCTCCTCCTCTCCTCCCTTATCTCTCCCCCTCTCCCCTCCTCCCTCTTTTCCCTCCGTCGCTCCTGGTAGTTTCACATTTATCTCGTGCAGCTTTGATTATGGGATTTCCAGGCCGACAGCTGCTCAAGTGGGTTTAAGAGCATCTTCAGCCTCTTCAGAGCTTTGGTCATGGCCCAGAGGAATGAGGCGGCGGGTCAGAGGTCGCGGCGTTTAAGTTTACGGCGGGTCTGAACCACCAAAACGCAACGAGAACTGAGGAAATATACAAGAAATACTGCGCAAATACAAGAAATACTGCTGCAAAACACAAAAACTACTGCGGAAATACAAGAACTACTGCAAAACACAACAAGTACTGAGGAAATATACAAGAAATACTGCGGAAATACAAGAAATACTGCTGCAAAACACAAAAACTACTGCAAAACGCAACAAGAACTGAGAAAATATACAAGAAATACTACTGCAAAATACAAAAACTACTGCGGAAATACAACAAGTACTGCAGAAATACAAGAACTACTGCAGAAATACAAGAACTACTGCAAAACACAACAAGTACTGAGGAAATATACAAGAAATACTGCAAAACACAAGAAATACTACTGTAAAAACACAAGTACGGAGGAAATATACAAAAACTACTGCAGAAATACAAAAACTACTGCAGAAATACAAAAACTACTGCAGAAATACAAAAACTACTGCAGAAATACAAAAACTACTGCAGAAATACAAAAACTACTGCAGAAATACAAAAACTACTGCAGAAATACAAGAACTACTCCTGCAAAACACAAAAACTACTGCAGAAACACAACAAGTACGGAGGAAATACAAGAACTACTGCAGAAATACAAAAACTGCTATTGCAAAACACAAAAACTACTGCAGAAACACAACAAGTACGGAGGAAATACAAAAACTACTGCAGAAATACAAGAACTACTCCTGCAAAACACAAAAACTACTGCAGAAACACAACAAGTACGGAGGAAATACAAAAACTACTGCAGAAATACAAAAACTACTGCAGAAATACAAAAACTACTGCAGAAATACAAAAACTACTGCAGAAATACAAAAACTACTGCAGAAATACAAGAACTACTCCTGCAAAACACAAAAACTACTGCAGAAACACAACAAGTACGGAGGAAATACAAGAACTACTGCAGAAATACAAAAACTGCTATTGCAAAACACAACAGGTACTGAGGAAATAAACAAAAACTACGGCAAAAACACAAGTACTGCAGAAACACAACAATTACTGAGGAAATACAAAAACTACTACTACAAAACACAACAAGTACTGAGGAAATATACAAGAAATACTACTGCAAAATACAAAAACTACTGCGGAAATTCAAGTACTGCAGAAATACAAGAACTACTGCAAAACACAACAAGTACTGAGGAAATATACAAGAAATACTACTGTAAAAATACAAAAACTGCTACTGCAAAACACAATAAGTACTGAGGAAATATGCAACAACTACGGCAAAAACACAAGTACAGCGGGAATACAAAAACTACTACGGAAACACAAGAACTGCAGTGAGCGGGACTGTTCCAAAAAGGGAAGGCGAGTTTTGACATGTGTGAATTGTGTTTTAAAGAGGAGGATGGAGCAGAATGGACTTTTTGGAGCTTTCTCCCGTTGTTCCCTCATCAAAAACCTGCCTGTAGATGGTTTAGAGTCATCCATGCATGTTTGAGTCATCTAGTGATCTCTCCCGCGGCCTTTTATTTAAACCCTCCTTATGGTTAGATGTAAGATTCTGATGCCTGCGTCAGCCACGCTCCAACTAGGGCGATAATCCGGTATCAGAAAGTAGCGGCGGTGTCAGTTTCATCACCGTCATTAAAAAAATCTGCATCAGGAGCTAAAACCACAGCAGGACTTCCTCCCCTCCGCTCTCTCTCCTCTTCAAACGTGGTTCCGCTCGGAGATTTCCATCCACACGCAGCGAGGAAGAAGAAAAAAACCCGACTGACGCTTCGTGTGCGACGCTGAGCCCAAAAGTTTGTGATGGAGACGTTTTACTGAAGCCGAGAGTCGAGAGGGGACGAGGCTGAAGAGGAGAAAGTTCCCGAGGGCGAAGTCAGACTTTCACGGAGGAGACGGTAAAGAACAATTTATGGATCTGCATCAAAACGTGTTTGTGTCGACACAGACTCCCTACACACGGCGTTCACCTCCGAAACTTTCTAACGACGCCTCAAAACGCCGCAGACGATCAGGGCTGTGATTGGTCCTCTGCACCGCTCTACATTTCCTCCGCTCATTCTAGACTTTGAGTAATAATGTGTTTAATGCAGCTTTGGCACATTTGTTTACGTTTTACACAAACCAAACTTCAAACCTCATGGCTCATTTGCATACAGCTCATTTGCATACAGTATAAGCGCTGATAAAAACAGCTCGTGCGCTGACGCTGATGCGATCGAACGCACCGCAAAGTTTGGTTTGATCAGAACTTGTGCCTCATCTTCAAATATAAAACTGCGACTCTGTTTCTGATGGTTTAGGAGCAGCTGCAAAATAATTCTGAATTAGTCGCAGTAAAACCGTAAACCCGGGAAAATGCTGAGAAGTTTTTCTTCTTAAATATACAAAAACCTGATACAAAACTGTGCTACGACTTCACAAACCTGCTTCGATGTGCAGTGTTTCAGCCTTTGTGTTGTGAAGGGAAGTGACTCAGACAAAAAAAATGAGTTAACCAGCTCTTAAACACAAGTAACCACAATTATTTTAATCTGTGGACAATACAAGAGAAAAACACATTTCTGTGGTAAAATAAATTGTTCTGAAAAAGCTCCCATTTGTAAATATCATCGTTTAATTTGATTAAACTTGTGTTAAAGCCAAAAAAAACAGATGTACTCGTACATGCCGCTAAACAAAAACATTTTAGAGAAAAACATTTCAGAAGAAGCTTTTGTGCTTTGTCAGAAACTCGTTAAAACATGTTTTATAAACCTTTAGAAGGAGCGGAAAAACTGAGCCACGGCACCTGAGAAACAGACACAGAAACAGAGAAACAGAGACAGAGAAACAGAGAAAAAGAGAAACAAACAGAGAAACAGAAACGGAGAAACAGAGAAAAAGAGAAACAAACAGAGAAACAGAGACAGAGAAACAAACAGAGAAACAGAGAGAAACAGAAACAGAGAAACAGAAACAGAGAAAAACTGAGAAACAGAAACAGAGAAACAGCGAAACAGAAAAACAGAGACAGAAACATAGATAAACAGAAAAACAGAAACAGAGAAACAGACAGAGAAAATAGAAACAGGGAAACAGAAACGGAGAAACAGAGAAACAGAAACAAAGAAACAGAGATACAGACACAGAGAGAGAAACAGAAACAGAAATAGAAACAGAGAAAAACAGAAACAAAGAAACAGAAACAGAGAAACAGCGAAACAGAAAAACAGAGACAGAAACAGAGAAACAGAAACAGAGAAAAATAGAAACAGAGAAAGAGAAACACAGAAACAGAAAAACAAAAACAGAAAGAGAAACAGAGCCATGACTATGGCCGAAAGAGGCAGAACCACCGTCTATTTCCAATGTTCCTTTTACAGAGATGAGTTTGGGTTCGTTTTACAGGAGTAACTGTGACTGTGGCAGACTCCAGGAGATCTGATCAGAAAATTCACTTTGGTCCAATTAAAAATAAATCTAGAATTTGTCTTTCGGTCTGTTTTGGAGCTTTAGAATAAATTACACTTTATTTGCAAATCGTACTTTTTCAGTTTTTTACATGAGCCCGTGTCATTTGTTAAAATAGTTTGGATTTCTCTGTGATGTTTTGTGGCTCCATTCCAAATGTATTACACTCTTGTTTCATCGTGTCCTGGGGGCCAAATGCGGCCCTCAGACCCACTTTTGTCGGCCCTCAGGTCTGGTGCTGAACTGGCCCAAAGAACATCACAGTGATACAGGCCTAAAAGTACTGTGTGACTGAATCAAAACCGTGTTAAAGTTACAGACTCTTAGAACCCTCTCTGTTCTGTGTCTGTTCTGTGTCTGTTCTGTGTCTGTTCTGAGTCTGGTCTGTGTCTGTTCTGAGTCTGTTCTGTGTCTGTTCTGTGTCTGTTCTGTGTCTGTTCTGAGTCTGTTCTGTGTCTGTTCCTGTTCTGTGTCTGTTCTGTGTCTGTTCTGTGTCTGTTCTGTGTTCTGTGTCTGTTCTGTGTTCTGTGTCTGTTCTGTGTCTGTTCTGTGTCTGTTCTATGTCTGTTCTGAGTCTGTTCTGTGTCTGTTCTGTGTCTGTTCTGTGTCTGTTCTGTGTCTGTTCTGTGTCTGTTCTGTCCTCTGCCATGGGCCCTGTGCTGTCGTCCATGATTAACTCATTTACAATTAAACATAATGAACTATTTTTACATGATACAAAACGCTGTGAGCAAATGAACGGAGCCTGAATGCCTCTTAAGTCCACTGTAAAGTACAATGTAAAACACACTGTAAAGTACAATGTAAAACACACTGTAAAGTACAATGTAAACACACTGTAAAGTACAACGTAAAACACACTGTAAATTACAATGTAAAGTACAATGTAAAACACACTGCAAAGTCCACTGTAAAGTACAATGTAAAACACACTGTAAAGTACAATGTAAAACACTGTAAAGTACAATGTAAAACACACTGTAAATTACAATGTAAAGTACAATGTAAAACACTGTAAAGTACAATGTAAACACACTGTAAAGTACAATGTAAACACACTGTAAAGTACAATGTAAAACACACTGTAAAGTACAATGTAAAACACACTGTAAAGTACAATGTAAACACACTGTAAAGTACAATGTAAAACACACTGTAAAGTACAATGTAAAACACACTGTAAAGTACAATGTAAAACACTGTAAAGTACAATGTAAAACACACTGCAAAGTACAATGTAAAGTACAATGTAAAACACAATGTAAAGTACAATGTAAAACACTGTAAAGTACAATGTAAACACACTGTAAAGTACAATGTAAAACACACTGTAAAGTACAATGTAAAGTACAGTGTAAAATTTGTGCTGTCAAACGATACATTTTTTTAATCAGATTAATCACACCTTAGAATTTTGATTAATCACGATTAATCACAGTTAATTATTCTTCAAAAAAAGACCAAAATATTTGAACAAAAATGCAATTTATTATCAAAAAATGATATTATTGGCATTTTTCTATCGCTGGTAGTTTTGTTGACAACATTGCTCGGCTTGTTGTTGGTACAAGTATCGTCGTTGCTGCCGCTGAATCAAACCCGTGTTTTGCTTTAAGTTGGTGTTTTAAACTTGTGCTTCTGTGGAAACAGAGTTCATCACTGTGACATCTGCAAACTACCTCAGTTTTATCTAAAGTCCCGTGGGGCAGTTTTTTGCAGAGAAATTTGCCCTGAGCCCCAGTCACCGTCTCATCTGTCGTCTTCACATCCGTATGGACCTGATCACTGACCTAATAACCTGCGCCGCCTTCAGGACCATCCGCACTTTAACAGAGGAGCGTTCACAATAAACTGGGATTAATCTGCGTAAAAAAAAAACTGTGCGATATTTTTTGTGATTTATCGCATGTGTTAACGCATTGACAGCCCTATGTAAAATACACTGTAAAGTACAACGTAAAGTACAATGTGAAATACACTGTAAAGTACAACATAAAGTACAATGTGAAATACACTGTAAAGTACAACCTGTGTGAAGTCGCCCCATCAAACTCAAACCTGCACAAAAACTATGTCAATCGTTTGTGCTTCGTTTGTGCTGCAAAAAGTTTCGTTTGTGCGATTCTGGTTCTTAAGATATTCACAGTTTTATTTTTGGCCGATGACGTCGTCCAGAACCTCAGAATGTGAAACAGCCTCAAAACAGGCAGAAAATGATAGAAAACGTTTGTATTTCGTTTGTGCTGTTTTGTGCTGTGACAGTTTCATTTGTGTGAGTTTATTTCTAAAATTATTCATTATTATTTCTGCGGTAATTATAGGACGTCATTTCTGCTCAGCTGACGGAGACAAACTCCACAAAACTAGTGAAAAGAAACGACCTGAGGCTGAGGAAAAGTCTGTGTTATTCTATAAAATATGAATCAAAAGCAAATGACTAAAGACTGAAACAGACTTTTCTGCAGCCTCAGATCAGCACAAAGCAGCACAAACCAAATACAAACGTTTTCTATAATTTTCTGCCTGTTTTGAGGCTGTTTCACATTCTGAGGTTCTGGACGACGTCATTGGGGGAAAATAAAACTGCAAATATCTGAAGAACCAGACCAACGAAACTTTTTGCAGCACAAACGAAGCACAAACGATTGATACAATTTTGGGCGTTTTAGTGCATTTTTAAGCTTCCTGTGGGGCCGACCCCAATTTGACCTGTAAAAGAATCGTTAATTTCTCCAAAACTAAAGAAGCACAAACGAAACTTTTTGCAACACAAAACATCACAAACGATTGCCATAGTTTTTGTGCAGGTTTGAGTCTGATGGGGGCGACTTCCCGCAGGTTAAAGTACATTGTAAAACCAGTAACACAAACACCTCATACACTGTTCAGTTCAAACGTTCAATAGTTTTAGAGTGCAATCAGTGTCAGTCCCGTTAGCCGTTAGCATCCCCCCCCGTTTGTGTCGGCGGAGCGCGTTAGCTCTCAGTCCACGAGTTCAGCCCCACCTGATACTGGTACGACGCTAGCGCCCCCTGGGGAGCGTAACCGCTATAATCTCTGCCGGGCTTTTTGTACAACGCTCGCTCCCTGGCGCCGGAACAGGACGTGGAGGACGAGGAGGAGGACGGGGGGAGGACGGGCAGCCCCCTCTGGACGGTGGCGGCGGCGGCGGCGTTGTAGAGCTCCCCCTGCGGCCTGGAGGCGATGGGCGCGGGCGGGTGCGCGGTGTTGGTGAAGTGCGCGGCGAAGGGCTGGTACGGCACGCCCTCCATGCCGTAGCGCGGGTACGGCGGCATCCACACGTTGCAGTTGAGGGCGCCGGGCAGGTCCTCGGGGTCCGGGGCGGCGGGGTGGGCGGCGGGGTGGTGGTCGGGCTCCGCGGAGTTGTACATGCAGGGTTCCCGGGGCGGCAGGGAGTCGGAGCAGTACGGGTGCGACAGGAGCGGCGACTCGTACGACGGAGGAGATCGGAAATAGTGATCGTCGGGAACGGAGGAGGCGGCGTCTAAATACGGACGCTTACAGCCCAGCTCCAGGTGACGGCCAGAGTCTGAGGGGAAAACAGGTTTGGTGACGTTAAGAGTCAATTGGCAGAGCTCATGACTGATTAATGATTATTTTAAAAACTAAATGTTAGATCTTTTGAATGGGAAAAGTCCTCAAAGTCTTCACTTACAGCAAAAATATGAAACCTATGAAGAAAATGTCTGATATAAAACCTTTACAGACCAGGGACCCAGGACAAGAGCTGCACCAAACCAGGACTAAACCAGGACTAAACCAGGACTAAACCATCCAAACAACCCAAACCATGACTACACCAAGGCTGAACCAGGATAAAACTAAGACTGAATCAGGTCTAAACCAGCTAAACTAAGAATAAATCAAGACTAAACCAGGACTAGACCAGGACTAGACCATCTAAACCAAGACTATACCAAGACTAAGCCAGGACTACATCAGGACTGAACCAGAACTAGACCAAGAAGAAATCAAGACTAAACCTGGACTAAACCATCTAAATCAAGACTCCACCGAGACTGAACCAGGACTAGACCAGAACTAGACCAGGACTAAAACCAAGATTGAAGCAGGACTAGAGCTGTACTAAACCAAGGCTGAACCAGGACCAAACCATCTAGACCAGGAGACTAACCAGGCCTAAACCAGGTCTAAACCATCTGAAGCACCTAAACAATAACTACACTAAGACTGAACCAGGACTAAAACAAGAATAAGTCAAGACTAAACCTGGACTAAACCAGGATTAAACCAACTAAACCAAGACTGAACCAGGACTAGAACTGTATTAAATCAAGACTAAACCAGGACTAAACCAAGACTGAACCAGGACTAAACCATCTAGACCAGTAGACTAGACAGGTCTAAACCAGGTCTAAACCACCCAAACCATGACTACACCAAGACTAAACCTGGACTAAACCATCTAAACCAAGACTGAACCAGGACTACACCAGGACCACACCAAGACTTAACCATCTGAGCCACGACTACACCAAGATTAAACTAGGACTAGACCAGGACTACACCAGGAGACTAAACCAGGACTACACCATCTAAACCAAGACTGAACCATGCCTACACCAAGACTGAAGCAGGACTAAACCAGGACTAAACCATCTATACCAAGACTGAACCAGGATGACACCAGGACTTAACCATCTGAGCCATGACTACACCAAGACTAAACTAGGACTAGACCAGGACTAAACCCGGACTGATATTATCACAGTTTGTCAAACACAAAGCTCCTCACCTATATTTTTATAGTTTTGAATTTATTGTTTTGCGTAAATACATTTAAATTGTAAACAGAATCGATTAAATCCACGCACCTAAAGAAATAAGTTTGACATGTGCGAGTTGTGTCCTCACCTCGGTGCTTGAAGCAGTGGTAGAGCAGCCCCGGTTCCCTCTGGCTGAAGTGGCTGGAGAGGGGCTCTTGGTCCGGACTCACCCCGGGGTCGTGGTACTGGTACTGGGACAGGACCTGCGGATGTCCCTGGATCACTCCGGAGCCTAGTTTCCCCGGCAGATGTGAGTGAGACGAGAGCAGCCGCTGACGCACCACGTTCTTGGAGATCACCGGGTACTCTTTCCTGCACCAAACAAAGGACACGGAAAAGGGAAAGGGTTTGAAACTACATCTCCAAAGCGCAAAACATTATAGCGCAGATCAGAAAACCGTGTAATTTGGGCCTTTAAAATAATGTACCTGATTTGTTCCCATGTATTTGTGCAAAACGTGACTTGTCCCAGCACAGATATATTTTATAAGCAGCTCTTGAGGTCCAAATAAGTCTCCTGTGTCCTGTCCACGTCTAATTAGGCTTTTTAAGGGTTTTTTAAGGGCCCGACTGATATTATCGACCGATATGGGCACTTGGGAACATATATAAATATAAATCTTGCCGATCTGGGCCGATATTCCGTGTGGACATGTTTTACCTTGTTCTAAAGCTCAGACTCTATATTATGTTCATTTATTCCAATTTACACACAGATAAATGTCCTGATCTGTGACTCTGCATCAGTATTTATCTGAGGAGTCATTTGACTGTGTCCGTCCCGCCCTGAACCCCACTGAGATTCTCTTGTTTTTGCGGCAGCTCAGTGTGAGTCTGGACTAAAGGACAGTTCTTAGTGCTGATCTGAGAGGAGCCTGTGTGAGGCTGAGTGTTGAAACGTGTCGGTTTTGAAGCTTGTTTTGGTTCTTTCTCATTGGTTAGCGATTAGCTGCTGTAGCTCGCACACATAAACAGGCTGTTTTCTCTTCTATTAGCGGCTGTAAAGTGACTATAGTGGCCGTATATATGTTACTGGACACGCACTGATATGGAAATGAGCTGTGAATAGAGGTGCGAATTATCGGCATTTAGCAGATCATTAATTACCGCGGTGCGCACGCATTTACCGCTAAAGGCTAATAGTGGTAGTTTACTCACAGTACTTTGTTTACTGGCTAGAATATCGTACAAAAACACCATTAGGCCGAACTACTGTCTTTAAATATGACGTAAAGAGGCAGAAGAACAATAAATGTCGCCTAAATAAACCCGACTGAAAATCCAATAGAGCCAAACTTAAGTTAAGTAAATAATTGAAGATTTACAGTGAATTTTTACATCATAAATATATCGGTGTTTATATCGGCAGCTCCAACTCCCATTTTATTGGTATCATATCGGCCACACACAAAAAAATCCATATCGGTCAGATCACTGCAAACTGTTTCAAATGAACTAGTGCTGTTGTTTTTTCACATATTTAAAACAGTGAAAATCAGGTACAACACGCACAAGTACAACTGACATGCTAACCACGCACTTCCTGATTATTGGACAACAAAATGCTTTCTATATTTAGTTGCAGACGGCGCACGGTGACCTCAAGAGCTGCTTATACAATATCTGCACTGAGGCAAGACACATTTAGCTCAAATACATGGCTGAAAAATCATGTGCAGGCCTTTTAATGCTTTTTAAACACGATCTCCCTCCTCTTGTGTTCCTGGTTGTATGTTAAATGTTAAATGTTAAATAAAGGCGTTACCCCTGTAGTCTGGAGGCCCTCAGGTCTCCCTCCTCACTGCCCCTGAACCCTTTGGCAAAGGGATTGTTCTCGATCTTCAGCTGAGTGATCTAAACGGGAAAGACAAAGACAAGAGAGTTTTACTTTGGGTTTGGACGATATTCACAAAAGGAATGACTCAATATTATGACCTGACACGTAATTATTTTTATTTAAACAGAACCATTTTTCAGATAAACGTTTAATCTTCAGGTGCCAAAGCAGCTCCACACACTCGAGTGAGACGAGTGAGGTGTGGACGCAGCCCGTGGACAGAAACAGAGCTGGGATAAAAGCGCTTGGATCATGTATATTTATATAAATGGAGATTTGACACGTTCGTCTGACGAGGCTTTTTCTTTAGATCAGCCTCAGCGAGACATGACTCCCCCCGAGTGTCTCCAAAACCTTTTTCTTCTGTCTCCAGTTCATACAGTCCTCACGGTGTGTTCAGCCACAGGAGAAAGAAAAGGCCGGTGAGGGTGTGTGACTTTTCTCTGCTCACGAGAAGCCTGTGGTCATTCGTAGCTTTTGTGTAGTGAAGCTTAATTTATTGCTGAGTAACTGATATCTTAGCTCACTACACTTTACGAGCGGCTTGCCCAACACTGGATGTCATGAAGATACGTTTGTCGATCATCTGATCTCTCACGTGGCTCCTGGAGTTTGTGGTGTACACTGTGTGTGAACACGACTGATCCCAAAGTAAACAGTATAACATCTACAGTACTTCAACTGGGGTCGGTCCAGAGAGCTGCGGGTACTTTACATATGTCCTGGAGCCCAATAGAAGTGAATATCGGTACCACAGAGATGGTTTGGTTGTACCACAGTGCTGATCTCGTCTGGTCTAGGTAACCGTTTGACCGGTGTTTGACCGAATCAACGTTTACCGATTTTTTGACCGTCAGTTAAATGGAGCCCTACATAATGGTGCTTGAGAACGAGTGTGAGTCGCCCTAAACGATCACAGACCGGAGCCTAAACGCACATTTTCTGTGACACGAGGTCTCGATGCTCAAGACGTGAGGTTCACGTCATCGAAATGCGACACCCTCGTCTACAGATGAGAAAAGCCAACCTACCGTGCTAACTATGCTAACCGTGCTAACTATGCTAACCGTGCTAACTGTGCCCCGCCGAGTGCTTTCTCTGTGTTTCTCTTTATCTCTACAGGTTAGTAGTTTGAGTTTCCACAGAAGTGCGTATTGTAACTAAAGTCATGATGCTGGGTTAAACTGAGCCTCACGTGTCGGTGTATAAATGCTTCCTGTGGCGTTCACAGACTTCGGTCATTTTCTGAAATGAGCCACGGTGATGTTTCAAACGAACTTCTAACACTCGACCAACACCTTTATCTTCAGCACTGTCATGAGTCCAAATGGCTGTTATTTCATATTGCAGGTAGATTTAGAACAGATTTTAAACTGAACAGTTCACCGATTTTAACCAGTTAACGAGGCTCGGGGGTCGGTCATGATTTTTTTTTAGTTTTCGCCATCCCTAGTCTGGTCTGGTTGTACCACAGTGCTGGTCTGGTCTGGTTAGGGTCTGGTTAGGGTCTTGGTCTGGTCTGATTAGGGTCTGGTCTGGTCTTGGTCTGGTCTGGTTAGGGTCTGGTCTTGGTCTGGTCTGATCTGGTTAGGGTCTGGTTAGGGTCTGGTCTGGTTTGGTCTGGTCTTGGTCTGGTCTTGGTCTGGTTTGGTCTGGTCTTTGTCTTGGCCTGGTCTGGTTATGGTCTTGTTCTGGTTTGGTCTGGTCTTGGTCTGGTTTGGTCTGGTCTTGGCCTGGTTGTACAACAGGGTTTGATCTTGGCCTGGCCTGGTCTCGTTAGGGTCTGGTCTTGGTCTGGTCCGATCTGGTTAGAGTCTGGTTAGGATCTGGTCTGGTTAGGGTCTGGTCTGGTTTGGTCTGGTTTGGTTTGGTTTGGTTTGGTCTGGTCTTGGCCTGGTTGTACAACAGGGTTTGGTCTTGGCCTGGCCTGGTCTGGTTAGGGTCTGGCCTGGTCTTGGTCTAGTCTTGGTCTGGTCTGGTCTGGTCTTCGTCTTGGCCAGGTCTAGTCTGGTCTTTGTCTTGGCCTGGTCTGGTTATGGTCTTGTTCTGGTCTGGTCTGGATAGGGTCTTGGTCTGGATAGGGTCTCGGTCTGGATAGGGTCTAGTCTGGTCCTGGTCCCGGTCCGGGTCCGGGTCCGGGTCCGGGTCCAGTCCGGGTCCGGCGTACCTTGTGGTTCTGGTAGGAGGTGACGGAGATGAAGCTGGTCTCGGGGAACACGTGGGTGCAGTAGGCCGTGTTCTTCGAGCCAAACGCGTTGTTCTCGTCGGCTTTGACGATGTGCAGACGAGGCTGGTACTTATGCATGGAGTTTAGGATGATCTGTGAAGCACAGAGAGAATATTTAAATACAACAAATCTGTGAAACACAGAGTGAATATTTAAATACAACAAACTTTTAAGATGATCTATAAAACACAGCGAGAAAATATTTAAATACAACAAACTTTTAAGATGATCTATAAAACACAGAGCGAATATTTAAGTACGGCAAAGTTTAAGATGATCCACTGCAAAAAAGGCCTATCAAAAAATAAGAAAAAAATTATTTAAGGTAAAAATTTCCTATTTTAAGGGAAATTATCTGCCAGTGCAGTAAGAAATTTTCATTTACCAAGTTTTCTTAAAACAAGACGAAATATGAATCTTGTTCTAAGCAGAAAACACGAGTTTATGACAAGATTTTTCAGCTTATTGGTTTGAGAAGGAAGTTAAAGAGGCTTAACCTGGACTGAGTTAATATAAAAAGTGCTTAGAATAAGTTGTAATATCGAGATAAGATAAATCAGGATGGAATATCTGGAAACAAGTAAAAAAAATCTCATCTTATTAAGTAAAAAATCTTAAAATTGGTCTCTTAACCTCTTGAGACCCTGTGGCCCCATACGAGGACATTACATTTTTGCCTCTTAGCACCATGATTTTCAATTATTTTAAACTTTCACCTGTAATCAACTAAAAACCTCTACAGCAGCTCCCGAAAGTAAAAAAAAACTGTATGGTAAAGTTTAGATGCAAAATGTATGAATAAAACCAATGTATTTATGTACAATAATGTCTCTTCATGTATCTTAATGTATCTTCATTTGGCATTAAAATTTGACACATTTTATTGACCACAGCAGACGAGAGCATCAGGAAATGTCATGTCCTCGTTTGAAGACATTGGGACTGTGTTATATTATTGATTGTACATGTTGTTAGGTAAACTTGGGAATATTTAGATGAGTTTACAGTTATAAATTGCTGGACGTTTCTGCTGCTATAGGGAAACTGCTGCCTGTCTCCACTTTTTGCACCTCTACTTTTTTTTTTGTAACGATTGAAAACTAGAAAATGAAAACTGTGGACCACATTTTCAGGCCTTTTGTGTGTTTTTAACTCACTCACTGAACCCCAACCCGCTCACGGTCGACTCCACGCCACATTTGGCAGGTTTAGGGCTTGAAATAAACAGCTAATTGCTGTTTGTTTGTTTTTTGTAATTTATTTATACATTTTAATGTTTTTACATTTTTTAACCAATGGTGTCATACAGAAGACTTACTTAGTAGGTCCTACTTATCCCAAATAGCAAGAAGAAATGAAAAATGCACACCAGACAAAAGCTCGGGTCTCAGGAGGTTAAGATGAATCTGCTTAATTCAAGTCAGTTTAACTATGCTAGAAAATGCTTTTTTGTCGTGTCTATAAGAAACAGAGGGAGAATATTTAAATAAAACAAAGAGAGTTGGAGGGAAAGGGGGAGTGTGGGAAGGAGCGAGGGAAGTTCTGGGCGTTCTCCTCGTAACATAACCAGTGTGTGAAATACCGTCAGGATCCGGGGGAAGTCTCCATCTCTGAACTGTTGAGCAACACAGTGTTCCTGGTTTTCTGTGGTAAATGTGTGTGGAAATGTCTGGCGTATTCTCTAATAGACATGTCCCGATCAAGATTTTTTGGCTTCCGATACGATACGATTTTTTTTAAGGAGCGCTCTTTCCGATACCGATCCAATACCTTTTGCTTTATAGCTGCGGTAGCGCCGTCTCCGTCATGTAGCGTCGTGAGGGAAGTTCGTACCTTAGCTCCAAAAAGTCCATTAGACGACGAAAGTCTCACCGACCTTCTGTGAAACTCCTCCTCCAGTGTTTTGCTCCTGTAAACCTCAAACTCGTCCGGACGATTCTTTTGTAAGTGACGAATCAAACTGGTCGTGTTAAAGTGGCTCTGCTGGTTCCTCCAGGAGAAACTGTTTGTTTGCAGCGTTTGCGTCGCTGTTTGACTCTCGTTTTGCTGTCGTGAAAAGTCCCACACAGCGACACGGCGGCGCATTGATGCCACAAAAACACGTGAAACTGGATCCAATACCGTCCGATACTCATAAAAGAGCCGGATCGGGAGCTGATACCGATACTGAATGTCAGATCGGGACGTCCCTAATCTCCACCGGCCTCATAAATTTGCCCCCATCACCAAATCTTCAACCAACAAGATCCACAAAGGAGAAACATGAAGAAGAATGAAGAATTTATCCACAACGATCGAGGGAAGAAAGACGAAAACTTGAAGGAAACGACGACGAGCGTCAGAGAAACGACTGAGCAACACTAACGTTCTGGTCCTGGAGATTTCTCAAAATGCACAAATCTGTCTGCGCCGATATCGACATGAAATCGATTTTTTATTTTAATTGTAGAATCTGAGTGAACAAGTTCCTTCTGTTTTCTTTTTTACTGTCGCTCAGTCGTTTCACTGACGCTCGTCGTCGTTTCCTTTAAGTTTTCGTCTTTCTTCCCTTTTTTTTTTTTTTTTTTTAAATTTATTTGATTTCATTCATTATAAAAGAAAAGGCTTTTTTTTTTTACATGACAGTACAATCCTTCCATCCATCCATCTTCTCCCACTTAATCCGGCTGGGTCGCTCATACTCATAGCACCTGACCCCCCCTATGAACCCCTCTGCAGGTGGTGAGCCCACAGGAGGGTGGACAACATGGTCCTTGATGTTAGTTCAGGTGCTGCATGTTTTAGGTTGATGGGGGAAACCGGAGCACCCGGAGGAAACCCATCCAGACACGGGGAGGAACATGCAAACTCCACACAGAAAGGCCCGGGCGACCCGGGGATCGAACCCGCAACCTTCTCGCTGTGAGGCCTGAGTGTTGCCACTCAGCCACCGTGCCGCCATGACGGTACAATATCAGAATGAAAAGGAGCAGATTGAAGAATACATCTTATATTTTCTGCCCCTTTTTACAAAAAATATATTTACTTTTCACAATTGATTTCTATTTTAGCGTCTTAATTTAACTAAAATTAGTCATAAATGTTTTCATCTAATGTTTAACTTTGCCACAGACACTATCTCAGTTTACAGTTTCATAATTATTTAATACACTTGATTTAACAAGTTTTTTTTTTAATATATTCAGCGATTTTGATTCTTTTATCTCATCATTTAGGTCGTTCCATAGATTTACACCTTTTACTGCAATACTCCGTTCCTTAACCTTGGTTCTAAATCGAGGTTTTTTAAATACTTCTGTTCCCTTCAGACTGGAATTACTTACTCTTTTTTCAGACATTGTTTGAATATTAATTGGTAATACATTTCCATTTGCTTTGTACATTACCTTGATTTTTTTCTGAATAAACCGCCCATTTACTTTGGAATGAAGTTTAATTCCCAATAATCATTTCCATTAGAATTAAGTGTTTACATGGACTTTTTAAAGCGGAATTAACTTTTATCCAGAATTAAATTATTTTTATTCAGGATTAAATCTCTAAAATGTAAACGTGGCAGCTGTGGAACGTTCCAGACAAAAGCAACAACATCTCCAGAGACCCTCCACCCCAGAAACGTCTCACTTTTAAATAAACTTCGCCCGTGGTGTTTGGCGTAAGCGACTCTCAGGCCATAACAACAATTATCACAAGCAACGACTTCACGTTTATCGCCGCGAATGTTTCTCTCTCATTAAACACGAAGCGGCCTCAGAGGAATCCGCGCTATTCTTGGAAAACTATTTGAAAGTGGGAAAAACAGGCTCACACATTCCTCGGCTTAACGCGTCCCTTCAGTTTCCTTAATGACAAACACTCGCAGGTTTATTTGGGAAACTCCCCGTCCAGGTCCGAGTGAATAAACCCGGGAACGGAGCAGGAACTTCCATTAGGAGCTCGGAGTTTAATGAGCGCGTCGTGTCACTCGCACTCTCTAAAAGCGACGGCTAATCCGCCACAAACCGCTCAATTAGGGAGGCGGCGGCCATCTTGGGACTGTGTTTTCTGGACTTTTACATCACAAACATGGATGTGCGCGCTCCGCCAGGTCATTAAAGGTCCCGGACCACATTTTCCTCCAAGCGTTCGAGCAAATTATTCTTGCCCCAGTTTAGATGTGTTTTATGAGCGTGTTTTTCATGTTCTTAACACGAAATCAGGTACGGAGACTTTAAGACCAAACCAGGACTGAACCAAGACTTAACCAGGACTAAACCAGGACTATACCAGGACTAAACCAAGACTGAACCAGGACTGAACCAGGACTAAACCAGGACTGAACCAGGACTAAACCAGGACTAAACCAGGACTCAAAATAAAGGCTTGAAATTATTTAGACTTTTACCCACTCAGGAGCCTACACCCCTGTAAACAGGACTAAACCAGAACTGAACCAGGACTGAACCAGGACTATACCAGGACTGAACCAGGACTGAACCAGGACTGAACCAAGACTAAACCAGGACTGAACCAGGACTGAACCAGGACTGAACCAGAACTGAACCAGGACTGAACCAGGACTGAACCAGGACTGAACCAAGACTAAACCAGGACTAAACCAGGACTGAACCAGGACTGAACCAGGACTAAACCAGAACTAAACCAGGACTAAACCAGGACTAAACCAGGACTGAACCAGGACTGAACCGGGACTGAACCGGGACTGAACTGGGACTAAACCAGGACTGAACCAGGACTGAACCAGGACTGAACCAGGACTGAACCAGGACTGAACCAGGACTGAACCAGGACTAAACCAGGACTAAACCAGGACTATACCAGGACTAAACCAGGACTGAACCAGGACTAAACCAGGACTGAACCAGGACTGAACCAGGACTAAACCAGGATGAAACCAGAACTAAACTAGGTCTAAACCCAGACTAAACCAGGTCTAAGGTAGGACTAAACCGGAACCAAACTAGGACTATACCAGGATTAAACCAGGACTAAAACAAGACTATACCAGGACTAAACTAGAACTATCCCAAAACCTTGGACCAAACCCGAACAATACCACATATTAGGGCTAAGATTCAACCAGGACAAAACTAGAACTAACCCAGGACTAAACTAGGACTAAACGTGACCTGAGCAAAGATGAAACCAGGACTACGAAACGAGGACTACATCAAAACTGCTCCACAACTTTACCAGGTCCAGGACTGAACCAGGACTATTCAAGACTGACTAAATCAAGACTAAGCCTGGATCAGGTTTAAACTGGGTTTAAACTAGGACTAAATCAGGTCTAAACTTGGTCTAAACACAGTCTAAACCTGACCTAAACCAGGGCTAAACCGGTTCTAAACCTGATCTTAACCCAGTGTAAACCAGGTCCAAACCAGGTCTAAACCAGGTCCAAACCAGGTCTAAATCTGGTCTAAACCAGGTCTAACCCAGGTCTAACCCCGGTCTAACCCCGGTCTACCCCCGGTCTACCCCTGGTCTAACCCCGGTCTACCCCCGGTCTACCCCCGGTCTAACCCCGGTCTAACCCCGGTCTAACCCCGGTCTAACCCCTGGTCTAACCCCTGGTCTAACTCCGGTCTAACCCCGTTCTAACCCCGGTCTAACCCCGGTCTAACCCCGGTCTAACCCCGGTCTAACCCCGGTCTAACCCCGGTCTACCCCCGGTCTACCCTGGTCTAACCCCGGTCTAACCCCGGTCTACCCCCGGTCTAACCCCGGTCTAACCCCGGTCTAACCCCGGTCTAACCCCGGTCTGGGTCTTACATGTCCGAACGGGTCCAGGTGGTTGTTGGTGAGCTTGAGTTTCTGGAACGACACCAGTTGTCTCATCCAGTGAGCTCCGGTGGACGGCGAGTCGGGGTGAACGTAGAGCCGACCCGGCATCGCAGGCTCCGCCTTCCCCGCCACCATCCTGAGGAGGAGAGAGGAGAGGAGGAGAGGGGTAAGGGAATATTCTGCTTTTGATACGTTTAAACATATTTAAACATTTCAGACGTGCGTTCTGTGAGTCCAGATCACAGATTTAAGATGACGTCACAGAGAAACTCGACTTCCCTCCACATAAACTTCATATAAATTCAATAGACAAACGGGAAGCTTCAGGCTCCATCTGACCCTGGCTCCAGTTCACTTACTTACACTTAGACAAAGGCTGAATCCCGTCACTCCCCTTGGCCCTGGCACTTTCCTCTATCCCTCCGTTTTGAGTGTTCATGTGTAGGTTTAGTTTCTGTTATGGCAGAGCGGGCGGGGGAAAGTGGTCGGGCTTTATACTCCTCCAAACCAAGATTTTTCAGAGACACACTCCAAACAGAGGGTGTGAGCAATTTCCCAGAATGCCTCGAGAATCACCGGCGAGATCTCTGCTGCCGCGACCAAAGAGACCAACGAAGATCACAAATTTTCTCCATTATTTATGGTTTTAAATGTGTGACAACCGCCGTATTGTCTTAAGTTTAACGTTGTTCCAAAGCGTAATTGTCATTTTCTTCATAAAATGCACAAAAAAAAATTTGCCAGTCCTACGTTTAGTGTCATGTTATTTGTGATTTTAAGGGGTGGGGGGGGAATTAGAAATGGAATTGGACCTTAGACAAACTTTATTGATCTGTAATACATCAGAATATCATGGATTTTCGTTTTGCTGCTGTGGACTCGTCATTTCGGACTTAAAATGTTCGTACTGACCCGCGCTACATGATCCTGGAGTTTCTGTTTCGCTATTTTGTCCATAAATAAATTCCTAATATCGAGAATCATCCCTATAACTGCCGGAACCGATGAGCTTCATTTGACTGGGGGGTGAAGTCACACTCTTTACACGACACTTTGCTCTGCACTAAAATCGGCTTCATTTGAGTTTCTCTGAAGTCCAGGTGAGTTAAAGGAGAGTTTGCCCTGAGTGGACCTGCAGAGCCCTGTCCCTGTAGACCCAGACACAGGAGGGGGTAAGAAGGGGGGGGGTAAAAGGAGGGGAGGGGTAAAGGGGGGTGGGGGTGGAGGGGCAATTATCCTGTGTGAGGTGTCTGTGATGGAGACCAGAGCTCAACCTGTAAAACTACTTTAACCCTGCACTAGAAGGGCTTAAGAGTCAGGAAACAGAGAGAGGAGAGAGGGAAGGATGGAGAGAGGGAAGAGAGAGAGGAAAGGGAGGAAGGAGGGAGAGGAGGAGAGAGGAAAAGAAGAGAAAGAGGAGGAGAGAGACGACCCAATTTAACGCTGAACTGGAAGGGTTTAAAATCATGAATCTAGAGAGGAAGGAGAGAGAGAGAGAAGGAGGGAGGGAGAGAGAGCGCGGGAGGAAAGAGGGAAGGTTGGAGAGAGAGAGAGAAGAGAGGTGAAGGGAGAGAGAAAGTGGGAGAGGAGGAGGAGAGAGACGACCCGCTTTAAACCTGAAATGGAAAGGTGGAGAGAGCGCAAGAAGAAGAGGACAGAAAAGGATGAGAGGAGCGAGAAAGGAGGGTGAAGAGAGAAAGAAAGGAAATACGGAGAGAGGGAGAGAGCACAAGAGGATGGAGAAGAGTGAGAGAAAGGAGCGAGGAGGTAGAGGGCGAGACAAAAGAGGTAGATAAGAGGAAGAGAGAGCAAAAGAGGATATAGAAGAGTGAGAAGAGATAGAGAGAGAAAAGGCGAGAACGCATGAGGATAGAGAAGAGTGAGAGGTGATGGAGAGAGGGTAGAGAGAGAAAAGAGAAAGGAGATGAGGAGAGGAGAGAGCACAAGATAGAGAAGGAAGAAAAGAGCTACAGACAGAGAGAAAAGAGGTAGATATGGAGAAGGGGAGAGAGCGCAAGAGAAAGATAAGGAGAGGATAGAACACAGGGATAGAGAAGAGTGAGAGAAAGGAGGTAGAGAAAGAGAGAAAAAGCAGTAGATAAGGAGAGGAGGAAAGCGCAAAAGACGATAGGGAAGTCAGAGGAGATAGAGAGGGGGTAGAGAGAGAGAGAGAGAAGAGAAAAAAGAGCACAAGAAGATAGAGAAGAGAGAGAGGAGAGAAAGGAGGTAGATAAGGAGAGGAGGAAAGAACAAAAGAGGACGGGGAAGAGTGAAAAGGAGAGAGGAGGTAGAGAGAGAAAAGCGATAGATAACGAGAGGAGGAGAGAGCAAAAGAGGATATAGAAGTGAGAGGAGATAGAGAGAGAAAAGAGGGAGAAAAGGAGAGAGCGCAAGAGGATAGAGATGAGTGAGAGAAGGGAGAGAGAAAGAAAGGAAAATAAGGAAAGGAGGAGAGTGAGACGAGATAGAGAGATAGAAAAGAAGGAGGTAAGGGGACGGGGAGAGCGCAAGAGGATAGAGAAGAATGAAAGAAGGGAGAAAGGTGAGAGAGGAGGGAGAAAAGAGAAGAGAGGAAGAAAAGAGGAGAGAGGGAGAAAAGAGAGGAGGGAGAAAAGAGAGGAAGGAGAAGAGGAGAGAGGGAGAAAAGAGAAGAGAGGAAGAAAAGAGGAGAGAGGGAGAACAGAGAAGAGGGAGAAAAGAGAAAAGAGGAGAGAAGAGGGAGAAAAGAGAGGAAGGAGAAAAGAGAAGAGAGAGGAAGGCAAAAAGAGGAGAGAAAAGAAAGGAAGGAGAAAAGAGAAGAGGGAGAAAAGAGAAAAGAGGAGAGAAGAGAGAGAAAAGAGAGGAGGGAGAAAAGAAGAGAGAGGAGGGAGAAAAGAGAGGAAGGAGAAAAGAGGAGAGAAAAGGAAAGAGAAGGGAGAAAAGAGAGGAAGGAGAAAAGAGAGGAGGGAGAAAAGAGGAGAGAAAAGAGAGAAGAGAAGAGGGAGAAAAGAGGAGGGAGGAAGAAAAGAGAGGAGGGAGAAAAGAGGAGAGAGGAAGAAAAGAGGAGAGGGAGAAAAGAGGAGAGAGAAAAGAAAGGAAGGAGAAAAGAGAAGAGAGAGGAGGGAGAAAAGAGAGAAAAGAGGAAAGAGAAGGGAGAAAAGAGAAGAGAGGAGAGAGAAAAGAGAGGAGAGAAAAGAGGAGGGAGAAAAGACGGAGAAAAGAAAAGAGAGGAGGAAGGAGGGAGAAGAGAGCGTTAGAATAATTGGGGCTGTAGGTGGGATCGGTGTGTGTATAAAGTGCATTAGTTAATCCTCCAAATCCTTTAAAATGTCCCGACTGTAAAAACGTGATGGTTTAAATAGTTTCCAGAAGAGTCGCAGAGACAGACGCCCGAGACTCTGCAGGACGAGAACTGAGGAACATTCTGTTTTTGAAGAAATCCACAAACTTCTGATCCACAAACGCTTCTCGTCCTCGTTATTTGTTCGGGATCCGCTCCACAAAAACACTCTGGTCTTCGGGGTTTGAAAACGGCTCCATTTTGTGAAGAGAAAAACAAAATTTGACTTTCGTTTATTTCTCCTGAGAGAGAAAACGCGGAACTTTGAGCCTGGTTTAGTCCTGGTTTAGTCCTGGTTTAGTCCCAGTTTAGTCCTGGTTTAGTCCCAGTTTAGTCCTGGTTTAGTCCCAGTTTAGTCCTGATTTAGTTCCAGTTTAGTCCCGGTTTAGTCCCAGTTTAGTCCCAGTTTAGGCCTGGTTTAGTCCCAGTTTAGTCCTAGTTTAGTCCCGGTTTAGTCCCAGTTTAGTCCTGATTTAGTCCCAGTTTAGTCCTGGTTTAGTCCCAGTTTAGTCCCAGTTTAGTCCTGGTTTAGTCCCAGTTTAGTCCTGGTTTAGTCCCAGTTTAGTCCTGGTTTAGTCCCAGTTTAGTCCCAGTTTAGTCCTGGTTTAGTCCTGGTTTAGTCCCAGTTTAGTCCTGATTTAGTCCCAGTTTAGTCCTGGTTTAGTCCCGGTTTAGTCCCAGTTTAGTCCCGGTTTAGTCCCAGTTTAGTCCTTGTTTAGTCCTTTTTTTAGTCCTGGTTTAGTCCCGGTTTAGTCCCGGTTTAGTCCCGGTTTAGTCCTGCTTTAGTCCTGCTTTAGTCCTGGTTTAGTCCCGGTTTAGTCCCGGTTTAGTCCCGGTTTAGTCCTGGTTTAGTCCTGGTTTAGTCCCGGTTTAGTCCTGGTTTAGTCCCAGTTTAGTCCTGGTTTAGTCCCAGTTTAGTCCTGGTTTAGTCCTGATTTAGTCCCAGTTTAGTCCCGGTTTAGTCCTGGTTTAGTCCCAGTTTAGTCCCAGTTTAGTCCCAGTTTAGTCCCAGTTTAGTCCTTGTTTAGTCCTTTTTTTAGTCCTGGTTTAGTCCCGGTTTAGTCCTGGTTTAGTCCTTCTTTAGTTTTTGTTTCTGTTCTGGTTTAGTCCTGCCTTAGACCTTGTTTCATGCCTGGTTTAGTCTTGGCTTTAGTCCCTGTTTAGTCCCGGTTTAGAACTCATTTAGCCCTGGTTCAGTCCTGCAATAATCTCGGTTCAGTCCTGGTTCAGTCCTAGTTTAGTCTTTGTTTCAGTACTGCTTTAGTCCTGGTCTAGAACTCAGTATTAGTAGCAGTAGTAGTAGCAGTAGTAGTAGTAGCAGTAGTAGTAGTATTAGTAGTAGTAGTAGTAGTAGCAGTAGTAGTAGTAGCAGTAGTAGTAGTATTAGTAGTAGTAGTAGTAGTAGTAGTAGTAGTAGTAGTAGTAGTAGTAGTAGCAGTAGTAGTAGTAGTAGCAGTAGTAGTAGTAGTCGTAGTAGTAGTAGTCGTAGTACAAATATTTCTCACCATTTGTTGTCACAGAACTTGTATCTGTGGTCGTCGGCCGGGACCACGTCGATCAGGAGGATGTATTTGGTTTTGGGATTCATCCCGGTCACTTTCACTTTGTAACTGGGAAACATCCGCCTGGAAAACGGAAAACAGACGAGAGGGTTAGACTCAGGCCTGGTTCAGTCCTGGTTTAGTCCTGGTTTAGTCCTGGTTTAGTCCTGGTTTAGTCCTGCTTTAGTCCTGGTTCAGTCCTGGTTTAGTCCTGCTTTAGTCCTGGTTTAGTCCTGGTTTAGTCCTGCTTTAGTCCTGGTTCAGTCCTTGTTCAGTCCTGGTTCAGTCCTGGTTTAGTCCTGATTTAGTCCTGGTTTAGTCTTGGTTCAGTCCTGGTTTAGTCCTGGTTCAGTCCTGGTTCAGTCCTTGTTCAGTCCTGGTTCAGTCCTGGTGTCGGTTCCTGCACCAGTTCCACGGGGAACCAAACTTGTCAGTGGTGAATGAGCCACATTCAAACAGTTTAAGTGAAGCTGTGGATTTGCCACCAAATAAAAACAAGATTAAAATAAAAATCATGAATCGCATCATCGATACGGCGAGAGTTATTTATCTGCACCAAACTCTGCAACATCTGCGACAGCGACGCCCAATCCAAAGATGGAACCTCACCAAAGATGGAACCTCACCAATGAAGGAACCTCACCAAAGATGGAACCTCACCAAAGATGGAACCTCACCAAAGATGGAACCTCACCATAGATGGAACCTCACCAAAGATGGAACCTCACCATAGATGGAACCTCACCATAGATGGAACCTCACCAAAGATGGAACCTCACCATAGATGGAAACTCACCAAAGATGGAACCTCACCATAGATGGAACCTCACCAAAGATGGAACCTCACCAAAGATGGAACCTCACCATAGATGGAACCTCACCAAAGATGGAACCTCACCATAGATGGAACCTCACCAAAGATGGAACCTCACCAAAGATGGAACCTCACCAAAGATGGAACCTCACCAAAGATGGAACCTCACCAAAGATGGAACCTCACCAAAGATGGAACCTCACCATAGATGGAAACTCACCAAAGATGGAACCTCACCAAAGATGGAACCTCACCAAAGATGGAACCTCACCATAGATGGAACCTCACCATAGATGGAACCTCACCATAGATGGAACCTCACCAAAGATGGAACCTCACCAAAGATGGAACCTCACCAAAGATGGAACCTCACCATAGATGGAACCTCACCATAGATGGAACCTCACCAATGATGGAACCTCACCAAAGATGGAACCTCACCAAAGATGGAACCTCACCAGGCCAACACGGATATTTGCAAATGGTACAGAATAATTTGTAGACTTAAAACTTTTCTTCTCATACGTGAAGACTGTGCTGGAGACACATTAAACCTCCTCCAGCAGCAGCAGCAGGTCTGGATGTGTCCACATGTGACCTGGATGAACCTGCTCACGTCGTCTGGGACGTCACAGTTCGCGCAGAAAAAACAAGTTTACTTGGTTCCTGTCAGGAGCCAACTTTTTGGTTCCCGAATGCCTGGATTTTCGGCGTGAACGCATCAGTCGGTTCAAGATTAGGTACAGGAACCGGCACCGGCACAGTTCTGTCGGCCTGACAGCGCCTACAGTGGAGTGTGCATGTTCTCCCTGTGTCTTTGGTGTCAGGCTTGGTTTAGTCTTTGTTTAGTCCTGGTTCTGTCCTACTTATAGACCTGGTTTCAGTCTTGGTTTAGTCCTGGTTTAGAATGGCTTAAGTTCTGGTTTCAGGTCTGTTTTATTCCTATTTCAGACCTGGTTTTCAAATTTGGTTTTTAGACCTGATTTTTCGTCCTGGTTCAGTCCTGGTTCAGTCCTGGTTCAGTCCTGGTTCAGTCCTGTTTTAGTCCTGTTTTAGTCCTGGTTCAGTCCTGTTTTAGTCCTGGTTCAGTCCTGTTTTAGTCCTGCTTTAGTCCTGGTTTAGTCCTGGTTCAGTCCTGGTTCAGTCCTGGTTCAGTCCTGCTTTAGTCCTGGTTTAGTCCTGCTTTAGTCCTGCTTTAGTCCTGGTTTAGTCCTGCTTTAGTCCTGCTTTAGTCCTGCTTTAGTCCTGCTTTAGTCCTGGTCTCATGACCTCTTCTGTTTATTTCGCGGTAAACCAAATGTCTCTGCCTCGGACCTTTTACTGTGAGCCGAGTGCTTTTTAATGGCCTTCGCCGCCGTATCCCAGAGTGCTTTGCTCCGGTGAGGACGGCGCCGTTTCCCAGAGTGCTTTGCTCTGACGAGTCGCATTTTTGGGCGTCGGGTTTCGGGGTGATCCGTCATCGGCTGAAGGGCGGAGCACCGGGGGATTGTGGGTAAGTAATTTAAGGCGAGCGCTTAATCCGATCAATGCAGAAGACGAGAGGCGTGTCATTCTGTGAGCGACGAGGGCATTTCCAAAGAATATCTAAGACCTGAGACCAGACCAGGGACCGGACCAGGGACCGGACCAGGGACCGGACCAGGGACCGGACCAGGGACCGGACCAGGGACCGGACCAGGGACCGGACCAGGGACCGGACTAAGACCAGAGACCGTACTGGGACCAAGACCAGACTAAGACCAGAGACCAGACCAATGCAGAAGATGAGAGGCGTGTCATTTCTGTGAGCGACGAGGTCATCTACAGAGAATATCTAAGACCTGAGACCGAACTAAGACCAGAGACTGGACCAGGGGCCGGACTAAGACCAGAGACTGGACCAGGGGCCGGACTAAGACCAGACCAGAGACTAGAGGCCAGAGACTAGAGGCCAGAGACTAGAGGCCAGAGACTAGAGGCCCGAGACTAGACCTGAGAGGAACTGTGTGACTGGGTCTCCACACTTCAGGCTCCTGCAGGTGTTTGTATCAGAAACACGAGGCTCTGATCAGGGCAGTGCTGAGTGATGTCACGTAGTACTTCAAACTGCACTGAAAGCAGCACACACACTAACACACACACTAACACAC